>CAWUFW010001665.1:0-725000 GCA_963921515.1 Calotriton arnoldi
TTTGCTAATATCGCGCTGGATCACGACCATGTGCCTCATTGTAGCGCATCTGAGCTGGTGTCACAGGGTTCCTGAGGGGTGTCAGCAACCACGGCATGTTGGGGTATCCGGAGTCACCTACAGACAGACAATTGCACATTAGCTGAGTTGGAAAAGAGGGCGGAATACAACATAGCAGAACACACACAATGGTACAAAGTCAGTACACACCGACAAGCCAGGCACGCTGGTTCTGCATCTGTGACATCATCCTCGGTATGTGACTACTCCTCATCGCGTAGGCATCGTGTGCCGAACCAGGGAAACGGGCACACACATGTGAGATGCTCATATCTGCAAGACATACCACCAGAGCATTGATCGAATGATAATGTTTCCTGTTCCTGTATGCCTGCTCATGTGCCTGTGGTGGTACCAAAGCCACATGTGTCCCATCAATGGAGCCAATGACATGTGGCATCCTCCCCAGGGCATAGACGTCACTCTTGACGTCAGTGAGTTGTTGACGTTTAGGGAAATAGATGTACTGGTTCAGGCATCTCAACATTGCCTCCAAAACATCGCGTAGCACACGGCTGAATATAGTCTGTGACATCCCACCAGCAGTCGCCACAGTGTGTTGAAAGGTACCGGTGGCAAAGAAGTGTAGGGCTGCCATCACCTTCACCTTGGGGGTCAGCGCTGTAGGGTACGGCCGGCCAGGTTGTAAATGTGGGGCCAAGCGCACTGCCAAATCCTCAATCAGCTGCCTGGTGAAAAGGTACCGTCGGATGCTGTCATGTTCCACCATCGTTGCTAGGTCAGGGAATGGTCTATGGACAGCTGCCCTGCAGTGCATAGGTGAATAAAGAAAGATTGTCAGTCACCCCACATATGTGCCATTCACCATACTCAATATCACATGATACATCATTACGAGACACAAGTACTTGATGTGTGTGCCGTTCTGTATGGACATATATGGCACCTACATGGCCATCATCTAACATCTCAGTTCAACATGTGTTGACAACAGGTTCCAGGTTGTGCTATGGGAAACCATTAGGCTGTGTCACAGTACCCATTTACTGCTGTCACGTTCCAAACACACACCACAGTGACATGTCTGGACAGATGCGCCACAGGCATCACAGCTCATTGACAGGTAGATTACCAGGGAACCTGTCTTGCCACATGGACACTGGCATGACATGGCGTATCATGTACACGTCAGAAAAACAAACATGACTCCCACAGGTAGTGGTCCCTGTTGCCTCCGCAGGACAGACATGGACGTCTGTGACACACACACGCACAACATCAAAGTCCATGCACAAACAACGTGGATGTGGAGACTGTCTCCCATTGTGCACATGGAATCAGAGACATCGGAAACACAACATGCACACAACTGTGGAGGGCCATCACCATTGTGGCAATGGGTCACCCTGTGACGTACATAGCTTCCCACATGGGACTCTGGGGGTATGTGACATGTCATACACATACACAACCTGGAAATGTGACCATGCCACATGCTCTGAAATGAACAGTTGCACATCACAGTGGTCATGTGCACAACACACAAAGGATCCTGTCCCCATGAACACGTGCACAGCCTGGGAGTGGCTGCCCCCCAGTGCCACCCCAAAAACCACATGTTGACCCCCATACACAGAAAAGGTAATGCAGCCTTACATGCCTTAGGATACAGTGTGGACAGGCTGTGGTGTTGTAGGTGTGCCCCTGAGTCCCTGGCAAGTATATGTGGCTGGCATACATTCACCAGTGACAAGCATGGTGACATATGCGAGTGACCTGTACAGGGACGCGTCGTACAGCAATGGACCGATCGGTGCGCACGCACTGGCCATTGCATATGATGTGAACGGGTACGCGTTGTACAGCAATGGACCGATCGGTGCGCACGCACTGGCCATTGCATCTGTTGTGAGCGGGTACGCGTTGTACAGCAATGGACCGATCGGTGCGCACGCACTGGCCATTGCATCTGTTGTGAGCGGGTACGCGTTGTACAGCAATGGACCGATCGGTGCGCACGCACTGGCCATTGAATCTGTTGTGAGCGGGTACACGTTGTACAGCAATGGACCGATCGGTGTGCACGCACTGGCCATTGCATCTGTTGTGAGCGGGTACGCGTTGTACAGCAATGGACCGATCGGTGCGCACGCACTGGCCATTGAATCTGTTGTGAGCGGGTATGTGTTGTACAGCAATGGACCGATCGGTGCGCACGCACTGGCCATTGAATCTGTTGTGAGCGGGTACGCGTTGTACAGCAATGGACCGATCGGTGTGCACGCACTGGCCATTGAATCTGGTGTGAGCGGGTTCGCGTTGTACAGCAATGGACCAATCGGTGCGCACGCACTGGCCATTGCATCTGTTGTGAGCGGGCACACGTTGTACAGCAATGGACCGATCGGTGCGCACGCACTGGCCATTGAATCTGTTGTGAGCGGGTATGCGTTGTACAGCAATGGACCGATCGGTGTGCACGCACTGGCCATTGCATCTGTTGTGAGCGGCTACGCGTTGTACAGCAATGGACCGATCGGTGCGCACACATTGGACATTGCATTTGATGTGAGCGTGTACGCGTTGTTTTTTGAAATACGCGTTGTACAGCAATGGTCCGGACGGTGCGCATGCATTGGCTAGGGCCTGGCATGGCAACGGACGCATTTTCGAAGCTGTAACGACTCTGATGCAGTGAATTCAGTTGGCCAGCCACAACAATGTTGCAAATTCATGGGTGTCATGAAGTTTAACTTTTGAAGGATGCTGTGGGCGTGTATAAGTGGTGCAATTCCACTGATTGGCCAGATTCAGAAGATGCAAACGACTTGGACCTATCACTTTGGACACATGGACAGTATCAGCCTCTGCAGCACACATATAATGCTGGCTGTTCCCCTGAGAGCTCACTTGCCTGCACTACATGCTCCAGGACGACATCTGCCACCAACACTGCTGCTGTCTCTGCATCCTCTGGCTACTGCAATGGCACGTACTGTGGAGAGAGCCCCAGCCTTGAGGAGAGCCAGGCCCTGCTGGACAGCCTCCTTCCACAGTACAGCATGCTGTATGGGAAACCAGGGGAGCAGGTGAGTGTGCTGTCCACTGCCTTACTAATTGTGCATGTTGTCTGACTAGCAAGACTTACAGTGTGCACAGCACTGGCTAGCATGCTCACTGAGTAGTTCTCACCCCCCAAAGTGTGTAGTTACATGCACTGAACAGGTACAGTGCAGTAACAGTGCATTCCAACAAGGTTTTACTTCCCAGACAATGATACCATGTAGTAACTGCTGGCAAACTGTTCATAGCCATCGTTGCACTGCCTGTATACATCATATGCCCCTGTGATTGAGACATGTATATCCAACTGTGTGATGCACGTATATGTTGCATGTGAAGTAATGGCATTTTCACTTTGTCATCCTCACAGGTTGATGGCCACCAGAAGCAGGAAATCTGGCTGACCATTGCCCGGGCAGTAAGATCCGTGGGGGTCTACAAGCGCCGGATCCGCAACTGCCAGAAGAGGTGGCAGGACCTTCGGGGCTGGACCCGGAGGATCGCAAGGGTCCAGCTGAAGCTGTCGCCTCCTCGCAGGAGGGGCGGACACCGGACCCTGACCCCCCACATGCTCAAGATCCTGGCGGTGGTCTTCCCTGACCTGGATGGGCAGCTGAAGGCCAGACAGCAGCAAGGAGGGGGTGAGTCCATGACTGCACTGTGGACTTTGTCTGACATGCTATGTGCCCTCCTCTGGCCTGGTTAAACTTCCACAGTACATCAGTCTTGTGGTCCAGGACCCATGTCCCTCAATTGTGACATGCCCACTCCTCATCTGATACGCATATGTGTGGCCCTTAGAGTCAGGAAATTGTGTCACTTGGGTACTGTGTCCTTGCATTTTGCTTCGCTCAAGGTGGGGGACAGCATTAGTTCACGTGACTTTGTTGTGGGATTCATGGGTGGGTCAATTGCTTACACAATGCCTAAGTTCTGACATGTGATCTGGGTGTAACTTTGATATGTGGTCCACTTGCTGATCTGAATCACCACATGTCCCTGGGGTATTTGGCACACACCCATGCTGCGGGTGGGAGCAATGTTTGGGCCTCAGGAGTATGTATATCAAGTGTGTCACGCATGCTTACCCACCTGCCTACTGTCCAGGGCTCATCCCTCTTTCAGGTGGAGCAGGACAGTCATGCCTACTCCAGGGCATACAATACACTCTGTACTCCCACTCCTGTGTATCAGCTAACATGTTGTGATCAGTGAAATGTTCCCTCAGGTGTCTGCCTCTGTGTCATTGTGCTGTGGCTTCGTTGTCAGGACTACTGGGATGTTTATCGTTTAGGGCTCAGCATGCCATCTGAGATGTGACCATGAGAGACGATACTTCTGTGACTTATAGGTGTTTGATCACTTGACTGTGCACACAGGTGTATGCGACTGTGAACTTCAGGCAGCTGTTTTTCATTCACAGCAGACTGTGAGGTGCTCAGGTTCATAGAGTTGTGTTTCATGTCTCCCATATGTCCAATTGGCATGACGTGGACAAATAAGAGTACAGATGATGTGGTTTGTGGGGGATGGACATGTGCACTTGTCAGCTACATAACTTGCATTCCCCATTACCTAGGATTGTGACACAGTGCAGACTGTTTTTAAACAGAAGATGGAAGGTGCACTCTTTTCAAAGTAAAGTCAATCTGCGTCAATAGTATATTCAAAAAGTGTTCTTTTATTCAATCAAACTTTTAAAAACTGGCGCACAGCCAACGCGTTTCATTCCCATTTCTTTGCCAGGGGAACTTCATCAGGGCTCTTGTATCTCAAGGGTTCTAAGCGCATTGGGTATAAGATGGGCCTCAAAATCCAGTATCATCAATGACCTTACTGTCATATGAAACTGTCTGTAGTAACTTCTATGCGGCAAAAGAGTAGACCTCCCTCACAGGTAAATGTAAACAATTTCTCACAATTCCGAAATTAAATGGACGTGTGAGCTTTTTGTCGGTAATAGGACATAATAGTCGTATCTTTAGCCACATCAAAAATATATCAGCGGATAAGCGTAGAAACCATGTAGTGTGTTGCCATGCTTGGAAGTATCACAGTGCAAAATCGCTGTTGATTAAGCTGGCAGGCGGTAAAAATGTCGACGTTTCGACCCCAAATAAACTGTAGGTTTCTGAATTCCTTACGAGGGGTCTTCCTCAGGACTGAAGTGAAAGGGAGGTGGGGGCACCATAAATCATCCCAATTTGGGGATTGGATCAAGAGTTTGTTGGGCGCGTGGGCTCCTGCAGGTAGAGGACGGAAAACACGCCACTTCAGCAGGGTGAAACTCTGGGGTGTCCCTCCCGAGATTATCTGTACAAGGCCACATTAATTGGCATTCCTTTAAACATACGAACATACGTAGAGTATCTTAGAATTCATGAGAAAGAAAGGCCGTCATGCTCTGTCCATTCTCAGCGCTCCGAAGCGGTGTCTCTATCACCCTTTCACTTCAGTCCTGAGGAAGACCCCTCGTAAGGAATTTAGAAACCTACAGTTTATTTGGGGTCGAAACGTCGACATTTTTACCGCCTGCCAGCTTAATCAACAGCGATTTTGCACTGTGATACTTCCAAGCATGGCAACACACTACATGGTTTCTACGCTTATCCGCTGATATATTTTTGATGTGGATAAAGATACGACTATTATGTCCTATTACCGACAAAAAGCTCACACGTCCGTTTAATTTCGGAATTGTGAGAAATTGTTTACATTTACCTGTGAGGGAGGTCTACTCTTTTGCCTCATAGAAGTTACTACAGACAGTTTCATATGACAGTAAGGTCATTGATGATACTGGATTTTGAGGCCCATCTTATACCCAATGAGCTTAGAACCCTTGAGATACAAGAGCCCTGATGAAGTTCCCCCTGGCAAAGAAATGGGAACGAAACGCGTTGGCTGTGCGCCAGTTTCTAAAAGTTTGATTGAATAAAAGAACACTTTTTGAATATACTATTGACGCAGATTGACTTTACTTTGAAAAGAGTGCACCTTCCATCTTCTGTTTAAAATTGGCCCCTGCATCACACCTTTGGTCGGCGGGTGTGGGAAGAGATCGCACCACCTTACGAATTACTAGTACTCATGGACTGAATGTGCTTGACCTTGGTCTGCCGTTTGTTTTTCCATTTACAGTGCAGACTGTTGTTGGCTGGCTTCCATGCCCATGTGACTGGGGACAGTGATGTATGACTTTGCAGGCATGCCTGTGCCATGGCATTTAACTTCCTTAGAGTGATCCTGCAGGGGAGTGACATGTGCAACATGCACCCCATTGTGGCATTGACTATCCGGACATGGGTGCATCATGGTGTCTGGTGCTGGTATGCATCACATGCATTTCTAATTAGACTCTGGCCATCCCTTTATCCGGACACCTGTACTAACTCAGTGGCAAGAGATGTGATGTGTGCATGTTCACATACTTCACCGTGTTCTCTGCAATGTCCAACAACTGTGTACGTGGTGCATGTGTCCACACTGGGGTATTACCATCCAACAGGCACCAGACAGATGGGTGCAAGGGCAGGAGGGGTGTGAGTGCCATGGTTGACCATTATACTGACTATTGGCTTCTCCTAATCTGTGTGAGGACTTTTGGCAATGTTCAACTGAGGATGCCAGGGCTTGCTCTGTAATGTGCTATACTTACTGTGGTGTGTGCGGTCAGTGCAGGTGACTGATGTTTGTCTGTTTCCCTAATTGTTTGCAGATACATCCACGGCCACAGGAGGGGACAGCTCCACGGACCAGGAGGAGCTGCAGAGCCAGACTGGGTCAGCAGCCGATGAGTGGTCAGAGGGACCCAGTGGCACGGAGGGCGAGGGGAGCCACACCGAGGAGTCCTCAGCACCATCCACCTCAGCTGAGGACCACAGCAGCTCAGAGGATGACTCCCTTGTGGAGGTGGGTGTCAGCAGCCACCACACCCCAGCTAGTATGTCTGGCCCCGCCACCACCACCACCACCACTCTCCCATTGGCTCCCATTCCAGAGGTCCGTGGAGGCTCCCGCGTTCGGGAGCGTGTCTCCTTCGTGCCAGGCACCGCACCCCCTGCCCCTGTGTCCCCTGCTGCCCTGAGTGAGGAGTCTGTGTACCTACTTCGGCAGCTCCATGTAGGGCAGACAGCAATGCTGAGTGTCCTCCATGCACACACCACTCTGTTGACACAGCTGGTGTCGTTCATGGAGGGCATCTCGACGGGCATGTCTGCCCTACAGAGGAGCAATAGGTCCATGGACTCCTCCCTGATGGCAGCAGTGTCCCTCCTCCAACAGTCCATCACCCCTCCTACCTCTGCCCCATCCACACTTCCTGGCACCCTACATGTCCCAAGCACATGCACACCTGCACAATCACCCAAACACACAGACACGAGCAGCACAGAAACACACAAAACAAGGGCAAAACGTGCACACAAGCATCCTCAGGGTACTGATACCACACCCACAGGGGATAGGGAACAGACACACACACAGGCATCCACAGTCACTCCGCAGTCCTCAAAATCCTCTCCCTCCAAGACCCTTCCCTTGCCTCACCTGCAACCCCACCTACAAAGCAGCTCTTCCTCTGTGACCTCGGCCTCTTCCCCTCCGATCCCGCTGATCCAGCATACAGGGGAAGAGGAAGTCCACCCACACAGAGGGAGTGCCCTCGCCCCGGACACCCTCTCCCAGGCGCAGACAGACTGAGGCCCCCACCCGCAAGTCCCCCGGGCCCGGAAGAGCAAGACCCCGCCACCGCCCTGCAGGTCAACCACACAGTCTCCTTCCTCCATCCCTCAGGCACCCACAACACAGGTTCCCTCACCACACCCTGCCCCAGGTTCCCCCACCCACAGATACACCATCCCCAAAATGATGCGGCCTTCTTCCCCTACCACTTGCTCTTCCAGCCCCACCCCCCGCTGCACATGTTTGTGCCACTGGTGTGGAGACCGTGTCCTCCCCTCTGTCCTGCCCACCTTACCTGAACCCCATTCTACTCCCCGGAGATGGGCACTGCAGTGGAGTCCACTACCACCCTGTCTGACTTGGGCACTGCAGTGGGGAACCTGTCCACTCCATCTGGCCAGCCCACTGGAGTTGTGCCGGCACCCACACCATCTGCCTCATGCCCCCAGTTGTGCCGGCACACACCATGTCAGACACCTCCACTGCAGTTGTCAGTGACTCTCCACCACCAGCCACCCCTTCCCTGCCTCCTTCTGGTGAGCCCTGATCCTGTCCCTGCGGTGCCTGGCCTGACCCCCCGTATGCCCCTCCGAGGGGAGTGTCCCTGGTTAGTAGCAGTGCAGGAAAGCAAAGGGTGACATCTGCCACTGTCACCCTGTTTGGACTTTCGTCATGGACTGGCCATTGGCCTTTGGGTTTTGTCTGGACTTTCTATTTTGAAATAACATATGCTGAATAAAGCTCCTTTCAGTTCTCCAGTGGTTTTGCTTCAGATGTACATGATGTTGAGGATGCTAAACATGCCCTTGCTGCAGTGATGGTGATTTTTGCTATCAGGTAAATGAAGTGTTACTGTGCAGGACCCCATGTGGTCCAGGGTGAATGTGTCCTATCCTGGTGTGTAGCCATGTCATCCTTTGCAGCAATATGAGGGTGTCATGTTTTTCATATTTGCCAATGGGATTCCCTACATGTTTTTGCAATATCACATCTGTGGCTTACACCCCTGCACATCTGTTGTGCTTGCCATTGTTCAATTTGTCTATTTCCCTGACCGTGTGACCATCTCCACTGGACATGCAAGTTTGGGCATCAATGGGGAAGGACTCATCTGTCGTATCAGTGCAACTTGCTATACATGTGTATTTGATCGGTGCAGATGATTTCGGTGACACTGCCATGACCAGGCTGATGTGACGAGAGCCTTCATTTTGTGCTAATTGTTGACTGAGTGACCAAGTGTTCTGCTGACATGATTGAGCCCTGCAGAGACAACGTATGGCACAGCTTTCCGTACACAGGAGTGGAGTCCCCTCATGGCAGTGTGTAATTCCGTGACATTGCCTGAGCCCAAGGTGTGTGTTGTGTGAGCATGTCTGTGTGTGTTCACTTCCATTTTGCTACGCAGGCTGGGGTCCCTAGTGATGTTCCTGTTTGTGATGCTTGCTGAGTTGAGCAATGTTCCCCCAAATCTTCGCCCTGGGTTCTCTGTGATGTGGGTGCATGGCACATTACTGGTGATCAGGGTGTCATCCATAGGTGTGTTTGCTGTCAGGGCTGAGTTTGTGGGCAAACGCAGATGAGACACAGTCAGGATTCCCCTTGGCACTTGTTGGTTACACAAGTCATGTAATTTACAGTTTGTGTTAGCTTTCAGTGATTGTGACACGTGTGTGTGACTGCTGCCACTCCTCAGGGTCAGAGCTGCAATGTTGGAAGTTGTCTATGTGTGTTCTTTGTGGGTGACCTTGGCTTCTTCATTGGTGTGTGACTGTGGCCGGGATCCCATTGGTTGGTGTGGATTTGACGTCATGCCCATGTACAGCGTACTGTGCAGTGTGTCAGACATTCACAAGTCTTGTTGACTGGCCATGTGTGATGGGTATCTCCACCTTAGTTCCCCACCACCCCTGGGATTGTCATGGGTGCATGTGCAATGTCACCAGTCCATGTGAGCTTCACTGCTGCACATTGGTGGAGGTCAAGGTGTGTGGTGTTGAGTGTGTGCAAATGAGAGTTGTTGCACGGCTAGACCCCTACCTCCATGTTGGCCTTGGCTGACAGGCCGTGCTGATTGATTTGTGCTTGTGTAGGTGTGATGATAGTTACTTGCTCAGGACACATGACTGTGGTTCACAGTGTGTACGACATCTACCTTTGTCATCACAGTGGGATTATCATGCAGGCCAGTGTCACCACAATGTGGGGTCCCTGGGGGTAGTGCTGTGGTGGGTCTGTCTCTTGCTGTGTTAGTTGCTGTTCCTACAAGCTTGTGTGACATTTGTAATTTGGGCTCCCTCTCATCTAACAATGCCTGATTGCCCACATAGGGAATCCGATCCATGAGTTACTTTTGTGTGGCACTGTATTGACATCTGTGTGATAGGGATTCAGGCCTCCTCATGTGTTGTGTGGTTGCCTGGGGACACTGGCACACCCCCCCCCATCACCTGTTGTGTTTGATATGCAGTGTGAGTCTGCCTGTTTGTGTTTGTGCATTTGCACCACTGCATTGGCATTTCTTTAGTGTGCCATTGGCTGTATGTTGTTTGGTGGGTTTCCCCTGCTGTTCCTGGGACTCCTAGGTCATCAGTCAGCACAATGATCATGGTTTGTATGTCCTATTGCTGCCATGGAATGGTATTTGTTCACCTGACATCTACAGTCTCCACAGGATATCTACATTTGGGTGTCCATTGGTACAGATATGTGGGTCTGCATTATGATGGTCACTTCTGTCATTGTGTTATTCGTGAATGTTGACAATGTGAGCCCCCATGGGTGATGTTTGTCTGCACATGGCCAAAGCGATGTTTCATTGGCACTGCACTGTTTGCCTCACCCAATCTATGTTGCTATGGGACACAAGCACTACTATGCCACTGATGTGTTTGTTGTTGTGTGACCAGGAATCATCCATGCAGTTTGGCATTTGCAGCTTTCCCCATGACAACACTTACATTTTGGTCACTGTGGTGATGGGGCTTTAGACCCCATTGCCACAATGTTAAAAATGTGCTTCAGCTATGGACCCCACACTTGCCTTTTGGTCACTGTGGTGATGGGGCTTTAGACCCCATTGCCACAATGTTCATAATGTGCTTCAGCTATGGAGCCCACACTTGCCTTTTGGTCACTGTGGTGATGGGGCTTTAGACCCCATTGCCACACTCTTCAAAATGTGCTTCAGCTATGGACCCCACACTTGCCTTTTGGTCACTGTGGTGATGGGGCTTTAGACCCCATTGCCACAATGTTCGAAATGTGCTTCAGCTATGGAACCCACACTTACATTTTGGTCACTGTGGTGATGGGGCTTTAGACCCCATTGCCACACTGTTCAAAATGTGCTTCAGCTATGGACCCCACACTTACCTTTTGGCCACTGTGATGATGGGGCGTTAGACCCCATCGCCACACTGTTCAAAATATGCTTCAGCTATGGACCCCACACTTACCTTTTGGTCAGTGTGATGATGGGGGTTTAGACCCCATTCCCACAGTGGTCATGGTCTGCTTGCATTGTGGAGGCCATATACATTTATGTGTGACACATGTGATAGGGGGTCACATTGTATATTCAATGTCATGTTCAGTGTTGTAGGCATTTGACACAGACTACACACGCTTGTCATGGTGTTGGGGGGGATGTATTTTTCAGACATTCCTTATGTTGGAGTATGCTGGTTGTGTCATGCATTACCCATCCTATGAGTAGGGGTTGTGTGGGTGGTAGGCATCCAGGCCCCCATGAGTAGGGGTGGTGGTGGTGGTAGGCATCCATCCTCCTATGAGTGGGGATGGTATTAGTGGCAGGCATCCATCCCCCTATGAGTGGGGATGGTAGTAGTGGCAGGCATCTATCCCCCTATGAGTGGGGATGGTAGTAGTGGCAGGCATCCATCCCCTATGAGTGGGGATGGTATTAGTGGTAGGCATCCAACCCCTATGGGTGGGGAGGGTAGTAGTGATAGGCATCCAGGCCCCCCTGAGTAGGGGTGGTGGTAGTGGCAGGCATCCATCCCCCTATGAGTGGGGAGGGTAGTAGTGACAGGCATCCAGGCCCTCATGAGTAGGGGTGGTGGTAGTGGTAGGCATCCAGGCCCCCCTGAGTAGGGGTGGTGGTAGTGGTAGGCATCCATCCCCCTATGAGTGGGGATGGTATTAGTGGTAGGCATCCATCCCCCTATGAGTGGGGATAGTATTAGTGGCAGGCATCCATCCCCCTATGAGTGGGGAGGGTAGTAGTGACAGGCATCCAGGCCCCCATGAGTAAGGGTGGTGGGAGTGGTAGGCATCCAGGCCCCCCTGAGTAGGGGTGGTGGGAGTGGTAGGCATCCATCCCCCTATGAGTGGGGATGGTAGTAGTGGCAGGCATCCATCCCCCTATGAGTGGGGATGGTAGTAGTGGCAGGCATCCATCCCCCTATGGGTGGGGAGGGTAGTAGTGACAGGCATCCAGGCCCCCCTGAGTAGGGGTGGTGATAGTGGCAGGCATCCATCCCCCTATGTTTGGGGAGGGTAGTAGTGACAGGCATCCAGGCCCCCATGAGTAGGGGTGGTGGTAGTGGTAGGCATCCAGGCCCCCTGAGTAGGGGTGGTGGTAGTGGCAGGCATCCATCCCCTATGAGTGGGGATGGTATTAGTGGTAGGCATCCATCCCCTATGAGTAGGGGTGGTGGTAGTGGTAGGCATCCAGGCCCCCCTGAGTAGGGGTGGTGGTAGTGGCAGGCATCCATCCTCCTATGAGTGGGGATGTATTAGTGGCAGGCATCCATCCCCCTATGGGTGGGGAGGGTAGTAGTGACAGGCATCCAGGCCCCCCTGAGTAGGGGTGGTGGTAGTGGTAGGCATCCATCCCCCTATGAGTGGGGATGGTATTAGTGGTAGGCATCCATCTCCCTCTATGAGTGGGGATGGTATTAGTGGCAGGCATCCATCCCCCTATGAGTGGGGAGGGTAGTAGTGACAGGCATCCAGGCCCCCATGAGTAGGGGTGGTGGGAGTGGTAGGCATCCAGGCCCCCATGAGTAGGGGTGGTGGGAGTGGTAGGCATCCATCCCCCTATGAGTGGGGATGGTAGTAGTGACAGGCATCCAGGCCCCCTGAGTAGGGGTGGTGTTAGTGGTAGGCATCCATCCCCTATGAGTGGGGATGGTAGTAGTGACAGGCATCCAGGCCCCCTGAGTGGGGATGGTAGTAGTGGTAGGCATCCATCACCCTATGGGTGTGTATGGCATTGGTGATAGCCATCCCGCCCCTATGGTTCTGCTGTTGCTAGTGTACGTCATTTGTGCATCCCTATGTGTGTGTGACATATTTCGGGTACGTGTCGTTTGTTTGTGTTGTGGGTGTTTGACTTACCGTCTGCGCCGTACGCGTCCGTACCGGTCCCGGTAATAGGTTGGGTCGTCTCGTTCGGGTTTCTCGTGGCTTCGACTCGTACTCGTCGCTGGCTTGTCCGTCTCGTCGCCGTGGATCGTCTTGTGGCGCGAATCGGAGCTTATGTACAGCTCTCCCGGATGCTCTGACGTGCCGGACGTAGCGACGGGTTCGGCGCGTACGGAAGGCGCATCGTACTAGTCCGGCTGGAAGGTGCTGTGTATTTGCTTCCGTGCGACTTGAATCGGCGTTTACGGATCCGGCTCGGGCGGGGAACAGGAGCTGGAGTTGGTGAGTACGGCTCGCTCGGAATCTGGGCTATTAAGCGCATCGTACTTGTTCGTTCGGACGAGTGTTCGAATCGGTCGGGAAACACGCGTTCGGCTTGTATTTTTTCCGGACGAATACTGTTAGGTGCGCTTCCGGCCGAGATCGGAATTGACCCCTTAGTGTCCAGCACCTTCCCTGATTTAATACTAACTGGAGTGGGAACAGTAAATTATATATGTTTAGTGTCCAGCACCTTTCCTGATTTAATAGTAACTGGAGTGGGAATAGTAAATTATATATGTTTAATGTCCAGCACCTTCCCTGATTTAATACTAACTGGAGTGGGAATAGTAAATTAATTATGTTTAGTGTCCAGCACCTTTTTTTTATTTAATACTAACTGGAGTGGGAATAGTAAATTATATATGTTTAATGTCCAGCACCTTCCTTGATTTAATACTAACTGGAGTGGGAATAGTAAATTATATAGTTTTAGTGCCCAGCACCTTCCCTGATTTAATACTAACTGGAGTGGGAATAGTAAATTATGTATGTTTAGGGGCTGATTCCGATTCAGGCCGGAAATCACTCCGACCGAGCCGGACCCGGAGAGATTTCTGACCGAATCGGACTCTAGCAGCCCGACCGAACGAGTAAGATGCGTACGCATGCAATCGGACTCGATTCAGTCGGACTCCCATTGAAGTCAATGGGAGCCGGTCGTACAACGCGAACGCGGGCTCCCATTGACTCAATGGGTGCGAGGCGAACAAGGGCGCCCCCTACAGCGGGTACGCGTCGATGCGAATCGCACCGTACATGCACAGGCTGTGTGCGACTCGCGCGGCTACGCATACAGGGGGGTCCGACACGGACCCCCAAAGTCCGGCTCTGACTGCCCTTTGGAGCCGGACGGCACGAGTCGGTCGGACTGCTCGAGGCGCACATCGTACATGCCCGGCCGGGGAACGTCTCCATTGCGCGGTGCGAGTCGTGTCCGTGCGAGTCGGTCGGAGCGGTTCGGACCCGCGAGCGAGTCGGTCGGCGATTTCGCGTGCGCTCGCATCGTACTCGCTCGCCCGGACGCACGTTCGAATCGGTCGGGAAAGAGGGCTCCGAATCGGATCAGGTTAAGCCGAATCCGATTCGGTGCCCTACCGGCCGAGATCGGAATCGGCCCCTTAGTGTCCAGCACCTTTCCTGATTTAATAGTAACTGGAGTGGGAATAGTAAGTTATATATGTTTAATTTCCAGCACCTTCCCTGATTTAATACTAACTGGAGTGGGAATAGTAAATTAATTATGTTTAGTGTCCAGCACATTTTTTTATTTAATACTAACTTGAGTGAGAATAGTAAATTATATATGTTTAATGTCCAGCACCTTTCCTGATTTAATACTAACTGGAGTGGGAATAGTAAATTAAGTAGGTTAAGGGGTTGATTCCGATCTCGGTCGGTAGGGCTCCGAATCGGATTCGGCATTACCGGATCCGAGTCGGAAGCTTTGTTACCGACCGATTCGTACATTCGTCCGAGCGAGCAAGTACGATGCGATTGAACGCGAAATCGCCGACCGACTCGTTTCCGGGTCCGAACCGCTCCGTCCGACTCGTTCGCACTCGATTCGTGGCGCGCAATGGAGACGCTTTACGACCGAGCCAGTACGATGCACGATCCGGACAGCCGGATCGAGTCGGAGCCTCCGACACGAAAAAGCTCTCAGAAGCGGACTTCGGGGGTCCGAGCCGGACCCCCTTCACCCGTAGCCGTACTGAGTCGGACACAGGGGGACCCATGGGTCCCCCTATACATGCGTGTACGGTGCGGATGGCACCAACGCGTACCCACTACAAGGGGCCCCCTTGTGCGCAACGTACCATTGAGTCAATGGGAGCCCATGTACACGTCGTACGACCGGCTCCCATTGACTTCAATGGGAGTCCGACCGAACCGAGTCCGGCAGCATGCGGCCGCATCGTACTCGTTCGGTCGGACTGCAGGGGTCCGGCTCGGTCGGAAAACAATCCGGATACGGATCGGTCGGAGTGCTTTCCGACCCAGATCGGAATCGGCCCCTTAGAGTCCAGCACCTTTTTTAATTTAATACTAACTGGAGTGGGAATAGTAAATAATATTTGTTTAGTGTCCAGCACCTTCCCTGATTTAATACTAACTGGAATAAGAGTAGTAAATGATATATGTTTAATGTCCAGCACCTTCCTTGAGTTAATACTAACTGGAGTGGGAATAGTAAATTAGGGGGTCATTACGATGGTGGTCGGAAAACCTCTCTGACCGCCATGGTAGCGGGAAAAGACCGCCCGCATGGACCGCGGAAAAAACCGCTGGTCGGATTACGATGCCCGCGGTAGAAATCCGACCGCGGCGGTCGGATCGCGGGCATCAACATTGAGGCGGTAGCTGCTGCCCGCAGCACCGCCGCAATGCCGAAAGGAGCATGTCCTGCATGTCCCTGCACTGTGTGGCAGGCACTGCACAGTGCCTGCCACCTGGTACAGGGAAATGTAGGGGGGGGCCCACGGGTACCCCCCCAGTGCACCCACACACCCCCAAAACATTGGGGGCCCGCAACGGGCCCCCGGTAGACAATCACTGCATGCCTTTCAATGGCGGTCTGATCGCTGAGGAAAGGCTGGCTACCGCCGGCATCATAATCCTGCCAGCGGAGCCTGCTCTGCACCGTCACCATTATCCCGGTCCTGAAATGCCCGCCAGGCGGGAGTGCGGAGGGCAACCGGCGGAAAAGCGGCGGTCGGAATTTCCCACCACCGCGGTCACCACCGCCATCCTAATTTGACCGGCGGTTTTCTGGCCCGCGGGCGGATGTCCACCACCGGCACGGCGGTCCCACCGCCGCCCGGGCGGTGGCCATCCGCCCGCCATCATAATGACCCCCTAAGATAGGTTTAGTGTCCAGCACCTTCCCTGATTTATTACTAACTGGAGTGGGAATAGTAAATTAATTATGTTTAGTGTCCAGCACCTTGTTTAATTTAATACTAACTGGAGTGGGAATAGTAAATAATATATGTTTCGAGTCCAGCACCTACCTGGATTTAATACTAACTGGAGTGGGAATAGTAAATTATATATGTTTATTGTCCAGCACCTACCCTGATTTAATACTAACTGGAGTGGGAATAGTAAATTTTATATGTGTATAGTTTTGTGACCTCAAAACATTAATATAGTGTGTAGTGGGAATGTGTATAAATAATAACATAGTTTAAAATGATAAATAATACATTTATATATATATATATAGAGAGAGTAATTACATATTATTTGATACAGTACATTCAGTTAAAATATATTTTTTTATATTAAATGAAACATTAATAAATTAATAAAAAAATAATTACATGTAATTTTTGAATTGATGTTTATTTATTTTCAATCATACAGTAATGATAAAATAAAATATATGTTATTAAGTGCATATAATATCAATTGTTACACATAGAGAAAATAAATATAATCTTTATTTTTCAGACAAAATATTTGGTACATATGTATACTTTTACATATAATAATTTTGCTAACAAATGTTTTCAATATTGCTAAAGTTTTTAATACAGTTAAGTACATTTTGTAATAAGAAATAATTTAGTTTTACATTGCTTTAGAAACATTTGTTTATAACAAATAATTTTTAATAACAGTTGTACACTTTTATTTTGTATTCTGAACATTTATTATTTTGATACATATCCTGTAAATTTGTATTAATGTATATGTTGTCACATCTTTTTAATTCAAACAGTTTTAAAAATTGTATAACATTTTTCAACATATAAGACTTTTTAATTAATATAATTGATATATAAAATATTTAGAATATTAATTATTACATGGTTTGATTTTATATAAACATTTTTTATAATAGGTTTACATTTTTTAAATATTTATTACATTTAGTACATATTTTTAATAAACGTATATAGCATGTATAAGTATGGAATTATAATAATAATTATTATATGTTTTATAATATTTATTATTATAATTTTACAATGCATAAAAAATGTTACATAATTTTGGAAATATAAGTTATAAATTGTTGTATTTTTACAAAACATTTTAGCAATGTATTAATTATGTAATAATATGTTTTTAAAGAAATACATTTATTTTTCATGTTTAAAGCAGCCATATTTGTTTATAGCTTGTATTTTGTAACCGCTCGCGTTTGTATTGGGTTATTTCTGAGGGGAGAAGCTCGCGGTTGGAAGCTGCGTCGCATCGAGGAAGTAAGTTTAATTTTTTTTATTTAAACTATACCTTTACTTTAATTTGAAGGTAGTTACGGCCTAGGTAATGTGTGTAGTGTTAGGTTTTTGGAGTTGTGGTGTTTTTTATGCGAAAGTTAGGTTTTAGCGATATGTCGACCGTTATTTTTGAGGCCTAGGTTAGAAATGTTTAAATATGTTAGAATATGTTTGAATATAATGTTTGCAATAGTATTATGTTATAGTCTAAGGGGCCGATTCCGATTCAGGCCAGAAATCACTCCGACCGAGCCGGACCCGGAGAGATTTCCGACCGAATCGGACCCTGGCAGTCCGACCGAATGAGTACGATGTGCACGCATGCAATCGGACTCGAGTCGATCGGACTCCATGTGAAAGTCAATGGGAGCCGGACGTACAACGCGTACGCGGGCTCCCATTGACTCAATGGGTGCGAGGCGAACAAGGGCGCCCCCTACAGCGGGTACGCCTCGATGCGACTTGCGGCGTACATGCACAGGTAGGGGGACCCATGGGTCCCCCTGTGTGCGACTCGCGGCTACGCGTACAGGGAGTCTGACACGGACCCCCAAAGTCCGGCTCCGACTGCTCTTTCGAGCCGGACGGCGCGTGTCGGTCGGACTGCTTGCGGCGCGCTTCGTACTTGCCCGGTCGGGGAACGTCTCCATTGCGCGGTGCGAGGCGTGTCCGTGCGAGTCGGTTGGAGCGGTTCTGCCCCGCGTACGAGTCGGTCGGCGATTTCGCGTGCGCTCGCATCGTACTCGCTCGGCCGGACGCACGTACGAATCGGTCGGGAAAGAGGGCTCCGAATCGGATCCGGTTAAGCCGAATCCGATTCGGTGCCCTACCGGCCGAGATCGGAATCGGCCCCTAAGTGTATGTTTGTGTGGGTGGGATTGTTCGTGTTTTTATTCGTGAGAAGTGGCGGTTACTGAGAAGATTATGCTTTTTCATTAAGGAAGTGTGTATTAGTTTAATCAACTAATAATTATTTTACACTTCCTTAATTTTTCGGGTTTTCATGGAGCGTTTCTTTTTTAAAACCTTTTTCGGGATTTTTATGGTTTATTGTTTGTGGAGTTACGGACGGAGGATTACTTTTCAAACCGTTGGATTTTTCCATTTTTGGGGGATTTTTTGGTTCACTTGGTATTATGATATACCTGGATTTATTTACAAGAGTTGGGATTTCCTTTCTTCAGCTACGGAAACGGTAAGTTATTTTATTTATTTATTGTGGGAGGGAAATGTTAAGAAAAGTAGTGTTATTGTGTTTTACATTTTCATAAATAAAATTAATATGACAATATATATTTATGGTTTTAGAAGAAATATATTTGACACATTATTTATGTTTGTGAAAATATAAAAAAATATATGTATATATTTGTATTGATTTTGGAGATGAGTATTAAAATATTTTGTGGATTTCTAAGTTAAAGTAGGCTTTTGGCTATTGTTTCTAGGTATTCTAGGCCTCTTTGTGTTGGATATAGTCTTACTTTATATTGTAAGTATTCAAACATTTGTTTAGTTTGTTTGGTAAGTTTGGGGGCTATTTTTGTTATAGATTGCTCTATTCTTAGTTGTTGGTAGCTCTGTTCTTTTTGGATAGATAGTAGGAGTTTTTGTACAGTAGGTGGAGCTCTGCCTGTTGTTGCTTGGAAGACATTATGCCATCCTTCAACAGCATTGTTTGTTTTTGCCTCTTTATTTAGTGTGGTATTTAGGTTGCCTTCTGTATCCAGATCTGTGGAGTCTTCCCACCCAGGTATCCTCAAAATAGTCTAGAAGGGGACTTAGGGCCCCATTAGGATAGCGGGCGGACTTCAGTCCACCCGCCACCCTAGCAGTGCTGGGACTGGCCGCCAGCGGTGCTTCGGTCCCGCACCGCAAATTAGGATGCGACCGCCACCCTGACGGTCGCATTCCACATCTATTACATTGCGGCGGGTGCTGCTGTAAGCCTGCCACCTTGTGCATGGCAATGCAGGGGGGTATGATAGGTACCCCCCAAGTGCAGCCCCCACCCCCCCACTCCCCGGGGGCCCTCAATGGGCCCCCAAAGCACTTCCACCAGCCTTTCCTTGGCGGCATCGCCGCCATGGAAAGGCTCAGTTACCTCCCATCCTAATATGGATGGCGGTGCCTGCTAGGCACTGCCACCATATTCAGGCCCAATTCCGCCCGGCCGGCAATCGTGACAATTGCCGACCGGGGGAAATGCGGCAGACAGACTTTCCGTCCGCCGCGGTGCCCCCGGCCATGACAATATGGCGGGGGTGAATGCTGTTGTGATGGCAGGCGGATCGCCACCGCCGGCCGGGCGGTGGCTATCCGCCTGCCATCATAATGACCCCCTTAGTTTTTGTTCGTTTTGTTGATAGTATGGCCTTTCTATGAATGAATGAATGAATAGTTTTATATAGCGCAACGTTCACTCCAAGGAGCATCTTGGCGCTTTGCGGAGAAAAGGACATCTAAAAGTCCGTAGATGAGAGAGGGCTAAGTTACAACAGCAGAAGCAGAGATTAGATAAGAGATAGCACAATATGGTCTGGGGTGGCAAAAATCCAGGTTTTTAAGAGCTTCCTGAAGGTGAGTTCAGTTTGTGTGTGTCTAAGCTGAGTGGGCAGGGAGTTCCAGGCTTTGGTCCCTAGGACAGCCATTGCCTTGCCCCCTCTAGATTTCAGTTTGAAAGTGGGGGCTGCTAAATAAGTCTCTGAGGATGACCGCAGAGTGCGTTGGGTGGCATATGGCCTGATTCTGGATCTTAGGTATCCTGGTCCAGTTACCCTTGTAGCTTTGTAAATGATGGTCAAGATTTTAAAAAGAATCCTCTTATGGACAGGCAGCCAGTGAAGAATTCTAAGTGCTGTTGCTGAGGAGGAAACTTTAGGCCATTTGAGTACAGTGGCGGCTGGTGACATTTGAAAGTGGTGAGGCATAAAAGAATTATCGCACTGCACTGTAGCGAGCGAGCGCAGCGAGCGAGCCCGAACCACCTACGGGAGGCTTGGGGGGGTTCTCCCCCCGAGAAAATTTTGAAAAAAAGAGTGGGCAAATGGTGCATTTTCAAGCAAATTTGAGAAAGCGGGAAGGTTAATAAAGCAATTGTGAATCTTTTCTAACAAAGACAATGACTGGCAAAACTGTCAGTCTAATCAGATGCATATCAGACGCCGGCCTACCATGTGCTCTGTCCATCTGTGCCACTGTGTGCTGTTCATTCACAAGTCTAATGTGCTCCGTTACTAATTGACAGGAGAGGATCCTGGCACTTCCCTCCTACACAAAAGAGTAAACATTATGGCTAAATTGTTTGTTTCTGCTGGGGGTAGCCCCAGATGCATGTCTCATGCCTCCCACCGACAAGGCTGTCCGTCAGCTGATAGCAATATTGCATGCTGCCAAGCAGGCTTTAAACTCCGCTTCACATAATCTTTCACACTAGCTTTGATAAAGCACAGGGAGTAGGGAGCACACCATAACCACTTTTACTGCAGCAGGACTAAAACCTTAAATATGTGCAACTCTTCATCATGTCAAACCTGGCAGCAGAGTTGTGCAGCACCAGTGCTGCCTACGACTCCTCCTCCCCCTGATGACCTACCAGAATGGCTGCTGTTCCCGCCGCACAACCTGTCAGAATGGCTGTCATCCCCCAACACACAACCCAGCAGCATCGCTGCTGTCCCCACTTAACAATTTGTCAAGCATGGCTATTTTACCCACCTTATAACCTTGTAAACATAGCTGCAGTCCCCATCTCACAACCCGTCAAGCATGGCTGCTGATCCCACCACGTCACATTTAAGAAGACGTGCTGTCCCCACCACAGAACCTGTGAAACGTGGATGCTGTCCCCACCTCACAATCTGACAGCATGGCTGCAGTCCTACCACACAACCTACCAGCCCAGCTGCTGTCTCCTCCACACAATCTGGCCACATGACTTTTACCCCAACTTTACAAACATTTGCATTATGCAACACAATAGACTTGGGTCTGTGTTTGCAGCGGTTAAAGGGTGGCAAGCATGCACATTGCTTGAGAAGGTGCATGAACACACTCACTGCCCGAAACACACACGGTTAGCCACCTTCCTACTCAAACCCAAAGTAACGCATTGGAGACTGGAAACTTCCAGGGTTCTCTTGGCATCACAGATCCGTGAGGGCATGCCAGTGGCATCTTCACTTGGCGTCTCCAGTATACCATGGTATGACATAGTAACGCAAAACATTCTATATAACAGACCACAAAATATCTGAACATAATATATCTTAACATACAACATCCTGCAACACAGCAAGGTGTGAGTTACATAACATGTTGTAACTGTTACATGTCAGCCCTTTACCCGCATAACAAACACACTTTACCATAATAAAATCAAACCATACTACAACCTAACCTGGTCCCAAGTCTCAATTTTCCCAAATACATGCGTAAGTAGTTTTCACATTCCTGATTCTGAACAAAAGTCAGCTACAGCACTTCTCATAGATCTTGTTCCCAAGCTCTGTAATGTAAATCAATAAAATCCAGAATGCTGTAATTGTTATGGCCAATCCAGGTAGCAGTAAGAAAGAAACTTTGTGCTGCCTTTCTTCGAGTTAGTTTCTATATTAAAGCGCATCAAAAACACTTTAATTTTTGAAAAACATGTTACACAGCAGCATGAGCTGCTGTGGCTTAAAGTAAAAAAGAAAGCCCTATGAAGCGGTCATTGCTGCAGCGTCATAGCACTTTAAAAAAAACGTTATGCTTTGTAGTACAGCAGCTAGCCCCGCTGTGCAACATATTTTAACAAGAACTGTTTTAACAATTGAAAATAAAACGAAGTGCTTTGGAGTGCTGCAGTTTAAAATAAAACAACGGGGGAAGGGGCAGGCAAGTAACGAAAGAAAAAGCAGTGGGAGGGGCCGGTGGATGGGGCAAGTAATGGATGGGCAAGTAACGAAAGAAAAAGCAGTGGGAGGGGCCGGTGGATGGGGCAAGTAATGGATGGGCAAGCAATAATGCGGCAGTCATGGGAGGGGGTTTGCATTAAGAACTGCGAGCAGGAGCGTGCAATTTTGACCCGCTGTGACATTTCTTAAGAGTTAGGGCTGTGAGACTCCACCTCCGGGCCAGAGGTAGCACGCACAGCCCCCATTGTTTGCATGGATCTGTTGACTGTCCTACCTGTAAACACACAGGTGCTCATCCTCTCGGCAAGGATCATGACCACACACCTCAACTAAATGCTTTAAAAACATAAATTAAGTACTACAGAAATCCATTATAAGAATGTATTTCCGCTGCTTCCGCTGCCTAATTAACATTTAGTTGATTAGCCATTGTAAAGGGTGAGCTCAAAGTCAGGGCGAGTCTACAGTTAAATAAAACAGAACAAAAATAGCTTCTTCCCAAAGGCCAGTGATTATGGTACAGTATTTGGAGGATAATGCGTCTAGTTTCTATACTTATAGCATTATTTGTTATCCCAAAAAGAGTTCTGTTATATTTCCTGTCCATATAAATGATGAGCTGCCTGCACACCCACAGCGTCAGGCACAGAGCAAGTTCTTATACAGCTGAAACGCAACCAATCACTTCTATACCATTACAGGGCAAGTGGTCCTCTTTCATAATGTGTGTGAAAGTGTATGGTGACACGTCTATAGCACTAGTGAACCGCTCCTTTCACTTGTAGCTGCAAAGAATGCTGGATCTCTGAGGATTTTTAAAAAAACTTGCGTCATTCAACAAATTGTAGGCAAACACCTAATAAATGACTACTTACATGATTTGTGGGGTTGGGTCTTCCATGCTCTTGTCCCCTCCTCACATGCACTGTTCCCTGCTCCTGTTCCTCTAACACAAGTACGTGCACTGGCGTTGAACTAAGTGCGTCAGCGCACTGTTTGCAGAGCAGCCATAGCCACTGGGTCCGGAGCTGCTGAAAAATGGACATTGCCAAACCACCCGGACTGAGGCACGTAAGTATTCTTCTTATCTTTGGCACGCTCACTTGACAGACCTGCGCGATGTCTTGTGAGGCGTGAACAGTGACACTTCATGCCAGGGGTTGGTGGTCTGGGGAAAGGAGGTGAAACACTCTATAGAGGCACGCTCCACCGCATGAGAGTGATTGCTGCTCTGTGCTGACATTAGTGGGGAAATCTCACAGGCAGTACTACTCTACAACATCTACAGCGTGCATGTTTCTAGAAAACTGAAACATGCGCCCTGTATCTGTTTACAGCATGTGACCCAGCGTCCGTGATGACGCCTATCACATGCACCGCCTCCAAACCTAACCCTCGTTGATTGACACACTGTTTTGGGAAGCCCAGGATGCAGCCTGAGGCGCCCAAGTGGAATCAGTCAGAGAGGGTGGGGTTCATCAAGGAAGAGGAGTGGCCCTACACTCCGGCATACCACAGAATCAAGTGCTTAAATCAGACAAGCCCTGCAAATCCTGCGACATGCTCATGCGCAGTAAGTGTATGAGCCTGTCCGTGCTTTGACTGCCTGACCCTCGCGCAGAGCGAGGGTCAGAAGCTATGCTGAGCAATCAACACATACTAACTGCAGGTAGGGTTATGTAATTTAAAAAAATGAAAGAAGCAAGAATTATGGGGGGCGTAGCCCCTACGCCCTTTAAAAGAAACCGCTCCTGTTTGAGTACCAATCTCGCTGCAGCGTTCTGGACAACCTGCAATCTTTTCAAGACCGTCTTTTTTGTTCCTGCGTATAGACTATTACAGTAGTCCAGACGTGATAAAATTAAAGCTGCTGCAACAGTTTTCCTAGCAGGCACTGGGAGAAGATCAAAGAATTTTCTGAGAGTTTTTATTGTTTGGAAACACGTGCCTGCCACAACAAGAGCTTCCTTGTGGAAAGATAATGTAGGGTTAAAATTGATTCCCACATTTCTCACCGTGTCCACTGTGTTCAGAGGTGGGGCTGAATTTGAGGGCCACCACTGGTTGGGCATAAATACATTGGACTTTCCAAACAGCATAATTTCTGTTTTTGCGCTGTTACATTTAAGATGATTCAGTTTCATCCAATCCATCACTGCTGTTAGACAGTGATGAAACTTTTCTTCCGCCACTGTAGAGTTTTTATCTAGAATGAGAATCAACTGAGTGTCGTCTGCATATGCAATGGATTCAACATCAAAAGTGGCCATCAAAGAGAGGAGTGGTGTCATATAAAGATTAAAAAGAGTTGGGCTCAGGGATGAACCCAGGGGGACCCCCGATGACAACCATTTTTCTTCAGATTTGTAACTTCCCAGTGTTACAATCTGATGCCTGTTTTCTAAAAAGGAAGTGATCCAGGCCAGTGCCTTGTTCGTGATTCCGCTGTGTGCAAGCCTGTCTCTCAAGATGTCATGAGAGACAGTATCGAACGCAGCTGATAAATCCAATAGAACCAGTACCGCATCCTTACCCTGATCCAGGGCAAACTTTAGGGTCTCAGTGGTGTGGAGTAGCACTGATTCTGTTGAATGGCCAGGTCTGAAACCCGATTGCTTGGGGTGTAGGATGTTAGCTTCTTGCAAGAAATCATTAAGTTGGGTATTAACTAATTTCTCAGCTATTTTACTCAGACATGGCAGCAGTGCAATAGGTCTGAGATTGGAGAGAGTGGTAGGATCAGAAATTTTCTTTTTTTGAAGTGGCTTCACTGCAGCGATTTTCCAAATTTCAGGGATTCTTGCTAGCCTAAAAGTGGAATTGATTATCTGGTTGATAATGGGATTTATAGTATCTACCAATGCATGTAAGATTTTCGGGGAGCAGGGGTCGAAGGTATCAATAAGTTGTAGTGTTCGGCCACGTCAGTAACTGGGACGTAGGCCAGTGCTATAAGTTTTTTTATTTGATATGCGAAGGAGCTATTTGTTGCATATTCAACACTTAGGGCCCGATTCCGATCCCGGTTGTAAAACATCCTGACCGACACGAACCAGGAATGGCTTCCGACCGACACGTACGCGCGCTCTCCGACCGACGTAGTAAGATCCAACGCTTGTAAAATACAAACGACTCGCACGGAGCTCTATACGGACGAGCTACTCGGTTGGGAATCAATCCGTCCGAGCGAGAAGTCCCAGAAAGAGCCGGACGCGACCGACTCGTACGTGAACGATGCAACAGAGCGTAGCGTGAATGGGACCGACTCGGACTACCCCGCAAATACATGAAAAATCATCTGTTGCGGTCAACAGAACGTTTCCTTCATGCTCAAAAAAATACAACAGAAACAGACAGATATTGTCAACACAAGCATTGACAAAGGCAAAAAAAAAATTCAAATGAAGACACACCCACAACTCCGCCTATATAAAGGGCCAAAATCCTTACCATGATCCTTTGCAAATTCCACAGACCTGGCAGCAGATCCCACCACTACACTGATACACACACTCAAAACAAACACAGCACACAACTTGTACACCACCACCACCTGTCAAATACCACACTCACAAACCCACACCTTTACTCATACTCACCCACCCTCACCTTCAGACTCACCCACACATCCATCTCCACCACCACCCATCATCATGCCCCCAAAGAAGAATCCAAAGTTCACAGACAGTGAGTTGGAAGTCCTGGTAGATGAAATTCTCAGAGTAGAGCCACATTTATTTTGCACCTTTGTCCAACAGACTCCCCTGTCCCAGAAAACCAAGATGTGGGAGAGGATTGTCAACAAAGTGAACGCTCAAGCACCTTGTCCGCGCACAATGGAAGACATCAAGAACAGGTACTACAATGTGCGAAGGAGGGTCAAGAAGCTCATCAACAGAGAGCATGAACTGAGTCAGCGGACTGGCGGTGACCCTCCTACAACACCTGTGCACTTCACTACCTGGGGGGAGAAGGTGCGGGCCATCCTACCACGGGAGGGCGTACATGGAATATCAGGAGTACCAGAGCCTGGTGAGTACAAACTCAAATTGCCAATATTGATAGCAAATACACAGCCACAGACATCACTGTCAAGGACACAGCAATACAAATCTACGTCAGCAAAGCCACTACAACAGTAAGCAAATGAACCTGTGACGTGTATGCCAGTTAGACA
The DNA here is from genome assembly GCA_963921515.1 of Calotriton arnoldi. Lineage (NCBI taxonomy): Eukaryota > Metazoa > Chordata > Amphibia > Caudata > Salamandridae > Calotriton > Calotriton arnoldi. Next base: position 26,787 of record CAWUFW010001665.1, read on the forward strand.
AACAAAATACCAGCAATCACAGAGTAAAATGTAACTATTTCATGATATGTAACAACTTACCAAATAACACAGCAAGGCTTTGGGCTCAAAACAGCAGCCACCACTGTCAGCCATCTTGCCAGCACTGTTTCACTCACTCACAGGGAAGCAGAGTCAAAGGAAGGAAGTCTGGGTCTGCTGGGAAGGTGTGTGTAGCTGAAAGCATGATGGGAGTCGTAGTCACAGCCAACAGTCCCCCTCCCACATGGCCCCACAAGCCCACCTTGAACCATGCACATCTCACAGTGAGTGAAAAAGTACTGGCAAGATGGCTGACCCTGGGCTCTGGTGTGTGAAGCACAAGGACCTGTAGGGAGTAGTGCTCAAACAAACACCAGGCCACACAGTCAGACATCTTGACCCTAAAGTTTGACTCCCTGTCATGGAAGCATGGATCATGGTGGCCTATCTGGTCTGGGAGGGAGGAGGAGTGCTAGCTCTGACTACATCTACCAGCAGGCCCTGTCACACACACACACCTCCCACCAACACCAAACAACACACCTGGAACTATGCTCTCCATGAGAGCGAGGGTAAATCTACTCCCAAGATGTATGAGACCGGGCGCTGGTGTGGAGAGCACAAGGCCCTGCTGGGAATTGTGCACAAACACCAGGCCACCACTGTCAGCCATCTTGCCATTGCTGTTTCACTCACTCACAGGGAAGCAGAGTCAAAAGGAAAGTAGTGTGGGTCTGCTGGGAAGGTGTGTGTAGCTGAAAGCATGATGGGAGTTGTAGTCCCAGCCAACAGTCCTCCTCCCACATGGCCCAACAATCCCACCTTCAACCATGCCCATCTCACAGGGAGTGGAAATGTACCGGCAAGATGGCTGAGACATATATATGAATTGGCTCCAAGTCACAACTAAGCCCTGGGCCTCTCACATCAGTCCCCACTCACAGCCATCTTCACTGTACATTTCCACTCACTGTCTGGGGATGCATTGTCCCAGGTGTGCTCCCTGGGCTGTCCGGGAAGGTGTGTGGAGTACAGGACATGGTGTGAGTTGCAGTCATAGCACTCAACACTACCCACACACAAAGCAACATGTCCATCAGTGACAAGGGATACCTGACAGTGAATGGAAGTGCAACAACAAGATGGCTGACACTGTAGCATGGTGGTATGTACACAAAGCACTGTTGGGAGTTGCATTCAACTCCTACATCATGCAGCGTTGTCAGCATCCCTGCTACAACACTCCCCTCACTGTCCTTGATATTTTGTCCATGAAAGTAAGCTGGACTGGGTGGGAGGAGGGGTACAACTTCCAACAGCATAACACAAGCACACAAACAACTGTACCTCACAGCTCTGACCCTGAAAAAGCTGGAAAGCACCCTTGGTTAACTCATCTGGCCATGGAGGACAAGGACAAAATACATGATGTGATCAGGCACAAAGCAAAGCATTCAAACCATTTGCTACTGACAGCCATTCACATGTGTGCAATGAAATAAGAACTAGTAACACATTCATCGAAATACCATAACCCAAACGCAACATACATCCCGGGCTGTGATTTTGTAGGTAGCCACACCTATTTGCCTGCTAACTACATGCGCAAACGCCAGCACACATGCACATATCTTGAAACATATCGTAAGAGTGCGCATATCATTTTAAAAGCACTGATGTGGGAAATACCAACACACCTGTGTCATGCACAGGGTGTCACTTGCCAGTCAATGCCTATGTACAGTCAAATGAACAAAACATGCACATTCATGCACAGAGCTGGACATGCTCAGCAAAACACTTCTTGTCAAAATCACTATGTTTGCTGGAAACCTAGGCCTGGGTCTGTGACGATACAGGACTAATTAATGTACTGCCACTCATCATAATGTACAATAGCTAATGTAATGTGTATGATACGATGAACTGTGCAAAAACACAACAAACATTGTGTCTCTCATCTTACCACAGGGGCTGCTGGGGATACTGCAGGAACAGAACACCAATCCCAGTCCCAGACTCTGGTTGACCCTGAGCTCTCCAGTGTGGACGTCTCTCAGCCCTCAACGGATGACGAGGACCTACCTGGCCCCTCCGGCGTGGGTCAGCATGCAGCACTAGCAGCTGTGCCACCAGCACCACCTGTGACCACTGCCACAACATCTGTCAACACCCAGATGACCACTACCCACACGGACACACAAAGACAACAAGATCCAGAGAGCACAGCAGCACAGGGCACTCAGGAGTTGGCGGACAACAACACCACTGTCAACGAAGAAGGAGGCCCAGTGTTGTCTGGGCCTGCAACAACCGGTCCTGCTCGTGTGGGTAGGGGTGGTGGGAGGGGTCATGGGGAGAGGACACATCAGGCAGCTGGTGCAGAAGAACAAGCTGACCCACAGTTGGCAAGCATTCTCCATGCCTACAGAGATTGCACCGGAGACTTTGGCCAGGTAGTTGGGATCCTCAGGGACATCAAACAACAGCAGGCTGCCCATCATGCCAACATGGAACAACACATGGCCAGGATGGCGGACAAAATGGACAAAATTGATGACCTGGCAGCGGTGCACAGGGACATACTCACCTGTCTCCGTCAGATTGCAACCAACATGACCCCACCTCCCTGTGTGCCCAATACAACAGTTGCTTCTACATCTGCAACTGCCACAGGGAGGGATGAGGACTCTGGCGGAGAGTCCCCTGCACCGCGGCAGCCTGCACCTGAGGATCCCCCTCCCCCAAAAAAGAGGGGTCGTCCTCCGAAGGACAAATGAGAGACAGATGGCTATGCATCCCCCCCAGGGAGTGACAACCTGCTCCTGATATCCTCCATTGTGTGCTGAGCGTTCACTCAGTTGACAGTCCCTGAACTTTCCCAACTGGGATGGAGGGTCTAAGTTGGACCAATCACTCAAATGACTTTGGACTTGGCTCTGAGAATTCCATCTACTGGCACTAACAACTCCTCTATGAACTTTGGACCTCAAACATTTGTACAGCACTATACCTTTCATTAAAAAAATCACACAGGCACTGTAATAAATCAATAGTCACACAATACTTGCTTCTGTCGTTAATGCTAAACTGTTTTCAGATTGAAAAGATGATCAAAAAAGCTAGGAATTGAATGACAATGACATTGACTGACATACAAGTACATCAGTCTATCCAACTGTCTTGTGAGTATATGTAACCTGACACATATGGGAGATACACACAAGGTCATCACAACACACATAGTACATGGCATATATCCTCATAGCCTCCACAAATCTAAGATGAATGCACCTTCATATGCACAAACAATATTCATCGGTCGATGAACAGCACATCTGGGAACATATACAGTCTGTAAATGACTTTTAGATGTGTGGAAACAGACAAGGCACACCTTAATGTGGAGCACACGTTTATTACACAGGCCCAACATGTTGCCTCAACAAAAAATGCTAACTAATCACACTGTGACAATAAGTGCCAATCATACAACACCTTGTAAATAATTCTGCAGTGAGTGTGCGGCACAGATTCATGATCCCAAGAAAATTTCCAATCTGCAACTGCATTGTGTATCTGGGAGGTCACATATCTCCATACAACAGCCAAAGGACCCTGTAAAATAGAGACATGGAACAGTATTTACATACCAAATAAATTGCATACATCTCCAAGAGACATTTCATACTTCAAAATTGGGAACATGTGCACACTGGCTAGGAGTCATCTCACCACTGTACTGGTGGCCATACTAACAAATTAGACACTAAACTACTCCAAGGATCATGTGAAGTATCATACATCCACACGTATACAAATATATTGTACAACAGACACATATCATGCAAACACATTCCTTCATCAAATCACTATTGCATACTCACAATCATGAGAAGAAGTTGTTGATGAGATGTCTCCGACATCCTCCTCCGCCCCATCACTGGCAACATGCCCCAGGCCTGGATCCTCCCCTGCTGGAGGCTGCTGGTCCCCGTCATCTTGAATGAGAGGCAGCTCATTCCTCACTGCCATGTTGTGTAGCATGCAGCACACGATGATGATCTTACACACCTTTGCTGGTGCATAGTGGAGGGCTCCTCCTGTACGGTGCAGGCTGCGAAATCTGCTTTTCAGCAGCCCAAATGTCGGCTCAATCATTCGCCTGGTCCGCCCATGTGCCACATTAAAACGAAAATCAGCAGGGGTGACAGGGTTCCTGAGTGGGGTCAGCAACCACGGCATGTTGGGGTATCCAGAGTCTCCTAAATTAGAACAGAAAAGACTTCATGTGTCTGAAAACAGGCTACAACCTGACATACAAGCAACACACAACATGGACAGACAACATTACCCACCAACAAGCCAGGCACGCTGATTTGGCAGCTGAGACATCAGCTGTGGGATCCTACTGTTCCTCATAATGTAGGCGTTGTGTGCTGACCCGGAGAAACGCGCCCAGACATGTGAGTTTGTCATGTCAGGCAGACATACCACCAGGGCATTAATAGAGTGGAAATGCTTACGGTTCCTGTATGTTAGTTCATTGGCATGTGGTGGGACCAAAGCCACATGTGTACCATCAATGGAGCCAATGACATGTGGCATTCTGCCAAAAGCATAAAATTCACTCTTGATGTCGGAAAACTGCCCTGGTGTTGGGATACTTGATGTATGTGTTCAGGAAAAGTAACATTGCCTCCAAGAAATCTCTGAGCACACGGCTAAACATTGTCTGTGACATCCCACCAGCAGTAGCCACAGTATGCTGGAAGGTCCCCGTGGCAAAGAAATGTAGGGCTGCCATCACCTTCACCTTGGGGGTCAGCGCAGTAGGATATGGGCGTCCAGGCAGCAAATGTGGGGCCAACTGCTCTGCCAATTCCTCAATGAGTGGTCTGGTGAAGCGGTAACGTCTGATGCAGTCACGTTCCACCATGGTCTCTAGGTCGGGGAAGGGTCTGTGGACAGCTGGTCTCCTGCGGTACATAGGTGACAAAGAAACATCATCAATTCAATTGCTATTGTGGCAAGTAACATGCTAAATATCATATGCAACATCAAAGCAAGACTCCATGAAGTCAGGTGGGCGATGTTGAGCACTGACACAAGGGCCAGCTATGTGACCCTCACATAACATTTCATGTCATGATGGTTTTACAACAAGTGCAATTCTGTGCTGTGACCAATCAATGGTGTCTGTCACAGTCCATGTTAACAAACATCACATACTAAACACACACCTAAGAAACTATCAAAGATAGATGTGTGGAACAACTGACACGTGGTGGAAAGGTACACACACAGGGATCATGTAATGCCACCTGGACACTGTCATGATGTAATGTCTGACATACATGTACCATCACACACATTAAACACCCATGATGTGTATCACTTTTTGATTGCATAACAAACAGGTATGTCTGTGACACAAACACACAACAGCAACTCACATGCCAAATACAGATTGATGTTTAAAGTGAATATCATCAACAACCTAAACAATGTAGTGTGTGCATTGTACAATACTCAGATACTGTGGATACACTCAAAAATACTGCATCCAAAGCACTTTGTAACACACAGTCCAATGCAGCTGTGATTCTGGGTGTATGTAACATGTGATAACACAATGGGCCCCTGGGACTGTGTCCAGGCCTAGGAGGGTGACCTGTAAAGTTATCACTCACAGTTGTGAGGTGCATCACAAACAATGTATTTGGTGCACATGAAGGTTGTCTCATCATGGGAGTTTGAGCTATGAAGAGCTCTGTCCAATATGACATATCAATCTATGTACCCACACATGTCATAAAGCAAGAATTGAAGTTTCCTAAACTGTCTGATATGCTTATTGATTGGTGAAGGGCACCTGAGCCTCAGCCAAAACAGTGTGGTTAGCATCCTTTGGCTATTCACTGAAATAGGGTCAGACGCGGGTGAGTATTCAAAAGACACATCGTACACTTCCGAACCAAGCCGGAAGCACACATTGGCTATTGACTGAAATGGGGACAGACGCGGGTGAGTATTCAAAAGACGCATCGTACACTTCCGAACCAAGCGGACGCACACATTGGCTATTGACTGAAATGGGGACAGACGCGGGTGAGTATTCAAAAGACGCGTCGTACACTTCCGAACCAAGCCGGACGCACACATTGGCTATTGACTGAAATGGGGACAGACGCGGGTGAGTATTCAAAAGACGCGTCGTGCACTTCCGAACCAAGCCGGACGCACACATTGGCTATTGACTGAAATGGGGACAGACGCGGGTGAGTATTCAAAAGACGCGTCGTACACTTCCGAACCAAGCCGGACGCACACATTGGCTATTGACTGAAATGTGGACAGACGCAGTGAGTATTCAAAAGACGCGTCGTACACTTCGAACCAAGCCAGACGCACACATTGGCTATTGACTGAAATAGGGAAAGACGTGGGTGAGTATTCAAAAGACGCGTCGTACACTTCCGAACCAAGCCGGACGCACACATTGGCTATTGACTGAAATGGGGACAGACGTGGGTGAGTATTCAAAAGACGTGTCGTACACTTCCGAACCAAGCCGGACGCACACATTGGCTATTGACTGAAATATGGACAGACGCGGGTGAGTATTCAAAAGATGCGTCGTACACTTCCGAACCAAGCCAGAAGCACACATTGGCTATTGGTCGTCATGGGTACAGACGCGGTTTTGCGCGTGTACGAATCACGTGCAAACAAATTCTGTTGGCTTACAAGTACAATGTATCAAACTCAATAGTGTTATGATGCGGAATATTTGAACGACGCAGTAGGCATGTCCGATGAGTGCAATTGTATGGATTGGCCAAAATCGGATAATGCGAACGTCTCGGACCTATCTCTTTGGATGCATGGAACAGAATCCGCCTCTGCAGCACAGATATAAGGCAGTCTGTTCCCAAGAGACTTCACTTGCCTACACTACATGCTACTTGCCTACATCTCAACCTACCACTGCTGCTGTCTCTGCATCCTCTGGGATCTGCAATGGCACGTACTGTGGAGAGGGCACCAGCATTCACAGAGGAGGAGAACCAGGCCCTGCTGGACAGCCTCCTTCCACAGTACAGCAAGCTGTATGGAAAACCAGGGGAGCAGGTGAGTGTTGATTACACTGCCTTTTCAATTGACCATGCTTTAAAACAGGCACTACTAGCATTGTGATCCCCAAGGTCAAGCATGCACACATAGTTATTGTAAGTCTCACAGTGTGTAGATTCATGTCCTGGACAGGTACAGTGATGTAAAAGTGTATTTTGTGGAAATTATTTTCATGCACTGTTCTCATGTTGTTAAGGCAGCCTTGCACACAGGACGACTGCCCCTGATGATACTTGTACAACCTTTATACATTATATGCCCATCTAACAATGACCTATATGTCCAAGTGTGTGATGAACAAACATGTAGCATGTGTAGTAATGGTGTGTCACTATGTCATCCTTACAGGTCGACACCCATCAGAAGCAGGAAATTTGGCTGACCATCGTCCGGGCTGTGAGATCTGTGGGTGTCTTCAAACGCTGCATCCGCCACTGCCAGAAGAGGTGGCAGGACCTCCGTGGCTGGACCCGGAGGATTGCAAGAGTCCAGCTGAAGCTGTCACCTCCTCGCAAAAGGGGTGGACGACAATCCCTGACCCCCCACATGCTCCGGATACTGACAGTGGTCTTCCCTGACTGGATGGGCAGTTGAAGGCCAGACAGCAGCAAGTAGGGGTGAGTTTGTGCCATTTTGCTGAACTATGTCTGACATGCATGTTGCACTCCCTCAGCCTGGTAACACTCTCACAGGTTGTCTGTCTGCTGAGACAACACTTATGTGGCAAAATGTAATGATGCCCCATTCTCATCTGATGACCAGGTGTGTCCCTTTCCGTCTGTGACATGTGTCACTTGGGTCCTGTGTATTTGCTGTAGTCCAAGGTTAATGTGAACAACACCATATACAACAGGTGCATTGAATTGACCATCATGAGTGAGGTAATTGTCTGACATGTGTCAGCACATTGTCAGAAATATGACCTGTACTCTGTGTGGTCCATACATAAATGTTAGATTTGCTGATCTGGGTCAACACAGGTTTGTGAGAAATATACTACACAACCGTGCAGCAGGTAAGACCAATGTTGATGCCTCAGACAAATGAAATGGATAAACGTTCAAAATGTGTAGTCACCTGCCTAGTGCTCCGTGAAATCCCATGTTTCACATGGACCAAGGACAGGTATGCCAACTCAGGCCATCTGAGACACTGTCACATCCTATTTTGGCTGTCAGGCAACACTTTAACCATTGCAAAATTGAACTACATGAGTCTGACTCTGTGTCAGTGTATACAGGCAGAACTTTTATATTTACACATGTGGCAAATATGTCAAATATGGACAGACATCTAATGTATGGAAATTGGCTCAGTGCACAGGACAAAACATGTGTGTGTTATCCCTTGAATCTGCATAATGGTGGCTTCGACATATATGTCTATGCTGCATTACTATGTTCTTGGGAGCTTGCAAAATGTTCATGTATCCAGATTTGTGAATTCATATACTCCAATGTCTCAGTAGAACAATGTGAGCTTGTCAAAGTGTTTAAAATGTGTGTAGCACGTAGTGGACATGTATACTTGACCACTACAGATGTTGCTTTAACAGTGAATACATTGGTGTGACACGGTTCTAACTGTAAAGTATGGATTCACTGCCCCTGTAACAAGAGTCAGTACTGACTGTTTAGCCAGACAGGCCTGTGGCATAGTGTGCCACATGAAAAATCTTGAGGATGCAGTATTTGTACTTGTCTGTTGTCCTGCATGCACACCATTATAGCATTGACGTTCAAGACATAAGCCCATCATGGTGACTGGGGATTGAAGTATGTTCATCATGTCAACTTATTAATTTGTCCATCCCATTTGCTGTGCCACTTCCAGACTCCCTTGCATGAGATGAGACATGTTTGTAATGACACATGACACTCAGGAGCATTACAGATCAGACAACAGGCAAAATAGTGCGTCCTTGGCCATGTATTTAGTGGAATTTTAAATACATTTAACAGTTGGTTCCATTGCCATCATGTGTTTGGGAACCATGGTTCAATGGCAGATTGACAAGTGCCATGTTCACATATGTGTAATGATTTTAAAAAGTGGCATTAACATTATGCAAGGGCTTGCTCTGTGATGTGTTGTGATAAAACTCATGTGTCAAGTCTATGCAGATGACTGATGTGAATCTATTTCTCCTCCTTGTTCACAGCATCATCTATGGCTACTGGAGGAGACAGTTCCATGGACCAAGAAGAAGCGGCTGGCCAGACTGGGTCCACTGTGGAGGAGGAGGAGGGACCCAGTGGCACGGAGGGTGAGGGGAGCCACACTGAGGGCCGCTCAGAAACATCAACATCAGCTGAGGACCAATCCAGCTCCAGTGATGACTCCCTTGTGGTGGTGGGTGTTACCAGAGCAGAGGCCACAACAACAGAGTCTGTCCCTGCCACCACCACCATCTCCACCCTCCCAGCTGCTCCCATTCCAAAGGGCCGTGGAAACTCCCGTGTTAGGGAGCATGTCTCCTTTGGTCCAGGCACCGCACCCCTGCATCTGTCACCCCTGCTGCCCTGAGTGTGGAGTCTGTGGACTTGCTCAAACAGATACATGTGGGGCAGACATCCATGCTGGGTGTCCTCCATGTACACACCAGTCTATTGACACAATTGGTGTCATACATGGAGGGCATGTCATCAGACATGTCTGCCCTACAGTGGACAAATCAGTCCATGGCCTCCTCACTGACGGCAGCAGTGTCCCTCCTACAACAGTCTTTCACCCCTCCTTCCTCTGCCCCATCCACAGTCCACACTAACCTACCTGCCGAAAGCACACTCACACAGGCACATGCACACACCCCAACAGACACAAGCAGCACACAGCCACCGAAAACAAAGTCCAAACAAACACGCACGCACACTCAGGGGACTGACATCACACACACAGTGGATAGGGCACAAAAACACACACACCCATCCACAGCCACTCCGCATTCCTCATCTACCTCTCCCTCCAAAACCCCTACCCTTGACCCTCCTGCAACCCCCCCTTCCCAGAGGGTCTTCCTCTGTGACCTTGGCCTCTTCACCACTGAGACATCAGACCGGACTCGCAAGGGGAAGAGGAAATCACCAGCCACAGAGAGGAGATCCACCACCGCACGCACACCCTCCCCTAAGAGTAGGAACACTGAGGCCCCCACCCGTACATCCCCCAGGACAAAGAAAAGCAAAACCCCACCACCATCCCACACTTCCACCACGAAATCTACATTCTCCCGAGCCCAGGCCACCCCTCCCAAAGTTCACATATCACAAGCCATCCCAGGTTCACCCACACACCATTACACCATCCCCAAGATGATAAGGCCCTCCCCCCTACCACAAGCACTTCCACTCCCACAACACCACACCCTCAGTCAGTTCCAGACACTGCAGTGGAGCCCCCACCCCCTCTATCAGACATGTCCACTGCAGTGGAGCCACAACCCCCTCTATCAGACATGTCCACTGCAGTGGAGCCACAACCCCCTCTATCAGACATGTCCACTGCAGTGGAGCCACAACCCCCTCAATCCAACATGTCCACTGCAGTGGAGCCACAACCCCCTCAATCCGACATGTCCACTGCAGTTGATACGGACACTCCAGTAGCCCCCCTCCCTCCCATAACCCATACTGGTACACCCCTAATCCTGTCCCTGCGGTGCCTGGCCTGCCCCTAAAGATGCCCCTCCAAGGGGAGATGTCCCCTAGTTATGTCAGTGCAGGCAAACAATGGATGACAACTCATCATGTTTACCCCGTGAAGGACTCATTAACATGGACTGGCCATTGGCCTTATTGTTAATCTGGATTACAGAATATTCATATGCAAATGCTGAATAAAGCTTATTTTTGTTATTTTGTTGATTTGCATTTCGTGTACATATTGTTGCTGATGAGCGTACTGAAATTGCTGTTGAAATCTTGTTTAGTGACAAAAATTATGTAGTGATGTAATGGACTGCATGTGGGCCATGGTATATGTGTCCTATTACAGTATGTATCAGAGTCATCATTGACTGCAATTGCAGGTTGTCAGGATCCACATTGTTTTGGACAAGGACAAGGAGTTACACAACCTCCCATCTTTGGCTTACACTTTTGCACATATGTCGGGCTGACATTTGTAGACATTGTAAATGTTTTTAACGGTACGCCAGTCTCCAATGGTCATGCAGAATAGAGCATTGATGATAAAGAAGTCATCTGTCTCATCAGTGCAACTTGGTAAACATGGATTTTGACTACGTGCAGATGACTTTGGAGACACACCTGTACACAGGCTGATGGGACCAAAGTATTCTGTGTGTTGTAATGGTTGGATCGATGACCGAGTCTCATTCTGACATGGTAGACCCCTGCCAAGACCAAGCTTGACACAGCTGACCTTCCACAGTAGTGAAATCACCTCATGGCAGTGTGTTAATCCGTGACATTTCCTGAACCCATGGTGTGTGTTCTGTGAGCATGACTTCTCTGTGTTCCAAGCCCTTTTTCTACCAAGACTGTAGTCCCTGCAGATGTTCCGGTTTGCGTGGCTTGCTGTGTCGTCCAGTGCTTTGTCAACCTATTTGACTTTGAGTGTCCGGGATGTGGGTGCATGGGAAACAATGAGTCATTATGGTGTCATCCGTGGGTAGGGTTGATATAAGGACCTGCACTGTGGTCAAACACACATTTGACATATTCTGGATTCCCCGAGTCACATTTGTGCTACCAACCTCAGCGTGTTTTTATTCTGTAATCTGTTTTTGGGAGTTTGGCACTTGTATGTGTGTATGACTGCTCACACTCAAAAGATTCTACCCTTCCCTGTCGGCTGATGGCAACATGTCTTCTTTGTAGGTCTCCTTGAGTGTTTCATTGTTCTGGGACAGTTTTAAATTTCCCTATGTGCCTGATACATTTCACGTTATGCACATGTACTCCATCCTAAACGGTGGGACAACTTTCACCAGGTGTAATGACTAGCTATGTGTATTGTGTTTGTAAAATACAGATCCCACCACCACCCCTGGGATTGTCATGGGTGCATGTGCAATGTCACCAGTCAATGTAGGCTTAGCTGATGCACATTGCTGCTGATCAAGGTGTGTGGTGTTTAGACTGGCCAACTTTGACTTGTCTCTTGGCAAGGCCCCTACCTACATTGTGGCCTTACATTACAGGCCATGCCCTGTGAGTAATGTTTGGGTATGTGTGATGAAAGTTGTTCTGTCAAGACACAGGACACAGTGCGCAAGAGTGAGTGTGCTCCGAAGTATGGGCCACATCCTCATTTATCATCACAGAGGGTCATCAGACAGGATACTGTCACCACAGTGTGGTGGCCTTGAGGGTACCGCGGTAGAGAGTCAGTCTCTTTATGTATTGTTTGTTGTTCCACCAAGCTTGTTTCACATGTGACTGTTGTGAACCCGCTCATCAGACAATGCCTGAGTTCCCACATTCAGTAACACAATTCTGGAGATACTTCTGGATTATACTCAACACGCATATGTCTCAGTGGAGTTCAGCCCCCCATCATGTGTGTTGGCGTAGCCTAGAGACACTTCCACACACACACACATGTTGTGTTTGTTCTGCAGTGTGTGGCTGGCTGGTTGTGTTAGTGCATCTTCACCCATGTATTTATACTGGCTTAGAGGGGCATTGAGTGGATGTTTGTTTGAGGTTTTATATCTACTGGCCCTGGGACTCCTACATCTTCAGTCTGCACATTCATCATGTTTACAATTTTCCATTGCTGCCACAGTTTGGGACAGGATCTCGTAAAAACTGTGGTTTCCGAAGGATTCCTTTGTATGTGTGTCTGTTTGAGAACATATGTGTGTTTATGCATTTTGATGGTCACTTCTTACATTGTCCAATTGCACATTGGTGGCAGTGTTAGCCCCCAAGGGCAATGATTGGCTGCACATGGCTGAGGGTATTTTTTTAAGCACAACAGTGTTTGCCTCAACAGATCTGTGTTTGTTTGGCACACAACCACTACTTTGTCACTACATTGTTTGTGGTTTTAGGCCCAATGATCATACATGATTGTTTGCACATGCTGTTATTTTGAACCCCGCACTCACCTTTTGGTCACTGCAGTGATGTGGGGGTTATACCACAGTTCCTTAATGTGCCTGACAATGCTGGGGCTTTGAACCCCACACTCACCTTTTGGTCACTGCAGTGGGGGGGGGGTTATACTCCATGTCCCCAATGTGCCTGACAATGCTGGAGCTTTGAATCCCACACTCACCTTTTGGTCACTGCAGTGAAGGGGGGGTATACCCCATGTCCCCAATGTCCCTGACAATGCTGGGTTTTGGAACCCCACACTCACCTTTTGGTCACTGCAGTGAGGGGTGTTATACCCCATGTCCCCAATGTGCCTGACAATGCTGGGGCTTTGAACCCCACACTCACCTTTTGGTCACTGCAGTGAGGGGGGGTTATACCCCATGTCCCCAATGTGCCTGACAATGCTGGGGCTTTGAACCCCACACTCACCTTTTGGTCACTACAGTGATGGGGGTTACTGTAATTTTTTCATTTATGTGTCACTATTGCAGGCAGTTTTCACACAAAACACAATCTTTGCATGACAGTAGAGGGGGAGTGTTCGGCCTCCAGCCCCTATGGGGTGGACAATGCTGGTGAGGATAGACATCCACCCCCTATGGGGTGGACAATGCTGGTGAGGATAGACATCCACCTCCTATGGGGTGGACATTGCTGGTTGGGATAGACATCCACCCCCTATAGATAGAGAATGCTGGTAGTGATAGACATCTACCCCCTATGGGGTGGACATTGCTGTTGGGGATAGACATCCACCCCCTATGGGGTGGGCACTACTGGTGGGGATAGACATCCACCCCACAATAGGTAGAGAATGCTGGTAGTGATAGACATCCACTCCCTATGGGGTGGACATTGCTGGTGGGGATAGACATCCACCCCCTATGGGGTGGACAATGCTGGTGAGGATAGACATCCACCCCCTAGGGGGTGGACGTTGCTGGTGGGGATAGAAATCCACCCCCTATGGTGTGGGCAATGCTGGTAAGGATAGACATCCACCCCCCTATAGGTGGACATTGCTGGTGGGGATGGACATCCACCCCTATGGGGTGGACATTGCTGGTGGGGATAGACATCCACCCCCCTATAGGTGGACAATGCTGGTAGTGACAGACATCCACCCCCTATGGGGGGTGGACATTGCTGGTGGGGATGGACATCCACCCCCTATGGGGTGGACAATGCTGGTGAGGATAGACATCCACCTCCTGAGGGGTAGACAGTGCTGGTGGGGATAGACATCCACCCCCTATGGGATGGGCAATGCTGGTAAGGATAGACATCCACCCCCTATGGGGTGGACAATGCTGGTGAGGATAGACATCCACCCCCTATGGGGTGGACAGTGCTGGTGGGGATAGACATCCACCCCCCTATGGGGTGGACAATGCTGGTGAGGATAGACATCCACCCCCTATGGGGTGGACATTGCTAGTGGGGATGGACATCCACCCCCTATAGGGTGGACAATGCTGGTGAGGATAGACATCCACCCCCTATGGTGTGGACAGTGCTGGTGGGGATAGACATCCACCCCCCTATAGGTAGACAATGCTGGTAGTGATAGACATCCACCCCCTATGGGGTGGACAGTGCTGGTGGGGATAGACATCCACCCACTACGGGTGTGTTGCCTTTCGCGGGATCGTGCCGTTTTTGTGTGTGGTAGGTGTCTGACTTACCGTCTGTGATGAACGCGTCGGTTCCGGTTGTTGATTCGACTGTAGGCGTACAGTATTGGGATGACATGCGCGATCGGATATATGGCTGCTTCGTCTTGTAACCGGTGATCGTGTTGTAGCGCAAATCGGATCTGAAATACAGCTCTTCCGAATGCTGTGACGTGCTGGAGGTGGCGACCTGTTCAGCGCGTAGGAAGTACGCATCGTACTTGGCCGGCCGGAAACTGCTTCGGGAATGGCTCCGGACGACTCCATTCAGTGTATACGGAGCTGGCTCGTACGGAAAATCTCGCTGGATTCGGAGCATGCGTGTCGCTCGGGAATTGGTCACATTTGCACATCGTACTTTGTTGTTTGGACGGACCGGCTCCCGGAACGAGTCGGTCAGCAGGTAACGCTACTGACGGCTCTAGGAGGGCCTTCCCAGCGAGATCGGAATCGGCCCCTTAGTGTGGATTTCTGGAGGTGTCTCCAAATACATTGATTATAATGATAGTAGCAACCCTGAATTGCTGTGTGTGGGTATGTTTTTAGTATTGCATTTATCATTGCCTGCTCAAAATCAATAATTATTTTGGGGGGAAAATAATTATTGGTTTCTTGTTTAATTTTAGACAGTAGTTCCATATAGGTGGAGTTTTGTTTATTTGGTAGTAAGGCATAGAGAAAAGGGATGTTAGTATTTTGGTATAGTGCATGGACAGTATATAATTGATAGAATGGTTTGGGACATATTTTAAAAGTCCCGTCCATCATCCAAGTGTCGGACTGTTGGAGTTTTACTAAATTATTAGCAGTTGCAGACATAATTATTCTTTTATCTTTAGATTTGTTATCATAAAGAAGAAATTGTTCTTCACTATGTGTAATTGATAGTTCTGGGGGAATTTCTACTTCTTCAAATGTTTTTGGGGCAGGTATGGTGGTGGTAGTAGCTTTTTTCGTTCGAGCTATAGTTCTTTTCAAGGAAGAAATTGAGGGCATTTGGCCAGTAGCATGTTGGGTTATTTTGGGCAGCATTTACTTCAGTATTTCAGTGGTAGATTTGTCTGAGCTAGTGCTAGCTTCTATTATTTCATCTAGAGCATTTCTAACCTCTATTTCAGTAACATTAGGGGGGTGGTTATGCTCCCTAACATACAGAACGGTTGTTTCTTTGGTTGTAGCCCTCCCATAACACTTATTAGAATAGTATTTACTACATTTCCAGTTTACTTTCACTCCAGTTTGCTTGTCTTGGGTATACACATACCCCTTGTAACATAGTAAAAACGTTCCTTTTTGTGAAGATATGAATTGTGCGCCTTCAGTCATTGTGATGATTCAAATGCTAATAAAAATTTATAGAAAAATTACTAAAAAGCATACTGTACAGTTTTTTTAATTAATACAGATACATTGTTCTTTATATACTTACAATGTTGAATTTGAGGTAGTTTTTAATGCTGATGCACTTTCTTTGTTGTTTGATTTCAGTTTTGTTGATGATATTTCTGTTGGTAGAAAATAAGATACTTTTATTAATTTTGTATAATTGTGAACGAGGTGGGGGGGAAGTTGGGTTAAAGTTGGGTATTTTAGGTAATTGTTTTAATTGAATTTCCTTTAATACTTACTTTATTTCTCAGTCGATTTTTCACACTGTTCTGTATCTGTTTGGATGTTTTCCGAGTTATCTGTAAAGGAGACATAATTTTAAAATATATATTTTATTTATTCATTATAAATAGTTGTTTTTGAAGACTAGCAGTAGTGTTAGATTATAAATGTCATTTTACTTACTTTATGAAGTAGGAAATAGAATTTTCTTTAATGAAGTCCTGTGTTCTGGCAGCAATCCGGCAGAGTTTCACCTTCTTCTTTGTTTTTGGTTTGAGGTGTAAAATAATGATACATTTTTTTGTCTTTATATAGTGTTTAATTAATAGTTTGTTTAATTTGATTGGTTTATTTTAATAGTGTGTGTATTTCATTGGTTGTTATTTATTGTTTTAATTGTTTTGGTCGTTGTTCTCCATATATGGAAAACGCTAATTAAGAATCAGTTATTGTTTTTTTATTTTTAACAGATTTAGTCCATTAAATGTGTATTATATTGTATTTGCTGTTAAATAATGTGTGCATATTATTTACTTATAATCTTTAAATAGTTATTAATAGTGTATTTATAATATATTTTGTGATTACATATTTTAATATTTTTAAAACAGGTTATATTTCATTTATTTTGTATGCAGTGTATGTTTATTGTTAAAAATAAATTTTTTGTGTTAAGTATTGTTTGTTTTAACTGTTTTTAAGATGTCGATATTTTTTTAAAACGATATTATTGCTGCCTATATAATTGTTATCGATATTTTTGACGTATATTTTTTAACTATGTTCAATATTTTTGATAACAATATTTTTGTGTTCGATAATACTGATATCGATGTAAATGTTTGACAATATTTTGGTGTCGATATTAGTGTATTTTTTTAAATATGTATAGGTTGTCGATAATAGTGTAATCGATATTTTTGTGTCGATAATATGGTAGGTCGATATTGTGTCTGTCGATATTATGTCAGTGATTCACCTATTGCATTGCAAATGCTTGTTTAGGTATTGTTGAAAGTTTTATCATCTTTCAGACTTAGGAATTGATACTTGCTCTGTGATGGTTTTTTCATTTTTCGCCATTCACATTTCAGAAGGTTATTCCTCAAGAAATGTGAAGCAGGAAAAATTGTCGATCTGCAGGTTTTAGCATACAAATTGAAATCATTATTCAGGTGTTAGTTGCCATTTACTCCAGAATCATGATTACTACTGGACTCAAAATAAAGCACTTTTGAGCGCTGCCCTAGGCGAATATCAACATCTTTTTAATGCTAGATCTGATCCAGACAATAGGTAAGGACTTAAAAAGAAATCACATTTCAAAGCAAGAGTACATTTACAAATTTGCATGTTCTCTGCACACTACCAACAGGTAAAATTATTCACTCCGAAAGAAAAATATAGATAATATCATTTCTATACAGTCTCTGTTAACAGTGCCCTATTTGCATCTAAACATGATTTTGGAAAATCTACACTCTCATACTTAAACAAACATTTGCAGAGCCAATGGGTCTAGCTTTTGGAAGCTGGCACAGTGATTATTGTTGGGATGGGGATGTCCCCTGTATGAAAGATGGATGATCACCCCTTCCCTGAGTTACCCAACAGCAGGTGAACATGGTATCCTGACTTTCTTTCGAACCAGCACCCACAAGATCCTCAATGTGTGCCAAGGCTTAGGCCTGAAACTGAACATGAGACCCAGAGCCTATCATTGAAGTCAAGTGAAGATTGCAAAAAGCATACCCTTACCTAACACAAGTCTACCGTCTGTGCCCTTTGGACATGTCCAGTGAGCAGTGGTGCCATCCATACCATTTTTTTACCCATAGTTATTGGAAAGGCATTTTTCCCTGTTCCAAGAAAGAGCTCAATACCTACTGGTGGGCCTTTGTAATATTCTGCTGCCTGTCATGCCAGACCTTGCGCTGATATCCTCAAGTACATGTTGAGTACACCTTGTGTGTATGGTACTTGCTAGAAGGACTCAAAGTTGTTTGTTAGAGTGAGTATATTGTATCCAGTGGGATTCATTTTGATTGGACCTGGTTTTGAAATGACACAAGATGGAGGACTTCATACAACCTCCCCAGAAAGTGAAAGTGTATAGTCTGCTTTCCTGAGCTGGAGGGTGTCGCTCCACAAACTGGGGTGTGGAAGAGAAGGTGACAGATCTGTTTTTAAAGATTCCTTGTGATCTATTTAACAAGGGATTTCAGATTAGTCCTTCCTGAGCCCTGGGGTTTGGGTCATGGTTGGGGAACGAGGGTGAGTCAGCATATTCAGTTCTTAGAAGGTGGGAAGTTTTTAAGCAGAGCCTGGGCCCTTATTTCCTTGAGTGGCTCATCCGGAAAGGATGATAACAGCGAGACATGGGGCTACACACTTATTGTGCTCAGAGTCAGCATCATTACTGCCTGATGTGAGTGATCACTTTACACAAAGAATTATATGCATCTCTGAGAGAAGATGAAGTATGAAAAGGAACCAACCCAATCGATTATTGAACCGAAAACTATGTATAAAAGTGGGACCCAAACCTTCCCGCTTTGTTCCAGTTCCAAGCTACTTCACTTACCAAGGATGGAAGTATACCACAGAGTACTAGAAGAGTTGCTGCAATCCAGGGCTGGTTTTGCTGATAGCTAGTCTCCCAGACGGAAGGGGCAGCTAGTGAAATATGCATATCTTGATGAAGAAGCAATGGGTATATCTGAGACCTGATATCTGTTATGAATAATAAAGGGTCCAAATGTTGCGTAGATTGTAGGCTTTATTCTATTACTTAAACCCCCATGGCAGCACAGAAGAACTCGCACAACCGCCAGCTGGCAGCTCCTTTCCCCGATCTCCCCAGCCTTCTCTCCCACCAAAACTCTAGAATTACCACATTCCAAGGTGACTCAAGCACACGCTCAAGCACCAACACAACACTTTCCCCTTTCCCCAAAAACAAAAAAAACATATGGTACAAAATGAAACAACAAAATAGTAGAGGAGACATACTAAGTTGTACCTAGAATTATACATGCTCTAATAAAGTAAAAATACATGTCAAGGTAACACTTTAACAAAAACAATAAATTAACAATAGATTAATTGTAGATGTGTGTGATATAGTCATCAAATTTTTTAGGTTTCACACACAAGCGTTTTGCCCGAGCAACCACTCCCCCTTCAACACTTTTGGAAATAAGATGTGCAGTAGCCGCATCTTGATCACCCTGAGTGGAACACTCGGTACTCAGTTCACCTCTGGAAGCAACAAAAGATTTGACAGGAATGCTGATGGAATCATCAGGTGAACACACCTCCTTGGTATCTTCTACCTCATCAACCCAGTCATACCTACTAACTTGTGCCTGCCTATACCTGGCACACTCCTCTTCAACATGTCCTTTGAATAAAGCAATTCTGTTTGCATTCCACACCTTTCCATCACTTAAAAGTGCAGAATTGCACAGAATTTTAACTACTTTGAGGGGGGCAGAATACCTGCTCTCTCCTTTGTGTACAAGTCTTGCCTTCTTGACCTTAACAATGTCACCAACCTGTAAATTGACTTTTCTCCCCTTCCTAGCACCAGCATGTTTCTCCACCAAATAGCTTTGCTTGGTCTCGAGAGACTGCTTAACCTCCTTAACTGACCAGGAGACAATTTTGGTACAATTTAACCATCCCATATTATCTTTGGTACGAGGAGATCTCCCCTCATGAGTTCAAAAGGTGAATGTCCAGTGGACTGACATTGGGTGATTCTGTATGCACAAACAATTTTCCTCAATTCATCCTCCCAATCCTTTCCATTGCTCTACGATAACTCAATAATGCCTTTAATCACCCTATTGAAGCGCTCAACGCTTCCGTTCCCTTCTGGGTGATAAAGTGAGGTTGTCCTATGTACAATGTCAGTATCACTAATAAACTTCTTGAAACACTCACTTACAAACTGTCCACCATTGTCAGATACTAAGGGGGTCATTAGGATGGCGGGCGGACTTTAGTCCGCCCGCCATCCCAGTGGAAACGGGACCGGCGCCAGACATGCGGCGGTCCCGCACCCCTTATTAGGATGCGACCGCCACCCTGGCGGTCGCCTTCTGCATATTTGACATTGCGGCGGGTGCTGCTTACAGCAGCACCCGCCGCAATGCCAAATGAGCATGTTGTGCATTCCCATGCACAACGTGGCAGGCACCGCGCGGTGCCTGCCACCTTGTACATGGAACTGCAGGGTGGTACCATGGGTACCCCCCAAGTGCACTCCCCACTCCCTCCCACCCCTCCTGGGGGCCCGCAACGGGCCCCCAAAGCACATCTCCGCCATCCTTTCCATGGCGGCATCGCCGCCATGGAAAGGCCTTTTGAGACACACATCCTGATATGGAAGGCGGTGCCTGCTAGGCACCGCCACTATATCAGGCCCCAGTCCGCCCGGCCGGCAATCGGAACAATTGCCGACCGGCGGAGTGGCAGACGCACTTTGCGTCCACCGCGGTACCCCCCGACATTGTAATATGGCGGGTGGTAAATAGGGTAGAGATGGCGGGCAGATCGCCACCACCTGGCTGGTGATGGCGATCCGCCTGCCATCCTAATGACCCCTAAATCTTTAGGAAGACCTTCCCTTCCAAAACTTCTCCCAAGAAACACAACAAATTCTGGGAATCCGCTTTCTCTACAATCTTGTACTCGGGCCATTTGGAGAAATGGTCAATAATCACAAAAATGTACTTCTGTATTCCATCCACAGTTTTAACCGGACCAAAAATGTCTATGCCAATCTTTTCCCATGGCATGCTTGGAACTACAATGGGATGTAAGGCTGGTTTAAAGTGATTAAACTCTTGTCAGAGTTGGTGCATTCAATACAATCACGGACAACCCTTTCGATGTCCCTGTCAATACCTGGTCACCAGTAAGATTGTTTAATTCTACACTTGGTTTTAACAATCCCCAAGTGGCCTTCATGACAAAGGTTGATAACCTTTTCACTGAAAATTTTAGGTGGAACCAATTTACCACCCCTGAGTAAAAGTTCCTTTTCAAAGGAAAGTTCATTCCTCACCTCCCAAAATGGAATTCATTCCTTGGATAAACTAGATTTCTCAGGCCATCCCTTGTGAATATATTCACTAACCACATGTAAATCCTCATCCCGGGAAATATTGTTAATCCAGTCATCATGAGGTATACTTACTAACTCATTGCCAAAGATACTCACCACTAATCAATGGTCCCAATCATTATTAGTGTCTTCACAAACAGGTAGAGGACATCTGCTCAGGAAATCTACAATTCTATTGCGAATACCAGGAACATACATGATATCATAAACAAAATCCAACAATTGTACAGAGATGCGAGAAATCCTGGGAGATACATTATTTAAACCATGCGATGTTAGAACTTTGGTGAGGGGTTTGTGGTCGGTTCTTACCATGACACACGTTCCCCAAACAAATTGCCTAAAGTGTTTAAGTCCCCACACACAACCAAGAGCTTCCCTTTCAATAACGGAATACTTTTCCTCTGTGGGTGTAAGTGCTCTGGAGGCGAATGCACCCATGCACTCAGTTCCATTACCTTGCAATTGTGACAGAACGGTACCTAGACCTCTTCCACTAGCATCAGTCGTGATAAAACTCTTAAGTTTGGGGTCGAAGCCTTGGAGTGCTGGAGCGAAACAAATATCTTTTTTGATGCTATCCGTACATGACTGGCATTCTTTAGACCAATGAAAAACACTCCCTTTTTTGAGTAACTGTCTGATGCAATACATTTTTTCTGCAAAATTGCACAAGAATTTTGAATAAAATTCTGCCAGGCCTAGAAAGGACCTGACTTCCTCTTTGTTTTGCGGTGTAGGAGCCTTTTTTATAGCATCAACTAGCTCAGACTTAGGACGAATACCACATGCACTTATCTCATGTCCAAGGTATGGTACACTTTTCCTAACTATTTTACATTTGGATTTTTCTGCAGTTAAACCTTTTCTATCCAGCGTTTGCAAAACTTTAAACACAACCTTATTGTGTTCTTCTCTATCTTTCCCCATGATAAGGATAACATCCTGGAAAAACAAAACGTTTTTCATGTCCTTAAAAATAAGGTGCATGATACGTTGAAACATAGCAGCAGCTGATGCCAACCCGAATGGGACTCGCTTAAACTGGAAAGTACCAATCGGGGTTACAAAAGCAGTCAGATGCTTACTATCTTTATGGAGGGAGACCTGATGGTACGCGGAGGTTAAGTCTATTGTGGAAAACCATTCCATGTTTTTAGTAGCAGAGAGCAACTCCGATATTCTGGGGAGAGGAAACACGTCTATAAAAATATTTAGTTCCCTCAGGTCCACACACAAGCGGACCCGGCCGTTGGCCTTGCGTGCAACGACAAGGGGGGCGACCCAGTCAGAAGACTCAACGAGTTCAATTATACCATTGTCAACAAGTTTCTGGATTTCTCCCACCACTTCATCCTTGACACCCAAAGGAATGTTCCTAACCTTGTGGATGCATGGGTTTGCATTTTCCTTCAGGATTATTTTATGTGAAAAGCCCTTGAGTTCACCAATGCTCCCAGAGAAAACACCGGGAAACTTTGTAGCAAACTCCTCACATAGATCTTTATGTTCAGATTTCACGCTTAAAACAGGATCCGGACTATTAGGATTTAAACATATCCCCAACTCACCTTGATCCCACCAACCTAGCACACAGGGGCCAGCTAAAGACACATACAGTTTGCAAACTGCTTGTCTTCCTTTAAACTCAAAGGTGAGTTTACAAAAACCTAGTAGCTCGATGGGTTCTCCTGTATAACTTACAGGATGCACATCAGGACTTTCCAATTCAGGACCGATTACAGTACTGAATAATTCTTCCCATTTGTTTTTGTTGACAATGGAATAGAGTGATCCAGAATCAGCCATTGAGGTCACTTGTACCCCACCAGCTAATATTTCACAAACTGTTTTTTTCCTTTGTTCACCATTATTTTCATGTATACAACAAACTTTGTTTTCTTCACAATCAGAGTCAGCACTCTCATCCTCATGTTCGTACTCATCTACAATACATTTTACAGATTTAGATTTGCGACACACACGTGCAAAATGACCAGACATTTTACAATAGGCACATCTCTGATCTAAAGCTGGATATTTCCTATCATTAGCTAGATGTGAAGAGCTACCACAACGGTAACACTTCCCTTTAATATCAGAGAACTTCTCTGCATGATCTTTGTTTCCGCCTTTTTCTTTAACAGATTGTTTCTCACTTTTCTTTTTAATCTGGGCAGGACGGGAATAGTTAGTTTTTACGACCTTTACTATATCTTCGCTATTATCCAGTTCGGTCTTTGCAATAACAGTCTTGGCACATCTAGAAGTTAGTTCAGCTTTGCTGATGATGGCACTAATTTCATGTAAGTTTGCATCACCATTAATCCAAAGTTTGTCTTGAAGATTTTGATTGTTGCAATGCATAATTAATTGGTCACAGATTAATTCCTCTTCGATAACGCCAAATTTGCAGGATAAGGCTAGCCTTCTAAGAGATGCAATGTAATCTTCTACTTTCTCATAAGGTTCTTGTTTCCTATGAAAAAAGTTGAATCTATGCACAGCTTTACATACGGTAGGCGCGAAGTATGCATTTAGTTCTGCAATGGCTTGAGTGAATACATTCACTTCACTTCCAGACGAGGGTGTCTTTTCGATTCTATTATAAACCCTTAAGCCTCCTGGACCTAAACAATGTAAAAGGATTTTTTTTTCCTTTCAGGTGGCAATTCTTTACTTTCAAATGTATCCAAGTAATTTATCAAGTAATCTCTCCATTCCTCCAATCTCTGGCTTTAGACTTCGCAATCTTTTACCATAAATTGCTGTAGGGCAGGCAGATTCATGGTAGCCATTGCCATAGTTAAGAAACAAAATTGGCGAAAATAAATAAATAGCACTAATCGAATTTTCAAAATTAGAAAGAAATATGAGACTTTACAATAAGGATACAGATGAATTCTGAGGCAGGACAAAGTAAATTCAATTAAAAATGTACCTTTGTTGATACGCAGTGTGCGTATCACTGTTGAAATGTAAATGCCAGAAGTCACCGATAAAATCACTGAAGAAATATGTGCTGTATTTGTGTAAAGAAACTCTTACCGGTGTGAGCTTCTTTCTTGAAACAAGCGCGTCGAAGATGGCTGCTCGTAAAGTCACCCTGCGTGACCTTGCGTATTGACGAGTTGCTTTGTTTTGACGACCTTGTGACGTGTGAACACGTTGCTAGGTTGCCGTGTGTAACGTCACGCTCTCGTTGCTAGCGGGAGAGCGAACACAGAACGGTGAGCCTGCTCCTACTGAATACTAGCACGAGTGCAGAACACTGGCGCCGCTCAAAAAATGCGGCCGAGGGGCAGTTCCTCCAACGGGCTGAAAGCTTTTCAGAATGTAGAAATTCTACACGATTTCTTCTTTTGCTGTTGCGGTATGTCCGAAAGGTATGGCAGCCGGAAAATTTTTCTTTTTACCTACATGGGTTCACAGGGTTTAACTCTCTCGTCGTCATTGTTATGAAGAATAAAGGGTCCAAACGTTGCGTAGATTGTAGGCTTTATTCTATTACTTAAGCCCCCATGGCAGCAAAGAAGAACTCGCACAACCGCCAGCTGGCAGCTCCTTTCCACGATCTCCCCCAGCCTTCTCTCCCACCAACACTCTAGAATTACCACATTCCAAGGTGACTCGAGCACACGCTCGAGCACCAACACAACAAGATCCTGCCTGCCAGCTGACAGGGCTGAAGGGAACACCTTGTCCCATAGGAGCTGTATTCCCAAGGAGGAGAAGCCCAGCCAATGAGTCGAGGGTAGGGAACAGCCCAGAACAGGCAGATTGCCAAGGACGTGTGTCTAGAAACAACCTACATGAACCTCCTGACCCCCCTGCCCAAACAATAAACCACGTTCATAAGTGATGATGCACCAGAGTATCTGCTACAGTGATCACCACTGAGGAGGACTTGTGCTGACTTTGCCATAGCCATACTCAAGGCCTTTGCTCCTGCGCCACGAACAAGAGCTTAGGGTTGCCAACCACAAGGGCTGGAACCTCTGTTTGATGTATCTTTACCCAGGTGCTGCAGTCTTCACCAGCCAAAGTGGAGAGAAGGAGGCAAGGTTGCCGAAACATTCCAATAGAGCTACTTCTTCTTTAGATGACTGTATTACATTTTGGAGTGCTGAAGGTACATCTTTATTTATTTATTTCATTTATTTGCAGAGTTATCTAAAGCGCGAACATGACCCATCAGTGTATCAGAGAGCTGAACATAAAGCAGTCAGGTCATACATTCAAGGGAAAAAATCATGAAGGAAAAGTGCAGAGAGCAGTGGAAACACAGAAGAAAAACAGATACAGAAAACAACATTGGCTTGGTAGATCCATGATCCAAAAGGAGTCCACATGTGAATGATCAAGCACAATGATTAAGTATTACTAGTGGAGGAGTCCAGTCAGCAGAAGCTTTTTTACTTCTTTTTTTAAGAATGTAGAGGATGGGTTTGTCCTAGTTCCTGGTGGTCATGCATTCCCTATTCTTGGGGCAAGATCAGAGAAGGAGTGGTTGTAAGACTTCTTTTTATTGAACTTCTGTGATTTCAGCAGTAGGGACTTAGAGCTTCTTAAGGAGCGACTACCTCCAGATAGTTCAAGTTCTTTGGCCAGGTAGACAAGTGTGTTGTAGTGAAGGGCCTTATGAGTCATGCAAGCTATCTTCAACTAGATTCTGGCTTCAAATGTGAGCCATTTTAAATGGTTGAGGTCCGAGGTGATGTGGTTGAATCTCCTGGATCCAGTGATGAGCCTCGCAGCTGAGTTCAATGTGGCCCGTACAGGGGCCAGCCTTACTTTGGGTAGGCCAGCCAGTGTAGCGCTCCCGTAATCTAAGCGGGAGATGACCAGGGATTGGACGGCTAGCTGAAAGTCATTTGTGGGGCAGGAAAGGTTTAGTTTAATATTCCTCAGTATATTTAGTTGGTAAATGGCACCCCTGGTGGTGGCACTGATATGTTCTTGCATATTCAGGTATTTGTGCAACGTTATACCTAGTGATCTAGGCGAATCGATCACGTGGGGGGTCACAGTTGAGAGCAGTACTTTTGTTTGAGCCATTCTTCTATGGGAGCAGACTTATTGTGAGGGGCAATCAGGAGGAATTCGGGTTTGAGTGTGTTGAGCATGAGGCGATTGCGGGTCAACTACTGTTGTGTTTTCAGTAGGGTACAGTTGAGCAGTTTGATGTCTTCGGGTGAGGAAATATTGAAATACAGTTGTGTACCATCGGCGTACATATGGTAGTGAATTTTCGAGAGCTTGAGAAGTTAGGTAAGAGGTTCCATGAGCAGGTTGAATAGGGTGGGTGAGAGCGTCGATCCCTGAGGAACACCAATCGGACTCGTGTGGTGTCAGAAAGGTTTTGATTTACTTTGATTCTCTGTGATCTATTGTGAAGGAATGAGGCAAACCACTTTAATACGGGATCAGATAGCCCCATCCTCTTCTCAAGAAGGGCAATCATAGTATCATGTTTTACAGTATTGAAGGCAGAGGAGAGATCAAGTAGTATAAGCAGGCAGGGTTTGTTCTGGTCTAGCATTCTCAAGGCATCATCGACAATATGTGTTAAAGCTGTTTCAGTGCTATGACCAGTTTGAACCAGATTGATGGTGATCTAGGAGTTGAAATTGCTCGATGTGTTGGCAGGTGTACGTATTTCTCTAATAACTTTGCTAGTGTCAGGATGTTGATGACTGGGCGGTAATTGGTGAGGTCGGATAGGTTCACATTCAGTTTTTTTGGAATAGGGGAGATCTGACCAATCTTTAAGCAGTCTGGAAACATGCCCTGAGTGAGAGATGCATTAACGATGTTGGTCCAAAGTGGGAGTAAGGAAGGGCTAAGCTGTTTGAAGAGCTTGGTGGGCAGAGAATCAATGAAAGGGTTGGAGGGCTTTATTGTAGTTAGTATTTTGAGTAAAGCTGCTTCATCTGGGATTTTGAAGGCACTCCATAAGGCATTGTTTTTAGTAGTGTAGTCATAGGGAGGAGAGTTATCCTGGTGCTGAACAGGTATTAGCCTAAGCTGTGCCTGCATTAGTAGACGCTGTCAATCGTGGTGAAGATCAGTTTCAATTTTCCTTGTCTTTCCAATGAAATAGGTGGAGAAATCCTCGCCACTTGGCAAGGATCCATTGTAAGCCAAATGTAGGTAAGAATTGCATACTGTTTGTTGTTTGATGATTTCGAAGAGTTTCCTGGGTCTGTTTTTGGCATTATCTAGTTGCGCCCTAAAATATTCTGCTTTGGAACTTCGGATGTGTTTATTGTAAGAGCTTCTTGCCAACCTCAGGAGCTTGAGGTGTGTGGGGGAGGGAGAGCTTCTCCATGATCTTTCCTCAACCCTTAAGTTATGTCTTTCCTCATTGAGGCTGTTGTTAAACCAGGGTTTGGAGTGTCGGCACAGTATTCTTTTTAGTTGCTTAGGAGCAATCGTATCCAAGGTGACTGTCATGGATTGTAGGTAGTGCTCAGTAAGATCATTAACATTCATCATGTTAGTGGGAGGCAGCAGGATGTTGTTGCAAGTAGAGGTTAGTTTGTATGGGTTCATATTTCTCAAGTCTCTGGACCATTGCCTGGGTTTAAGAGGTTGGCATTTTCTAGTCAACACCTTCTCCAGGATTGGAGATCAAACAAAGAATGGTGGCTAGGGGACCCGTTTGTCGCACAATCACGTGTAGCTAAGAGTATCAGAAGAAATATCAAAATACAAAGTTGCCCACCTCAAGAAATGGTTCGCCACCAGTTAGAACCACAAATAATTCAACAAAAACACAAGGATCTGAGAGGCAACCACAACAACTTATGACAAACTATCGGCAAAATTGCCAGGCATGAACAGATGAGACGAAAGAATGTCTTTATAAATTCGATCCTTTATTTCATATTCTTTGGAAAATTATGACTACAGCCAACGGGTTTCGCCCGTATCTTCTCCAGGATTAGGAAGGAGACTTGGTAGTGGTCTAACCAGTCACAGGGAGTTATGAATTCAAGTTAATGGTATTGTCCTTAGATGTGATTAGATCAAGGATGGAGCTTCTAATGTGTGTTGGGCCATTACAAAACTGAGTAAGGCTAAAGTGAGTGAGGAAGGCCTTGAAAGTCTTCAATATGGGGTCATTAGAGTCATTCCAGCGTATGTTGAAATCCCTGAGAAAGATATGGTTGGCATGCTTATTGGCGTTAGAGGAGATGGTCTCCATTATTTGTTCAATTAAAAGTAGGTTGTTTCCTGGAGGTGATAAATGGTGTGGAGTCTGCAAACTATCTTGCTACTGCTCCAAATTTCAATACCTAGGTATTCACAAGAGGGCATTGGTATAATTTTCTATTGTTTCAGGGTGAGCGTGGAGCAGTAAATATATGCTATCCCCCCCCCTGATTTTCCAGGTCTATCCTGTCTGATGATGTCATAGTTGAGGAGGACTAGGATGTCCACGCTAGGTGAGGTGGTCTCTGTGAGTCACGTTTCCGTTAATATGATGAGGTCAAGGTTTTGTGTGAGAATGAGATCTGCAATGTCAGCTGCATGTTTAAGCGCCGACCTGCAGTTGAGAAGCATTGACCTGAGGTGAGATTTGGTTTCAAAAGCTTGACAGTGATTTATGGGAACTTGAAGTAGGTTGTCCTCATTTAAGGTTCTATAGTTGCGACTTGGTTCTCTAAGTGGGTTGGAGGGAATAGTCTTGATAGTGGCCGGCACGGATGGCAAAACCCTGTTAGTAGAGGTATAAGACAGCAGAAGAGAGTGGATGTCAGCATCAGATAGGTGGTCCGTAACCCTCTGGGGTCTGGAGATGGAATTGAGTTGGGTTGAGTTTTCCAGTTCAAGTTCGGAGAATTTTCATTGAATGTTTTCTCATGCCGGTTGGTAGTACGGCCATCTGATGAGGGGTGAGCAATGTTGTTTAGTGAGTGGGGTTCAGTTAGCCCAGGAGGTAAGGTTGAGTTTCAGGAGCTTCTCGAGCTTCAAGGTTGTGGGAATAAGGTTCTGAATATTAGCTTTACAATGACTAGGAGCAGCGAGTTTGTTTGCCTGTGAAGTGGGATACTGCATACCTAGGATAATGTATTGCAGGCTAGGAACAGAAGACGTGTGTACCTCCTCCAGGGGGGTCTGAGGGGTCTGTGGATCAGCAGGAACAAAGGAGGAGAAAGTGTGTTATAGAAGAAGTGGTAGGAGGGTGAGGGTTGATAGAGGGACTGCAAGGGCTTTTGATGGGAAGAGGGTAGTCGGTAGAAGTGGTCGGCCGAAGTCTCCTAAGATCATCAGCAACCAGCGGCACGCTGGATAGTTGGATTGATGGGGAAGGGCAAGATATCTTTCCTAGAGAGGGCGTTACATTGGGTCATCAGTGACAGATCCGGTGTTAGCATGGAGAGAGAGATCACAATGAGAAATCTCTTCTTAAAAGAAAAACACTGGGCCAGACATTTGCTTATTTGGCCTGTTATTTGCCTGCTTGCGCTTTCAGTCTCTGCCATCCCACATTACATGCCTGAGATGCCTTGAAATTCTCAAACTTGCTACCATGTGAGTCAAGTGTGCATGTGACCTTGTCCCAGTTTGCAGTGACATAGAGGGACAGACCACAGGGCATCAGGGATAAACACCACACCCCCAACCAGCACTTTTGAGGCCCGGCAACACCTGCTTCCCTGTGCACAAGCACACCCCCCCAAACGTGTTCTGACAGCTATGTATTGTTTTCTTTTTTATTGCAAGGCTAAGCCACATTTTTTTTATTTTAAAAAATATATATAACTATCACATATAATTTTAATAGAAGAGTTCAGTTGCTTCCAAGGAGACAGGTCTATTTAGAACAGGTGTAGAAATACTTTTTAATTTTACTGCTCTTCACAGGAAAATATTATTATTATCTTGCAAAGAGAAAGTGCTGTTGAATTTGAATTACAATAGAATGAAAACTTAATTTAAACACACAAGGATGACTAAAGAAAGAAAAAACGATAGAAAATGGAAAGAAAATCATTAGCCTTGGCAAAGTAAAGTATTAGCCCTCTCTCTCTCTCAAGAGAAGCGAACAGTGTGATCTAAAATAAGACTAGTTCTGTTTTTCGGTAGGCACGTTTAAACTGCTTTCATGATTATTGTTTGCTCACCGCCAACTCCCTGTTAAAAACAATCTGCTTTTAAGTGGTTGAGCAAAGTTTACAGAAAAGTGGCAGGCTGCCTTTTTTGCGATGAGAGTCCTGCCCTTGGAAAGCTCTTCTTGGCAGCCATATTGAATTTCATTGGAGCGCTTCTTTCGAATGTGAATTTTTGTGATTGATTCCAAGCAGGCTCTGGTATTTATAGTAATTTAATTACAACCCGAGTTTGTGTTCTTTTCATTTATTTCCTATTTGTAATCATGCAACAATAATGATAAGGTAGTTTGCTACAAACACATCCTTGCAAACAATGCTGGCTCCCGACTTCGCTATATAAAAAGCTATGTATTTACCGCTGGCGTCTTTTGTTTTCATTTTGGCTGGACTTTTCTGCACGAAAACAATACTTTTACGAGACTTGTGTGTGCAGGATGTTCCTCTTTATATAAGAACTGCTCACTTAACACAGTCTTCTTTGTTTTCCCCTGATCACAGCGAAGATCTTGTCAAGAGGAGGAAACGCATGAGTTTTTTTCACAAGGAGTTCTAATCGGACAAAGCAGTTCACAGAGAATTTTCTGTGGTAGAGTGGTGCAGTTCCAGTTTTAATCTTGAACATGTATGTCAGAGCTTTGAATCGAATTCGGTTTTCCACCCTAAGCCAGTGCAAGTCTTGCAAATGGTTGGAAACAGAGGCAGTCCTAGGCAAGTGGAGGAGAAGTCGGGCTGCGGCATTTTGGACCATCTGCAGCTTGCGAGTTACATCTTTGTTAGCGCCAAGATAAAGAACGTTACCATAGTCCAGTCTAGATGTAATTAGAGCTTGGACTACCGTTCTTTGGTGGACTCTGGTAGCATCCAAATGATCTTCCTAAGCCACTTGAGGATGGAGAAACAAGTGGCCACTACCTTTACCACCTGGGCGCGCATTGATAGCGAATCATCGATGGTGAAGCCCAGGTTACGGACTTGGCAAGCTGGCTGAGGCAAGACACCCATCTCACATGGCCAATGTTGTGGGCTCCAGAGATCCCTATCTTTGCCGAGGATGAGCACCTCCGTTTTCCCCCATTTAATTTGAGACAATTCGACTGCATCCATGATGCAATTTTACTCAGGCCAGATTGAAGAAGAGACTGCCCATTTGTCCTCACTGCGGAGAGGGAAAAGATGATTTGAGAATCATCTGCATAAGATAGCAAAGTCAGACCTGCCTCTTCAGCTACTGCGGCTAGAGGCCTCATATACAGATTGAAGAGCAAAGGACTAAGAACGGAGCCCTGAGGGACACCATACGGTGATGCACAGATTTCAGAGCTGGCCTCCTCAGAAAAGACTTGGAAGGTACGGTTGGCCAAAAATGAAATTATCCATTTAAGGGCCGGACCGCAAATGCCTGAAGATCTCAGGGTATTTACAAGGATGGAATGAGACACGGTATCAAAGGCCGCGCTTAAATCTAATAAAACAAGGGCAGCTATCTCTCCATCATCCAGATGTTGCCGTAGTCTTTCCGTGACTCTCAATAGTGTAGTTTCCGTAGAGAAACCAGCTCTGAAACCTGATTGTGTAGAGTGAAGTAAACCTTGAGCTTCAACAAAAGATGTAAGATGGAAGTAAATATGCTTCTCAAGGATCTTGGAGAAGGCCGGTAGTAATGAGATAGGTCGGTAATTAGACAATACAGCAGGATCTGCATTGGCCTTTTTCAAAAGGGGGAGCACCATAGCATGTTTCCAATCAGGTGGAACTAGTGCTTCATCTAATGAAAGATTCAGGAGCTCCAAGATAGTTTGCAGGGATGACGACTCTAATTGTTGGAGCACCGAAATAGGTAGAGGGTCCCTGGGAGACCCGGATTTGATGCTATGTAGAAGTTTGTTGAATGAATCGAGGTTAAGAAAGGGCCATGAGTGCAAACAGTTTGGAGATGGTATAGTCATGGGAGTCTGATTAGAAAGGGACAAAGCCCTTGGGATCGGGGTGGGTATACATTGAAAAAGGGTATCATATTGTTTAGAGAGGAGGCCATCCGTATGTTTATTAGCTACTTCCGCGTGGATGTCTTCAACTTTTTGCACGAAAAAATTAGCCAAGTCGTCAAATTGTTTTTTATTTAATGGTGGAGGTTTGGATTGTATTTTTGAACCTGCCAACTCTTTCACCATATTAAATAAAGTTTTCGAGGAGTTCAAGGCATTGGTGATGGTAGATGATACATAATTTGCACGAGCTGATTTACATATCTTATGATAAGCTTTAGTGGCTTTTTTGTATATGTTTTTAGATTCTGGGGCGTAGTCCCTGCTCCATTTCCTTTCCAAAATTTTGCATTTGGCTTTTTCCGTTTTTAATTCTTCATTGAACCAGGGTGCCGGGCTACGATGATTAGAATTTCTTTTTAGGGAAACAGGAAGGCAAGTGTCAATGGCATTCAGAAGCCAGTCTTGCACTGAACTGGCAAGTGTATCCACCGAGTATTTAGACACCGGTGGATGAGAGTGTAATAGTTCATTTAGGATGGTGATGTTCAGTTTTTTCCAATTCCTGGCCGAGGTATTCTGAGTAGGAGCGGGAGAACCGGATGTTTCTGGGGATCTTACGCTAAATTTGATGATATAATGATCAGACCAACATAACGGGAGTGCCGGGGAACAGTGCAGATCAGGTAGGTTAGAAAAAATAGGGTCCAGTAAATGACCTCTTCTATGCGTGGGACCAGAGTTATGAAGATAAATGTTAAAAGCTTCCATATCTGATATAAAGTTTGCGCTTGTTTTACATGCGGAGTCGTCTAAGTGTAAATTTAGATCGCCTAAGATGGAGAAGTTAGGAGTATTCAACAAGAAGGGGGCAATAGCTTCAGGGAAGGAGGCTGCCCAGGAAATAGCTGACCCCGGAGGGCGGTATGCAAGAATGCCAGTAAAAGTAACATGGGGGGGTCAAAAACAACTTGAAGAGTGCTGCCTCGCAATTCTCAAATGGTAGGTTGACCAGTTTGCATTGATAGTTGTTTTTAAAGATGATAGCTATTCCGCCACCTACTTGATTGACTCTATCTTTCCGGACAATGGTGTAGTTAGGCGGTAGGGCGGCAACAACATCTGGATCAGAGCTTTCATTAAGCCAGGTTTCGGTTAAGAAAAAAGCATCGGGTTGCTCACATGTTAGTAAATCAAAAATGTCATATTTGTGTTTGGGGAGAGAGCGACAGTTCGTGCTAAGAAACTGGAAAACCTTGTTCATTTGTCTGTCCTTATTCATAAAGTCTTTTTTGCTGATAGTCTTATTTGGAGGCCTTGATTCAGGATTGGCCAGATTGTGGGGACTTAAGTGAGGTGACTTAAGTATAGGGTGGCGTGACATGATCTGCTGGGCTGGAGGTATTTAAAGCCACATGGGCAGGCTGAATTAGTATCGTAGACCAACAGCCGTGTGCAGTGGGAGACAGAGGCTGTCTTATTGAGTTCTAATAGTGTTTCTCTGGAATAAGCCAGCGTATCCATCCGGCATGGACCAGGGGTTATGGCCCTAGGCCCGGAACGGGCACGGACGAGCGCAGACGAGCTTGCCTTTGGCGCGCCTTCGGTGCGCCGGAGGCGCGCCCGCTGCGCGGCCGTGGCATCACACCTCTTATAGCCCCCGCCTACAACCTTGAGAATGACATCAGCAAGGGGTGTGTGCAGGAAGCGCAGGTCTGCCCTCCTTGACTGTGATTTGTCGCCGTGAGGTCACCATAATCAAGCACAATGGAGGGGCTCTGCAGGTTTTGGTATGCTCCCCAACAGGTTAAGCTGGAGGTGTACCCTAAGTGTTCACCCACCACGAATGGAACTGCACCCTCACAAGGCAAAGTGGAGAATGACAGTTTATGGTGGTAGATTATTAATGTCTTGAAAATCCCTTGTGGCAAATCTCTGTGTTCACCAATAAATGGGATCCTTTGCTTTCACAGAACATACGCAGTGTGGTTGTGCTTTTGTGCACATGCGAGAAGTTAATGTGCTGTGTGAAAAACATGTTCCCTCAGAGGACACAGTGAAAGCATCACAAGACTGAGGTTCCCATTTAGGTTATTTTTGTCCTAGTGGATGCGAAACCCACATGTGTCAGCCCTTGAAAGACCATGGGGATCATCTGGTAGAACTGAGGGGGACACCCACATCCTACCAGGCCTGGAGACCTGCCTGGAACAAAGCACTGGCTGAAAGGGGTTTAGCTGCCTGGGCAGCCCAGTTCCCATGCCTGCCAAGCATCACTCAGGATGTCAGGCCTGAGGTATTCCAAGCTAGATCCAATGTACCTATTGCAGAGCTCCTTTCTCCATTGAAGGAAGCACAGAAACATTTATACAAAGCTATTCCCTGGTGTTATGTATCTTCAAGGTGGTACACCTTCAGATTAAGTCATGGTTTCCCATCTGTGCCCCCGTTTACTACGTGATGGCATGTTTGTGATAAGCAGTGGCCTGTTTGCCATAAGCAATGGTCTTCCAGAGTTAGTACATTTTTATTTGTCTTCACTTTAGAAGAAGATCTCAAGCACCATCCGAGAGGTGTTTTGTGGTAGTCAATAGTCTTTGAGTTGCCATTCTCTTGCTAGGCAGGGAAGAGATCTAGAAGCAGGCGATACGGCCCTGTTGCTGCGCCCTGTTAAGAAGAAGAAGAGCTGTGCTAGTCACAGTGTAAGGAGCAAGTTCTGATTTAAAGAACCAGATCAGGAGAAGAAAAAAATGTACAGCCTAGCAGGAGAAAACCTTAGCATCTCTAAGACATCGGCTGACACTAAAGGGTTGTAGAAGTGCTAGAGCCACTGAAGGACTTTCCCTAGAGGTGAGACTGCACTGCCCATTATACCTGCCATTGGACACTCGACCGATTGGCTGATGAGCCTGTGACCCAGAGGAGGACAAAAGCATTGCCTAAAGAAGATCACTGTCCCTCTTTGACTTTGGTCTGTGTTTCCTAATAAATTGCGAAATAAATCTAGAAATTGCTAAGTCAGAGTGCCCTGAGATCCTATGTGCGTGCAAACTAGTCCAATGCAATCCTGTGGGTGCTTGCTATACTGGAAGTTCTGACTGAAAACAGCCATTGCTGGGAGATGCACCACTGATATGTATGTTACCAGAACTGTTAAGGATATAACTGTTTGTGAGCACAGTTCATAATATTATTGTGTCACCATAGGGATTCGGTCCCTTATGCTATAATTTTCTAACTGCTAGAGTCATGGGTAAGGTGATATCTCAGCCACAGAAGATGCTAGGTCTGTGTATGTAGTGCTGTCTCTATTTTTAATTGCCCCACCTTTCCTACATATCAATAAAGATGTATTATTTTTTGTATGTGAAATAGCATTCACTGGACATTGATTGTATTGTTTGTGATTACTGTATCACACTGTATCTAAGTTGCAAACCTACTACCACGTCTGGAGAAAGCAGTGATTCCTTGCTCAAGCTAGCTTTGGACAAACAGGAGTACTAAGGACCTCCAAATGGAGTGCAAAAGTATACAAGGAACTGACGGGATAATTTAGAGTTTGGCCTACGGGCCCTCTCGGTGATGGCAGGTAGAAATTGCATCCCTTCTCTCAAGGTGCATGACCGGCCACCATATTTAGGCTTCTGCCTTGACAGAGGACGGTCTGCACGGTGTGGTGAATGTTTCTTGGTGTGTGTACAACCAGGGATCCAAAGACCACTGACAGACAGATTGCATACCGTGGTTGGCCGTCATCCACTGACTTTGGAGTGGCATCCATCATGCTTAGAGTTGTTCATACGCCATGCACATCACTAAGATGACCTTGACTGTGGATAGGGCAAACACAGAGGTTGATTCATAGTGGAATCTCCGCCATTCAACTCACTTGCACACCATCAAGTAATGACTGTTATCATAACTATGTATCAAGCCTAAAAACAAAGGCTGCAAAGTGAATATATCCAACTTAGGTATAGAAAGAATGGCTACTTCAGTTCAGTGACAATAAACTGTAGGTAATGCTCAATGAGACTATCAGGATGGAACTTGCGTTGCATCAATGCCAAACATTTTCACGTTCGCAGTTGTGTTGTGTGTCTTTAGTTTTCTTTGGTTGTTTGCAAATGCAGGTTGAAGTTCAGCAACACTCCTCAGATGCTGCTATCAGAAGGTCCATGATGGTTCTTTTGAAAAGGAGAGTAGCTGCAGGCTTTGACTTCTCCTTTAAATATTTTTTGTCTGATCCCAAGTGTAGAGTTTCTGCCACATATCTGCTGTTGGTCAACCTTGCATAAATCTAGAAGTTAGGCCATCGATATTTTGTGGAGGTTCAACTGTATCTTCCAAACTCTAAATGAACCCATACAACACCAGTGTCAAACAAATGTAAGGCCAGAATAGCATCTTTGCCCATCTATTGTTTAAATGCTTTTACCAACACGATTATAAAGATAGGTAAGGTTGACATGAATACAGTGTTGTTGCAGCTACCATGGACTGCATTAAATTTCATGATGAGTAATGTACAAATTGCTCTATGGAAAACTTTGACGCACTGCATATTTTTCAGCTAAGCTATGGAAGAGAGCAGCTGAACGAATCAATTGAGTCCTTGAACTCAGCCCTTTTCACTGTTACGGATTCCAACTGTCCACCCATTCATCAAATCATGTGCTCCATGTACAGAATCATGCAAGTGCTAGTTGACCCTTGAGCACCATGGTACTCCAAAGATCTCACTGACAACAAACGTTTTATCCATAGGACAGGAATGAAAATAGAAAAAGAAAAGCGAACCCCTAACAAGCTCACACTACTGAAATTCCTCCATTCAACATGCAGCCAACTCGTACATCAGTCATACCTAAACACTATACCAACACCATCGCATAATCCTGACACCCACCCCACTATGCAGCATCCTACTATGGCCAGGGCATCATCACACTGAAGACAGAGAAGTATGTTATGCTACTGTCATGTGGTCACATTATGGACTTGTGTAGAAACACCACTATTTTACATGCTCAAGTTTTTAAGTTGCCTTCCTTTCTTAAACATGATGGCATTTGATACATTTGCTTGCATGCCTGTGCAGGATAATATTCTCTGAAACAGCTTTGCTTATATTTCCACATCGAAGGCATATTATCAAATACCTTGAACATTCTGTACAAGGGCTAAGTTCACTGTGCAATGTTGTTCTTTGTTATTGTCAGTTTGGCGACTGAGCTCTCACAATAGAATCAACAATAGCGGCCTGACTGGGACTTCGGCATGGCAACATGGGTGGTGTTTATTATATAAACAGCATTACTCCATTTTTTAGTTAGAGGAGCATTTTGATGGCACTGAGAGGTTGCCCCGTGCCGGAATTCCAGCCCAGCTAATTTCTGTTTATCTCTTGCAAGGGATGATGCCCAGCTCTCCACCAAGACGGGCACCCTGATGACACTTACCCACAGGTAATGGGGGAGTTAGATCACCCTACAGGGATTTGGCAGATTCCGTCTAGGGGCACCATGACAGGTAGTGCAAAGCTAAGAGTAACATATATTACAGGACTTATATGGAACCTTATATTCTCTGTAACAGCAAAATGGTTGAACTGTTCTTCTTCACCATTCTTCTATTGCTGATCAGACTTTTCTGTTTCCTTCTATTGATTATTGCAGGGCACAAATTTTACTCAAGAATCACAATGCTTCAATAAATATTGAAACACCACGTTGTGTATTTCCTTTGCATTTCTGGGTATGCATGAGTAACCAAACGAAAGGTTTCTAGATCTGTTACCACGATTTCCTTGGGGAGTCAGGTTTGTCATGTTCGGAGGTTGCATATTTCCCCTTTTCCTTTTCCTGGTTAAGGATACAGCTGGTGCACTGTGATCTAGCAGGACTAAGGCCAACATATCCTGATGCTGTGCGTAGAATAAGTCTTCCACAGTTTTGACGTTTATGTTGTCCAACAAGTGAACAGTTTTTACTGAGAAAGTATAAGCCGTACGACATTACATTAAGTGGATTTGTAAAGCGCTGACTGTCTGTCACCCAGTCAAGTATCCTGGCGCAGAGAGTTACAAAACTGAAGAAAATGCAGAGCATATGCATCTAGCCAGCCTCTACCTCTGGAATGTTTCCTGCAGTTAAAGAGGAAAGATCTCATAATTGCACAATGACCAAATCAAAGTGTTTTGATTACAATTGCTTTCACCACTGGATGCCAATAAAGTCGCCCTTTGTAAGGAGTATTATGTTCATCTCTTCCAAGTTTGAAGACTTGACGAATCCTGTGTTCTGAACAAGTTGTAACTTGGAGATCAGATATTTTGGCAAATGGAGGTCAAGGCTGGTGCTGTAATGAAACCAAGAACTGATTAAAGCATGAAATGCTAATTTCCTGCATTCAAGAAATAAAAAAACAAAAAGTGCAAATAAGTAAAAACAAAGCAGCTGGCTTTCTCCATCTATGCATCCAGGATCTGGAGCAACACACCAAATCCATGAGGACTGTCGCAGCACTGAGCTGAAGACATGCCTCGTCAAAGAAAACTACATCAGAATGAAGTAACAGTCCATTTCCGCTCTCAGAGTCCAGCTACCCCTCTAAAACTGTAACTTTGCCTTTACCAAAAGTTTAAAAAAAATTATTTGTTAAGAGTGTTTGTTCAGTTAGGAACTTGGCCTAAGAGGAAATAGAGAAGAGTGCATAGTGAAGCGGAAATGAAACAGAAACAAAATTACAAAGAGGAATTGCAGTGAAGTGAGGTAAAGAGTGTAGCAAAATAAAATACCAAAAAGAATGTATGTGGCACATTTTACAGAGTCGTCATTAGCAACATAAAGCAGTTGCAAGGATTTTGGGCGACTTATATGGAGAGTTTATGTGTTAATAGAAGCATAATTAAACAAAATATTTAGGTCTTTCTAGAGACAGACAAGGGGCTGTACAGTCCTAAGCATTGGGAAAGGCCATTCCCGAGTTTGGTAACGTATTAGGTGAATTCAGGTTAAGAGACTCTTCGTTTGCTTTCTTGAGTTCCATATCTGCAAAATCAAGACTGGGGATATATAGTTGTTTGAGCTTCAACACAAGAGAAGAATTTTGAAGGCAATTGGGGCAGCCAATGCAGAACTTTGCCAATAACCAAGATTTTGTTAAGGTTTTGATGGGTTCTACTGATAAGAAAAACACATTTAGTGTATGTGATTTAGGTGTAACAAATAAAGAGAGCATCCAGAACTACATGTGAGCGAGACAGAAGATGGAGATTATCAGATGCTAGTGACACACTAAGGTAGATGCAGGGGGCATGAGCAAATTTGCAAACTGTAACGTCATGTATAGCCATTAGAGTGCCGAGGTGTCCTCGGCATAAGTTGAATAGAATGGTAACAAAGGGGGAGCTTGTTGATTTGAGTCATTGACTGGAAACGGTGTGGTCGGATATATTTCAGGATAGGAAGATGCCAGAGGGGGGTAAGGAGGGGGAGAGAGAGAGAGAGGTACTAAGAATGTAGAGGAGAGAAGGATGCGCTTTTCTCTGAAATGGTCAGACAGTGGAGGAAGGCAAGATGTCATCTTCATAGAATGAACGGATGACAGAAAGTTTGAGAGACTACTCAAAGGAGGGGGTGTGGTGGGGTGCCTAACATGGGTTTCACTTGGGGATCAGATGAGTTGCTAAAATGTTTTCAGGCACACATCGGCCATGATCTTTCACCCTGTTCTGCACCCTCCTGAAGGTGCATGTGTACTGCATTTACGTAATGATAAGCATGTTGCCCCAAGGGTTGTGCTTTGTGAACAGTGGAATTGAGTATGGCAGTGCAGAATTCATCTCACCCCTTTAAGACAAATTGAAAAACCTCTGTGAGTGCAACATTACAAGCGCTAAG
Source organism: Calotriton arnoldi (assembly GCA_963921515.1). NCBI lineage: Eukaryota > Metazoa > Chordata > Amphibia > Caudata > Salamandridae > Calotriton > Calotriton arnoldi. The sequence continues at coordinate 67,424 of CAWUFW010001665.1, forward strand.
ACTGTTACACCCGGCAAAACTCCAGATCACATTGAGTTGCTGTGTAGGTAGGGTTGGATGACTGACTTTTGGTTGATCTGGTAGATACCATAAAGTTATGTTTGTTCAAGTCTTCAAATGTTTGCACGATGTGTCTAGCTATGGATGGCATTCCTGGTGTTGAAATATAATGACAATTCGCCAAAGTATAAATCTGCGTATTTTAAGGAAAGTGCAAATGCTGCATTTCACTGTGTACTTGGAACATCCCTTGTGAATTAACTTAACAATGCATCAAAGAGGGGGCGTGGCCAAGCCGCCGACCATAATGGCCGCGCGGCATTGAAGCTCCGCCAGTCGTTCCAGCAATACTGCCTAATCCCCCACATTATCAGCGGTAGTCGCCCCGTGCTAGACATCGCTAAGCTGCCAATGGCTCACTGACCATTCAGATTCGACCTGATCCCGGAACGGCGCCTCCGTATTGAAGATCCGGCCATTGACGAACTGAGGGGCGGAGCAGGTGGCGGATGCGGCCCGATCTGGTACCTTGTGGTGCGGCACTGGAGTGTCGGCGAGCAGCGGCTGGGGCCGGACCGATGCGGGGACACTTTGCGGCGGTGAGTGTACCGGGCGCGGGTCTGCCTTTTTGCTCTCCCCCCTCACATGCTGATTGAGGCTCGGTAGGGGCGCGGCCACGATTGGCTGCCCCCGGACCACACAGCGCGCTCCCGCCGACTCCCTGAGGCCCCGTGGGGACAGGGCCCGCGGGCGAGCCTGGGAGGCGGCCACCCGGCCGCGAAGGGGCGAGGAGTGGGGGAGTAGCTGGGGGCGGTCTGTTGCTCCCTGCACCCGGTTGCCACCCGGCGCGTCTCCCCCTACGTACGTCCCTGCCAGAACGCGGCCTGCGACCACTGGGCCCAACGACAAGCCACCACATACTGCAGGTGGCCCGCACCGGATGCTGCCGCTCAATTTCGACACACAGCAAAGGCAAACGTCCACACTGGAGTCGGGGCCTACATAATAACATCAGTGCCCCTTGCATCGCCTGTACCTGGCCCTCTACGCAGCCTCATCGGGTGCCCTATCCGCTCCTATCACCAAGACTCGAGCCTCGCTGCTCTATCTCATCAGGGCGGCTCGCCCCAGCGCGCTTGTTCCATGGGTCGGTTTGTCTGCGCCCCTTGAGCTGACTTCCGCCGGTCCGCCGCACGACTCCAGTGGAGCCCCATTAGCCCTCAGCGCCAAGACTTGGGCCTGGTCTCGGCACCACATTGGGAGGTCTTGCACTGCGCGCCCGCCTCCTGGGGCGCCCACAACTCCCCACGCCACATTGTCCTGGGGAGAATAACGCCTGTTCCGTTGCAGCCTGTGGCCCCACGCGCAGATCTCCTCCGCTCTCTCCAACGCCGGTCCCTGGACTCTTGCTTCTCTTCCCGCAGCCAAATTCAGGGACCGCTCCATCGACGGCCCGCTTGCACCACTGTGTCGCGGCATGGGCTGCAAAGATCCAAAGCAGAAGACCCTGCTGTTTGAGAAACTTGTGGAGAGGGTCCCAGAAGACGGCTCCAGCATGGCAGAGGGTGGGCAGGTAGCGGACCGAGTGGACGACTCCTCCGCCCCATTCATTTCACTACTTCAGGAGATGAGAGCAGGCTTCAGAGCACTGGATGGACGATTTGATGCTCTCGACAAGAATCTTGCGAGCCTAGGGGCCAAAATCCAAGTGCATGACAGACGCCTAGACGTGGCGGAGGCAGGTATCTCAGATATTGAAGATGGTACCGCGCAATCCCTTAAAAGGCTGGAACGGGTGGAACGTATTCTCAAGGAGGTGGCCATCAAGAACGAGGACCTCAAAGCGAGAAGTAGGCGTAACAATATACGCATTCTGGGGGTGCCTGAGACCACCGCCACGGGCTGCCTTGATCTCTTCGTTGAGACTTTACTGGCCAACATGTTTGGGAGAGAGTCCTTTACCCCCGGATTTGTGGTGGAGCGAGCTCACCGTACCTTAGGCCCGCGGCCCAACCCGGGCTGTCCTCCACGACCAATCATTGCACGCATCATGAACTTTCGGGATCGCGACACTGCGCTACGCCTCGCTAGAGAACGCGGAGACACCACCTGGCAGGGCTCCAAACTTGCCTTCTACCCGGACTTCACCATCATGGTGCAGGAGGCCCGTCGCAAAAACAATGGGGTCAAGGCCACCCTCAGGAACTTAGGCTTGAAATACGGCATGTTATACCCTGCCAGATTGAGGGTGGATGTTAATGGCCGGGCTCGTATCTTTGAGAATCCGACCGAGGTACAGGACTTTTGCCACACTTATAAACAAAACAACAACCAGGCGGCTGCTGGCGGGGGCAGACCCTCCCCTCCGCATAGTGGCTCCGAGGCAAGCATGGATCTCTTCTCAGGGGCCGGAACTGGCTGACTCTGCCGAGTGGTTTCTTCTCCATTATAGCAGGATTGTATGGGGATATTTCTGCTCATCATTTTGTAATGTGCTAGAAGCTGGACGTCTGGCGTGGCGTTGCCACCCCTCATGGTGTACACCTTGGGTTCATTCCTTGTTTCGCGGCTGTACCATTTCAGGGTTGTCTCACTCCACTGTAAAGTCAATTGGTACTTCACGTATTGTTATCTGTTGTGGATATACCTTGCTCTCTTTGTAGTAAGGGTGGGTGGGGGCAATTGCCATTCCATGGATCTTGTTGAATATTCTTTGGTTTGTTCACTGTCACAGTTCGCATTCAACTGCTGGTGCTTGTATCGGCCATTCACGCCAAGACTTCCAGATGGCGCAGCTGGGTAATATTGATGGCTTCTCCAGCTTGTCCTTGATGTCCTGGAACGTCCGCGGTCTCAACGATAACTGTAAGAGAAGGCACGTTGTCCACTATCTAATCCGGCACAATGTGGACGTTGCTTTCCTCCAGGAAACGCATTTGCCCAAATCTGACTCCTCTCACTTTGCTTCAAGCTGGGGAGTGCACAGATATTTCGCCAACTACAGCAATTACGCCAGGGGCACGGCCATTCTCATTCATAAGAGGGTCCCCTTCAGTCTCCGCTCTGTTGTAGTAGACAGCGAGGGTAGATACACCATTGTCACTGGGTCACTAATGGGTCACAGCGCGGCTTTGGTATGCGTATATGCCCCGAACACTGACTCCCTGGAATTTTTCCATTCCCTACATACACAACTCTCAAAGTTAGATCCTATCTTACTGTTGGTAGGGGGGGATTTCAACCTGCTCCTTACCCTGACTTAGATGGCTCCGCCAACTCGCCTGGCACTAAACCGCGTGTGCGCCGTGCGCTTCTGGACCTCTGCGAACAATTCTCCCTCCCAGCACAACCCCTCCCACACCGAATACACGCATTATGCCGGCCAACATAACACCTGGACTAGAATCGATTATTGGCTTATTTCCCCTGGCGTCTCAGGCTGGTTCCATTCCCTCATGACACTCCCGAGAACATACTCCGACCACTCCCCTATCCAGCTTTTGCTTCGGGTTCCCCGACCCGATGGGTTCGAGCGGCAATGGCGCTTCCCAAGACGCGCCCTCAACGATGACCTTTTCCACACTGAAGTGCGCGAGGGCATTGAAGACTATTTCACCATCAACACCGGCTCCGTTGACACTTGGGCGGTTCTGTGGGAGGGTTTCAAGGCCTACATCAGAGGCGTCTGCATTGCCAAACATGCGGGTGTACTCAAAGATCTCCGCACAACGCTTTCCCGCTTAGAGCGCGATCTCACAGAATTAGACAACACAACACTACACACTCCTAATCCGGATACGGCGGGAAAACGGTTGGCACTCCTTACTGAATACAGGGACTCCGCGGATCGTGAGATACTCTTTTTGGGTAATATCAAACCGCTTGGCGATATGGAGAAGGCGAGCATCCAGGCCGGGTGCTAGCTCAGATGCTTCGGCCCCCGTACAGCAAAGCCTACGTCACCGAGCTGCGTTCTTCCGCTAATCAGGTGCTCACTGACACCACGGAGATTCACGACAAATTCCTTGCTTATTTTACATCGCTCTACACCTCTAAAGTAGGACGCGATCCCACGGCACAGGAAGCTTATTTATCCGAGATCGCTCTGGTCTATCTGGAAAAAAATATGCAGGACTTTCTGGCAGAGCCGATCTCCGAGGCCGATGTACTCGGGGCTATTGACGCCCTTCGAGGCTCTGCCGCCCCTGGGCTGGATGGCTTCACAGGGAGTTTTACAAGGCTTACAAAGAATTGCTGGCACCGCAGCTAATTGAGGTGTATGCAGAAGCCCTGGAGAAACAAATTCTACTCCCCACGTTTCGCGAAGCGGTTGTTATACTCCTCCCCAAGCCCGGCAAAGACCCGGCATTATGTGGGTCCTACAGACCTTTGTCCCAACTCAATTTGGATGATAAAATTCTTGCTAAGATCATTGCCATGCGCTTGTCCCAATTGATGGAATTTATTATTTCACCGGCCCAATCCGGCTTTGTGCCCCACCGTTCGACCTCCTTGAATCTCAGGACGCTCTTTGCGGTTCTCCCCAGAATTAACCCCGAGGTCCCAGCCGCCACAATCCTCTTAGACACCGAGAAGGCCTTTGATTCCTTGGAGTGGCCTTTCTTTGTGTCGGTTATGCGCCGCATGGGTATGCCTGTGGGATTCATAGCCACCACTGCACTCCTATACCGCCAGCCCACAGCGAGACTTCGCCTGAACGGCACACTCTCCCGACCCTTCCTTTTATCCCGAGGCACACGACAAGGCTGCCCCCTGTCGCCTTTATTGTTTATCCTTGCCATGGACCCTTTAATCCGCCATTTCCAGGAAAGGCATCTACAGAGAGGCCTGCAATTTAACACTGGCCCCCTGCTGGTCTCCCTTTACGCGGACGACACCATCCTCTATGTTAGAGAACCCCAGATTAACCTAGAGCCACTCATTAGAGAGATTCTCCGATTCGGTCAACAATCCGGCCTGGGACAAGTCAGTTATTTTTCCTTTAACCCGCAGTACGACTCCATGGGAATGTGAATTTCCCCTCGAGTGGTGCTCTGACTCCGTTAAGTATTTGGGCATTCACATCCACCTTGATACCGCCCAGATCCTCCATCTCAATTACGGGCAGGCAGTCAGTGCCCTAGAGGCCCAAGTGGAAAGATGGCTTTGGCTGCCATTGTCCATCACCGGCAGAGTTACACTCATTAAAATGGTGGTTCTTCCCAAATTTTTCTATAATATCCCTATCCCCCTCCCGAACAGATTCTTTTTGATGCTGCGTTCTCACCTTATCAAACTGGTCTGGGGGGGTAACAGGCTCGCGTTCGCTGGCAGGTGCTCACCCTCCCATCCGAAAGGGGAGGATATGGGGTGCCGGATCTACAATTATACTACCTCGTGGCTCAATGCAGCTACGCCTTTGCATGGTACCACCCTGACGCCAGGATTCCGTTTCTCCGCCCAGAGGCGGATTTCGTTCTCCCGGAGCAGCTGTCCACGGTATTGCCCAAGGGCGTACCCAGAGACCCTAATGATATACAGACGGTTTCCACCACCAGCTGGGCCTGGGATAAGCTAAAACGAATCTCCAGCACCTCGACACTGTATTCCTCAGCTCTCCCCATCCCCAATGCCCGCTGGCTGCCAATTACCGGTGAAAAATTGGTACAGCGCACTTTAGCCAAATTTGATATCACACGTCTGGGGGATCTGTACCCAGACGGGCACATTTTTTCGGCGACGGAAGATGCCCGCTTTAACGACGCTTCATTTATGGATACCTTCGTTTTAGGGCGGCTTCGTTTGGCTTTGCGAGCCACGCTGCCTGGGTTTTCCATTGAACAGGACTCGTTCCCTCCACTCTCGCTCATCATTGAGAACAAAAGCGGGGTTCACCTTATATCTAAGCTCTATAAGGCATGCTCTGGGATGATACCGGTCGACGATGGTAAGGTCCGCAGGGATTGGGAAGGCGACTTGGGTCGCCCCATCACGGACGATCAATGGGCTAAATGCTGTGCAGTCACGAAGGAAATCTCATTAAACAGCAGGCATAAACTGCTACATTTTAAATTCTTGCGCAGAATATACATCACTCCTGCCAGAGCCCATAGACTGGATCCGTCTAGGCCCCACACCTGCCGTAAATGCGACACCCCACACGCTGATTTCGCCCACCTCACCTGGACCTGCGCAAAGCTACAGCCATATTGGGTGGGGGTGCATAAAACACTAGGTGACATGACTGAACTGTCCCTCATCCCCACGCCTGAAGTGGCACTCCTGGGTTATGTGGTAAATTTCCCCAAAAACGTTAGGAAATTTGTGTCCCTCGGCTTGCTGCTAGCCAAAAGAGAAATCGCTATACACTGGGGCCGTAGGTCAGTTCCCACTTTGCAGAGTTGGCTGAATAGCCTGGCTTACTGTAACATCAATAGCGAACTATACTCCGACACCCTGCCTGGCTCCTCCCGCTCCAAGGATATTTGGGGACCATACAGATCCTATGTGGCAACCGTTCGACAGGCCGCTGACTCGCAGCTGGAACGGGGCATAGTCCCTGCCAGGGTGGGGTAACCTGTTTTGTTATTTCCAATTGATCGCCATCCATTGCTAAGATGATCCTTGCAGGTACCACAACTCTTTGACTAGATGACTCCACCTGTAACTGTTGGGTTTGGATGGGCTCGTTGACCTGCTGCTGGACGGTGGGTGATTGTGCTCAGAGATGGGACTAGGACTTCAGGATTGTATATTAGAGTTTGGCTGCTGCTTCTCTTCTTGTTGATCCATGATGTGACATGTACAGTATTGATACATTATTCTTCTTCTCACCTTTTCCATTTGCAATGCCGGAGACAGTGAACAACTGTGATTGTTTGTTATGATGTGCTAAAATGGTAAATAAAGTTTAAAAAAGAAAAAACAATGCATCAAAGAAGTATTGTAATTGTCCAGTCACTTTTTGTAAAAATATAAAAAAAAGGCTCAGCACAAATGTTACAGTAAATGACTTTTCGATTCATGGTTCACTGACAGAATATCAATTTAAATAATATAGAAGAAAAAAATATAGATGAAAAAATATAGAATGCAAAAATATCAACTCCCTATACTTAAACAGGTAAGTACAAAAATATCGGAAAAAATACTGATGTAAAAAATATAGTTGTAGAAAATATCGATATATATATCGTCAGTCGCTGGGTCGGAGGAGACCCTTTTAAATAAAGAAGCTTTATCCTGCAGTCTTCGTGTGCGTGCCTTCTTCTTGTGGAGTAAGGATTACCTTGGATATATATATATATATATATATATATATATATATATATATATATATATTTTTTTTTTTTTTAAATATCCACGAAGTAATCACGCTCTCTCAGGAGATCAGTTCAAGTTTTGATTTTATTCTGTAATAAAATCGAAACTTGAACTGATCTCCTGAGAAAGCATGATTACTTTGTGGCTATTTAAAAAAAAACTTATGCCTGATGAGCTTTGCCGGGATTTGCTCCATCTACCACAGGCTGAGTGGGGCGGAAGAAGCACCGTGTTTGAGTTATATATATATATATATATATATATATATATATATATATATATATATATATATATATACAATAATAAATCTTAAATATGTTCAATAATAAAATTAATATAAAAAAATAAAGTAGATTTAATATAAATTTTAACAAATATAACAAACTTAGGGGCCCATTACGATGTCGGGCGGAAGCACAACCGCCGTGCTGTCGGAGGCAAAAACCGCTAGTTACCGTCCGCCAGCAACGGCCCACACGCCCACAAAATTAGGATGTGAAAAGTCAGGCAAACACCGCCCGTAACCCTGCGACTGCGCCCGCCATCAATGTGCGCCCGTCTACGTAGCGGCGCGAGCCAATGGAGACACACCGTCCGACGAAATGACGTACCGCCCGGCGTACAAATTACGATGCCACAACCAAACAGCCTCACCGGCTAAGAGACACCGCACGAGATACCAAGACGGAAACCCGACTGTTCAGTACGGAGACTAAAAAGGCTGCCCACCCAGAGATGAATCCTGCACTCCAGGCCATCCCCATGCTCTACCTGATGCACCACCTAGGAGTGAACGCGCCACGAAGACGCAGGTAGGCAGACACACAACAAGGGCACGCAAACACTGCACACAGTGCAAGGGCGGAAAAAATGTACATGGCCCCCCCAGACACCCCTGTGTGGACAGGACACATCCACCACTGTACCCACACAGGTCCCACCTGTTAAAATAAAACAACTCGCAACATCCTGGGCACCCACTACCCGGGACCAGGAAGTGACGTCCCCGTCACGGCACCGCATCGCAGCGGCGATAACGCAGGTACACATGCGCACAACGCAGAGGCCAACGACAGCGCCATGCATGGGCTGCACACAAACACCACAGGGTCACAACTACACACCCCACACACCAGCCCCACCATGAAGGCACATGTCACGTGGCCTTCCTGCATCAGTCAAGTCCCCAACCGACAACTCACAGTTGTCAACCTGATGTCACACAAGTGTCCCGAACAGGGGAGTAATGTGATGGCAAAATAGGGCACACCCTTGTGTGCAAAACATGGCAAAGCACACGGCGGCTGCCACATAACAGCGCAGAATATGGACATTGTCCGCAAAAGGCACGCCAGTCTCATCCTAAAATACCTATACCATCCTGCTCGCAATATCAAGCCATGCAATGTACAAAATTGAAAAACCCTGCTGCCTGAGAACAGGTGTTTCCAATTACTACACCCACACAGAAGCCCCAATGTATAGCGGAAACGCAGTGTCCCGCCCACACATGGGAGAGCAGATAGCACTGAATGGCCTTCCATTCCTACTCTGAAATCACCTTGCAACAATTTATGCAGGAGAATGGAGCCATTGTACCAACAAGAAGCCAAACAGAGCCATGCAGAGTAAACCGTCCACTGGCAGATAGCGCCCAACATGAAAGAAAGTTAATAACACAAAAAAAAATTATACCACTCCTCCATGTGGGTCAAATGCAAGTAATCTGGAAGGAGTCAGACACCACTGGCCTTGACCATTCATTGAAGCATGTGGGATGAGGGCCTGTGTCCTCCGCCCAAGCTATAACCCAAGTCCTGCTGCCGTACAACCATTCCAGAATTCCCAGCATCGTCAGAGGTTGCACTCTGCTGACTGCACAGGCAGCAGGAGCACGCCATCACATCACCCTGTAGCAAAATGGCTGTTGCACCACTGCTTCCCAACTACGTCGGACAGATGCAGCTGTACATTGAGAGCTTGCTACAGATAGTGGGCTGTGAAAATCTGGCTATGCTGAACGTAAGTTACCGAGTAACTTACCGCATCGCAATGTTCAGCTGCGTCATCCCCGTTTTCTACTGTCGGAGGTGTCCGTTCCACTGTCCTGTGGATTTATGTCTCTCCAACCCGGCATGTCCAAAGGCGGACTTGGTACACTTGTTTGCACCCCTGGACGCCCACGACAGGATCTGTTCAGTGTATGGGGGCATGGCGTATGTGGCTGCAATCGGACACACACTGCAATGGGACCAGTGTGCCTCCACACAACGTATTCTGGATCACAGTTTCATCGAATGTCATCCAACATGTCCCATCAGGCTTCTACAAGGGACAACTTACGATGAACACGTTGCTAGCCACCATCCGCTTCATTGGATGGCATCCATGTTTACCACCAATGCCATGGATGCCCTGCTGGAAGGTATCGCATACCTGACAACTTGTCAATTCATCGGTCCCGGACTCAATACCCCCAATTGAACAATGATGTTCAACACCGTACCTATGCTTGGCTTTCGCACGGAGTGGGCAGTTAGCTGCACAACAACTATACCATACAATCAGCAACAAACACCTTACCATCAACTCCACTTCCATGACATCGGACATTTTCGGGACATGCACTCTGTTCCTCACCATATCCCGTGTCTCTGCATGAACAGGGGGAGGCAGAGGTATGGGACTTGTGTACAGTAACCACATGGCCAATACTGCACGAACAAATATGCCATAATATGTATTCTGCGCACCTGAACACATGCACCTGTCAGTGCACACTTATCTGTCTGCTGTATTACGTGAGAACTGTCACCTCACCATCGTCTGTACTTCCGTGCCAGGACTTTTGCATGGACAACAAATGCAACCCCCTACAACATGGCCCTAGTTATTGTGACATGTTCAGTAGCCACCACATTGCAACAACCAGTGAGACGCTGCTGCATGCATCTAGGCTCATGCTCTGATGCCACCTCTGACGCAGGTGTGTCGGAGTTACTATTGTAGTAAACCTGTAACATGGAACTGAGATGTACTGTGCCTATGATGTCAAGCTGTCTGGTAGGCAAAATGAATACTGTCTGTGTCAAAGTCTACAGCTCCTCAGTAATTAGCAAATGTACTTTAGCATAGCAAGGGCAAGGCAGTTGTAACTCTGAAGCCTTCAGTCCACAGTCAACAACTAATCACATCTACCCGTACCCCCTTTTGTATGTGTAATCATGCTAAGTATATCCTCCACATGCATTTTGCTGCCAGTAGTGTCCACTATACTGCATCACAGAGGAAGTAAGTCCAAATACATGCCTTGAAGCAAATATGTGACTCAGTAGAATTAATTTACGAAGACAAGTACGAATGAGAGAGGATGAGAGTGTGTGAAGTACACGAGAGTCGTGAGATGACCATGTAGTCTAGTGTCATTGGATGTCAATGCATATGAGTTGCCGCAACAGTGGACCTAGTGAAATACTACAGCTCGTGGGCCTGGACTTGTCAGACTCTGACGTGGCCCAACAGATCATCACATTAACACTGACTGCCTGGTCACTACAAAGCACAGTCCTACATATGTGTATAATTACCTTCACAGTCTGACATCACACTCATCAAGCAAAAGTAGGAGCCACGCAAAAGCATGCTACAGCAATGCATGACAAAACACACACACGATATCAGTGTGGGTGGGCAGGACTGCACAGTGAGTAAGAACTGCAGAAATTCACATACATGCTCAATTGAACAAGGCACAATCTTGACAGTCACACACCCTGCAGACACACAATGTCCTAAACATATCAAGTAGGAGTCATCCTGAACTGCAAGGACACACCCACACACTGCACACTGTGCAACATACAACACACACATGTGAACACATTCACAGACCTGAACACGGATACAAACATCCACCATGGGCCTGGGTAACACATGTGTGTAGTCGACATTGCCAGAGCGCACACACACACACCAACACTACCCCAAAGTCACACCACTCACACCACACACACCTACACCTCCCAAATGCACACATTGAAAGTAAGCCATGTGACCAGGCCCAATGTTCATCACAAGACTAACATACACCTACACTGCTGGCCACACAGCAAGTAAGCTCACACATACCCGCATACTCTGCACATGCTACCTGTCATCCTGTGGCTAGACTCACACCCTGTGCTTTGCTTGCACGCAAACATGACACGGAAACATTTTCCCTGAAATACCACCAAATACATGCAGACAATGCGTGTCACAAAAATACTTATTCATCACACACACAAGTAGCAGAGTCTGAAAGAAGTGAAGTCCCTGCCACGTGTACAACACATTGGAATGTGAGACCAGACATTGCAATTGTTGAGGTACCATACACGGCATGTGCCTCACTTAACTATGCACACACAGCAACAACTGCAATCAGCAACTACACAGACACAACCGACTACAGGAACAACAGCATCCAGTCACAGATTACATAGACAGGCGGCAATATTGATCAACACCAGGGACAGTGGCCAGTCCGATGTGCCGAGTAGTGACACGAAAAGCTGCGTATGCAATGTGTGTGAGTGTACCCTGCCATGGCCAGCAACACTGCCATGGCAGTCACAATAGCCATTACAGCCACCACTGTGTCACAGGTAGATGTGTGAGGGTGCCTACCATTCAAACAGGATGCCAGTCCGACTCGGTGCTGTCTGTGTGCTACGGGACAGTTGGAGGTCCGCCCCTGAGAGAGAAGCACAACTGTGGAAGACACACATGTGGCATGTGAAGCGGGAGGGCTGCTTGGCCCAGGTGAGTGGGTGGCACGGGTAGGTGCACTCATGCAGTGTTGAAACAGACTGTGTGGGGAGGATTCCGGAGGGGTAGATTTCCACTGTGTTGGGTATTTGGAAAGCCCACCTGTCTGGGGATGAATGTGAACTCGTGTGGGCACAACAGGCGGGCACACGATCAATGCTGCATCAGGTGTAGACGTTAGCCCTCCCTCTGGGGACATGCTGGATACTGCTGTGCGTCTGCCAGGCCCTTGCCAAGGCCCTCACATCCCCTGTCCTCCAGGTGTACCCCCTACATTGTCCACCTGCACAGGCTACCCAGGGCACGGGATGGCAGTGGAGCTTGGTGGGTGGGAGGTCATGGCGCCCTTCTCCTGGTCACATCTCGCAGGCAACACATTCTCAGTGTGCAGCATGGCACAAGTCCTAAATAAGAAGTGGGGGGACGCAGACGTCACGACAGGAAGTGACGTCACGAAAGGTGGCTTGCACCATCAGACTTATTGCCTCCCTTCGCCCACCCCTTACATGCGATTGCAACAGAGAAGCCAGCGCGTGCACAAGCAGCTCCGAGCTCGCCCCAGAGAGGCCAAAGAGTGAATGTGTGGGTCCATTTGCTCCAGTTATCGGGCTCGCGGTAAAATTAGTGGTGGGACGCCGTCCACCCGCGTGGTACCCCGACTCGAGACCTGGTGTGCAGGCAAAGTGTCCTATTGGCTTTGCGATATGTGTGAGTTGCATGACACTCGTTGGCGGGGGATGGCTCGGAGGCCCGTCACCCTGAGGCCCATGTCTCACCACATGGGTCCCTTGTCAATGGCAGCGGTTGTAATGACTATGCGCGCCGGGGTGGGTCTACCTTTCGTCTGGGATTGTGTTTGCGGCCTGGCCCGCTAGGGCAGCCACAGCCTCTGTGTGTTGCATGTGGTGTATCCGGACTCCGGAGGCTGTCATGCATTGTCACTGTTGTCCAGGTCTCGAGTCGGGGTACCACGCGGGTGGACGGCGTCCCCCCACTTATTTAACCGCGAGACAGATAACTGGGGCAAATGGACCCACACATTCACTCTTTGGCCTCTCTGGGGCGAGATCGGAGCTGCTTGTGCACGCGCTGGCTTCTCCGATGCAATCGCATATGAGGGGTGAGCGAGGGGAGGCAATGAGTCTGACGGTGTAAGCCACCTTCCGTGATGTCACTTCCTGTCATGACATCAGCGTCCCCCCACTTCTTTTTTTAGGACTCGTGCCCTGCTGTTGTCAGATGTGCCACTTCTCAGGGGGGTGGAGAAAGGGTCAGGAATGTCAGCCTGAGATTGGCCCAGTTGAAGGCCCACCTTGACTGGGGGGACAACCATTGGACAGTCTGGTGTAGCCCACCCACGCGTACATGTGGGCCCTCCATGAACTATGTCACCTGCGGCAAAGTGATGTCATGGGCAATGACGTTATTGAGGAGAGCTGTCTGCCCCACGCAGAGATGGCGCATAAGCTCAACAGACCCAGCACTGAGGGCAGCAGGGGTCACATGTGCAGGGGCAGCTGTGCCTGGTGTGAAGGACACTCTATCCTTCATCCCTGTGCCGACACGTGTTGCACCAGTGGAAGTAGATGGGAGGGCGGGCATTGGCCTCCGCGTGGCTGAAGAGGAGCCAGAGTCCACGTCCCCTGTGTTAGCAAACATGGATGCATCACCTCTGTCCTCAGATGACTCAGAAATTGCCGTCTCGGCCTGTGATTCATCCAGCACACGTCTGGCCCCTCCGAGGCGCTGGTCACATCTGTCTCACTCAGCACCTGTGCAGCTGCTACATCCGATGCCACACCACTGTTGACCGTCCCCTGTCCCTCAGCACCCACGGGAGATGCCACATGAGAGAGAGCGAGGTGGCCTCACTCATCTGGCATCAACTAAACAGACATGTGCAAGGGAAGCAGCACAGAACATACCCAAATCCACATGTTGCACGATACCTGTGCAATTGCATACAGCCACCACAATCAACACGTAATGGCTGGCGTACAGTAAATGAAGCCGCTAATAAGTGGCACATGTGTTGTGCACATAGCACTACACCCGGCCTGTGTCACCCTGCGACCATAGCCACAAATCGCGGTGTGCACACCCACTGTCCTGATGGTGGCAAGGATGACCACTACGTAATTAGGCCAAAGACATACCTGCATGGAGCAGAATGGGAAACCACTCACACAGACTGCAACATGACAGGCCACAATGGCCATGAGCCCATGCCATCCACCTGTCGTTCACACGAGCACAACTGCTGTTGCACAGTGTGCCGGATGTGTAAGTACCAGAGAAATGAGGTGAGGCATCGCACACATATGACCGAACGAAATCAGAGTAGGCACAGTGCCTCAAACATACATGTGAATTGCCACTCCAGCCTACTACAGGTTGTTCCTGAGGGCTACGACTCTGAGTGCATTGAGAATGCAGAGTGCTCAAATTACATCTTGACCCTCAGGAATAGCATATGCATGTCAGATGCACACAGCACAGAGTACACTTACAACCCACTGCATCACACAACAAACATCACATTACCCAGATTATGGGTAGGCTGTGGACACATGCTGCCTCTCACAGCAAAAGACACCATCCCACAATACTGTACACTTGCTTGCTGCTGATGCCCCTACAAACATGCATCCGGCACAGGCTGTGTGACTGTCAAGATGCAGACCATTACTGGTGAAATGCAGCGCCGTGCTGACCTGACAATACGAGGGGGCATCCCCGATTCGTTATCGCCACGTAGTAGCTCATCCGGCAGATGACGTCACACCCTTTGTGGAATTGGCTGCACTGTCGGTCACACATACACAGAGGCATCAACTTGGATGCAATGGCTCATCACAAGCCCTTGGGCTGGAGGACTTCAAACTGCAGGGATGGTACACAAGAGGCTTGGAATATCACTCATACACTTCTCAACATCACCCACATCCACCAATCACAGTGGCATGCTGCTGACCCATCCCAAATACTCAGAGACGTGTAACAGAGCCAAGAAGTAATCGGACATGGCCTAACAGCATGTGTACACCACACGTGAATGCATGCTGGTGGGAGTGTGTACACAGTACCTGTCCATCCCATTCACATGCAGGTTGCCAGCACATTGAGCAATGTGTAGTCTGCCCACATCTACTGTCCATTGTCAGGTGGACCAACACATAGATCACAAGGCAACACATCTTTGTGGGTGGACTCACTGTGTCCAACACTGCGCAGCCCTCAACGTACTCGCCCTGTGAATGGCTCACCCCGCAATGGAGGTCACATTCAGTGCCACTATCTCTCACACACATCCCTATCACAAGGCATGGTGTGTCCAATCGACAGGGCTGAGTTTGCGCATTTCAGGAGAGTCCTGAAAAAAAGACACATGTAACCCACTGTACAGTCAGTGTTGTCTCCTTCTAGGATTGTGCGGTCAATGTGCAGCCCAGGTCTGCTGTGACTGAGAAGGCCAGCAGGGACCCAGCCAGCCATTCACACAAGCAATGACTGCCCTGAGTCCTGCATTGCCAAGTGGCTGCGTCACTGGATGTGTGACATGGAAATGCCATGTACCACCACTCGTGAGGGACATGCATGGGAAAGCGCCAGAGAGCCTACATACCCCTTACACCTGTAGTTAGCATGGTAAGCAGTGCATGTTGGGACCCCACAGGCTCAGAATCATAGTGCTGCGGATCAACGACATGTGTGTCCCCCACATGCACTCCCACACACACTGTAGTTGTCTTACACACACAACTTTTGCTATAAATAGCCTTGGGCAGTGTGCGTGGAGCTCGGAATCCATGATCTCCAGCTCCTCGCTGGTGAGTGGACCTGGACATATCTTCAGAGTCGTCGACATGTAGGTGGACATGTGGCAGCAGCGGCAGGTGTTGTTGAGGGATGCCAGGCAGCAGTCCCTGGAAGCTGTGGTAATGCCGGTCTCCCTCCCACACTCATATAGCCCCCTGGGGCTGTTCCAGTGGGTCCAAGCTGCTGCGATTGGTGTACCATGTCTGCCTACTTCAAATGCACACAATGGCCTGCACCGAGCTGTCCCGGTACGCTTACCTCTATCGTCGAACACGCAGGATGCAGTCGCGAGGGCCATTGGAGTTGGCCTCAAGGGCCTGGTCCATGGCGGGTACAGTCCGCTGGTGCCATGTGGAATCCACAGTTGAATGTGCGCCATGCATTTGCAGGTGTGGCCATGATTCGTGTGTGGGAGCATGTCCACACTGGACAGGGCCACTTCATGCTGTGTGCATAGGCATTGACGGCCAGTGCTCAGCCTCCACATGTCTGTTGGCACATCATCATGTACACATTAGCATGGGAGCATGGGATGTGCATATGCACACACATGCCATATTTCTCAATGTACATCTCCCACTTGGCACGTGCAACGTTACGTGTCACTTGTGATGTGTGTTTGCATTCACACAGCTGTGTTGTCATGGAGTTGTCAATGTGTACACCTGTCAATTTGTGTTGGAGGTGTGATACGTACAGTGCTGTACATTGGGTGAACTAGGGACATCATTGACTGTCTCATATCCCGTTGTGCAACAGGACCCACTTGTTTTGGCCGCTCAGCCTGTGTACATTGTGTTGTTGGTGTGTGCCATACTCACCCAGCCTCGGTAGCTGTGTCTGGCACAGCAGCTAGGTATATTGCCGTTGTGTTTCCGCTTCCCACATATGCAGTCTGAAATCATCATGATGCCTTTCAAGCTATTAGGGCCTAAATCCCCATGTGCATGCTCATAGCAATGGTTTGTGTCAGTAGCCATTGCTATTGGTAAGGGGACCTGTGTAAGAGTATTGTAGCTGTGCTGTCCCTACTTGTCAGCTGTTCTGTGATTCTATTGCTTTGTCAGTAATTGTAGTTATGTGTATGTGAAAGTGCCATGTGGTGTGTTGCATTGACATGTGTCCACTTCCATCTGTCCTAGGAGGAGACCAAACATACATCGCCCCTACCAATTGCTGTCAGACATGGAGGATGTGGAGGTCATTCGTAAATTCCGGCTGGACCGACCCACCCTGCATCACCTATGTGCCATGTTGGAACCCCACCTTCGTCCTCGCAGGGTGTATCCAACAGCATTCACCCCCACGGCTAAGGTGATGGCTGCACTGCATTTTTTCGCTACCGGATCTTTCCAACACACGGTAGGCAGTGGAGGTGGAATGTCCCAACCCATGTTCAGCATGGTGCTACGGGATGTCCTGTCAGCCATGATGCTGTACAGGATCCGGTACATCCGATTCCCCAGGGCTCGTGATTTGGCAGCAGTGAAGGGTGCTTTCTATGCCCTTGGTCGCATCCCCCACGTTGTTGGTGCAATTGATTGCACCCATGTTGGCCTTGTTGCACCACAGGCCATGGAGCACATCTTTCGTAACCGGAAACATTTCCACTCCCTGAATGTGCAAGTGGTGTGCCTGGCGGACATGATCATCACACACGTGTGTGCGAAGTTTCCCGGTTCCACCCATGACTCGCACATCATGCGCCACAGCATCCTCCCACGATTGATGTCCAATCTTCAACCGGACCGTGCATGGATTGTTGGTGAGTATGCATACTCGTGTAGCGTGCTGGGTGTGACATGCTGTCTTGTATCCTGTAGGAATTGCAACGATTCTCTGTGTTTCTCACACCCAGGTGACTCGGCATATCCTAACGGGCCTTGGCTGCTGAGCCCACTTCGTAATCCCAGGACACCAGCTGATGTCCGATACAATGAGGCACATGGGAGGACCAGACGTGTGGTGGAGCGGACTTTTGGACTCCTGAAGTCCAGATTCAGATGCCTGGACCGCACCGGGGGTGCACTGGCATACTCCCCACAGAAGGTGTGCCAGATAGTTGTGGCATGCTGCATGCTGCACAATCTCGCTATTCGCAGGCAGATCCCCCTGATAGTGGATGACGATGATCAGCCAGGGCCCCCGCCTGCAGACCAGGCCGTGTCCAGTGACGAGGACAGTGGAGAGGAGGAAGCAGTGAATGAGCGTCAGCAGCTCATCGCCCGCTACTTCACTTGACGGTGAGTGACCATGTACGTCGGCTGATGTTGCTGTAGTTGTGTAGGTGTATGTGTGCATTGTGACGGCGGCCTATTGTTCACTGAGTGCTGTGTGGCAATGGTCCATGTCCAGGGTAGTATGCCACTGACAGTGGCTGTGGCATTGTGCCCTGTTGCTCTGTGAGATGTGTGTACATTGCTTAAACTTGATGACAAGTACTGTGTGATGAGTGTGTGACACACACATTCAATGGACTCTTGTTCTGTTTTTCACCCCTAGGTCCCTACAGCCTCTCCTGGCCTATCGACATACCACACTCCTGATGCATTTCTGATCATGGTGACGGTTGCACATCCTTGATTAAACACAGAGCAGATACAACAGAATGTGATCCAGGTGTATTTATTTTGAGCAGTGACATGTGATTGTGGGCAAGGTGATGACAAAAGTGGTGCATGCTGGAACAATGAGTTGACGGACATGTCCGCGTGATGGTCAAGGTGTACCCATGTTGTTCTGGGTCCACAGTCCGACAGACACATGCCATTCACATGGCAGTGTGGGGTAGGATAGTAGTCCAAGTGGATGCAGTAGATGGCCACCGTGGCTGGCTGTCTCACTGGCGTTTGGAGCGTGCAAAGTCATCTCTGGACACCTGTTTCCTCTTCGGACGACCCCTTCCACGTTTGAGAGGGGGGTTGTGTTTGTGGGCTGCTGGTGGTGGCTGAGGATTGCCCACTCGCTGTGGACGCAGGGGAACTGGATGTTGCACGGACCTGCGCCCCAGCAGGTGGTGGCGGAGGTGGTGTGGTTGGCCTTGATTGGGCCCTCACCGCCACCACTAGCTGGCCCATGAGGTCGACAAGTTTGCCCATACGGGTCACGAATTGGCCCATATGGGCGTCCATGGACCTCAACACCCCAAGGACTTCCCGCGTATCGGCAGCTGACCGGGCCCATTGTCCCTGGGCCTCTTCATAGGCCCCAAGGACTCTGGCGATTTGCGGCAGGGCTTGGCTCCCAGGCTCTGATGGCGTTGGCCTGACCCTGCTCCTCCCACCTGAACTGCTGCCACCGACCTGCCCACTCGCCACAGTGGTCACCCGGGGCCTCGTTGTGGCTCCCAGGGTCGATGTCGACATGCGTGCAGCCCCTTGCGCAGGGTGAGTGGTCAGGGAGGCCCTGGTGGTGGTGGTGGTGGTGGTGGTTGCGGCGGTGGTGGTGGCCGCAATGACCATGGCAGCAGGGGCCTGGGACTGGTCACCAGCCCTGGGAGATGGGTTGGTGGGTAGGAGGGTCCTGGGGAGCGGTTGAGCCCTGCCACACCAGATGTGCCTGGTCGGGAGTCCTCGTCCGAAGAGGTGTCCAGGTCTTCCACATCCGTGAGTCCGGGTGGAGGGCTTGTGGACTGGCTGTGATGGCTGCTGTCTCCCTCTCCAGCATCATGCTGTTCGTCACCTGTGGGGCGGAGACGAAAGGTTATTGTGTTGCACCTTGCAAGGTTTGTGTTAGATGTCTGACATTCACAGTTGGTGCACAGTTGTGCACTGATTTCACAGATGCGTGTGTATGGCTCTACAATGTGTGTGCATGATCAAGGCAATGGAATAGTGTGATGGGTGCACATGGCATGGGACGGATGTGGATAGCCAATCGGTGTGTGTTGCAGTACCCCTACATTTTGTGGCTTTGGTGGAAACGGGGTACAGCCCCATGAACGCTTTGGAGATGAAATATGGTTTTGGTGTTCAAATGAAACGCTTAGAAACGCAGATGGCAAAAGGGGTACAGCCCCATGAACGCTTTGGAGATGAAATATGGTTTTGGGGTTCAAATGGAACGCTTAAAAACGCAGATGGCAAAAGGGGTACAGCCCCATGAACGCTTTTGAGATGAAATATGTTTTTGGGGTTCAAATGAAACGCTTAGACACGCAGATGGCAAAAGGGGTACAGCCCCATGAACGCTTTTGAGGTGAAATATGGTTTTGTGGTACATACTGTGACATATGGGTGCAGAAGGGGACATGTGTTTTGGCCACACGACACTGCAGAGACAAAGGTGTGTGTATGTCTGACATACCCAGCATATCTGCTCACTGTTATCATTTAGGGACATTACACTGCAAGCATTGTAGTGAGTGAGTAATGGTTGTGTGCCACACAACGTGTTGCAGATGGGACAATTCCTTGGTGTGCGTGCTACCCTCAGCCATGTGCAGCAATGCAGTGCTCTTGGGGTGTTGACTATATTAGGTATGTTGTAAATCACAGTGTGACGTGCGCTTCAGACACTGCAGACACATTATTGGTCATCAGCAAGAATCTTTGCTGGACTACTGTATATGGGACAACTGTTTAGATGATATACCTTTCATGACACTGGGGCTGAAAGATGAGATGGATGAGATATTGAATGTGCATTGTGTAGCTGTGTGGTTCATGGGTCCAGTGGTGTATGTGACATTACTGGGGTTCCACTCTGTTACATTGAGACAGGATAGACTTACATGGGTGATGTTGTACGATGTCAACGGAACAAGCAGACACGACTACATGGACAAGACTTCGATGGTGTTGCTGATGTGTGTGATGACTGGCACAGTGCACGCCATGTGGGTCAGTACTCCAGTGAGACTTGTGCATGCAGACGTGACTCCTTACGTGTTAGTGTATTTGAGATGGCTCATGTGGGCTATGACTCTGTAATTCATGTCCGTGTGCACATTAGTCACATGATTATGACAGGGAGCAGTGCTACCTGTTCCTCTGCTACGTGACATGTCCCAAATGTTAGTCGTAGTACAGTCCTCATGCCTACAGACACCCCGCCCTGTACAGTAGTCTACCTACTTGTTGGTTTGGAGGGAGCAATGCAATGGCTGTCACATGGTTATGAGAGGGAGGGGTGCTCCATCTTGCTGGTCTGTGGGAGTGGGGGCCGTGTTGTGAGTTGTGGTGAAGGCTTACCACCCACAGTCACCCCTCCATGTAGGGAAACATATCTACCTGTCGGGTGGAGTTGTGCACTGCAATGGCTGACACATGGGTGTGGGGAGTGCTCCATCTTGCTGCGCTGTAGGACTAGGGGCCTGGTGGGGGTTGTACTTCTGCAGTCCCCCCTCTGATACTTGGACTTTGTGGTAAGGCTACTTACCTGTTACTTGTTGGTTAGTGCAGCTATGGCTGACACATGAGTGTGGGTGTGGGGAGTGCTCCTTCCGGCGCATCTGGGGTACAAGGGGACCTGGTGGGAGTTGTGGTGCTGGCTGACTGTACACATGCCCCCATGGTTTTGTTTGTTGGTACCTTTGGGCTGAGTGTGTGGGAGTGTCTGTTGCATGTGTGAGAGATGTCTTGTGTATTGTGTACTGGACATGGGGGTGTTTGGCCCTCGGAGCTATGGCATTCTGGTAGTGCATGACAGTACATAGCGGTGTGCTGGTATACATTTGTTTGTACTTACCAGCCTCCACTCCCCCTGGTATTCCGGTGAGACTCTCCGGATGTAGAATGCCTCGCACCTTCTCCTCCCACGCCTTGAAGGTCTTGAATAGCGCGGGATTTCCGCCGCCAGTCCTGTCAGCCAGCTCACGGTTCTTGGCCTCCTTCTTCCTGACCACGCTTTTCAGGTCGTGCCACCTCTTTGTGATTTCACCCCGGTTGCGTGGCACGTTCCCAACTGCATTCACCTGGTCTACGATCCTGCTCCACATTCTGTTTCTGGTGGCTACTGGTGTCTGTTGGACCTGGTTCCTATAGATTTGTGGGTGCACCTTGATGATCTCTTCGACCATGACCGTCAACTCAGTGGCAGTGTACTTAGGCATTCTTTGTGTTGCCATGGTGTGTGGTTTGGTTTTGTGGTGCTGGTATGGTGGTTGTGTGGTGTGTGGTGTGTGATGTGTAGAGGGTTCGTGGTGCCGTTGTTTCAGTGGTGATGGTGGTGGTAGTGGTGGTGATGAGTGTGATGTGTGCGTGCGTGTGGTGTGCTGCTTTCCTTTGTGGCTCTCTGGGTTCTCTGATGGCGTCTTCGCTTTGTCGTAGTGCAAGGGATTGTGGTCTGTGAAGGGGCTGCTTTTGTACTGACCTATGTGGGTGTGTCATGATGGGCTTTCGTTTTCAGGTGTGTTGTGTCTGGTGTCCTGGGATTTGTAGTTTTTTAGTTTTGGCAGGGGGATGTGTCTTTGGGATGTGTTCTGTGTTTGGGTATTTTGGCGTAGTTTGCTGTGTGGACTTGTTGGCCATGTTGTGTGTATTTCTTTGTTCCGAAAATGATTTCCGTGCACGGACGTGGCCGCCATGCCTTCCGCCGTGTCAGTTATTCATCACTGTTGTTGACCGTGGCGGGCGGGGAATATGTGGATTTTCCGCGCTCATGTCGGGGAGATCATAATTTCACGGTCGTTGTCTCGGTCGTCAGAGCGGGCGGATTTGGGTTTTCGGGCGGGATTGCGTCCGTGGCGGACGGTTAATCTTCTACTCGGACATGGACGGGCGGAATTTTGTGTGTTTTTACCGCCGCGGGCGGAGGTTGCTTCGCGACTTCATAATTGCTCGGTCGGTATTCCCATGGTGCAGGCGGGCGGTTTTCTCAGGCTATCGTAGATGGCGGATTTTTTAACGCCGGTTATCGTAATGTGCCCCTTAATTTGAACAAGTTAAACACACGTACATAATAATTAATATATATATTTACTTTAAAACAATTAATAAACTATTAATTTTAATGTATTTTATCATTTTAGAATTATATAAAAATTTACAATATATATATATATATATATATATATACACAATAACATAAAATCTAATAAAAAAACATTCTATTATAAATTAAAACATTAAACAATTTAAAAATCTTCAAACTTAAATTTCCCACTCCAGTCAGTGCAACAGTAGGGAAAGTGTTGGATAGCGGAGGGGTAAAAATTACTATTCCCACTCCAATAATTGTAACATTAGGGAAAGTGTTGGATAGCGGAATGGTAAAAAGGACTATTCCCACTCCAGTGAGCGTAAAAGTAAGGAAAGTGTTGGATAGCGGAGGGGTAAAAATTACTATTCCCACTCTAGTTAGTGCAACAGTAGGGAAAGTGTTGGATTGCGGAGGGGTAACAATTAATATTCTCACTACAGTCAGTTCAAAATTAAAAACAAATAAAATATTAACAACAAAAATATTTCAATATTTAAAAACAAAATACATTAAAATATATATATAAATATGTTCAAAATAAAAATACAAATATATTTAATATTAAAAATTTAAAAAACATATTATAATGTTAAATACATATGACAAATACCTACAAATATTATTTTAAATAAAATAAAAAATAATTTTCAAACAAATAAATATTTTTATTTAGAAAATATTTAGAAACAAAAACATTATTTATTACATAAATTTACTTTCTTTATTTCGTACCCTATAACACCACACAATTCACAACCCACATCTAAAACATTTTATAATGTACTTGCTTAATTAACATAATTAATTACCAATTAAAGGAAAATTATTAAATAAAAAACAAATTAAAACTCATAAAAATTAATTAACTTTCCACACTTTACCCCTATAATCCCCACAACCCACAGCTAAAATTAAACTGTAAAAAATGAATTACACAATTAAAACTTATTTTCAATTAAAAAACTAATAGTATTAAACAACTAATTATAAAGTAAGTAAAATTAATTTATGCCCCACACTGTACCTCTATAAAAGTAAAACCCACACACAAAAAAATATAAACAAATACCCTAATTAAATATCAATTAATTAATTAATATTAATGATCAACTAATTATTAATTAATTAAAAATAAATTACTTCCCACCCTTTACCCCTATAAACCCTACAACCCACACCTAAAATTAATTACACAATTTCAATATTTAATTTTCAATTAATTAATTAATATTAATGATCAACTAATTATTAATTAATTAAACATAAATTACTTCCCACACTTACCCCTATAAACCCCACAACCCGCACCTAAAATTAATTACACAATTTCCATAATTAATTTTCAATCAATTAATTAATATAAATTAATTATTAATTAATCAAAAATTACTTCCCACCCTTTACCCCTATAAACCCCACAACCTGCACCTAAAAAAATTACACAATTACCATAATTAATTACCAATTAATTAATTGACATTAATTAACAACTAATTAATAATTAATTACAAATAAATTACTTCCCATCCTTTACCCATATAAACCCCACAACCCACACCTAAAAAGATTACACAATTACCATAATTAAGTATTAAGTAATTAATTAATATTAATTAACAACCAATTAATAATTAATTACAAAGAAATTACTTCCCACAATTAACACTATAAAAACTCAATTAAATAAATATTAATACATACAAAATAATCATTAATTTATTATAATTAAATTACTTCCCACCCTATTCCCCTATAAACCCACAACTCTGTACAGAACTAACAAAAAACGCAAAATGTACTTAAAATAAAATTGATAACTACTAAAAATTTAACACATATATTAAAAAACGTAAACAATACTTATACAAAAACACATACACCACATACATTTAAAATATAGACTAAAATATATAACACTAAATAAAAAATCGATATTTTAAACTATATTTTTACAAACGATATTAATGACTTCTATATTTTTTAAAACGATATTTCTTACCTTAAATTCGATATTCTTGACCACGATATTCTTCCTGTCGATATTTCTGTGTGACTATATTTCCAACTCGATATTTGTGTAAGTCGACATTTCCAACTTGATATTCTGTCTGAATACCTTTACAATACTATTCTCTACTCATTCCTGTGCTTACAACCACCTGAGTTCCTATTCTCAGCACTTACTGTGCTAATTGGTCTTCTTTAACGGTTCCCAGTTAGTGCCCATCCACAGGAGCACGCTTTTCGTTCTTTGTCTCTCTGCCACAGTTTCCCCACATGCAAGTGGGGACTATTGTTTGCCGATTTGTTTGCTAGTTTTTCATCTTGTCTCCTCAGCAGTTTATCTTTAAAGATAATTTGGTCCTATAGTTATAAGAAGGAAAAGTCTACAGTTGTAGTTTCACATTAGTGGTTATTTACTTTGTCCAGTAATGTCTTCTGAACACCCCCACCTTTTTATAACGAGGAAGAAGAAAGTGAATGTTTTAAGAGATATTTAAATTCTTACACTCAATTCTCTGTTCTCCAACTACCTTAATTCAAAGTCTAAGCAACTCAGAAGAAAATTCTATTGATATCTAGGGCTCTACCTCAAGCCCAACATAAGTTGTTTTGGTTCTGATAATGCTGATTATGGAATATCGAGGCTAGGAGTATCGAAATACACTAATATTGTGGCCATGATATCGAGGGTCAAATTATCGAATGGTAAGTGCATATAGAGGAAATATAGATTTACTGTTCTCAACTCCACAGCTATGCACCTAGAAGATATATATATATTGTCAAGATACATATATGTGGAGTTAGGTATGGAAAATCTTACTTACCTTTTCATATTTTGGCCTTCGATATTGTGTCCATGAATGTTCACCAATTCGCATTGCCAGTGTGGGTTAGCTGATGTTTGGGGAAATCTGCCGATCCCTTTTCAGGAGATGTGACACCACATAGTTTCACTAGCTAGGTTACATCCTACAAGACTGTCAATACCGATTATTTTTAAATTTCTGCAGGACACATCCAAATTAATGGAAAGCCAGTTGGTGAGCAACCCTTGATATGTTGACTTTTAAAGGGAGGCTGCTTTCCTAATTCTACTGGACTTAAATATACTTGTCTGTGGGATGTAATGTATTTTCAATTTGTTTCTCAAATTGTCTGACAATCTGTCTATCATCAAAAATGGTATCTGCAAAATTTACTATGTCACCATGCTTGTATTTATGATGTTAGGGCCCTAGATATTCTTCTGGACAATATACCCCAATAGGAATTTGTTTCAATATTACCAGAAGAATAAAACAAACTTATCAACTGGAGTATTTTTCCAAATCAACCAAAGTTGTTTGTGGGCGGTTGCCTTAAAGTTTATGAACAAAAAACTGAACATGTAAGAACGTTCTTCTCTATGCAATAATTAATTTCTTACAGCAAACTTTATAAGCTTGTGTCTTCCCCAACGCTAGCTAGTTTTGATATTTCTTCCTTTGGGGTTTATTCTACCAGAGGTGCCAAGGCATCCAAAGGCTTTTGGACAGGTTCCCGATTTGAGGAAATTCTTAGATTTGCACATTGGTCTACTGACTCAGGGGCCGAATCCGATTCGGGCCGGAAAAAATACTGACCGACTCGGTACGGGATTATAGTCCGACCGACACGTACCGGCGTTGCCCGACCTGGGAAGTACGATGAAATGCATGTGAATCACGACCGACTCGTATGGAACTCAAGGCGAACGACCGACCCGGACGGAAACAAGCTATCCGGCCGGGAAACCACGCGAATCAAACCGACCGACACGCACCAGGAATCAACCCGAACGAAACGTACCCGCGAACACCGACCCGCGCAGTACGATGCAATGGGTGCAAAATCAGACCGATTCGCACGGAGCCCAAGCCGTACGACCGATACGCATACAAAACCCAGCCGAACAAACACAATACTCCGCGACCGACGCGTACGCCGCATATGAAACTGAGCTGAAACACAGCGGGAACGACTCGGAGAGGCGCGCACGAGATAACTGCAACGTCCTACTCGGTCAGAAGAACGACTCCTACATGCACAATAATCACAAATGAAAAAATACAAAAAAGAGGGCCAAACAAGCAATGACAAAGCCAATAAATACAGGGGGTGAAAAAAATGGAACAAGGACACACCCCCAACTCCACCTACATAAAGGCCACAAATCCCTACCATGATCCTTTGCAAATTCCACTGACCTGCCAGCACAGAACACCATCAGACAGCAGACACACACACAGCTCATCCAACACAAAAGCCACACACCATTAGCACCTCAACAAATAGCACCCTCACACACACACAGCAAAACCTACACTCACACACCCTCACTTGCACACACACACACACATCAATCACCACCACCACCCATCACCATGCCCCTAAAGAAGAATCCAAAGTTCCTAGATAGTGAATTGGAAGTCATGGTAGACGGGATCCTGAGGGTAGAGCCACAGTTGTTTGGCACATTGGTCCAACAGACCCCCATGGCACAGAAAACCAAGATGTGGGCGAGGATCGTCGACAGGGTGAACGCACAATCACCATGTTTGCGCACAAAGGAAGACATCCAGAACAGGTGGTATGATGTGCGCAGGAGGGTCAGGGACCTACTGAAGAAGGATTACCTCCTGAGCCAGCACACCGGCAGTGGCCCTCCTGCCAAACCAGTATACCTCAGGCCCTGGGAGGAGAAGGTGCGGGCCATCCTACCACCAGTGAGCGTATATGGACTAACAAACATCCCAGAGCCTGGTGAGTGCACAACTAATATACACAATATGGTGTGCCAATACACACACATCACTGTCAAGGGGATAGTCAAACCATGCACCCCTAGCAAATCAACAGCAACCAAAAGATAATCATCCCAAGAAGTGTATGTTAGTCAGATAAACACAATACATGCCATGTCATAGTGATATGTAACTGTGTCATGACATGTACAAACCCAATACCAAATAGAGCTAGGCAGTGGCACAAATCTAACCAACAAACACTGTCAGATATTTAGCCACCACTAGAACACCACCTCACAGGGAAGCTCACAGAAAGGAAGGAATCCTGTGTATGCTGGTGAAGTCAGTGTAGCCTAGAGCATGATGGGACTCGTACTAACAGATAATGGGCAGCCTCACATTTGGACCATCAACACCACTCTGAACCATGCTCACAACACAGGGAGTGGAAAAGGACTGACAATTTGGCTGACACTGGGTACTGCTGTGGGGAGCACAAGGCCCTGCTGGGAACTGGGCACCAACAAACAACAGGACCACACTGTCAGCCATCTTGCCATTGCTGTCACACTCACACACAGTGAAGTCCACTCAAAAGGAAGGAAATATGGGCATGCTGGGAAGGGGGGTGTAGGCAATAGCATGATGGGAGTTGTAGTCACAGATAATGCTCACCCACACAATTGGCCCATCAACACCACTCTGAACCATGCTCACATCACAAGGAGTGGATAAGGACTGACAAGATGGCTGACACTGGGTACTGCTGTGGGGAGCACAAGGCCCAGCTGGGAACTGTGCACCAACAAACAGCAGAACACCACTGCCTGACATCCTGAAAGCCAACTTGCACTCCTGCAATGCAAGCACGTTGCATGGTGGGATATCTGGCTGGGTGGGAAGGAGGACTGACAGCACTGACCATAGTTACAAGCAGCTCTCCTCACACACCCCCTCAACACAAACTCCACATAACCCACCTGGGAGAATGCAATGCCTCACACACCAAATGAAGATCCCACAAAGAACCACCACCCTGGGTAATGCTGTGTGAAGCACAGGGACACTCTTGGGACTTGTAGCCAAACAAACGCAAGGACAACACTGTCAGCCTTCCTGTCAGCACAGGCACACTACCCCACAGGGAAGCAGAGTCAAAAGGAAGGAAGTACGGGCATGCTGGGAAGGGGGTGTAGGCAATAGCATGATGGGAGTTGTAGTCACAGATATTGCTCACCCTCACAATTGGCCCATCAACACCACTCTGAACCATGCTCACATCACAAGGAGTGGAAAGGACTGACAAGATGGCTGACACTGGGTACTGCTGTGGGGAGCACAAGGCCCTGCTGGGAACTGTGCACCAACAAACAGCAGAACACCACTGAATGACATCCTGAGAGTCAACCTGAACCCACTGCAAGGGTGGCATGCTTCATGGTGGGATAACTGGGCTAGGTGGAGAAGGATGGCCGGATGTCCACCAAATACAACCAATGCTGGCCATACACACACCTCAACATTCACATTGAAATGCCCCAGGTATGCAGGACAATGTGCTACACCAATATCAACCTCTTACCCTGACAACTTAGGACAATGCAATGTACATGCCCGCATCCAGAGGTCAGGTGTGTGAACCATTGATGCCTGTAGAAACATAACATACAATGTGTGTCTCTTCCAAATACAGGTGATGATGATGGGGACACAGCAGCAGGCGAGGAGGAGTCCCTGTCCCAGGCTCCGGGGGACACTGAGCTCACTGGTGTGGAACAGCCTCTGCCCTCCTCGGATGGCGAAGACCTACCTGGCACCTCCGGTGTGAGTCATCATGCAGCACCAGCAGGACCAACATCTGCACCCCCTGCACCCACCCCTCCAACAACTGCCAACACACAGACCACCCCAGACCAAGGACCACCGATGATAACAGCACAGGGCCCCAGGCCCACCGTGGAGCAACGGACAACAACACCACTAACAACCCCCAAGGGGGCCTTGGGTCACTTGTGCGTGCCACCGCAGGTCCTGCATGTGTCGCCAGGGGTGGTGGGAGGGTGGTAGACATAGGTCGCTGCTTGCAGAGGGGTCAGGACTGCATGATGACCCACAACTGGCACGCATCGCTGATGCGTACCAGGATAGCACCGGAGAGGTCAGACAGGTAGTGGGGATCCTCAAGGACATACAACAGCAGCAGGCTGCCCATCATGCCCGCTTGGACTCCCACATGTCCTGTGTGGAGACACACATGTCTCGCATGGAGTCCAAGTGGGACACATTGCAAGAACTCACAGCGGTGCATAGGGACATATTGACATGCCTCCGCCAGATTAGCACCAACATGGCCACACCTCCCTGTGTGCCCACAACATCTGGTGCTGCAACAACTGACACCGCCACAGGGAGGGAGGGGGACTCTGGCGGAGACTCCCCTGCACCACAGCAGCCTGCACGTGAGGGTCCCCCCAAAGAAGAGGGGTCGTCTGAGGAAGGAAAACTGAGAGGTTGATGGCCACGTACATCCCCCAGGAAGCCAACACCTGTTCCGGAAATTCTCCTTTGTGTGCAAACCTTTCTCCCTGTCGAATGCAACACAACTCTCCCACATGACATGGGGAGTTCAAGTTGGACTAATGTATCATATGACTGTGGACTTCACTCAGGACATGTCTGCTACCAAGACTTCCAACTCATCTGGGAACTTTGGATCACAATCCCAATGTACAGCACCCACCATCCTGTGCACTATACACACACACATTTCTGTAAATAAAATCACTAGTACACCATACTTGCCTCTGTTGTTATTCAAATGTGGATACTGTTATGGTGATGATGATCTGCTAAATTACACTGTGTATGCTAACTGCTACAGCAAGTACAACACCGTCATGTGAGTCATGTTGACGTGACACATATGAGGGAGACACACCACTAGGGCTACACAACACAGAGACACCAGGGCCATCGGACTCATCGCCTACAGTGATGTTGCCAGGAAATACTGTGAAATGCACAGACACCACACCTATTCAGAGTCTGTGTCAACTAGCCCACAGGTGCAGTAAGCAAATGTCAGTCAGATGTGTGACCACAGACAACGCACATCCCAAAGTGAAGCACAGGTTTATTACACATTTGCAACATGTTGTTTCCACTACAAATGCAAGGTAATCCCACGTGGCAGTGGCCACACAGTCAACAAGTGCAGAAGATATGAAGTCCAGGGGTGTGTGGCACATCACCTGTAGGGAAACTACTGCTGCCACCCTGAAAGCTGAATCATGGTGTCGGGGATCCAAGTTGACCAAAGTACTCAGTAAGCACCCTGTGAAGGACAGACATGACACACAGTTAAAACCACTGAAGAACAGGACAGAACTGCAATACTCCAGCCCAATACATGTCACAAGACAAGTACACAAAACCAAGTTAGCATGTCAAAACTGTTGGGGAGTACATACTACCTGTAAGGACACATTGCTGCACGCATCCAGTCAAGTAGCACATGGCCACACTCAAACAGCACCAGAGCACCACCCACACATATCATGCAAACTCACATCATTCACATTACATCTCCTGGATACTCACATTCAGCTGAAGAAGTTGGTGATGAGCTGTGTGCGGACATCACCATCATCATCATCATCATCATCACTGGCATCGTGGTCCAGGCCAGGATCCTCCACAGGGGGCGGACTTTGGTCATCGTCATCCAGGATGAGAGGCAACTCCTTCCGCACTGCCAGGTTGTGTAGCATGCAGCAGACGATGACAATCTTGCACACCTTTGCTGGGGCATATGGGAGGGCCCCTCCTGTCTTGTCCAGGCAGCGGAAGCGGCTCTTCAGGAGACCAAAGGTCCGCTCAATCACTCTCCTGGTCCGACCATGTGCCTCATTGTAGCGCATCTGGGCTGGTGTCACAGGGTTCCTGAGGGGTGTCAGCAACCACGGCATGTTGGGGTATCTGGAGTCACCTACGGACAGACAAGTGCACATTAGCTGATTTGGAAAAGTGGGCGGTATACTACAGAGCAGAACACACACAATGGTACAAAGTCAGTACACACCGACAAGCCAGGCACGCTGGTTCTGCATCTGTGCCATCATCCTCGGGATGCGACTACTCCTCATCACGTAGGCATCGTGTGCTGAACCAGGGAAACGGGCACACACATGTGTGATGCTCATATCTGCAAGACATACCACCAGAGCATTGATCGAATGGTAATGTTTCCGGTTCCGGTATGCCTGCTCATGTGCCTGTGGTGGTACCAAAGCCACATGTGTCCCATCAATGGAGCCAATGACATGTGGCATCCTCCCCAGGGCATAGAAGTCACTCTTGACGTCAGTGAGTTGTTGACGTGTAGGGAAATAGATGTACTGGTTCAGGCATCTCAACATTGCCTCCAAAACATCGCGTAGCACATGGCTGAACATAGTCTGTGACATCCCACCGGCAGTCGCCACAGTGTGTTGAAAGGTACCGTTGGCAAAGAAGTGTAGGGCTGCCATTACCTTCACCTTGGGGGTCAGCGCCATAGGGTACGGCCGGCCAGGTTCTGCCAAATCCTCAATCAGCTGCCTGGTGAAGCGGTACCGTCGGATGCTGTCACGTTCCACCATCGTTGCCAGGTCAGGGAATGGTCTATGGACAGCTGGAGCCCTGCAGTGCATAGGTTGAAGAAAGAAAGATTGTCAGTCACCCCACATGTGTGCCATTCACCATACTCAATTTCACATGATACATCATTACGAGACACAAGTACTTGATGTGTGTGCCGTTCTGTTCGGACATAACTCGCACCTACATGGCCATCATCTAACTTCTCAGTACAACATGTGTGGACAACAGGTTCCAGGTTGTGCTATGGGAAACCATTAGGCTGTGTCACAGTACCCATTTACTGCTGTCACGTTCCACACACACACCACAGTGACATGTCTGGACAGATGCGCCACAGGCATCACAGCTCATTGACAGGTAGATTCCCAGTGACCCTGTCTTGCCACATGGACACTGGCATGACATGGCGTATCATGTACATGTCAGAAAAACAAACATGACTCCCACAGGTAGTGGCCCTGTCGCCTCCGCAGGACAGACATGGACGCCAGTGACGCACAACATCAAAGTCCATGCACAAACAACGTTGATGTGGAGACTGTCTCCCATCGTGCACATGGAATCAGAGACATCGGAAACACAACATGCACACAGACTGTGGAGGGACATCACTATTGTGGCAATGGGTCACCCTGTGACGTACATGCCTTCCCCCATGGGACCCTCGGGGTATGAGACATGTCACACACATACACAACCTGGAAATGTGACCATGCCACATGCTCCGAAATGAACTGTTGCACATCACAGTGGTCATGTGCACAACACACAAAGGACACTGCCCCCATGAACACATGCACAGCCTGGGTGTGGCTGCCCACAAGTGCCACCACAGAAACCACATGTTAACCCCCATACACAGAAAAGGTAATGCAGCCTTACATGCCTTAGGAAACAGTGTGGACTGGGTGTGGTGTTGTAGGTGTGCCCCAGGGTCTCTGGCAGGTATATGTGGCTGGCATACATTCACCAGTGACAAGCATGGTGACATATGCGACTGACCTGTACAGGTACGCGTTGTACAGCAATAGACCGATCGGTGTGCCCGGCCGGCCCATTGCATCTGTTGTGAGCGGGTACGCGTTGTACAGCAATGGACCTATCGGTGTGCCCGGCCGGCCCATTGCATCTGTTGTGAGTGGGTACGTGTTGTACAGCAATGGACCGATCGGTGTGCCCGGCCGGACCATTGCATCTGTTGGGAGCGGGTACGCGTTGTATCCCGAAATACGCGTTGTACAGCAATGGATCGAACGGTGCGCATGCGTTGGCTGGGGCCTGGCATGGCAATGGACGCGTATTCGAAGCTTCAACGAGTCTGATGCAGTGAATTCAGTTG
This sequence comes from Calotriton arnoldi, assembly GCA_963921515.1. Taxonomy (NCBI): domain Eukaryota; kingdom Metazoa; phylum Chordata; class Amphibia; order Caudata; family Salamandridae; genus Calotriton; species Calotriton arnoldi. The sequence continues at coordinate 101,048 of CAWUFW010001665.1, forward strand.
GCCAGCCACAACAATGTTGCAAAATCATGGGTGTCATGAACTTGGATTTTGAAGGATGCTGTGGGCGTGTATTAGTGCTGCTATTCCATGGATTGGTCAGATTCAGAAGATGCAAACGACTTGGACCTATCACTTTGGACACATGGGACAGTATCTGCCTCTGCAGCACACATATAATGCTGGCTGTTCCCCTGAGAGCTCACTTGCCTGCACTACATGCTCCAGGACGACATCTGCCACCAACACTGCTGCTGTCTCTGCATCCTCTGGCTACTGCAATGGCACGTACTGTGGAGAGAGCCCCAGCCTTCAGCCTTGAGGAGAACCAGGCCCTGCTGGACAGCCTCCTTCCACAGTACAGCAAGCTGTATGGGACACCAGGGGAGCAGGTGAGTGTGCTGTCCACTGCCTTACTAATTTTGCATGTTGTCTGACTAGCAGGACTTACAGTGTGCACACCACTGGCTAGCATGCTCACTGAGTAGTTCTGACCCCCCAAAGTGTGTAGTTACATGCACTGAACAGGTACAGTGCAGTAACAGTGCATTCCAACAAGGTTTACTTCCCATGCAATGATACCATGTAGTAACTGCTGGCAAACATTTCATAGCCATCGTTGCACTGCCTGTGTACATCATGTGCCCCAGTGATTGAGACATGTATATCCAACTGTGTGATGCACGGATATGTTGCATGTGTAGTAATGGCATTTTCCCTTTGTCATCCTCACAGGTTGATGCCCACCAGAAGCAGGAAATCTGGCTGACCATCGCCCGGGCAGTAAGATCCGTGGGGGACTACAAGCGCCGGATCCGCAACTGCCAGAAGAGGTGGCAGGACCTTCGAGGCTGGACCCGGAGGATCGCAAGGGTCCAGCTGAAGCTGTCGCCTCCTCGCAGGAGGGGCGGACACCGGACCCTGACCCCCCACATGCTCAGGATCCTGGCGGTGGTCTTCCCTGACCTGGATGGGCAGCTGAAGGCCAGACAGCAGCAAGGAGGGGTGAGTCCATGACAGCACTGTGCACTTTGTCTGACATGCTATGTGCCCTCCTCTGGCCTGGTTAAACTTCCACAGTACATCAGTCTTGTGGTCCAGGACCCATGTCCCTCTATTGTGACATGCCCACTCCTCATGTATGTAATGTATGTAAAGAATTTATAGAGCGCAGGAATCACCCCCAAAGGGGTATCTCCGTGCTAAGCATAGAAACAAGTCAGTCAGGCACAAAATCCCATAGCTCAAGCCTTGAATAATTCCGTCTTCAGGAGTTTTCTGAAACGAGGAAGATTAGGACATTTACGTAAATCCTCTGGCAGAGAATTCCAGTATATTGGCGCCAGATAGGCCACAGTTTTGCCTCCAGATCGTTTTTTCTTGAAACGAGGGACCACCAATAACATTTTGCCTTCAGATCTGAGACACCTATTCGGGCAGTACACTTTGAACTTCTCCACCATATAACTCGGGCTAGTGCCATAGAGAGCTCTGTGAACAAAGCAACAGAGCTTAAACTTTACTCTCCGGCGAATTGGGAGCCAATGGAGAGTGTTCAATAAAGGCCCGGGAGAGGTGCGGGGAGGTTTGTTAAGAGTTAGGCGTGCAGCCACATTCTGGACGATCTGCAGTCTGCTAAGAGAAGACTCGTTCGCCGATACCAATAAAGCATTACAATAATCCAGGCGACCTATAATCAAAGCCTGAATTAAAGTTTTGCGTACAGTTAGGGGTAGCCACCTGAACACTCTGCGCAGCAGGCTCAAGGTATGATAACAGGTCCCGACGGTGGTCATCTGATACGCATATGTGTGGCCCTTACAGTCAGGAAATTGTGTCACTTGGGGACTGTGTCATTGCATTTTGCTTTGCTCAAGGTGGGGGACAGCATTTGTTCCGGTGACTATGTTGTGGGATTCATGGGTGGGTCAATTGATCACACAATGCCCAAGTCCTGACATGTAATCTGGGTGTAACTTTGATATGTGGTCCACTTGCTGATCTGATTCACCACATGTCCCTGGGGTATTTGGCACACCCCCATGCTGTGGGTGGGAACAATGTTTGGGCCTCAGGAGTATGTATATCAAGTGTGTCACACATGCTTAGACACCTGCCTACTGTCCAGGACTCATCCCTCTTACAGGTGGAGCTGGACAGTCATGCCTACTCCAGGGCATACAATAGACTCTGTACTCCCACTCCCGTGGATCATCTGACATGTTGTGATCAGTGACATGTTCCCTCAGGTGTCTGCCTCTGTGTCAGTGTGCTGTGGCTTCGTTGTCAGGACTACTGGTATGTTTGTCGGTTAGGGTTCAGCATGCCATCTGAGATGTGACCATGTGAGACGATACTTCTGTGACTTATAGATGTTTGATCACTTGACTGTGCACACAGGTGTATGCGACTGTGACTTTCAGGCAGCTGTTATTCATTCACAGCACACTGTGAGGTGCTCAGGTTCTGGGAGTTGTGTTTCATGTCCCCAATATGTCCAATTGGCATGACGTGGACAAATACTAGTTCAGATGATGTGGTGTGTGGGGGATGGACATGTGCACTTGTCAGTTACATAACTTGCATTCCCCATGTCCTAGGATTGTGACACATTGCAGACTGTTGTTGGCAGGCTGCCATGGCCATGTGACTGGAGACAGTGATGTATGACTTTGCATGCATGCCTGTGTCATGGCATTAAACTTCCTAAGAGTGATCCTGCAGGGGAGTGACATGTGCAACATGCACCCCATTGTGGCATGGACTATCCGGACATGGGTGCATCATGGTGTCTGGTGCTGGTATGCATCACATGCATTTCTATTTAGACTCTGGCCATCCCTTTCTCCGGACACCTGCACTGACTCAGTGGCAAGAGATGTGATGTGTGCATGTTCACATACTTCACTGTGTTCCCTGCAATGTCCAACAACTGTGTAGGTGGTGAATGTGTCCACACTGGGGTCTTACCATCAGACAGGCACCAGACAGATGGGTGCAAGGGCAGGAGGGGTGTGAGTCCCATGGTTGACCATCAGACTGACAATTGGCTTCTCCAAATCTGTGTGAGGAGTTTTGGCAATGTTCTACTAAGGATGCCAGGGCTGGCTCTGTAAGTGCTGTACTTACTGTGGTGTGTGCGGTCAGTGCAGGTGACTGATGTTTGTCTGTTTCCCTAATTGTTTGCAGATACATCCACGGCCACAGGAGAGGACAGCTCCATGGACCAGGAGGAGCAGCGGAGCCAGACTGGGTCAGCATCCGATGAGTGGTCAGAGGGACCCAGTGGCACGGAGGGCGAGGGGAGCCACCCCAAGGAGTCCTCAGCACCATCCACCTCAGCTGAGGACCACAGCAGCTCGGAGGATGACTCCCTTGTGGAGGCGGGTGTCAGCAGCCACCACACCCCCGCTAGTCTGTCTGGCCCCGCCACCACCACCACCAGCACCGCCCTCCCATTGGCTCCAATTCCAGACGTCAGTGGAGGCTCCCGTGTTCGGGAGCGTGTCTCCTTCGTGCCAGGCACCGCACCCCTGCCCCTGTGTCCCCTGCTGCCCTGAGTGAGGAGTCTGTGTACCTACTTCGGCAGCTCCATGTAGGGCAGACAGCAATGCTGAGTGTCCTCCATGCACACACCACTCTGTTGACACAGCTGGTGTCGTTCATGGAGGGCATCTCGACGGGTATGTCTGCCCTACAGAGGAGCAATAAGTCCATGGACTCCTCCCTGACGGCAGCAGTGTCCCTCCTCCAGCAGTCCCTCCCACCTCCTACCTCTGCCCCATCCACACTTCCTGGCACCCTACCTGTCCAAAGCACATGCACACCTGCACAATCACCCAAGCACACAGACACGAGCAGCACAGACACACCCAAAAGAAAGGCAAGACGTGCACACAAGCATCCTCAGGGGACAGATACCACACACACAGGGAATGGGGAACAGACACACACACAGGCATCCACAGTCACTCTGCAGTCCTCCAAATCCTCTCCCTCCAAGACCCCTTCCCTTGCCTCACCTGCAACCCCACCTACACAGCAGATCTTCCTGTGTGACCTCAGCCTCTTCCCCTCCGATCCTGCAGATCCGGCATACCGGGGAAGAGGAAGTCCACCCACACAGAGGGGAGTGCCCTCGCCCCCGGACACCCTCCCCCAGGCGCAGGCAGACTGAGGACCCCATTCGGAAGTCCCCCGGACCAGGAAGGGCAAGACCCCACCACCACCACCACGCAGCTCCACCACCCAGTCTCTCTCCTCCATCCCCCAGGCCACCACTCCACAGGTTCCACCGCCACACCCTGCCCCAGGTTCCCCCACACACCGATACCGCATCCCCAAACTGCTTAGGCCCTCCCCCCTGCCACTTGCTCTTCCACCCCCAACCCAGACGCTCAGCCTGTTTGTGCCACTGGTGTGGAGACCGGGTCCCCCCTCTGTCCTGCCCACCTCATCTGCCCCCCCTTCCACTCCCTTGGAGGCATGCACTGCAGTGGAGTACACAACCACCCCGTCTGACTCGGGCACTGCAGTGGTGCCGGCCCCCTGAGTCAGACACCTCCACTGCAGTTGCTGGTGACACTCCTGCACCCACCACCCCTTCACTGCCTCACTCTGGCATCCCCTGATCCTGTCCCTGCGGTGCCTGGCCTGCCCCTTGTATGCCCCTCCAAGGGGGATGTCCCCTGTCCCTACCAGTGCAGGCAAGCAATGGGTGACAAGTTGTCACATATCACCCTATTGGGACTGTGTATTTGGACTGGCCATTGGCCTTAGTTTAATTTGGACTTCTGATTTTTTATTGACATTTGCTGAATAAAGCCTATTTTTGTTTACTTGTGGTTTTTCTTTTGATGTACATGATGTACATGGTTATCATAATGCATTTGCAGTTGTAATAGTGTTCAGATCAGGGAAATGAAGTGTTGCAGTGATGGACTCCATGTGGTCCATGGGATGTGTGTCCTGTTGTAGTCTGGATCTATGGCATCCTCTGCTGCAGTCTGAGGGTGTGATGTTCAGCATATGACACAGGGATGTACGTTTTGCATTTGTAAATTAACATCTTTGTCTTACAGTGATGCACATCTGGTGGGCTTACCACTGTTCAATGTTTCTATTTCCCTGACTGTGTGCCCATCTCCACTGGACATGCAGTTTAGCACACCAATGTTGAAGGACTCATCAGTGTATACAGTGCACCTTGCTTGACACGTGTTTTGGGTGTATGCAGATGGCTGACGTGACACTCCCGTACCCAGGCTGATGTGAGCAGAGCCTTCAGTGTGTTGTAGTTGTTGACTCACTGACCGAGTGTTCTGCCGACATGTTTGAGTCGTGCACAGACAAGGCTTGGCACAGCGGACCTTCCACAGCAGTGGAGTGCCCTCATGGCAGTGTGTAATCCCGTGACATTGCCTGGGCCCGTGTTTTGTGTTGTGTAAGCATGTCTGTGTGTGTACCCTTCCCTTTTCCTACACAGGCTGTGTCCCTACGGATGTTCCTATTTCTGATGCTTGCTGAGTTGTTCTGTGTTCATCCAGCATCTTGGACCTGGTTACTCCGGGATGCTGGTGCATGGCTAACTAAGGTTCATCAGGTTGTCATCCCAGGTTGTCTTTGTTGTCAGGGCTGGGGATGTGGGCAAACGCAGATGGGACACATTCAGGATTCCCCTTGGCACTTGTTGGTTACACATGTCATGTAATTTACAGTCTATGGTAGCTTTCAGTGAGTGTGACACGTTGTGTGTGTGACTGCTGCCACTCCTCAGGGTCAGAGCTGCAATGTTGGAAGTTGTGTACGTGTGTTCTTTGTGTGTCACCTTGTCTTCTTCATTGGTGTGTGACTATGGCCAGGATCCCATTGATTGTGGTGGATTTCACGTCATGCCCATGTACCGCGTAGTGTGCAGTGTGTCAGACATTCACGAGTCTTGTTGACTGGCCATGTGTGATGGGTTTCTGCACCTTAGTTCCCCCACCACCCCAGGGATTGTCATGGGTGCATGTGCAATGTCACCAGTCCATGTGAGCTTCACTGCTGCACATTGGTGGAGATCAAGGTGTGTGGTGTTGAGTGTGTGCAAATGTGAGTTGTTGCACGGCTAGACCCCTACCTCCATATTGGCCATGGCTGGCAGGCCGTGCTGTTTGATTTGTGCTTGTGTAGGTGTGATGGTAGTTTGTTGCTCAGGACACATGGCTGTGGTTCACAGTGTGAATGACATCTACCTTTGTCATCACAGTGGGATTATCATGCAGGGTAGTGTCACCACAATGTGGGGTCCCTGGGGGTAGTGCTGTGGTGGGTCTGTCTCTTGCTGTGTTAGTTGCTGTTCCTACTAGCTTGTGTGACATGTGTAATTTGGGCTCCCTCTCATCTAACAATGCCTCTTTGCCCACATAGGGAATCCGATCCATGAGTTACTTTTGTATGGCACTGTATACACATCTGTGTAATTGGAATTCAGGCCTCCTCATGTGTTGTGTGGTTGCCTGGGGACACTGGCACACACCCCATCACCTGTTGTGTTTGATATGCAGTGTGGGTCTGCCTGTTTGTGTTTGTGCATTTGCACCACTGCATTGGCATATATTGAGTGTGCCATTGGCTGTATGTTGTTTGGTGGCTTTCCCCTGCTGTCCCTGGGACTCCTAGGTCATCAGTCAGCACAATAATCATGGTTTGTATGTCCCATTGCTGCCATGGTATGGTATTTGTTCACCTGACATCTACAGTCTCCCTAGGATATCTACATTTGTGTGTCCATTGGTGCAGATATGTGGGTCTGCATTATGATGGTCACTTCTGTCATTGTGTTATTTGTGAATGTTGACAATGTGAGCCCCCATGGGTGATGTTTGTATGCACATGGCCAAAGGTATGTTTTATTTGCACTGCACTGTTTGCCTCACCCAATCTATGTTGCTATGGGACACAAGCACTACTATGCCACTGATGTGTTTGTTGTTGTGTGACCAGGAATCATCCATGCAGTTTGGCTTTGGCAGCTTTTACCCTGACTACACTTCCTTTTGGTCACTGTGGTGATGGGGCTTTGGGCCCCATTGCCACACTGTTCAAAAGGTGCATCAGCTATGGACCCACACTTCCCTTTTGGTCACTGTGGTGATGGGGCTTTGGGCCCCATTGCCACACTGTTCAAAAGGTGCATCAGCTATGGACCCCACACCTACCTTTTGGTCACTGTGGTGATGGGGCTTTGGGCCCCATTGCCACACTGTTCAAAAGGTGCATCAGCTATGGACCCCACACTTCCCTTTTGGTCACTGTGGTGATGGGGCTTTGGGCCCCATTGCCACACTGTTCAAAAGGTGCATCAGCTATGGACACCACACCTACCTTTTGGTCACTGTGGTGATGGGGCTTTGGGCCCCATTGCCACACTGTTCAAAAGGTGCATCAGCTATGGACCCCACACTTCCCTTTTGGTCACTGTGGTGATGGGGCTTTGGGCCCCATTGCCACACTGTTCAAAAGGTGCATCAGCTATGGACCCCACACTTCCCTTTTGGTCACTGTGGTGATGGGGCTTTGGGCCCCATTGCCACACTGTTCAAAAGGTGCATCAGCTATGGACCCCACACCTACCTTTTGGTCACTGTGGTGATGGGGCTTTGGGCCCCATTGCCACACTGTTCAAAAGGTGCATCAGCTATGGACCCCACACTTCCCTTTTGGTCACTGTGGTGATGGGGCTTTGGGCCCCATTGCCACACTGTTCAAAAGGTGCATCAGCTATGGACCCCATACCTACCTTTTGGTCGCTGTGGTGATGGGGTGTTGAACCCCATTGCCACAGTGGCCATGGTCGGCTTGCATTGTGGAGGCCACACACATTTATGTGTGACACATGTGCTAGGGGGTCACATTGTATGTTCAATGTCATGTTCAGTGTTGTAGGCATTTGTCACAGACTACACACGCTTGTCATGGTGTTGGGGGAATGTAATTTTCAGACATTCCTTATGTGGGAGTATGCTGGTTGTGTCATGCATTACCCGTCCTATGAGTAGGGGTGGAGGTAGTGGCAGGCATCCAGCCTCCCCTGAGTAGGGGTGGTGGTAGTGGTAGGCATCCAGCCCCCTGAGGGTGGGGATGGTAGTAGTGACAGGCATCCAGGCCCCCCTGAGTAGGGGTGGTGGTAGTGGTGGGCATCCAGCCCACCCTGAGTTGGGGTGGTGGTAGTGGTGGCCATCCATCCCCCTAAGGGTGGGGATGGTAGTAGTGACAGGCATCCAGCCCCCCTGAGTGGGGTGGTGGTAGTGGCAGGCATCCAGCCCCTAAGGGTGGGGATGGTAGTAGTGACAGGCATCCAGCCCCCTGAGTAGGGGTGGTGGTAGTGGCAGGCATCCAGCCCCCTGAGTAGGGGTGGTGGTAGTGGCAGGCATCCAGGCCCCCTGAGTAGGGGTGGTGGTAGTGGTAGGCATCCATCCCCCTAAGGGTGGGGATGGTAGTAGTGACAGGCATCCAGCCCCCCTGAGTGGGGTGGTGGTAGTGGCAGGCATCCATCCCCTAAGGGTGGGGATGGTAGTAGTGACAGGCATCCAGCCACCCCTGAGTGGGGTGGTGGTAGTGGTAGGCATCCATCCCCCTAAGGGTGGGGATGGTAGTAGTGACAGGCATCCAGCCCCCCCTGAGTGGGGTGGTGGTAGTGGCAGGCATCCATCCCCCTAAGGGTGGGGATGGTAGTAGTGACAGACATCCAGCCCCCCCTGAGTGGGGTGGTGGTAGTGGCAGGCATCCAGCCCCCTAAGGGTGGGGATGGTAGTAGTGATGGGCATCCAGCCCCCTATGAGTGGGGATGGTAGTAATGATGGGCATCCAGCCCCCTATGAGTGGGGATGGTAGTAGTGAAGGGCATCCAGCCCCCTATGAGTAGGGGTGGTGGTAGTGGTAGGCATCCAGGCCCCCTGAGTCATGGTGTTGGGGGGATGTAATTTTCAGACATTCCTTATGTGGGAGTATGCTGGTAGTGTCATGCATCAGCCCGTCCTATGAGTAGGGGTGGAGGTAGTGGCAGGCATCCAGCCTCCCTGAGTAGAGGTGGTGGTAGTGGTAGGCATCCAGCCCGCTGAGGGTGGGGACGGTAGTAGTGACAGGCATCCAGGCCCCCCTGAGTAGGGGTGGTGGTAGTGGTGGGCATCCAGCCCACCCTGAGTTGGGGTGGTGGTAGTGGTGGCCATCCATCCCCCTAAGGGTGGGGATGGTAGTAGTGACAGGCATCCAGCCCCCCCTGAGTAGGGGTGGTGGTAGTGGCAGGCATCCAGCCCCCTAAGGGTGGGGATGGTAGTAGTGACAGGCATCCAGCCCCCTGAGTAGGGGTGGTGGTAGTGGCAGGCATCCAGCCCCCCTGAGTAGGGGTGGTGGTAGTGGTAGGCATCCAGGCCCCCCTGAGTAGGGGTGGTGGTAGTGGTAGGCATCCATCCCCCTAAGGGTGGGGATGGTAGTAGTGACAGACATCCAGCCCCCCCTGAGCCGGGTGGTGGTAGTGGTAGGCATCCAGGCCCCCTGAGTAGGGGTGGTGGTAGTGGTAGGCATCCAGGCCCCCTGAGTAGGGGTGGTGGTAGTGGTAGGCATCCATCCCCTAAGGGTGGGGATGGTAGTAGTGACAGGCATCCAGGCCCCCTGAGTGGGTTGGTGGTAGTGGCAGGCATCCAGCCCCCTGAGTAGGGGTGGTGGTAGTGGTAGGCATCCAGCCCCCTAAGTAGGGGTGGTGGTAGTGGTAGGCATCCATCCCCCTATGGGTGGGGATGGTAGTGGTGATAGGCCATCCAGCCCCTATGGTTCTGCTGTTGCTAGTGGTACGTCATTCGTGCATCCCTGAGTGTGTGTGACATATTTGTGTACGTGTCGTTTGTTTGTATTGTTGGTGTTTGACTTACCGTCTGCGCCGTAAGCGTCCGTGCCGGTCCCGGTAATAGATGTAGAGTATAGGTAGGACCTGCGCAATGGGATTCATGCTTGGATCGTCTCGTTCGGGTTTCTCGTGTCTTCGAGTCGTACTCGTAGCAGGCTTGTTCGTCTCGTAGCCGTGGATCATCTTGTGGCGCGAAACAGAGCTTATGTATGGCTCGCCCGGATGCTCAAACGTCCCGGACGTAACGACGGGTTCGGCGCGTACGGAGTGCGCATCGTACTCAGTCCGGCCTGAGTAGGGTGCTGTGTAGTTGCTTCCATACGACTCAATTCGGCGTTCACGGATCCGGCTCGGGCGGGGAACAGGAGCTGAATTGGGTAAGTACGGCTCCGCTCGGAAACTGGGTTGTTATACGCATCGTACTTGTTCGTCCGGACGAATGTTCGGATCGGTAGTGGAAACACGCAATCCGGCTGTTTTGTGTCCGGACGGTAGTACTGTTAGGCATCCATGCCCCTAAGGGTGGGGATGGTAGTAGTGACAGGCATCCAGCCCCCTGAGTAGGGTGGTGGTAGTGGCAGGCATCCATCCCCCTAAGGGTGGGGATGGTAGTAGTGACAGGCATCCAGCCACCCCTGAGTGGGGTGGTGGTAGTGGTAGGCATCCATCCCCCTAAGGGTGGGGATGGTAGTAGTGACAGGCATCCAGCCCCCCCTGAGTGGGGTGGTGGTAGTGGCAGGCATCCATCCCCCTAAGGGTGGGGATGGTAGTAGTGACAGACATCCAGCCCCCCCTGAGTAGGGTGGTGGTAGTGGCAGGCATCCAGCCCCCTAAGGGTGGGGATGGTAGTAGTGATGGGCATCCAGCCCCTATGAGTGGGGATGGTAGTAATGATGGGCATCCAGCCCCCTATGAGTGGGGATGGTAGTAGTGAAGGGCATCCAGCCCCCTATGAGTAGGGGTGGTGGTAGTGGTAGGCATCCAGGCCCCCCTGAGGAGGGGTGGTGGTAGTGGTAGGCATCCAGGCCCCCCTGAGTAGGGGTGGTGGTAGTGGTAGGCATCCATCCCCCTAAGGGTGGGGATGGTAGTAGTGACAGGCATCCAGCCCCCCCTGAGTGGGGTGGTGGTAGTGGCAGGCATCCAGCCCCCCCTGAGTAGGGGTGGTGGTAGTGGTAGGCATCCAGCCCCCCTAAGTAGGGGTGGTGGTAGTGGTAGGCATCCAGCCCCCCCTGAGTATGGGTGGTGGTAGGGTGGTGTTAGTGGTAGGCATCCATCCCCCTATGGGTGTGTATGGCATTGGTGATGGCCATCCCACCCCTATGGTTCTGCTGTTGCTAGTGTACGTCATTTGTGCATCCCTGTGTGTGTGACATATTTTGTGTACGTGTCGTTTGTTTGTATTGTTGGTGTTTGACTTACCGTCTGCGCCGTACGCGTCCGTGCCGGTCCCGGTAATAGATGTAGAGTATAGGTAGGACCTGCGCAATGGGATTCATGCTTGGATCGTCTCGTTCGGGTTTCTCGTGTCTTTGAGTCGTACTCGTAGCAGGCTTGTTCGTCTCGTAGCCGTGGATCATCTTGTGGCGCGAAACGGAGCTTATGTATGGCTCGCCCGGATGCTCAAACGTCCCGGACGTAACGACGGGTTCGACGCGTACGGAGTGCGCATCGTACTCGTCCGGCCGGAAGGTGCTGTGTATTTGCTTCCATACGACTCAATTCGGCGTTCACGGATCCGGCTCGGGCGGGGAACAGGAGCTGAATTGGGTAAGTACGGCTCGCTCGGAAACTGGGTTGTTATACGCATCGTACTTGTTCGTCCGGACGAATGTTCGAATCGGTCGGGAAACACGCAATCGGCTGTTTTTTTTTCCGGACGAATACTGTTAGGCATCCATGCCCCTAAGGGTGGGGATGGTAGTAGTGACAGGCATCCAGCCCCCCCTGAGTAGGGTGGTGGTAGTGGCAGGCATCCATCCCCCTAAGGGTGGGGATGGTAGTAGTGACAGGCATCCAGCCACCCCTGAGTGGGGTGGTGGTAGTGGTAGGCATCCATCCCCCTAAGGGTGGGGATGGTAGTAGTGACAGGCATCCAGCCCCCCCTGAGTGGGGTGGTGGTAGTGGCAGGCATCCATCCCCCTAAGGGTGGGGATGGTAGTAGTGACAGACATCCAGCCCCCCCTGAGTAGGGTGGTGGTAGTGGCAGGCATCCAGCCCCCTAAGGGTGGGGATGGTAGTAGTGATGGGCATCCAGCCCCCTATGAGTGGGGATGGTAGTAATGATGGGCATCCAGCCCCCTATGAGTGGGGATGGTAGTAGTGAAGGGCATCCAGCCCCTATGAGTAGGGGTGGTGGTAGTGGTAGGCATCCAGGCCCCCTGAGTAGGGGTGGTGGTAGTGGTAGGCATCCAGGCCCCCTGAGTAGGGGTGGTGGTAGTGGTAGGCATCCATCCCCTAAGGGTGGGGATGGTAGTAGTGACAGGCATCCAGCCCCCCTGAGTGGGGTGGTGGTAGTGGCAGGCATCCAGCCCCCTGAGTAGGGGTGGTGGTAGTGGTAGGCATCCAGCCCCCTAAGTAGGGGTGGTGGTAGTGGTAGGCATCCAGCCCCCTGAGTATGGGTGGTGGTAGGGTGGTGTTAGTGGTAGGCATCCATCCCCCTATGGGTGTGTATGGCATTGGTGATGGCCATCCCACCCCTATGGTTCTGCTGTTGCTAGTGTACGTCATTTGTGCATCCCTGTGTGTGTGACATATTTTGTGTACGTGTCGTTTGTTTGTATTGTTGGTGTTTGACTTACCGTCTGCGCCGTAAGCGTCCGTGCCGGTCCCGGTAATAGATGTAGAGTATAGGTAGGACCTGCGCAATGGGATTCATGCTTGGATCGTCTCGTTCGGGTTTCTCGTGTCTTCGAGTCGTACTCGTAGCAGGCTTGTTCGTCTCGTAGCCGTGGATCATCTTGTGGCGCGAAACGGAGCTTATGTATGGCTCGCCCGGATGCTCAAACGTCCCGGACGTAGCGACGAGTTCGGCGCGTACGGAGTGCGCATCGTACTCGTCCGGCCGGAAGGTGCTGTGTATTTGCTTCCATACGACTCAATTCGGCGTTCACGGATCCGGCTCGGGCGGGGAACAGGAGCTGAATTGGGTAAGTACGGCTCGCTCGGAAACTGGGTTGTTATACGCATCGTACTTGTTCGTCCGGACGAATGTTCGAATCGGTCGGGAAACACGCAATCGGCTGTTTTTTTTTCCGGACGAATACTGTTAGGTGCGCTTCCGGCCGGGATCAGAATCGACCCCCCAGTCTTTTGAACCTTCTATTGTTAAACAGTTCTTAATGCTGCCTCAATAACTGTTGATATGCTTTAAACAAGCATTATACAAATACGTCACAGGTTTTGTCATAAAATGCAGATTTTCCTAGCCTAGAAAATGGAATTCTAGATTTTATTAAAGACACAGAGATGAGTATTATCTGTCCTCTGCATATTCATTTACCCTCCCTCTTGTGTTTCAATGCATTTCAATCAACCTACTACTACTTCCTAGGAGGTTTTCTTCTGCTTTGGATAGTACCGCACTGCAATTTCCAGCTTCTCATCTTCAAACCATACTCCATCCTCAGGTTTTGGAGGATCGGGTGACTTTCCATCAACCCGTGAATATCTTCATCAAAACTTCTCAATAATTGTTTATTCTGCTGTTAGCTTTTTGCCATGTTATTTTTATCCTGCTGCTGTTTCATACTATTGAGTTGACATTTCAAAGAAGAGGACATGTTGCTCACAGCCAATAACATTATCAAGTTTGGTTGGGTGTCATTGGTATACTACAGTTCTGTCCCATTGGTCAGTTTCTGTTACGCCTCATGGCAATTATAGGGTTTTGTGTCTTGGCTGGTATCTGAATAAAGCAAGAAAAAATAGCATAATACTCACCTCTGTGTCTTTAACAATATCTAGACTTTCTTTACTAAAGCTACATAAATCTGTATTCATCAAGACATAGACAACTAAGGGACAGTACAGCAGACGTCAAAGTATGGATCTCAGATAGTGAAGACAGTACAAACTATTATGAATCTGCCAGACCCAATATTCAGGCCATTTTTTAAAAGTACTATTTTTGATTTTGAAAAAAGAATGGCAAGACAACCTTAGGAGAGCTTTTTAATATCTTTCATTCATAGAAATTACAGAATTGGGACGAGCTTGCTAATACCATTCATGCATAGAAATTACGAAATCACTAAATGACTGCCTGCATCAAAAATAGAATCCCTACCCAACTTCATCCATCCTTCTTCCTTCCCTTTGTCCCCTCGTAAGTCAATTTGATCTTAATAATTAAACATTTGAAAGTTGTTTCTATTGTGATAAATACTATAACTAACATTACTAAACACAGTAAGCATCCTAGCAAATGCTAATTCTGAAAGTGTCCATAATATATCAAATAAAAAGTTTAACACTTGTAGATGGGGTGCTAGGGTCAATGCCCTTTGAAAGATATCCAACTAATGCATTCAATGTTGCATCAAATTTCTGAGAGTTCCCTCTCTCTCTGGCTATGAGTCTTTCCAAGCTGAGTATATTCCAAAGTTGTGAAAACCATTGTGTTTAATTGGGAGGATATTTTTACTTCCACAATGCTGTAATCACAGGCTTTGCTGCTCCCTGGCATTGCCAGCTCAAGGTGCAGTTTGATGGCATCATTCTTGAGTATCCAAGCTGTTTCAAACTTATCAGTAGGGTTCCTAAGTAATCAGGTATAGGATAACCCACAACCTCACTGCATATAACATCTCCATCCAAAGGAATTTAGCCTTCGGTACCCTCACTAAATGTGTACTAGTTTACCCCTCTTATTACAATCTTTCTCTCCACTGGGGCATGTAGTAAGGAACATAAAATCAACCCTGTCTGGAGTGTAATACACATTATGTATTAATTTATAATAGGCCTCTTTATTCCCCACAGAGATAGAGCTTTCATATATATCTTTCCATAAGGTTTTCCACCTCTTGTAGGAGATCTCCCTATTTAGAATACATTGCCATTTGCCTCTACTTGCACCTTGGTGAACAGGTTTCAATTCCTAGGGAATTTGAAAGAGCTTTGAAATAATTCCTTTGGTGGAGTTCAGCAATGCGAAGAGTTTGTCAAAGAGTTTTTTGTCTCCTGTGGCAGCTTCTTTAATTGTGCGTTCACTACCCAATGACATGTCTGGACATAATGCAAGCATTTCTAACCATCTAAATTAAAGTCAATTTTGCAGTGTGTGAAGGGTTTAGTTGAGCCAGTTGTAATCATCTCTGCAATAAATCTATATCCACTCTCCCTCCACATGTCATATGACCCATAATGAAGTGCTCTGTTGAACTGTGGATTAAGATGGATAAGGGTGTATGGGGATTGGAAGGAGGTGAGTACCTGTCTTGTATTTATGCTAACTCACACATTGAGAGTAGTCTGCACTGCTGTGCTAAAATAGGTATTGGTGGGCCGTGATCATTTTCTTAAGCAAAAGACATTCCACATTGAAGCTTTTCTACTTGGGGCCATAGCTTGTCTATTTCTGTTTCGGACCATTGATCACTATCATTGACTGCCCCACATGGCAGCATGTACTGAGGTATGGTAGGGCCACTCCACCCCACATCTTTGTACATTGCAGAATTTTCAACTCTAGAGCTAATGCTCCTCCATATAAACGGTAATATAGATTGTTGGAGACTTCCCAAGAAGTGGGCCTCCTCTTTCACCAGCAAAGTTTGAAAGAAATTCATAATTCTCAGGACTGTATTCATTTTTATTACATCTATCCTGACAAGCAAGGAAGAAATAGAGACTACCTTACCAGAGCTCTCCTGGTTTCTGCAAGAATGGGAGAATAATTAGCTTTGACCAGCATGATATTGATGGCCTAATATTAAATGTGAGAGGTGGCTCATTGAAACTGATAGTGTTGTCTTAGGTGGGTCTGAATATCACTGGATAATCTGAGATTCATGATATACTATTTTCCCACGTTAATTTATGCTACTAAATTCTGGAATATTTTAGGATGATTAACAATCACAGGAAAAGAACTCTCAGGGTTACATAAAGATAGAAGGGCATCATCTGCAAACATGATTAGCATTGTACATCCAATCCAAAAGATAATCCCTGGATAACTGGAGATTGTCAGATATGGCAAGCAAACAATTCAACACTGAGAGCAAACGATATAGGTGACATGGAGCACCCCTATTTAATTCCCATTTGTGGTCTTATCTGGTCTCATAATAATTGTCCATTAAAAATAATTCTAGGAGTGTTGTAATCGGCCATAGCCATTTTGGGAAACTTGGGTCTCACAGACATTGTTCCCAGTTTCCCAGTACCTGCTTCAGGAACCCTCAGTCCACCCGAATGAAAATGTTCTCAGTGTCTAAAGACACCAGAATTGCAGTATCTTTTTCTTTTAGACTTCCTTTACAAGGTAGAGCACCTGTCTAACATTGTAGTGCATCTGTACACAACAAACCCCAACTGATCTGGGTGAACCACATCCCCTATTAGTTGTTCCAGCCAGAATGTTGGTATTTTGTATAAATCTTGGCATCAGCATTGAGAAGACTTATTGGAATGGACAAGAAGCAAAGATGTTGAGTCTTACCCAACATAGGGATGACACTAATGTCTGCCTCAACATCAATGGCTAACTCTCTCATGATCATCTGTGCCATTATACAAGGTAATTAATTGAGGGATAACTGCAAGGCAAAGACATTATTAAAATTACAGGTCTATAAATCTGGGCCTTTATTAGTATTAAGAGCGTGAATAGCCTTTGATACCTATTTGTTGGATATGGTTCATCCAGTACTTCCGTTTACCCCTAAGAAAATCCTTGGCATTAATCCATGCTATATATCTTTTGGTTTTTCCAAGGAGTAAGCTTTGGCTGAGTGCAAAGTTTAAAAATTCTTCAATTGTTTTTCCCTTCTACTATTAACTTGGTCCCACATTTGGAGAGTAATTCCATAACATAATATTTTTCCACTTTCTCTTTCCTTTCCACTTTCAGAAAGAGTGTATCCTTACCTTATTGGCTGCATCATATGATTGCTTTTTAAGTGGAGCAGCGCAAGTTTAGAATTATTAGTGTACATTTTGACCTTTACGAGTCATCATTTTCCTAAAAAATGTAAGCAAAAGAGTTTGTCTGTATTCTAGTTCAGTGTCTTTAATTTCTGGACTCCAGTCTCTACCTCTGTACCTCTAATGCTCTTAGCCTTCAGAGCCCAGCCACAGGCCTAATTTAGGACCACTTTAAAAGCATCCCTTATCAACCCATGCCTCCTCATTAAGATCAAAATATTCTCAAATATGAGTCTCTATTTCTTTTCTGAGTAATGGATCCTTATCAACGTGGGATGTAAGCTCAACCAACAATGTCTTGTTTGATATTCAAGCTAATGTCTATTTCTAGCAGTAATGCATTATGGTCTGACACAGATATTGGGCCTATATCAGTTGTATTCACTAAAGGAGTCAGCACATTGATCATGAAGACATATTCAATCTAAGAGAATGATCCGTTTAAATGGGAAAGACATGTGAAATCCCTCTCCTGCTCATCATGTTCCCTCCAGATTTCTTGTAAGCCTATTACAGACAATTATATATTTTGTTGTTTTTAGAGAATGTGTTGGCTTTCCCTCTCCCATTTCCCACTCTGTCAAAGATCTGTCCCACACAAGGTTGAAATATTCTGTGAGAATAACATCCCTTTCTCCTTAACTTGAAAGCAGCATCACAAAACCTAGCAAAAAATCATATTGTTCTGCATTTTGGGCTTAGATCATTGCCAGCATGACCAGGAGCCCTCCAGATCACCCGTTATTGTTATGAATCTATGCTCTTTATCTTTTTCATTGCTTTAACTGACAAATGGAGGTCCCTATGTTGTAGGATGTGCACTCCATACTTTTTTAATTGAATTGGTATTGTTGTCTGTGTTTTAGTCTCAGTTGATCTCTCCATGTGAGGTGCACTTGCTGAAGCCAAATAATTTCTGGACTATCTTCAAGCAAAGGTTTCCTCACACCCAGTTTATTGGTTGGTGAATTTTGGCCTTTCACTTTAAGAGATATAATTGAAATCAATCTGTTTGGTCTGGAAAAGGTGCTATTAGTAAACACCAAGGGTGGTAACAATGGCCTCCCTACATCTCCTTCAACAAAATATTTTGTCAAGCATTCATCAGTAAGTTGGAGTCTCACAAGCATTTAATCATGTAATCTCCCACCCATAGCTCCTCTCCCACTGAATTAAACTGAACACAAACTATATAAATCCAAAACGTAAAATATTCATGGTTAGTAAGTAGAATTCCACTGAACTGAGAAAGGATCCCGCAATGTCAAACCACTGAGGACTTTAGTTAGACTCAGTTTATGTGAGCCTGTTGCCCTCCCACCCCTTAAGAATCAATTTGAAGGACATAACTAAGTGCCATCTAGATGATGGGCAGTACCAATGTATGGCCCTTAAGTTTTTATGTAGTCACTATGCAGATATTAGCAAAAATAATTAAAGGGCCAAATTGTCCTCTCTCATAGGCAAAAATCAGACCATTCAGTTTGTATAATCCAGTCAGTTTTGAGTGGCAGCAGATAACGCTCCAAGTTTCCACCACGTCTATTCTCGTCTGTGCCACTGTTTTAAGCCATGGTCCTATTCGCTGCACACTGTCATTGACTGCACACCCCTTGGAGATGTGCCTATCTTGCATTTCAGTATTCAAACAAGTAGCTGCCTCTACCCGTTCAGTGAATCGTAAGGGTTGATTGTCTTCTTCAAAAGTAATATTAAAGCGGAAAGCCCATTTTTATACAATTCCATCACTCCTTAGCTTGTCAGTGGTCGGCTTAAGCAAAACTGTCTTCTTGGATTTGGCAGTGGAGATGTCCTGGTACAGCTGGCAGGAGAAGTCCTGAAAAGTGATGTCTCTCAAGCCTCCTTCTAGTCTGAGGATCTCTTCCTTTTTAGAGTAGTAGTGAAATTTGGCTAGGAGATCTGTTTGCCTTTGAACATATACTGGTATACTCAGACTACAGGGCTGAGTTAGAGTTTGGCAGATCTGGTAGCTCCGTCAGAAATCGTTACTAACACCATTCTCCATCATATAGGTCCATTTGTCTGATTTAGAGTTTGGCGGTGTGAAGAACGAAATTCCATCAATCCTTTGCCGATACCATCAGTTTTTGTTTTCTCCATCAATACAGAATAGCAAAAAATACGGCGGACTGCCTCCTGCCATATTTAGACTTCCCTTTCAGCCATCATAACTCTGCCGGTCCATCTCATCACCTAAGATGGCAGAAACAACCCTATAAAAAGAGCCAATCTCAACATAAAATCCCCCCAAGCAAATCCCGCAGCATGTTGTTGTTTTTGCTCGGCGTCGGAGTGTATCTTGCTATGGTTGAGGAGGAGAAGCAAGTCAATGGGAATAAAAACTGAAGGTATGTTGTTGTAGCCTTTAAACAACAAAATAGGTGTAAAATCTATGCCCACATAGACATTTTTATTACATGTATATAATTTCACAGAAATCTGCATACTTTAATAAAAGGACAATTCTTAATTGTTTTTTGTAATTTGTTTTATTTTACATAATTTAAAATATGTTTTTCAATTTGTTGTCTGCAAAAACGTTTTATATACAGAAAAATAATGTTATACAAAATGATATATATCAATGAAACATTTAGGACACAGCAACATATTTACATTTACAAATATATACACTATGTACAATGTAAAACACTTCAGGGGTCCTATTAGCTTGCCTCCCATTTACTACAAGCGTTACTCTCTTCAATGGCAAGGTTTTTGGTTAGGAGCAGATGTTCTGCAGGCACCTTATTTATTATGATTTTGGGGGAGAGGCAGAATTTCTTGAGGGGGTATGAGTAGGGTCATCCTGGGTGGGAGTGTGACTAGGAAGGGTAGTTGTGGTTGTGTCTATGTGTATTTGCATTTGCATTGTGTGTGCTGTTTGAGTGTCTGGATGTGTTTGTAATTGTTGGGTTTCTGATGTGTGTTAGTTTTTGTTTGCATATGTGTCCTCGTCTAGCTGATTGTTTTTGTGTGTCTTTTGATACATATGGAAGTGTGTGTTTGTGTGTGGGGGGTTGTTGTTTATGTGTGTAGTTGAGTGTCTGTGAGTGTCTGAATGTGTATGTGTGGTTGTTTCTGTGATTGTATGTGCAAAAGATGTTTTGGATGTGAGCTTGTGTGTATGCTGTTCTGGTGACTTGGCTGTATGTTTGGGTGCATGCCTTTCTGAGTGTTTTGTGTCTGTTGAGTGCTTGTGTGAGGGGTGAGTTTAGGGATTAGGATAAATTTAGAAATGGGAGCATAAAGGACAGTGGGTTTAGATGTAAGGGTAATTTTAAAGACAGGAGACGGTCAATGGGTATGGGAAGAAGAAGGGTGGGATTTGGATTTAGATGAAAGGGTAGTTTTAGGATCTGGGTAGGGATTGGAGTATAGGAGGAAGAAGGGTAGGATTTGAATTTAGAGGGAAGGATAGGTTTAGGATCTGGGAAGTGATGGGGAGATGTGGAAGATGTAGTGAAATGTGTTTGAATTGGTTGATGTTGTTATGGATGTTGTTGTGGGTGTCTGCATGTATATAATAAGTGTGTCTGTGTGTTTTTTTAATTTTGTTTTTGGAGCAGAGAGTGTGTGGATTGTGATAGGTGTCACATCTGTTGTTGCTTGTGTGTTAGTAAGTGCAGATCTGTATTATATGGAGTCAGGTTGTTGGGCGGTAGTGGGTGTCTAAATGGGTGCAGGAGTAGTGGGTAGGTAAGATTATGGAGTGGGTGTCCATATTGGAGTTGCAGTGGTTTAAGGAGAGGCACTTTCAGGATATAAGCCTCTCTGTAGAGCAGACATGGCAGTGTCAATGCCATCTAGGATAATTATAACTTTCATTAGCTGATCACCAACACCGTGAATGGAAGTCAGCACTGCAGTCTGCCCAACAGAGAGATTTCTTAAAAATGTAAATGGCTCTTCTGACTCCAGTGCAGCATGAATGAGTGCAGGTGAGAGGTGCCTGGGGCAATGGAGATCCCAGTTCATCTGCGACTGGGTGTGGTGTATCTATGGGGATACAGGACTGAGGGTGGAGATAGAAATGGTAGTGGCAGACCCAGCAGCAGTGAATTTCACTGTTAAGTCTTGCTCTGCCAACACAAGGGGATGGTTAGTGTTGGAGGCCTCTAAGTCACTAGCAGTGGTGGCCTCCTGGCCAGCCCCCTCATCCTCTGTGCCACTGGGTCCTTCAGGATCCGAGATCTTAACTTCAGATTCCCGGCGGCTGTTTGCATCTTCCCCAGATTTTTGGCCACCGTCTCCTTCGCCTGATCCTGAAGTAGCTAAGAAAACAGATAGGATGGGTTATATTTTGTTAAGCATATAACAAGTTAATTTACTATTTTCTATCTTTTGATACCAACATGATACAAGAATTACCTATTTATGGAACACACAAAAATTGATAACAGTTCGCATTAGTTATATGTCTCTAAATATGTCATAGTTCTAAACTGTTTATGGGACAAAATGTTCACATCTGTGATGATCTGTAGCTTTGATAGTTTCATTTCTACAAAGATTTTGGAACACTATACAAATCTGATTATTGGTCAATATAGATTGTGAAATTTCTGTCACAGGAGTCTTTATTTTGAGTAATTAATATTGGAACATTAAGGGGGTCATTACGATTGCGGTGAATCTGCCACCGGATTCACCGCAATCGTGCGGCCATTCTCCGCCCGCCAGATAAGGATGGCGGGCGGAGTGCTGGCGGACGGAAGGCCCGTCCGCCACGAGTCCAACACGTTGTGATTGCCTGTCGGACCCGGAAAGCATACCTAGGATGGTGGCGGTGCCTAGCAGGCACTGTCCGCCAGATTATGATGCTTCATCCCAGCCAGCCTGTGTATCAGCCTGTGTTCAACCCATTCACAGGCTGGCTGGGATGTACTTTGGGGGCCCGTAGCGGGCCCCCTTTAAGCAGGGGCATGTGAGTTTTGCACTCGGGGGTACCTATGGTGCCCCCAACGTTTCCCTGCACCATGTGGCAGGCACCGCGTGGTGACTGCCATGTAGCGAAGGGAAATGCAAAACTTGCATTTTTACCATTGCGGCAGGTGCTGCAGCCTGCAGCACCCGCGCAATGGTAAACATGCACAATGCGACCGCCACAGTGGCGGTCACATTGTAATTTCACTTGCGGGACCGCCGCCATATAGGCAGCCGGTCCCAATCCCCGTGACGATGGCGGAAAGACTTAAGTCCGTCCACCATCGTAATCACCCCCTATGTTTGTAAAGGCTTTACTGTCACGTTTTGTTAGAAATAGGTTTAACAGCCACCATTAAATTAATGTGCAAAAAAGCTGCATGTTAATTTCCCTTTGTTTGGTCAGAACAAATCTGCAAAATAAGTTGTATATTAAACAGGACCCCAACAAAATCATGTATCTTTCTCTATCTTAATACAATTTGTGACAATACTATCATCAATGGAAGGAAAATTGGCTTTCATGAGCCAAAAAATGATAATATATACCTGGTTAATAATTGCAATAGTCTTCAAAACACTCCATACTTACCTGACAATGGTGAACTTGCATTTGAATTGAATTATTTCATCATTGTAAAATGATTATTTAGATTTGATCTGCGCAGAACCTCTTTTGTTAGATACACACTTATAACAAAGCTGAGTAAATGACAGCAAGAACACTATAAATCACCTAATTCTCACTCAATTATTAGTGTTCTCAGATAAGCGCCCAATGTACCAATTCGTTTGAACCCCAAAACCTATGTACAGATTTAAGCTACACTTTTGAATATGTACTTCGACATATTCCATTTGTTTTCGAGAATGTATAAGAGCTATAGTAGTGATTAAATGTCAGTTGCATTGATAATACCTATATTTGCTGTTAGAACATACATTAGGAAGAAAATACTTGAATGTCCAACATGGCCACATCTGTTAAACAACGTTTGTGGTTATTTAAGAGACATTAGTCAAATTCTTATTGGCTACAAAAGGAAGACTAGACATTTTTTTATGTCACAGTTCCTCTAAAATAATACCACAATCTCTTAAAATAATTTTGGTTACTTGAGACAATAAAACACTGCAATTTATCACTTACAGCCTTGATTCTGCTCCATTGCTATCAGGTCCTTCACTACATCAGGGTAAGCCACTGCCAAAATATGCAGCGTCAAGGGGGTCAGTGAGAGCTGCACTCTTTATTATTTTTAGGTAGGACCTTCCAAGCCTCTGGAGAGCTGTTAGTCTGGTCCAGCGATGAATGGTCCTCCCATCAGTTCCTGCAATGCAGGCTGCGACACCTATAGACTCCCAGCTGTCGGACTTCTCTGGTAATGGCCTGCTAGGTCTTCTTTTTCTGATGTGAGGTGACCTAATAGAAAAAAATGAAAGTTCCCAAAAATATTTTAAACGTTATTTAATTATATTATTTTATTAGTATGTTAGTCTGCTAGCATGGATAGAAAAGTATATGATTAAACAATTATTGTTGAATTGTAGACATATATTTTTTCTAAAAATCAAAATATACTGTTCCCATAATATTTGGTTATTTGTTGGAATCTAACCAAACAATATTATAAATAAGTTTTACAAACTCAACATTATATTTTAATGTTAGATTTGCAATATATATGTCACAATAGGTGTTGTTCTAGCAGTATATATTTTTCAAATAATAATCATATTAGGCAGAGTATTAATTAGTTCACAGATGCCCGAATGCACAATAATTGAGCCATTAACTTATTTTAACATTCTAGTATTTTTTTAATCCATATTAAAAAAAGGTTTACAGTGGGGAAACATGGTGCATGCTATTCATCTATAATTTATATTGTTAATTTGTACTTAATTTCAGAAACATAAACACATGCAACCATTATTAGACATGCAATAAGTATATAATATTTTTTTTTTTTCATTATCATCATTTGGTTTAGAACATTTTTAGCTACATCCATAAATGTTCTTCTTTTGTTGAACTATAATTAAGTAAATACTTATTTTGTTAAAACATTGTTTTTAAATGAATATGTTTCACGTGTATTTTGTAACCTTTTGGTTTGGCTTATCAAAAATACATACAATTTAATAATAAAATGTCTACAAAATACACATATTGCAAATATGTAGCAAGAATCTTTTAAAAATTCCCAGCCCATGCATTTTTTTAAATCAATGTCTGGCCAACAGAAATTATGACGTAAGTGCTCTAAAACTTAGGTTTTCAAATTGTATTTCGATTTATCCCAAGACAACATAGTTAATGTTGAGTCATTTAAAAAATATGCTCCGAAATTTTAATCATAACGCTCAGTTCGAACTTGCAGCTTACCTGAGATTCATGTGGACCATATATATGGTAGTAGTTCTTCAGGGCCGTCTCTTCAACGATTTGCAGTTCTTCTTCTGTGAAGTTGGGGTCCCTGAAAAAAATAAGCAGCAGAGTGAGAGAAGGTGTTGTAGCTTTGAATTCTAGAAGGTAAGTACTAAAATGGCTGCTAAGACTGTGTAGGCGTATGGGACAGTTACATCAACGAACATGTAAGAACACATGCAGTAATAACCCAGTCACAGAAAATGTGCAACAACCCATGAATGGAGGACTAACAAATCACAACACATTGATATATGTAGTCCCTTTTCAATTAATGGCGCTTCTGGCATCATCCAGGATGTGAAGTTACTGGATGGTCATTAACATGTTATACCTGACAATTAGACAGACAGAATAGACAGATCTGTCCATCAGAATATTGGTTATTCATGTACAAATAAGCAATGGAGCAAATCCTTCACTTAGGGGCCTATTACGATGGCGGTCGGGAAACCTCCCCGACCGCCATGGTAACGGAAAAAGACCGCCCGCAAGGCCCGCGACATAACCGCCGGTCATATTACGATGTTCCTTGCTCGAAATCCGACCGCTGCGGTCGGATCGCGGGCTATAACATTGCGGCGGTTGCTGATGCACGCAGCACCGCCGCGATGTTAAAAGGAGCATGTCCTGCATTTCCCTGCACTGCGTGGCAGGCACTGCACAGTGCCTGCCACCTGGTACAGGGAAATGTAGAGGGACCATGGGTACCCCCAGTGCACCCACACCCCCATAACATTGGGGGCCTGCAACGGGCCCCCGGAAGACAATCTCCACATGCCTTTCAATGGCGGTCTGACCGCTGAGGAAAGGGCTGGCTACCACCAGCATCATAATCCTGCCGGCGGAGCCTGCTCTGCACCGCCACCATTATCCCGGTCCTGCTCCGTCCGCCAGGCAGGAGTGCGGATGGCAACCGGCGGAAAAGCGGTGGTCGGATTTTCACACCTCCGCGGTCACCACCGCCACCCTAATTTGACCGGCGGATTTCTGGCATGCGATCGCGGGCGGATGTACACCGCCGGTACGGCGGGCACCACCGGCGGTGGACATCCGACCGCCATCGTAATAGACCCCATAATGTAGTCTAGGCCTATGACATTTTATTAATATTGATAAATGTTTAAAATACTGATTTTGTACGGATAATGCATGTGTTTTCATTATTCTGAAATAGTTGCATTGCAAAGTAGATAGTTCAATATATTGTCTGTTATATAAGCACAGCATTATGTAAAACTGTATCAGGAGAAAAATACATTTTGGATTAATGTGATTGTGTATAGGTTTGTCTATAGTAGGACAGAGCTGGTAACATTCCAATATCTATCAATGTTTGTAAAAATGATGTGATGTATGCATATATTTTATACAGCAATGTGGTTTATGATTAATGGTGTTTTATAATAAATTCAAATATAGATTTGTTTTTATCACTGTAATTGTTTTTTATAGATCTGTTCTTAGACAACTTCAAGTGAGACCTAGAAAAAGGAGAAAAACAGTGTACAAATTCTTCCTCGTCTTGAAACCATGCTAGAACGGCACATGATCAAGAAGTTTACATTAAATAATGTCAATTAAAGATTTATTCCAACAACTGGAAGGTGACTTGCTTCCTGGACTTAGGAAACCAACATCTATTTCTCCTATTGTGAAGATCATGTAATTTCTAGATTTTGTGCCACAGGCTCATTTCAGTATGCTGTGATTGACTGAAATGGGGTGTCTCAACCTACATCTTCCATTTTACTGAGCCAAGTTTTGGATGTTATGCTGCAATGGTTCAATACCTACATTCAACTTCCTACAGAAAATGCCACCTTGAACAACAACAAATCAGACTTCTATACTTTGGGAGGCATTCTATATGTTGTTGGTGATTTAGATGGAACACACATTGACTTTCTGCCACCGCATGTCCGAGGCCAGGTCTATAGCAATCACAAACTTTTCCATTCCATCAGTGTTCAAGTAGTTTGCTTATCAAATGTATATTTTCAAGTGTTTGTGCCAAATTTCCTGGCTCAAACATCAACACAACACTGCAAATGGTAGACCTGATGCCTCTGAGGACCTGGCTTGTTGTGTGTGTGGGCGATCACGTGGAAAGCATATAACACATGTGGGGGTAGACATGGTGTGTTTTATTTTGTACTGGCTATTCTATAGTGGTGCTTAAAATGGAGGAATGGAGGGTGCACACTAGGCAGCAGATGTGAATTGCAGGGCTTCCTTACAGACCATTAGTACATTCCAGAGATCCTTTCTAGTGAGTCAGACAGAGGAGTGTTAAGGAAAGCGTGAGAGGGACCTTTGAAGTTAGAGGTTTGCAGCATCTGCATTTTATTGTTCTGCTTGTTTTATGTCAGTTCCTTTAGGCTGATGATATATCAACTTTCAGTCTACCTCTTGATTGTACATTCTTTCTTGGACTGTCATACTGTAATGATATGGTGTGAACCAAGTGGCAGGTACAAGCTGTTACCTGGGCCCTTTTGTAGCAGCAACTATGATCTCCGCTCTTCAATAAACTAATGTTTATATAACTGGATGCTTGCATCAGTCATTTTTACCAAAAGAATCTCCCCTTCCAGGCCACTGTTCGTGAGAGAGGCAACAACACCCTTGCCCCCAGGTTAACAGGTAATTCAGTGATACAGCCTCACTTGCCTTTGTGCTCTTGTTTTGGGCTGCAACTGAGATGACACTCCCAGCTCCCCCCTACCTTCCGGCTTACACTTGTGACAAAGACCACAGCTGGACCTGTCTGCATGGAAAAAGCAACAGATGAGGAATGCCCAGAACTAGTTACAGATCTGAAATGCTGAATTACATAAGGCCTGTCTGCAACATGAGTATAAAGATGGAACCGAAACTATCAGCCAGTGTGCCAAGATTTTCTGACCAAAAGCCTAGGGTCCCACACCAGAAGCGAACTGAAAATTCCTTTGAATGCCAGGTTAGGGTATTGACTGACAACTTCCCTTGCCAGGTTCAGGAAACCTGAGAACAAATTAACTAAATTGCCAGGAGGGGCTACATAGTGCCTGCTTCGAGGAACAGAGCTGACTGATTGCTCACGAGGGGCATTGGTGGTGCCCTTGCATGAAGATGATGCTGCTCTGAAGAAGGCACTATCACTGCGAAGCAGGCTGCTGCTTGCACCTCAGTGCTAAGAGGATAGTTCATGGGCCATGGAGTGTCCTCCCAGTATAGGCAATTGAACTGACACCTGAGCCTGATGGTGTCGTGGAACTCAAGATGGTGTTTTCTGTTCTATCAGCTGGCTCCAGGAAGTGTATGAAGCACTGGAGGACTGCTGACGCCATCCCTGGATGAACTCTGAGGAAACGACAATCGAAAGTAGACCACTGCCGTCAAAAAAGACTGCACTTGCCCGATGTGTTCACTGCCACAATCTAGGGTGAACATTTAGCTTGATTGGGCGGGGTGGGTTCTGTGATTAGGCCTGAAGCAGGTTCAAGTGGCAAGATCTCCAGGACCATGAGCCCCCCATACCTGGCACAATCTCCTTATGATTGGTACTGGTGCTGCCAAAACTTACCTTAGGCTGTGGCAACCAGCACTCGTAGCGTGAAGCACAACCCCACTGGCTGGGCCAGAGCTAGGAAAGCAACACCCCTGTACTGTGGGCCCTGCGGCATGCATACCACCAAGGGCAGGTATAACTCTTCTGACAGCTTTGTCCACAGGCTCTGCCTGCTTTGAAAGGACTAAACAGGTTCTACACCAAGGACAGAGACGTTCAAGGCATTGTACCTAAGATGAGTGAGAAGAGTGTGCATCTCTTTGGGCAGCTGAAATGAGATCGAGAGAGAGAGCGACCCTGCCAGAATTACCCCAAATAATCCCCTTGAGACCCCCACATACGACAATGGGCCAATGCCCTTTATAAACAAGCGCTGTCCCCGAATGGGGGAGCGTCTCCAAGTCGCACTCTGGTTTTGATTTTCAATGAAATTCATACAAACAGTTCATGGAAGTTTCAAATGTTTATTATTCTTAATTCTTATACTTCTTTCTTTTTTCTTGTTCATGAAATACTACTTTCTTCAGTAATATCAATGTGTTTACACAAAATTCTTGTGTTCTGCCCAATGCACTACCAGTGCCATGCTGAATGTTAATTCTATGTTTTCAGAAGAAAGTCAACTGACGAAGAACAAAGGCCTAAATGCATTGGGCAGAACACAAGAATTTTGTGTAAACACATTGATATTACTGAAGAAAGTAGTATTTCATGAACAAGAAAAAAGAAAGAAAAAGAAAGAAGTATAAGAATTAAGAATAATAAACATTTGAAACTTCCATGAACTGTTTGTTTGAATTTCATTGAAAATCAAAACCAGAGTGCGACTTGGAGACGCTCCCCCATTCGGGGACAGCGGTTGTTTATCTAGTTATTACATCCTCATACTCAGGAGGATTTACCAACCAGCACCAACGAACATATTTAATTCAGGTTTAACAAGAAATTACAGGATTACCATATAACCACCAAGGAGTGTGAGGGCCCAATTTCCAGTTGGAAGAAACCAATGCCCTTTATCACATGATACTGTCCCCAGATTTCCATGGATACCAGTCCCATTAGTACCCTTGTGAAGAGTCCCTGGTTTGGTATGTGCACTTTTTGCCTGCAGTGTCTAGCGTTACAGTCCTTTGCTTTCTAAAACTAAGAAACTGGCAGGGTTTGAGTTAGTGATTACCTGATGCACATTGAATGCTGAGTCGTTAGACCCACCCCGCCACCCTGAATAAGCCTCGGAACGTTTGGTGCTCAGTTTTTAGGTCAACAGTAAGGCTGAGCTCCTGGACACCAGTGGTAAAAAGCTCTAAATGCCACCATCTGAGACAAATAACTCCTACCTGCCCGGGACTGCTGAAAAAGTCCCCACAAGCACACTGACATTATTTTACCAAAATGAGAGAGGTGTTTGGACAGCCCTCTGGTCACGGGGTGAGCCAGTATCATGAGTGAGCTCACCTTCTCTGAGAAGGACAAGGGACCCAATATTGCTTTGGTGCTTGGGATGGGTAGAGGTATCGATTCCAATTGCAACCACTGATGGCCTCATAGGAATGCACAAAGACACCTGTATCCAGTTGCATAAGGCAAAATAATGCCCCCCCCCCTACAGAATGTGATGAGGGACCGCTGACACTCCCATATCTCATAGTTATTCATTGACCTTGGGCTGAATTGGCCCCCCTTGAAGGGTTGGAGGGCTCCCTGGAGGGTTGGGGGCCCCTTGCACTGCAGGGGCTGCCGGGGCCTTTACGCCCCTGCCTGTATCTCCCCATCGGTGAAGGCCAGAGACAGCTCATATGGAACCATCACGAGTCTCTCTTCATCTCTCTCATTTCCTATATGTGACAAAATTAAGTGCATTTAGAAACTCCATCATTAAGCTCTACACTAAATGAAAAATCTATGGAGTTAATTAACTAAGGCTCACTTTCATGTATTTCAAAAATTGAAAACCAGCCCCTACAATGAACATAAATTGAGATTGCAAACGAGGTATTCCACTTCAAATGACGTCCCTGTGAATACCGGCACTTGCGTCATAAATCGCAGTAGTTCCACACAGCCTAGCTTGTACACCCCCTCTGAAGTGTTCCATTTATGTCATTCGGTTCCTGAACGAAATACACATTTCCTGTGCGCTGGCAGAATAACATGGCCGCCAGCCCCCTTCCCCTGGTAAACAAACACGCAACAGGTGAACGAGGAGGAAATTCACGGGAGATCAAAAGCTCTCTTCAAAGGAATGAGTTAATCCAGCTGGAATTCCTTGCGGCTGTCAATCAAGAGCAGGAATTTTAAGTGGAATTTCTGTTTGCCTCCCCTTTCAAGCTGAAGGAAGTTCAAATGAGCGCTGGGCTGGCAGTTGGCACTGCCTTTGAGGGGAGGTTTACCACGAAGGCGCTGGCCAGACGCGGGTTTTAAAGTAAGCGCAGGTTTGCGGGCTCCCATTTTAGGCCTTTGTTCAGGGAACAAGGAGAAGGGGATTAGACATAACCCAAAGTGGCTAAAAATACCTCACCTTGTCACACACCTTGCCTCGAGTGATGCGGACAGGCTCAGGGTGGATTTGGAGTGTATGTGGTTGCTGCAGAGGTATTTCCTCTGATTTTCTAAAGATAGACGGTAAGCACAAAGGAGGGCCAGGATTGCGGGCTCGTGGCTGCTTTCCACATCTGTCTTTATTGTTGAATTTTCAGGTGAGGCTAAACCAGGAATCTACAGCCCTCCTTTGACATTGGTGCATGCTATTACACTCAGAGCAAACACACATTTCACCAATTAAATAAAATCTCCAAAGTATAATGACGGCAAAACAAACAAGTAAATAGATGCATGATTGTGACAAGAAAATAGTTGCCTGGTTCTCCTACACACAATTTATGCTTGGTACAAAATCTTATCATTTAGAAAAAACATTGTTCAATAACCTATTTTGTGCCACACAAAGATGGTGCTGATTTCTTGACAAGCTACTGATGCACAAAGTATGGCACATACACTGTTGGTTCACCTGTCGTGCTACGTAAGAGGTCTATTACCCAATGCTAACTATACACAGAGAGAACATGGCCTTCACATCCTGGTGGACATCAAGAAAAAATATTCACTAAAATAATTACCGTAATATCACTCTAGGTTCTAGATATACTAAGAGACAAAAGTGGTTGTAAATTGCTTACCACTATTTTGCGACCTGTCACTGATTTTGCAAAGAAACCTATGTACTAATAGGTCACATCATAAATTGTGCAGTCACAGTGGGTCGTAGAACGACCTACCTAATGAACATCAATGAGGCGTGTTGCTATTTGCTACAAACACAGGGATGGTTTTCAGCACACCACCATCCCTGTGTTTGTATTCTCAAATCAATCAATCAATCAATTAGTAATCTTATAAAGCGCAACTACTCACCCGTTAGGTTCTCAAGGCGCTGTGTTGGGGGGGCTGGAACTTTGGTTCAGTCGAAGAGCCAGGTCTTGAGGTCCTAGAAGACCTGGAGGTAGAAGGAGAGGCGGTGGTTGAGGGCTTTGTAGGCATCCGTGAGGAGCTTGAAGGTGATTCTTTTGTTGACAGGTAGCCAGTGAAGGTCTCTCAGGTGGCCGGAGATGTGGCTGCGACGTGGGAGGTCCAGGATGAGTCTGGTGGTGTTCTGGACGTTCTGCAGCTTTTTTTGAGTTTCTGGGTGGTGCCGGCATTGAGTACGTTGCCGTAGTTGAGTCTGCTGCTGACGAGTACATGGGTGACCGTTTTCCTGGACTCGGTGGGGATCCACTTGAAGATCTTACAAAGCAGGCAAAGTGTGTGGATGCAGGAGGATGAAACAGCGTTAAATTGGCGGTTCATAGAGAGCGAGGAGTCCAGGATGATGCCGAGGTTTTGTGCATGGTCTGTGGGTGTGGGGTGATTCCGAGCGCTGCAGGCCACCAGGAGTCATACCAGGCAGAGGAGGAGGAACCCAGGATGAGGACTTCGGTCTTTTCTGAGTTAAGCTTGAGGCCACTATCCTTCATCCAGGTGGTGACTGCCTTCATCCTGTTGTGGAAGTTGCTCTTGACAGCTGTGGGTTCATCTGTGAGGGAGAGAATCAGCTGGGTGTCATTGGCGTAGGAGACGATGTTGAGTCCGTGACTTCTGATGATGGCTGCAAGTGGGGCCATGTAGATGTTGAAAAGGGTGGGGCTCAGGGAGGAATACCTGAAGCACTCCGCAACTGATCTCTGTGCGTTCTGAGTTGAACGGTGGATAGCCTGACTCTCCGCGTTCGGCCAGTGAGAAAGGAGAGGATCCATTCTAGGGCTTTGTCGCAGATGCCGGCGTTGTGGAGTCTTGTGCAGAGGGTGTGGTGGGAGACGGTGTCGAAGGCGGCTGAGAGGTCCAGACACATTTGGGACATTTTTTAAAGCAGCCCGTGTTTCTTTAAAGTAATCAGTGCTGCTCTTAAAAGAAAAACTATAATGTTTGGGAAAACTTTGGAAGGAGCAGGCAGTGGTCCCCTGGAACACTATCTACTGTCCTCAAGGTCACCCGAAACCATTGACAAAAGTGAAAGTATCTCAAATGGAAACCTCCCTTTGCAAATCAGTGCTCACGTCTTTTGAGGTGTTGGTAACTGATCAATGGTTTGCGGCTGCAATTGTGGTCGCAAACCACTGACACGTCATACTGAATCATAATTAGGTGTCTCCTTCATGCCCCTACCTAATTGTGATTTGGTGTGGGCCATTAAATCCATTTTAAGAGTCACCATACCTGAATGCCATTTTAGGGTCACAAACCCTGTGATTTTGCCAATCACAGGGTTTGCAATCGCAAAATGGCTTGTACCTAAGTTCTTACTATGCTTTTCTCTTGTTCACAAATTTTTGTGCCTCAAACTTCGATTTCCTTGTGCAGCTATGATTTCAAGAAACTGAATTGATCTTCGTAACACCCCCATCAAGGTGAGATGGGAGCATCCTCCAAACTTATGACCATGGATGAAAGAAACTTGGCTTCATAAACAGATGTCGTTCAGCAAAAACAAAATGAGTAGGTGCACAACAGAGATGAGACACAAACACATTACATTGTTCAATCCCTCAACACCTGCACGTATGGGTCACATGCTCTCAAGTACCACTACCATTTACCAAGCATCAGAATCCACACAAATACAATGTCATAATTGCACAAACGTGGTGCTATAAGAAATCGCACATTTGTGGCTTATATGTCATGATGAAAAAAACAAAAGCACATCACATATAGACTTATAAACTAAAATCGTAACGCAAACTTGTCCACCATAAATCCAGTGCCAATGGGGGCGTGGCCTGGAGCCCCTGGAATAACACGTAATTCACTTAGCCTCTCAGCCGATCCCCACAAGCATACAATATACTGAGGCAGAGAGACCGATTGTAACACCCAAGAATACCTGATTTCACTGAGGTGCTGTGGGGTACGAAATTGGTGGTGCTGCTGCCCTTTTTTGTATGAAAACAGCCAGAAACAGACATCTACCAAGTCGCAAGAGGAAAAAACAAAATGGAAGACACCAGGAACAAAGGGACCAGCCTGGCCCGTGAGAAGCTCCCCACACAACTAACCAGGTCTGAGCCTGGAGCAAGCATTTACACCATTTGGCTGTAGAGCAAGAATGGTAAGAAAAACAGACCCCAAGATTAGAGAAACACAACAGACAGGGCCAGTCATGAGCCCAGACTGGATCTGAGAGCTGGCCCCACTGGAGGTCCCATGACATGCCACGTGAGCAATAATCCCACAGGCGGAGAGGAAACAAAGAATGGGCAGTAAGGCTCGCAAGATGTTTGTCAGCTTGCAAGAACCAGAGAGTCCAACGAGAGTCTGGGGTGAGAACATTAAGGTGAAGGGGGACATTTTAGTCCAACCCACAACAGCAACCATCCCCCTGTGCAAAGGGAATACTGTATTTCATAATAATACCTAGACATATGTGGCATTCAACCGCATAAGATAAGCAGCTGAGGAGCCTGTGCCAATGCAGAGAACTGGCTAAGAGCAGACCTCTCCATTCATAACATGTTAAAAGTGTCTCCAGCAATAATATGCTACAGGACTGATTCTGTCCTGTGGCATATTGCCTAACTGACTGACTGTGTGAGAATTGGATTTGTTACTAATTACACATACATATCGAAGACACAATACCATGGACAAAGAGAGAATCTCCCTATAGGCCCACGATGGAGAGGCATTCCAAGATGAAAGATATCTTGCCACTGCATCAAAAAACAGATGGAGGCAGGGTCTTTATGAATTCCACCACATCTCCACAAATAAAATCTGGGGAAATGGGCCTATAGGATAAACTGAATGCTCTATTGGCATCCATAATGTCTACTAGTGATTCTCTGAAACGCAAAATAGACACTGTGGTTATAGTCCTCCTGTGGAAGGACCAGAGGATAATGGCTGTATACATCAGCAAAGTGGAGACCGCTGTGGATAATCTGAAACCAGCCTCTGAGGGGCTTCACAAACAAGTGAAAAATCTGTCTGAATGTGTCCATTTCATAGAGTACAGGGCTGGAAACTGTGAAGGCCGTACCAGGAAGAATAATACACATGTGGTGGGCCTCCCAGAAAAAACTGAAGGAAATCCATGGTCACCTTACTGGAAAAATGATTAACTCAAACAGTAATTCCTCAAGGGCTTTCATCGTTCTACTCCTATATGGAGCCCAAAGAGTCTCAGTGCGATAGCCACCACCAGCAGCACCTTTTTGACTGGTAGTGTCAAGCCTCCTCTATCATGCTTGGGACTTCCTGCTACAGAATGGACAGCAGAAAGGCTATATAAATGAGGATAACAGTGAAGTTATGATCTTCCCTGACTTCACAGAGGCCGTACAGCTGAAGAAAGCCTCCTTCTCTGAAGCAAAACGTAGACTTTTTGAAATGGTCATAAAATAGTCCCTATTATTCCCAGCTAAATTAAAGGTAATAGCAGACAATGTGACGCGCTCCTTGACAGACACCCAGGAATTGTGGGTCTGTGTTGAGAAATATTTGACAGAAGCAGATACCCACCTCAAAAGGAACTGGTTCCCAACACAACGTCACAAGAACACTAGGAGAAGGAGAACTCAACCCCAACACAACGTCACAAGAACACTAGGAGAAGGAGAACTCACCCCAAATGTCCAAAACACTCCCAAGCGCTGCTCTATAGAGAACAGGTGGTGGCTACG
The DNA here is from genome assembly GCA_963921515.1 of Calotriton arnoldi. Lineage (NCBI taxonomy): Eukaryota > Metazoa > Chordata > Amphibia > Caudata > Salamandridae > Calotriton > Calotriton arnoldi. The sequence continues at coordinate 136,231 of CAWUFW010001665.1, forward strand.
GTTGCAAGTCTTAGAGATGATTTAGTGACAATGGAATTTGTGGAAACAGTGGGAAAAGGAACAAACACTTAGTCCAATCAGTGACAATGGTCGATGGATGAACAGCAAATGCTCAATGTGACCCCAAGCACTGCTGATGACCTCCTATGAAACTACAAAACAAACTCTGTCTAAAGAGACTATCCTCAGGTCTCATCAGATGCAATTCCTGGCCTTGCTGGACTTGATAAGTGTCCCTTTGTTTGGGTTGCGGGAGACTGGCTGAGACTTCAGACACTTCAGTGCACACACTACCCCCTTGCTAGCTGCTCTGCTGGAGTCCAGTTGTGCCTATCAGAGATAGCATATGAACAATGGTTAAGTTGACTATGGATAGGGACTGTTGCCTTTCAGTCCTGGGGCAAGGAGGTTGGGGTAGTTAATTCATTTTCAATGTGAACTTGAGGACACTTCAATGATGACTGCCCCAATATAATACATCATAAATGCCTGTATATAACAGTTTGTACTAAGGTAATAAAGTGTATACATATATGGAAATTGCAATGTTCAGAATGCACTTCACAAACTATTGTTATGTAACACAAAGCATTAAAGTGTGTTTAAAAAACATTAATAAATACAGTGCCCAAGTCCTTGTGAAAGGCATGCAAGCACTGAACAGTGGCCAGACTGAGAGAAAAATAGCTTTTAATACATGATATTACAAATATGTGAAACTGTCATTCTGCGCCCTTTTATGTAATATACTATAAGATACAACCCTAATGTTGTCAGAAACAGGATAACCCAAGTATATGTACAGGCAGCACACACCGTAACACATGGCATATGAGGACTCCAGCAATACCATGCTTTGTAAATGTTATTTTCAGGCACTCCAGGATACTCTATTAAGCCCTGGATGCTAATACCACTGCAGGAAGCCAGAACACACGAGGAGGGATGATGCGATACAGCACATATCTGAATACGTACAGGGACGGACTGAGAACCCAAAGCAGCCCCGATATTGCAGCATTGCTAGAGCCAGCAGCCAATGTGAAAGGGAAAACACAGACAATAATTAAAGATGCAATTCAAAAACAGCAAAAACGAAACATGGATTTCCTTTCTTCTGCATTATTTTTCTAGATGAACATTGATCAGCAAAAAAGAGATTTTCATGGCAACATTTTTATTTTGTGCACACCTTAGTTAATTATAGAAAAAAGAGGATCCTTCTATCCTTTGCAATAAATATATAACTGCATTTTTGGTATGTTTAATATTGCACTAGAGATTCACTTTTATTCTAAAAAGTTAACATACTATCTTTTTCATATAAAAAAAGGAATGCCACAAGGTTTTAAATGGTTTGTTGGAAAAAGTGATTATGTATTATATGGAATATATTACCCCCTGTTGTACATTATTAGGATATTAGAAGTCACCTTGGAGTTCCATGACTTTTTAAAGGCGCTAAGCCTCGGGCTTCATCCCTCTGTATGGTCACAGAACTCCTCACTGGCTTCCAATATCCTTATAATGTATGGCAGGGGTTACTTGATATATTGATTTCCTTCTAAAAATATTGCTGCACCATCATGGAACGCAACACCTCCACTGCCTAACAGAAGCAATGGAACAACATTTTCCATAGAGGTCCTTCTTAGTTTTGAGGACTGTAGCCCAAAGTGGCCCCGTGGGCAGCACTGGCACAGAGCTGACTAGTGCTTGGTCTGCTCTTCCTCACCTCCTTGGCTTTGGTGCCAACCAATCAGTATTGTCATGTCACTGTGGATCTGCATCAGGGAAGCCACAATACAACTTTGTGCTTTGTCACTGTATCTCTGTCTACCACTCTGTCTGTCCCTTTTGTGGCTTCCATCTCTTCGTTGCTCCCCGGTCTCTGTTGTACAACCTGTGCCTGCTTTCTTTTTCATCCGTGCCACTGTGTATGTTTTGCCCAGCTTGCCTGCCATATCGCCTCTCCATACTTCTGCTTTTTACTTTCTGACTCTTCCTCAAGCAGACCTCCTCTCGTTTTCCCCCAACCTAGGGTCTTTCTTAATTCCCCTCTCGCTGGGTGACTCAGCTGCTCTGGGTGCCTTTTTGTCCCACCAATCTTCTGCCCCCATTCTCAATGCAGATTGCCTATCTGCCCGGCTGCCTCCCAAAGTGGCATCCTATTCTAACTTCAGTCTCCCCTGGTGACCACAGACTCTGCGTTAGTGGCTGTGGCGTCACGCAAGTGGGAATTTAAACATAGCAAAAACATTCAGGCCAATATTTATCATGGGTTTGCGTTGCCCTTGCCCCAAGTAAGGGGGCGCAGGGCCGGCGAAAAAACCTAGAATGATATTTACCATGCCACGCAAAGCCATCTTGCATGGTCCTGCGTGGCTTGGTAAATGTGGAGTAACACAAGGCAGCGCAAGCCGGTGCCTTTGCGGTGCCTTGTGTTACTCTGACATAGGGAGGTCTTACATGAGTGGAGGCTGGGTGTTCCCACGCATCCACCCATGTATTTTGACGCATTCCCAGATTTACCATTAGTGGAAGACCAGGGAATGTGTCAAAATGCCACGCCTTCCCAGTGGAGGTATAACGAGGAGAAACATCCTTATTTCTCTTCATTTTTAGGTCTCGCCTAGCGTTGCAGCACATGCGCTGCTCGCTCCGCGAGAGATATTGTGGATGAGGGGTTTTCAGAAGGGGACTCGAAGCCCCGCCCCTCATTTTCATTGACTTGCGTCACCGTTTATGCTAAACGGTGGCCTGCCATTGGAAATGGGGTATTTTTGTTGCCGCCCTTTCGCCTTTTCGTCCGGTCCATCCGGTCTGGCTCGTCTGCTTTGCGGCTGTCGCAGAGCAATTTCTTATCTTTATTAGGGGGCCATCTGTTTTCACTCAGCCGCGTGTTTATTTTTGCATCGCGCTTTCACTTAAAGTGAAAGCGCGATGCAAATATAAACACGCGGCTGAGTGAAAACAGATGGCCTACAGGCTTAACTTCTCTTTGTTTCCCACATGTAGGCACTGGAGGTAACTGCATCTGCAAATCTTATGAGAGAACAGAATTTGCAATCTTACAGTTATCTACACATTTGAAGGACCTTCGCAAAAATGGTTTGCGTCGGGTTTTCCATTCCACTCAGGGTGAGGCGCTTTTCAATTATAACGGTGTCCGACCGACTAAGAGCCCATGATGAATCCATGGGTGACAGGAAGAGGGCAACTCAAAGTTACCTCTTTTCAGGGGGTGGGGGGAGGGGGCGCACTCCTGGAATATCTGGATGCCATGCACTGCAATGAGCAGGCAGTCGTCATTCCGTTAAAAGATGTGCTTGACAACAGGACGTGATGAATGCGACACGATTGGTGAACGTGTTGTGGGTTCGTCTTCCCATTCGAATTACAGACGCCATCAGCAGGTTTATTCTGCTTGGGACGCACTTGGCAGTTGGAAAATACACCAAGCAGGTTACATTGAATAGCCCGTCTCTCCCACACAGAGATGTTCTGTTTCCTTTCATTTTTAAATGCCTAGCATGGGATTTTCCACAGACGCGTGGAAAGAAGCCAGCAGGAATTGTCGGTTCCCTGGGCTGAAAGCGGATAGGGTGGGTTGATAGGGGAGGCGGGTTACACAGTGCACGGCTGATCACTTTCCGTAGGTGCTCTGTCTTCACGTGGGAAAGACGCTGGTGCTAGGGTTTGTTTTATGTGGGTGTCTTTGTTCGCCTTCCATTTCTTCCTTGCCAACCCTTGATTTCTGCCCTTTACCTGCTACTGTGTTTGTGTCTTAACTTCCCATTTCCCTCGCTCTCCAATTACTGCTCCCCCATATTTTCTATCCTTTGGCACCCTCTGACTTTCATTTATTTTCTTTTTTTCCCACAAATCCATCAGCTGTAGTTTGTTTGGCGCCTGTGCCTTCCTGCTCCGTTCCTCTGCCGCCTCTTCATTAACATAATTTAAGTATTAATTGACTGCTACATGGTATTTAAAAAAAAAAAAAAAAAAACTTAATTCCAGGACATGGCCTCACAATCGTGGAGCGATCCTGTGGATGATGCATGGTGTGCTACTGAAACTATCGACTCACTGGGATGCTCACAATACCAGTGCTTAATTTGTGCCAGTGGTTTCCGGTGCTCAGCACGGACACCTAATTGTCAGAACAGGGGCTTGTGACAGTTTGCCTCAAGGGGGCTCTGTCTGGCTAATTTAGAGATGACCAGAACACAATTATGAATTCAGTATACACTAAAAATGACTATTACCTGCCACCCAAGCCATTCTTCTAGGTTTGGGGGCCAGTGCTTAATTTGTAAAAACATAAGTGCCAGGGCCCTTGTATGGAGGCTGCTGCAGCTCGCACCACCCATAGCACCTACCAACGCTGCCAGTGACGGTATCTACACAACTACTAACCATCACACTGCTACAACTGAGGCAATTCAGACTGTTAGAGGCCCCAAAAGCTAAAAGAAGGGTATGGGCGACATGCATTAGTTCTTTTTAATTATTAAACAACTGTTTGCCCTACTCATCTCCAAATTACACAAACAGCTGGCAGCTGTCACAAGTGCAGGTGTTGACAATTAAGTGCCGGTACCGAGCACCGGAAACCACAGGCTCAAATTAAGCACTGCCTGAAAAAGTCCGAATTGTCACACTTGTAGGAGTGTGATGGTTAGTAGTTGTGTTGTTACTATCATTGGCAGCAGGGCAGGGACAATGTTTGGCGCAAGTTGAAGTGGCCTCCTGACAAGAGCCCTGGCGCTTTTTTTTTCTTACAAATTAAGCACTGAACAATGCTCACAATTCACCTGCCCCTTCAAAAGCAGCCCTACCTGCTGCTGCGTGACTATTGTCAGTTAGCAGGTTTTTCAACCACGCCACACCTGTGCTCATGTCGCTGCAGTGGCTTCCAGTGGCAGTGAGATGGACCGGTAAAACAGCTTGCCTAGGGCACAAAATCTTACACCCTGCCCCCCTACCTAACTCCCACCTACTGTCTGCTGCAGATCTTGAAAATCTCAGTTGGCCGCTGCTCTCCCCTAAGTATTGAGTCTTTTCTCTTGAGCCCCCTACATTAAAAAACTGCACACCATGAATCAATCCTTCTCCGGCCTGGCTCCCATTATTTGGAACTCTCCACCTGTATTGACCCTCCCACTCTACCTTCAAGGGAGAATGTCTTCTCTTCAGACGTCACACAGCTTTTCCACCTTAAGTTCTTCTGCCTACCTAGTAGGGCTGGTCTCAACACCTACACATGTACCTTGCCTCTACGGAGACATGCTTCGTTGCCCATATCTCCGTTGCAAATACTTCAGTTAATCAGTATCTGTGAATAATCTATATACTCCCTTCTTATGACTTTTTTAACGAAAGTGTCAATTTAATTTCTATATTAACCTGCGTTTTTCAATTTCCTGAGTGCTTTGTTGTTTTTATATTTAGCACTATAAATGCATATTGGTTTCATGCTCAATACGGAAAGGGCACTGTTGTTGCACCAAGGATATTGTGCTGCATAACTAAAAACTTATAAGGTCCCAAAAGCGAGACCTATTGGCTATGCCAATGCTCTCTGCCCCCCCAACACACTTTTTTTAACTTTAATAAGCGCGGCGCCGTCTTCACGGACACCGCGCTATGCAATGCAATAGGTGTTGCTTTTGGTATTGTAAATAACAATGCCTTCATTTTTTTTAAGGCATTGCCATTTACAATGTCAATAGCTCAAAATAATGTCATTGCGAGACCTATTGCATTGCAAATGCTTGTTTCTTCTTCCCATGTGTGCTGCATTCTGCACACACATAGAAAAAGGAAAATGCCTCTGAGGATTGTTTTTGTGCAGGAAGGTACCCCTTACTGCACAAAAACAATCCTGCCAACAACACAGGCACCTTTTTACCGTGTGCTAGGGTGCCTGCGTTGGCGCTATGCCTGCGTTGGTGCTAGGCAGCATATTGTGCGCCAGCGCAGGCAGAGAGCAGGAGCGCAAACGTTCTTAGGTTTGTTTCCTGGAGCAGGATCTATCCTTCCATCATGAACTGAACATCTTGTTTTATTGAGGTAGTGCAGAAATACACTGATAACATAAGCAGGTAGTTACGAACAATAATACTTTCTGACACGGGTTTATGTATCCGAGCACCGCCCTGTAGAATTTAGTCATCTTTCAAATATCTTTTGGAAGTACCATGGAATTGGGTGACAAGCTGGCATAAAATAGTATTTCAGATGGTGTTTCATTTCCCACCACAGTGATTGATGTTTATAGTCGGCTACCTGGAAAATGAACAATAATGTCCTTTATATCTCCTGGCATCGCATTCATTCTTGGTTTCATTCCTACTACACACTAGAAACGGCATACGTCTCTAGTGGGTAGAGGCAGACGGTATTAGGCATTGTTTTGGCAGGTTTTCTGGAAATTGCGTTGGACAAATGCACTATCTGGCCTGTTTTGTTACTCATCTCAAAGCCATTCGCATTGTCAACGTTGGAAGGATGAAAGGCTGATACGCCCAGGCCCCTGCTAGGATTTAAACGTGTGATGGCTTGTGGGATGCACAAGGTTTTGTGCCACAAGTGCATCAAGGGGCTGAGCTAACTCACTCATCCATCTGGCCACATTTACAACCTTCATGGCTTGCTGCAGACCCCCTTTGCAGACCACACTTCATTATACCTGCCGCAAACAAAAATGGAAGCGCAACAGTTTTGTTGTGTTTTTTAGGGTGTGCTGTGGCATACAGTGTTTAGCTGGTCCCTTGCTACAGTTTTAACAAGACATGATTTCCAGCAGACTCAAGGCATGATAACTGCATTCGGTAGTAAGTAGTCATGGTCTTGGACTTCCAACTGCACAATGTGTAGTCAAAGTCAGTTTCCAGGGGTCAGCAGCATTGCAGACAAAGCTATGTATTGTTGAAACTTTGTAGGGTTCATTTAGAAAAAAGAACTATGCAGGGGAAAACAAAGTACGCAATTAGCTCAGATTGAACCCTGATGGCCTAGTAACGCCCCAACATAATTCTCTTCCCCAACTGCACATCATATCGGGCAACATTCACTGAACAACAAGCAAATCTCGACCTGGACGTTTATAACCTTATTTGAATGTTGATCTACTCGTTTTAGGAATTTAAAGAAGTTTCTGACTTACGACTGGAAACCTGAGCCAGTCCTAGATTTCCAGATGGACTCAGGCAAAATGTTTGTAAATTCTATTTCGCGTACACAAATATACCGGAGGATGTTTGCCCATTTGAAAAAATCAAAACATGGGCAAATGTACTTGTTAACTTTTTTTTTCAAATTCTTTTTATTGAGGCGTTTTACCAGTACGATATGACATGACGGGATCATGACAACATTACATGTATATCAGGATTGACATAAGGCAATATGTAGGGTGACCAGAATTTGAAAGCCAAAAACCGGGACATTTCACAAAAATAGAAGAAGGACTACAATTTTACTTCAAGCGAGCGCACATAATGACAGCATTCCTCAGCACAGAATTACAGAACAGGCTGTACGAACATACATAAAATGCAATTTTTGAACCCAGTAGCTTGTCTGTTAATTAAATTGCTTTCTTTAAACAACTGCTAACTATCCCTGCTTTGTAAAACATAAAAAAGCACCTCCCGCCGTTTTCAGTCGACCCTCTTTAAAAACCTGGACATGAGCTAAATTTCTTGAAATCTGCCCAGACAGCTGGTGAAAAACCGGGACAGTCGAGGCAAATCCGCGACGCCTGGTCACCCTACAATATGAGCACATCAATCTGGGGGTAAGTCCGCTGTGAGGTTCATGCGGCGTAAGGTGGGGCGGTAAGCCATGTATAGAGCACCGCTGGAAGCGGAAGAGCGCGAGCGCGAGTTATCTACACGGTCTGGGCCGAGTGCTTGAAGAAGCGTGTTGTTCCAATGCATCGTGGATATTTACGCGTACCTCTAAAACTCTGAACTTGGGGTAGGGTCGAGGTAACAAGACAGTGTGAGATTTAGTGAATTATCGTGCAGGGGAGGAAGTATGACAGATAGGGGGATACCCAGGGATGTGCCAGGGCAGGGAGTGTGGCTCATGGAGAAAATTGAACAAAAGAGGCCATCAGGAGCCACGCACAGGGTACGCCAGAGAGGCTTATTGTGCATGTGCGGGGAGCCATGAGTGCGTAGAATGTGTCACTCATGGGGGGGAACTAGAAGGATGGGGGCAGGGGGAGGATGAGGAGGGTCACTGCCGTGGCTACTGGGGAGTGCGGGGAATGTCAGCCTCCCGCAGCTCCTCCAGTGGCGGCTGGTGGAATTTGAAACTGGTGGGGCGTATGCAGAACGAATGAACGTATGCGAGCGAGCGCAGCGAGCGAGCCCGACGGCAATAAGGAGGGTTCGGGGGGGGCGTTCTCCCCCCGTGAAGAAATTTTTAAAAAATGTGTATCTTTTTGGTGCGATTTTCAGCACTATTTCTGTGATAAATGGACTAAAAATTCAGTTCTTCTAGGCATTCATAAATGAAAACTCATACATTATTTCAGAGAATTTCTGGGTTGCCAAGTCACACACACCGACAGGACCGACACATTTGTTAACTCGCAGAGGCGTTGAGACAGACGCACTGACACACACCACTGTCAGACCACTGACACACGCAGGCTTGTGTAAGGAGAATTACACAAATCAACATTCAGACACACAGGTTCAGAAGATACAGAAAAATTGTGCAAGTACAGAAGAGGGTAAGAAAAAATAAGAAACACCGACCTGAAGGAATTACAGTCTTGCAAACATACGTGGTACAAGAAGTACAACGTCGTCATAATGGTGAAAGGATAAGACGGCCATGTCGGGATTTGAACCTGAAGCTGGCAGAAATCACCCTTCTTTTTGCACCACGGACATTACACCACAGGGATATCCTAGCAACAACTGCGTTTTTGACCTGCAGAGCTCCTTCAAAACACATTTGCGTCAAGCACACGCAGAAGCAAAACAAGCACTGGCGTCTGGCAAAGCCAATAGGCCTGGCATGCATTTTGAGCCTCAAATAAAACATAAAACCCTGCTGCAGTGTAAAATCAAACAAAACAATCTGTATGCAGTGTATCTAGGAGATAAAACATCATTAGTAACGATTCAGAATAGTTTTCAGAAAATCTTGCAATTGAAAGCGATAACATCTTCCTGAAACACATACAAAGCACTAGTGAGACGCTGGTTTGCCCCGCGACCCACCAGCCCCTTGGAGACCAGCTGGGGTGCTCGAAATCCAGCGAAACAAAATGGGGAACCCACTCACCACGAGAACTTTGAGCCAGGGACTTGGCCAGAGGGGTCATTGAGCCCAGGGTCAAGAAGGTGGAGAGGCCGAAGAGCTGCAGGTGCGAAGGTAGCCCGAGGGTCGAATGGGGTCTGGGGGTCCGGGGATACACCGGTGTGCAGGTCAGTAAGACATTGCTCAGGCACGACGCGCCGGTTTTCCAAGGAAGCCACTCGCTGCGTCAGAGCAGAAACATGTTAAATATTCATCTGATGTACACACTGGAAGAGATGGAGCCGGCCAACTCTTAAAGCTGCAGCGCAGCCTGTAATTCACAACCAAGGGGTTCTACGCTTTGCACAGTCACGATGTTTCAAAATGCTTAGCAATTGCGCATATTTCCTCCTGAAATACTTGGCATGTACCATGTTGTGTTTCTCCAAAATCCCCCGGCCTCTCCCCCCAAAAATAATATTTTGTTGCACTCTGTACAACGTAGTTCAATGAGTTTTCTGAGCTATACCCTGAAAATAAATGTGAATTCTTTTAGAAATTTGGCGCTGAAACAGCAAACCTTCGACGGAGCACAATGATTCTTTCGAGTGTCGAACACATGCTTTCATACACAACTTCCTCCAAAAAAAAGTCACACTGGCCACAACATAGGCTTTTCTTTTGAAACTTAGCAGAGAGGCCAAACATTGAATGGGTATGAATTCGGACCTCTACTCTCACCATTAGGGCCAGTTAGTTACACTCTGCAAGAATGTCAGAGATACTTAAGAGTGCAGGACGTCAGCACCCTCAGCTCTCGATTCAGCACTTTGCATGCAAACCAAAATTCACGCACTACATTGTCCCTAGTACCTAAAGCAAATGCAATCTGTAGAGAGCACCGTGTAGGAAACCCGCACCCTTCCTTGCAGTGGTGCCGTTCACTCCAGGGCAAGTAAGACGACTCCATGTCGTAAATAAAGGCAGGAACAGCACCAGCCGTGGAATGGGCTCTGAAACCAAACAAAACCGCTCCCTGCGCCTTCATACCCGTGACCCTGTGAAGAAGCAAGGATATCGCTGGGTCTCTCGCCTCTATAGCAGGGGCTTGGGGTGATTTTGGTACAACCTCCATTGCCTGGCTGAAACAGGAGCGCTGCAAAGCTGAGCTTCCGAGCCATCCCATTTTCCAGGCTATCGACTGCGCGCACAGTGCAATCAAGAAATCTATAGGAAATGCAGAGAGATTCATAAATTTTAAGGGGCCCTTCGAACGCGCATGCAGCTGAAAAACTGGGCTCACATTCTACAAAATTCACGGACAGCGCGCAATTTTTCCATGCCAGGAAATGAGCTCTATCCAAGTGCGTTTGTCTTTGCAAGTTGTTTTCGGAAAGCCTTCTATAAGCACCACTACAAATATAGAACAATTAGAAGACACTCCAGGGAAGCAGTGCACGCCGCCTTCTACTGACCACATTGTTAATTTACCCCGACGTCAGCCTCGTTGTACAGTGTCACGGAAGAGTCCTTTATTGTTTGTTTTAAGGGGTTACTAGAAAGGAAGCCACCCGAACTATACATGCGGGTGCAGCATTACTTTAATGTGTATTACACGAATACCACCCTGCCCGTCCCGCGACTTCCTGTCCACTGCATTCCACACCATGTCAGCCACCCCAGAATTCATAGGGGGCCCGGGCTTGATGAACCCCGAGTTCACACACACTGCGCTTCAAAGATTAAATAAAAACACAGCCCGCTCTCCGGCACCGAGCAGCGACAACCAGGACACGAGCCCCTCCCGCAGGGCCCTGACCCCGCCATCGACCTGCACCCCTTCACCAACACTCTCGCGAGACACCGGGATACACCATAGATCACACTCTCTGCTACAGACACCCCCCTCCCCCCACCCCCGACACACACACACTTCAAGTTTAGGCCATCGATCCATGCAGATAATGACCGAATCACCCAAGGCCATTAATGCACTATGGAGGATTAGCGCCGAGGTATAGAGCCATTTTTGAACTCTCAGGAGAGGGAGAGGACAGACAGGCGAGAGCCTCTAACACCAGCAGGGCATTAACTGTCCATACAACACGGTCCCATAATAAACCACTTCCAATATTGAGAATGCAGATTAGGCAGTTTATTTGATGCAGTTCTAATTATGTAGATTGTAGGTGGCATTTATACAGCGCACATTCTTATGGCCTCGCGGCGCAAAACCAAACCGCCGCTTCTATGCCCCGTATATACATCCAGCATTTAGGGCTCTTGCAAGTGAGAGCCTGGCCACGTCTCTCCCAAATGTGTTATTTTTAGGTCTCGCCTGAGCCAGCGCATGCGTTGCTCTGGCGAGACATTTAGTGAGTGGGCTTTAAAAAGCTGACCACAGTTTTTTGTATGGCCTAGAGCGTGCGGTTACGCACACAGTTAAGAGCAGAGGTGCCATCTGGCTTTCCTCTCTCGTCATGGTGCGCGCACATCGCACACCACTCGCCAGACGTGCCTCTTTTTCTTTTTTTTTTTTTAACTTGCAGTGCGAGGCGCGCGCGCTTGTTTAGAAATGCTCTAGCGATGTCCGTGACAAGCTTTAAAGGGCTTGGAATAGTAGCATTTTAGTTCCATGTGACCACTAATGTCTTTAAACCATATTTTCTTTTATTTTATAGGTTGTGCTGCCTCCCTACTTCAAGCTTTTTTCAGTGTTACATGCGAATTCCGGAAACAAATGCAACTGCTTCACAGTACAACACGACATGCGCAGCCAGGACAATGGCGGCCGCTCGTTCTAAGATTGGTGCGTTAATAGCTCTGAATGGGCCGACTAGGAAACTACTTGATAATGTCGAAGACTGTTTTGAAATGATTCAACCGAGCACCGGCAGAGGTCTTACAGTGAGCTATAGTCGGCACACATTTGCATTTGGGCAATCTATTGTTCCTTACTGGTTTCAGACACTGCTAAAGTCTGCACGCAGAGTTAAACACTGATTTTTGATATTCGGTGTTAAAATACCACACTGGGTGCAGCAAGTTTCAGGATTTGGGAAACGGATCACGGTCTAGTTATATTTATTGTCCCGCCTCCTCCATGCGCAGAGCAACTGTGTTATAAGCGTCGCTTTCCCATGGTGCAATGGGGTTACCGTTCCACGTAATGTGATCGGACAGGCCCGGTCAGCTCTGCCTGGTGCCGGACTCGCAGTGACCAGAGGCCGGCAGTCGCCAGTTGCTACCTCAAGGTGAGACTTGTTTACCCTTTTTTTTACTACACTTTGTATGGCCCCTCTGCTGCTGCTTGTATGTTAGAAGCAGGAATTAATTATTTGGGGGGATCGCTATACAATATAAAATGGCAGATTGGCATCTGTGAATAATGGGGGTGCTATTCATCTCGCAAATCTAAGTGACGTCATTGGCAGCGCGAGCTTCACTCTCAGCCATCTGATGTCACGCAGAAGCTGTCGGTGAATAACATCCCGTTATTCCCAGTTCTCCTGCTATAATTCTATATTTGACCGTCCTCCCTGGCTCCTACTGTACTGCGCCACTGTCTGCATGTTGTCTTTTCTTTTCCCTCTTCATAGCTTTTCATGGCTTCTGTCGTCAGTCCCTCCCCCCCCCAACATTCCCTCCATCTCCTTTCTACTCTTCATCCTTGTTTTTTACCATCTCCTGTTCTACTTTCTCTTTCGTCTTTCTTGTTTACTTACAGCTGCCGTCCAAAATGTGCAGGTCTTCCTTCCCAGTAACGTTAAAGGCACGCAGCAGGGTTCTTTTACAATTTCCTGCTCGTTTTCACATCAGTGCTCCTGTGGGAATTTGATTACCTTTTGTCTTTAAGACACATGTTCTAGTTTCAGGGGATCTCATTAAATAGAAAGCTTCCCATTCAACGGGGATCTTAAGTTTTGGGGCACAAACAGGTTAGTTAACTTCTGTTCCCAATCGCTGCACTCTCCGTGCTCTTTCTCCACACTCCCTAACACCTTTCTGGCTCTGAACGCAGTAAAACCTTAAGTATTTGCGTCACATCAGTGAAAAATTTAGAAGTCACATCAGCCAGTCACAGCACTCTAAATAAAACTAGCTGCTAAGTATATAACCACGTTTCAAGGAACACATTTGTACCAGCGACACCCCCTTCTTTCTCCTCTCCCTGTCCCTCTATTCTCCACCTTTCCTCACTCTATTCTCCACCCTTCCTCTCTCTCTTTCCCTGCCTTATGCAACGGCGCTGTGATATATGATCATGTTTCAAGGAACACGTGTACCATAGTGACACCCCCTTCTTTCTCCTCTCCCTGTCCCTCTATTCTCCACACTTTCTCACTCTATTCTCCACCTTTCCTCTCTCTCTTTCCCTGCCTTCTGGAATGGCGCTGTGGGATAGATTGAGAAATTAAGGAGCAGTCTGGAAGTACAAGACGGAAAGGGAGGCACAGAGACACCAAAATCTACTTTCTACCAAGGTATAGTCACAGATATACCTTTAAGGCTCTCTCAGATCTTGCAGACATGCCTGGTGCCTCCTTTTTAAAAGCCCCAAGCAAAATAAAATTTTGCCGGTTTAGAGCTCCCTCTTTCCTGGCAACTGGGGTATTTGCGGCCTGCATTTGCAATGTGGTAGACCACTGTTGGTTGCCCGATAGTGCTTGCCTAGTTTCAGTAGTCAGTATAACACCAGCCGTGCCATAGCCCGCTCTGTTATTTACATTCCAATATGTACTCTATAAGGAATGCCAGTATTACTTTGCAGCTGTGCATTCGAATCAGTCTGGTTGTTGTTTTAGTTCATAATACGTATTCAGCTTATAACACTTTCTCAATTGGTAAAGGTAGTGATGTTGACGTTAAAAATACCAATGGTAATACCGCTTTGCAAATTACTCCACTGCAAACAAAAAAAAACAAAAGTGAAAAACATTGTCATTTTAAACGCCAACAGCTTTAACTTTTACAAATGCGAGACCTATTGCATTGCAAATGCTTGTTTACAGTTGTCTCCAGACCAGACACCGTCCTGGAGGGTCCGGGGTGCAGGCAACGGGTGCCGGCGCTCTTACCATCGGACTGAGGCACTATACTGTTGCCACTCATTCACCTCAGTTGTCGCGTATTTTACCCAACTTACTTTGGTGTAAGCACCCTGTTTCAGCTGTAAACAGAAAGCGACTGGAGTGTTTTTGTAACCCCGGCTCGTGTTTTTTTCTTAGTGTGAACAGTTTAAAAGTTCGCCCTTGAAACGCTCCAGCAGTCGCGGCTCGCAATACTCGCCGGGGGGGGGGGGAGGGGGCCGGGGGAGTTTTAAAATAAAATAAAAAAACTTACCTGACCGGGTCCGTGCCGGCTCTGCTCCGGGGTCCCGTTGGCGCCTACAGGAACAGCTGTGTCACTGCTGGCAACCCCTCTCAGCCAATCCTGGCGCTGCTCCAGCAGCGCCAGGATTGGCTTAGCAGGGCTGCTCCCCGCCCGCCTGCCCATTAGGAGACCGAGGTTTGAGCCTTTGCTCAACCCTCGCTCTCCTAATGCGCAGCCGCAGCCTGAGCAGACACTAGTGCGCATGACTGGGCTGGTCGGAAAAATTTGCCGACCTTCCCCAGTCATGCGCACTTGTGCATTGTGCTGCTGCCTGCCCCTGGTCTGACAATGCATGTCAGTCAACATGACGCCGGACCGCCCACCCTCTTCAGACTCTGAAGGGGGTGGGCGGTCCGACGTCATGCTGACTGACATGATTGTCAGTTCTCCCTCGCGTCTCTGAACTTAAGTAAACTGACTCATTGTCAGTGAAATTGCTCTCCCACCCTCGCAGCTCCACCATTAAGTGAGGCCTGCCCCTGCACTCTCGAGTGTTGGTGATCGAGGCCCTCCTCCACCCGCAGGTTTCCCTGCGCCTCATCCCTGGTGGTCCAGTGGACCTCTGTCTCCTTCCTCTAACTCTGCTCTTTCACTCGTTTTTCTACCCTTTTTTTATCTTTCACCTTTCTGCACTTTTCTGCATCTCTGCTCTTTTGTGCCTTATTTCTGCTCATTTTCCCTTCCTCTCGCTCTGCCCTTTCACTTGTTTTCACTCGTTTTTCTACCCTCTTTTATCTTTCATCTGTCTGCACTTTTCTGCATCTCTGCTCTTTTGTGCCTTATTTCTGCTCATTTTCCCTTCCTCTCGCTCTGCCCTTTCACTAGTTTTCACTCGTTTTTCTACCCTCTTTTATCTTTCACCTTTCTGCATCTCTGCTCTTTTGTGCCTTATTTCTGCCTATTTTCCTTTTTTTCTTTATCCCTTATTTCCTCCCTTTACCTTTCCCCGCTGCTGCTGCCCCCGCGGCCCCTCCCCCCCAGCGCGACCGGCCCAATCCAGCTCCCCTCCCCGCTCCCGCCTACCAGCTGTCCAGCCCTCCCCGACCCCTACTTAATGGCGGCCACTGCACGGGCGCGACGCTGGCGCGCCGAAGGCGCGTCAAAGGCAAGCCCGTCTGCGCCCGTCCGCGATCAGCGCCAGGAACCCTGGACCTTTGCCCCACCAACGCAACGACCCAGCAGCACTCCACGCACTCAACCCAGGCCGCAACAACAACTGCAAGCTAGCAACACCAGCCGACTCCCACGGACCCTTCAGCTGTCACCGCTGCCAGCACACCTGCAGCACCGCCAAGAACACGGATCCAGCACAACCCGCCCACAAGAACACAACCGAACCGAAGACCCTGCAATGCATCCTCCTCAACGTCCGATCCCTCCACAAACACGCCACAGAAATCTGGGACCTCCTCGACATCACCACCCCGGACGTAGCGTTCTTCACCGAAACCTGGACCAACACCACCTCGGGACCGGACATCGCCATCGCTATCCCCCAAGGATACAAGATCTCCAGGAAGGACCGCCCCACCCGCCCAGGAGGAGGAATCGCCATCGTCCACAAATCCAGCCTCCGCCTGAGCACACTCCCTGACGAGCCCACAGAACTGATGGAACACCTTCACTTCAAGATACTGGCCATCCCCACCGCCACCCTCCGAGGAACCCTCATCTACCGAGCCCCTGGACCCCGCGGACCCTTCGCCAACTCCATCACGGACATTATCTCCCCGCAGGCCATCGCATCCACCAACTACACCCTGCTGGGAGACCTCAACTTCCACCTCGACAACCAACTGGTCCCCAACACCACATCCCTCCTGGACAACCTCCACAACATTGGACTGCGCCAGATCGTGACCGAACCCACGCACTCAGCAGGACACACCCTCGACCCCCTCTTCACTACAGGAAACTCCATCACCTTCAGCCACACCACCGAACTCCCATGGACCGACCATCGTTGCGCCCACTTCACCTTCAGAACACCCACCATCCACAGACACCAGCACCTGCTTCCACAAAGAAACTGGACCAAAATCACCGACGACCAGCTCACCTCCTCACTCAACAACTCCACCCCAACCATCGCGGAAAACGACGACCCCAAAACCGCAGCCCGAACCCTGCATAGATGGATCTCGGACAGCACCAACACCATAGCCCCCCTCAAGAAAAACAACAATACCCGCGCCAAGAAAGCCAGATGGTTTACTACCGAACTTCGAGAGTCCAGAAGCACATGCCGCCGCCTCAAAAAGGCCTGGAGGAACACCAAATCCACAGAAGCCCACGACAACTTCAGAGCCGCCACCAACGCCCACCATCAACTCATCAGAGAAACGAGGAAAAAGCGATTGAAGACAGAATCTCCACCCACGCGCACTACAGCAAGGAACTCTTCAGCATCATCAAGGAGTTCGCCCAACCCACTAGCGAGTCTACCGACATCCCTCCCTCACAAGACCTCTGCGACAAACTCAGCACCTTTTTCCACCACAAAATCAAGAGCATCTACGACAACTTCGACGAAGACAACCAACACACTGAACCCTCACCAACCACCCCCGACACCCGGAAACCACGATTGACGACTGGACAGCCCTCACCACCGAAGACACACTGAAGACAATGAAGTCAATCCACTCAGGGGCCCCCACGGACCCCTGCCCCCACCACATCTTCAACAGAGCCGCCGACACCATCGCACCCAGGCTCCGCCACACCATCAACCGCTCCCTGGCGACCGCCTCGTTCCCCGACGACTGGAAACACGCCGAGGTCAATCCCCTCCTAAAGAAACCCTCAGCGGACCCCACCGACCTCAAAAACTACAGACCCATCTCCCTGCTCCCGTTCCCAGCGAAAGTCATCGAGAAAGCCTTCAACAGCCAGCTCGCCACATTCATTGAAGAACACAACATCCTCGACTCCTCCCAATCCGGCTTCAGAAAAAAACCACAGTACGGAAACCGCCCTCCTCGCCGCAACAGACGACATCCGCACCCTACTGGATAAAGGAGAAACAGTAGCCCTC
Organism: Calotriton arnoldi; assembly: GCA_963921515.1. Classification (NCBI taxonomy): domain Eukaryota; kingdom Metazoa; phylum Chordata; class Amphibia; order Caudata; family Salamandridae; genus Calotriton; species Calotriton arnoldi. The sequence continues at coordinate 153,908 of CAWUFW010001665.1, forward strand.
ATCCTCCTCGACCTATCAGCGGCGTTCGACACAGTCTCCCACCGCACCCTAATACGCAGACTCTACGACGCAGGAATCCAGGACAAGGCCCTCGACTGGATCCGCTCCTTCCTCTCCGGCAGGACGCAGCGGGTCAGACTCCCCCTTTCCTCTCGGACCCCACACCTACCACCTGCGGAGTCCCCCAGGGCTCAGCCCGACGCTCTTCAACGTCTACATGGCTCCACTCGCCCCCATCGTCAGAACCTACGGACTCAACATCGTGTCATACGCAGACGACACCCAGCTCATCCTCTCCCTATCCAACGAGCCCAACACCGCCAGACGCAACTTTCGAGAAGGCATGGAAGCCGTCGCCAAATGGATGAAAAACAGCTGCCTACAACTAAACACCAACAAAACAGAAGTACTCATCATGGGCCCAAACCCCGATGCCTGGAGCGACACCTGGTGGCCCCCCGCCCTCGGAAACCCGCCAACCCCCACGGACCACGCACGCAACCTGGGAATCATCCTGGACTCCGAGCTCAAAATGGACCGCCAGATCAACTCTGTCTCGTCTTCCTGCTTCCACACCCTCCGCCTCCTTCGTAAGACCTTCAAATGGATCCCCCTCGGACACCGAAAGACCGTCACTCACGCCCTGGTCACCAGCAGACTCGACTACGGCAACGCACTCTACGCCGGAATAAACAAAAACCTCACCCGCAAGCTACAGAACATCCAGAATGCAAGACTGGTCCTCAACCTGCCAAAACACTATCACATCTCCCAGCACCTGCGCACACTCCACTGGCTCCCTGTTGAGGCGAGAATCACCTTCAAGGTGCTCACCCACGCACACAAGGCCCTCCACGGCACCGGACCAGCATACCTGAACAGCCGACAAATTCCACGCACCCCAAAGGACCCTACGATCAGCCCAGCTCTCCTACGCCGTGGTCCCCCGCACCAGAAAGACCAGATCGGGAGGCCGCTCCTTCTCCTTCCTCGCGGCCAAAGCATGGAACGCCCTTCCGCTCCACCTCAGACAGACATCGCTCCCCATCTTCGCAAGAAACCTCAAAACCTGGCTCTTCGACAGACCCCCTCCTTGATGGATGGAACCTGCACCCCACCCCTAGCGCCTTGAGACCCTTACGGGTGAGTAGTCGCGCTTTAACAAACCCCTGATTGATTGATTGATTGATTGAGAGTTTACTTAAGTTCAGAGATGCCGAGGGAGCTGCGGGCGTGGGCGGCTTGTGGGGCAATGCCCCAGCGCCCTAATGGATGCACCGCCCCTGAGCTCCTCCCGGAATTGCTTAAGCATGGTTTCCCATGCAGGGCCGGCTTTAGCACTGGTGGCGCCCGGTGCCACAATCCTTTTTGGCGCACCTAAACCCCTCGAATTCTCTCACTACCACTGGGCAAAAGTGCCCATCATCTCTCCAAACATAAGTTATTGCTAAACACAGCGCACCCCTACATGAGTTCAGCGCCCCCTCCAGGTCAGATCCCAGTGGGGCCGCACCAGTCGCACTGCCATAAAGCCAGCCCTGATCCCATTTGTCTGCTATGGGTCGTTTACAGAGATGGCGGGCCTCTTCACAATGTAGGTTTATGCTTTCAGCGTCCCCCTATCGGAGGAGGGCACTCTCCCTTTTAATCAGGAGTGGTGGCTGGGAGGCCGTCTAATGTAGGGTAATAACTCTCTTGGCAAGCAGGAGCGCCAAATTAGCAAAGCGGACCTGAACTATATGTTTTGGCTGCCTCTTATAGACCCCCAGGGCAGTCGCTTCCCAGGTATTGAGATGTGTGAGCTCAGTTACAGACATCAGAGTAGTATGAACCGCCTGCCAATAGGTGGCAAGTGCATGGCATTCACATAGCATATGCCTAAGGTCGGCTGCATCAGAACAGCATCTGAAGCATCTATGGCTAGCAGTGGAGGATATGCAGTTGAGTTTTGCTAGGGTGTTAGGCTTGGTGTAAGACTGTGTACTGGATACACTTGAATCGCATGTAGTAGCATTCAAGTGTATCCAGTAGCTGTCCCACCAGCAATTGGAACTTGTTGAGGGCTACCCGTTGGCGCTTATCATCCCCATAACAATTCCCCCAGCATGATATTTAATTCACGGAAGAATGCCCTCGGTTGATGTACCGGGACGTTCACAAAGTAATATAACAAGCAAGGGAAGGCTATCATCTTGGGAAGGGTGATTTTTCTTGTAATCACTAATGGGAGGCGCTTCGGGAACTGGGTCTGGGATTTGAGTTAGTACGCTCTTCAGGTTCCCCTCAAAAAGGTCAGTCTGAGGATGGTAGAGTTGAAACCCCAAGTATCGGGTTGTCTCCCCGGCCCAATTGAAGGCATCAGCACCCATCTGTACCTTTAAGGGGGGCTCGTCCCGGCAAAGGGGGAAGACATAAAACTTTGCCCAGTTGACTCAGAGGCCAGACGCTTTCTCAAATTCCAGGAGCGTGACATGCACAGGGTCGGTGCTAATACAGACATCACAGATATATATCAATACATCGTCGGCGTATAATGTTGCCGCATGGGTCTTCCCCCCCATGGGACGCCCCATCGTTCGCCCTCCATCCGAAAACACAGCGAGGAGCTCCATTGCAATGACAAATAAAACAGAGTAAAGGGGACAGCCCTGGCAGGTGCTCCTACCAATCAAAAAGGGAGCAGAGATTAAGCAACCGATACGTACTCTTGAACTTAGGCTAGTGTAGAGTAGTTTTGTGTATGCAAGCACCCGGTGTCCCATGCCCATCTTCACAAGGACCTAAAATGGTATTCCCAGGAAAGCATCCCAAACGCCTTCTCCAGGTCGAGAATTAGGTCTGCAGCATGTGGGAACAGGAGCGATGCTTGATCCATCACATGGAAAAGACGCCTTAGGTTGTTAGAGGTGTTACGGCCAGGGACAAACCCATTTTGTTCTGGCTGCACAAGATGGGGTAACACTTGAAGGAAACAGTCGGAAAGTATTTTCCCTAGGATCTTATAACCAGTCCTTAAGATTGCTATGGGGAGGTAGGATGATAAGTGTATAGGGTCTCCCCCAGGCTTTAGGTAAGGACATGATGAGGGATTCCCTGACGGTAAGGGGCAAATTTCCCTTTTTGAGTGCCTCATTAAACACGGCCATGTGTTTCAGAGTCATAGTATTCAACAGGCAGTCATAGTATTCGACGGGCAGACCATCCATACCTGGTGTCTTACTACAGGCCAGATCATGGATGGCTGCCTTCACCTTGGCCTCTGAGATGGGGATATCTAGTTCCTCTCGCTACAGTGCCGAAATACTGGCAAGGGGGTGGTCGCCAAAAAGAAGCTGGCCTCCACCAACCAGTATGTTGGACCTGTGCGGTATAAATCTGAGTAACAGGTATAGAAGGCTTGGAGGATGTCGTGTTGTGTTCTAAGGAGAGGACTTTGGGCTAGGGCAATTTCTGTGATCGAGAGTGTGGTGACCTCCTGGCACGCCAGCCATGCTAGGAGGTGCCTGGCCTATCGCCCGTGGTGTGCTCCCGAGCAGTATATGCTGCGAAGTTGTAGCAGCTGTGCCGCTCTAAAAGGGTAGCATGTCTGGATTTGATGCCAGCGAGGATTTCCTGGGCGTCTGTGTCGGGCGGGACATGACGCTGTTGCTCCATCAGAGACAGCTCTGTCTGGGTTAAGTCTCTCTCGAGCTCCCGGTGCACTCCCACTATGTTTTGGATGCACACCCCTCGTGTGATCACCTTGAAGGCCTCCCATTCCGTGGCAAGTGTGGTGGCAGTGGCGTGGATCTCTGTGAAGAAATGGCCAATATGTTCGAGTTGGGTGTCCCTAAAGCCAAGGTCATTGAGTATTCAAGGATAGCGAATCAGGTCTGTTGGCTTAGTGGACTAATGCGTCCACTGTAGGGGCCTGTGTTTGACCTCATGGTCACAGGTTCAAATCCCGGCAGGTCCCCTCAGGCTTTCATCCTTCTGAGGTCAATAAAATGAGTACCATTGAGTTGGGTAACCATAAACATCCGTTATTCAGCGTGTTGATACCCATGGGTGATACATGCGCTTTACAAATACATGTTATGTTATAGTGGAGGAGCAGAGGAAACGATCAATGCACTTGTTAAGTTTTATCTTTTTTTTCTCCACAAGGAAAATATTTATCCCCGTTGGGAAACCCCTCTATAAGCATCACCACCCATTTCAGTATGGATTCATTCGGCTTCATTCCCTGTAAAGGGATTTACTACTGCCTGTGAGCGATTTATGCGTTTTCAGGTTGTTCACAAACTTATGGGCCATTCGTGCCCTTCAATGCCCACTCCCTGTGATCAGCCCCAATTACAGATTTACTCCCCAAAAATTCCTGTGTGAATAAATCCACAAACGTAAGTGAAACACACTTTACTTTTCTAGAATAGAAAAGTGGTTGGGTGCTCCTAAATAAGGTTATTTGAGCATGATGTAAGTTGGACACAATGCAGATAGTTCAGTGCATGTGCAACAGGGTAAGCCTGCGATGCTGTTAACAAAAAACTGTTCATTCGACTTAGGCTCAGGCAGAGCCAATTTACCGCCATCTGGCTGGCGGTATCCCCATGTGCACCACCGCCGCCTTGTGTTTGGTGGAGAGTGGTGGTACTTTGAAAGAGGAAGATTGGCTACTGCTCCTCTTTCCTCCAGGGCTCAAAGGTGGGCAAAAGTTTGAATTAAAAATATTTAATTTTTCAAAGTCGTTTTGGACAAGCAACATAACTGGAAGTGTATTTGTAGAGCACAGCGTTCACCCCGAGGTCTCTCGGGTGCTATTGACAGATAATGTTAGGCTGCAACACCTCCCTCGGCACCCCAAAAAATGTCCCTGACGGTAGATACGTCCCTGCTGATTGATTCCTGAAGCTTCTCTTGCCGTCTCGCGGATCACGGATGTCCAGGAGACGTCTGAAAAACAACTGCCTCGCGCATGTGCGTTTCATTACCCTCATTCCAGCCCCGGGAAAAAATACACAATGGGCGCTTGTTTGTAAATAGCGCCGAACTATCAATTAAGAAGACAGAAGATAGGATTTGGGGTTGGCAAACAAACGTGTCCCTTCGAAACAGTCTCGGAGGCGAGCGACTGCCATGATGGAAACCGCAGCCCATGTCCTCCTTCACGCTTGTTTACAAAATGTCCGTGAAAGAAACAACAACGGGTACTGTTGTTTAGGGAGTTTAGCTGAACCCTGGGCGCTGCAGACAGGAATTCAGACAGGCCTGGGCGCAGGCGGGGAAGGACTGAAAGGAAAGGCACAAAGTCACAGTGGAATGAAGGTGTTGAGTGGGGAGAGAGAACGTTAGATAACATTGGCTGGCCTTGGCTGCTGCTGGGTGTGCACCACTATGAAGGATGACAGAGTGTAAATATGCATCTTTACTCCGTGTACGCTGTGGAGCATAGGCAGGGCCACTGGAATTATGCGGCAGAGGCGAAACAAATTATATGGAAGGGTTAACTAAATTATATGGCAAGAAAAGGCAAATTATGTGACCAGTAGACCTTTGCTCGGCAGCACTTTTAGCTGCATTTTTAGTAACTTGTTATTCGTTTGAGCTAGAAACAATTAGTTTTGTTAAAATCTGCAGATTATACAGCATATGATGGATTGTGCGGCAAATCCATAATTATGCGGAAAATACCTCGGCTGCAAAATCGCATAATTCCAGTGGGCCTGAGCACAGGCAGCGTGCTTGGAAGTCTAAGGAATGCCCAAGCAAACACAGGTCTCTTAACATGAAGATTGCCTGCAAACAGTTAAGGAGGATTAGACAAGGTAATTGCCGGTTGACTTCTACATTCCCCGTACATGCTCAATGTGTCGGGACCTCACCAATGGTCTCGGAGAGGTGGGGGTGCGTAAAGCAAAACAACCATTGGCAAAGCCAAAAATTCTAGCCTCGCAAAGCTAGTGCAATGGTTAGTTTTTCATTTTTTTGTTTATTGCAAGCACATACCACAAAAATAAAAAGAAGAAAAAAAAAAATGGACACTTGCCACCTAAACCATATGATTGCAATAAAAATATGAAATAAAAAATGCTGGATGATTCCTAGCAAGTCAGCGTTATTAAATTAGGTAAAGGAACTATTTATTTTTAATTCACATCACTGGAAAATATTCATCTTATTGGCGCAAAGAAAAGGTACTGTTGCCATTGAATTACTATAACTGCAAGACATATTTTAAACACACAAACAGTAGTGACAAAGTCAATTATTGGCACACAAATCCTGGCACAGAAGTGCACTTCTTTTAGATGCATCTGCACATGTGATCATGAGAAATGCTGTCACTCGCAGTGCAAGAGAACCCAAATGGCTAAAGTGGGCTGAACCATTGCCCATGCTGTATACTGTGGTGGGAGAAAGCAAAATGTGAATGAAAGTTGAACAGACCAATGGAGGAAGAGGGTTGATCAATAGTACTGTATGTATATATTTCTACTTTTTTTTTAAGGTAGCCAGACCTAAAAATACAGCTTGGACGACCTCCTCTTGGGGTTAGTGGGAATCTGTGTGATGTAACAGGAAAGGTAACCGCTCTGCTCAGCTAACTCCAGTTGCTTCAACTTGGATCTTGGCAGAGTATTGAAGGAAGTGGTCCATTTAGGGTCACCCGGGTCACTCGCGACCACCTATCAGCCTTCCATACAAATGAAGAGTCGGTCAGACAGTAGAGAATACAAACCAAAGATATTTATTAATGGTACACTCGAGTGGTGTCCGGTCTGACCAGCCTCCTTAGATTGCGGCAGAGAGACTGACTCCTGCCAACATGGTAACACATAATGTACATCTTCAGAACCACTAAAGACACGCCCAGACTGGAAATTTCCAGTTGGTAGCTGGTGAACAAAGGAGAATCAGAAGGATGAGTTGCAATTCTGGGACCGGGTGCATGCTATCTCAGAGTCAAGGTTACTCTGCCTGCGCCCGCCGCTCTAAGGGTGGGAGCAGGCCTATCTAATATAGCAGCTGCTTTTTGCTGAGGCAGACAGAAGTTAGTTTCGATCATGGCTCAAAATGGCGGCTGAATACAAAATGGTGCAGCGAATGCTAACTTAAGTCGTACAATGCATAGAGAATTTGGCTAAAAGCATTTCTATTCCAACAGTATGCATGCTGCTGTGCCAATCTTTTCTGTCTCCAGTGGTCGAAGCCTGACTTCCTGGAGTGAGACAAGCTAGCATAACCTTGGATAGAAAATTCATAAAACTATGCATATGCACATTAAATGCATGAAGCTGCTGCATAAAACTGGACAATACAGGTACTTCAAGACTGAGTGTCAGCGTCTCATTTGCAAGACCAACTACTGCTGCACATCCTGGGTAGCCTTTAGGACAGACCCAACAACTGGCAATGAGGTGGGCAGATGATCTCTCAGATGGAATGAAAAGTCACAGATGCAGCTACCACGCACTAAGGTCCCTGCATGTAGCCCACGGGTTCAATTGTAAGCTCGTGTGAAGCATTTTGTTTTAAACTGTTTCCAGACCAACATATGATTTGATTCAGCTCTGCCGAATATGGGTTCAGGGAGTCCATGGCATAGGGCTTTGGCCTCTCAAGGAACTGCCTCCATATTTGATCAATTCGAAACATTGATGGGAGACGAGGTGTGCAGACAATCAACAAAGAGCCTTTGTAGGTGAATGTGGGTGGATCATGGGAGTAAATATTTTGGGCCTTTCACTCAACATACCTTGTGGACAGTGGAGAGGGCCTTGAACTTGATCCTAGGTTACACTAGAATCCAGCGCTTTCAGTGTTGGTTTGATATAGTCACAAATGCAGAGGTTTAGGAATATTCTAGCTGCCTGATTTTGCAGCTGTGGAGTCTACCAATGATGTATTTAGGGAGACCTGAGTAGACGACATTACAGAAGTCAAGGCATGCCATGACCACGGCTCTTGTGAGCTGCACAAAGTGATCGGTTTGGAAGGTGGGTAGAAATTTTGGAGTAAAGCGAGTTGCAAGTTGATCCTCTTGTCTCTGGGTAGATTTCAGGCCCAAAAGACAGCTCTGTCTCGAACACGAACCCGAAGTTACTAACTCATGATGAAGTTGATGAGGGTGTCCAAGATTTTAGAGATAGAAAGCTAGATTCAGACCTATCTATCGCTAAGATTTAAATTTTACTTCAATTCATGCATAGTTCATGCAGAAGACACTCTCCTCCATCAAAAGGTAGACATGGTCCACACATGTTACAATGCTAGCCTAGTTTCTTTTGTTGTTCACTAGCTTAAAGAGGATATGGCGGTTTACTTTTCATGGAGAGGGTCAATATATTTTTGAACCTCAAACAATACCACGCTGAACTAAGGAGTTAATCAAAAGCTAAAAGCCTTTTTTTTTCTTTTTATACCAAAGGTCAGGGAATCTCTCATAAAAAGCGCTTCAAGTCAAGAAGTCTATGGAAGTAAAACTGCTTATAATTGAAAAATTCCCCTGCTTTTTCTTCATACATTTCTTGTGAGTAAACGGTGCTTAGTATAGGCATGCATTCAGTACACACTGCATTAGCACGTGGGAGAGTACAGCTACATACTCATAAAGACAATGCACATTTTGTACCATACATAGGGTGCGCCCTGGCACCCCAAGAAGAAAGAGCGATGCGAGCTTCAAAATTCCACATTTTAATGCACAGAATCAGGAGTAGTGGAACTTTTTAAAAACAAACCAGCGGACAAATGATAATTTTCCAATGTTGTAATTTCAGGGCTTTGGGTGTTGCAGCAGTGGGGGCACTGTAAAAAATACGGTGAATACCCACAATGCACTTGTGGCAGCACAAACTCTGGCCGGAAATATTTTTCCTTTATAAACGCACACTTTCGCGTGATCCGAGCCAAAATGAACAGGATATGTCAGTTAAAAACGCAATATGTAAAATAATATGCATGCTTTGTCTGTTTTATCGAAGTGTGATTAATCTCGTGCTCAGGGTAGGCAGGCAGACAGACAGACTGTAAACAGTGCACTATTTGCGTCATGTTTTAGTGCGGTCGAACGCACAGAAAAGCACCACAATATTGAGCTGTTTTACAAAAAAAGCCATTGGTGCCTCGAAATATATATCCAGATTTGCAGAATCAAGATTCGTGGAATTTTTTAAGTACAAGACAGCAGGATGTCTGCCAATGGTGTGCTTTCCACCATCTCAAGTTTAGGGTTATGTACAGGAATGAGGCGTTACAGTGAAAGCGGTCCTGCAAAACACAGTGGACAACTAAAAACTTGTTTTACACTGCAAGGTGTAGACCCTGGGATAAATCTAGGGTCAGTCACATCCCTCAACCGTCGTGACCCCTATTGTTATAAGTGCCAGGGCTCTCATCAGGAGGCCACTGCAGCTTGCACCACACATTGCCCCTGCTATGCTGCCAATGATAGTTACACAACTACTAACCTTCACGCGCCTACAATTGTGAAAATTCGGACTATTTCAGGCCCCCAAAGCTATAAGAATTACTTGGGAAGCAGGTAATAGTAATTTTTGATGTGTATTGAATTAATAATTAACTGTTGTTGTGGTCATCTCTAAATTAGCCAGACAGCACCACCTTATGGCAGACTGTCACAAGCACCGGTGTTGACGATTAAGTGCAGGTGCCGAGCACCTGAAACCACAGGCTCAAATTAAGCACTTGCGATTAATGTAGTAAGTACTATAGTGATTCGGTAGAACCAACATTGTCGGGTATCTCATCGCATAGGGGGTAACCAACTGGATTCCTTCATTTAACAATGAGACCTGATTGGTTGGCTTAAGGGTTGTATTTACAGTTGTCAGGCAAGTAGACAGGGATGGCAGCCTATGGTTCTTTGAAGAAATATCAACTGACTGCAGATGGCCTCTTCTGCCAAGTTCAGCTTTAGTGGCATGTTCGAAAGTCAGTAAGCGGGTTAGGACAATAGCTAAAATGGTGTCCAAGGTCCTCCTAGCTGCCCAATTCATAAATGTACAATATTAATTGGTTGATGTTACTAAACCCTCTGCAGCTCTTGTTGATGCCGCGTATGTCTGATGCTTCTCCGGAGCAGCACTTCTGCCGGTGGTAGCTTTAGACTAGTCTGATGTACTGGGCTGCTAGTCTCTACATTCAGGGTATTTTTGGAAGAACCACATATCCACTGACGCGGGTGCTAGTTTCCCAATGTCTTAGCACGAGCAGTATACCATTGGCATGTCTTTGTGCAGATATGAATATGTGCCTCTTGGCACACAGTAATTGATTGGGGAGGACAGAATCTATATAGCTAATGTTTACTATTTTCTCTTATAACAAAGTACGTATAGTGGGCATTTCCTCTTGGCAGACCGGAGAGGGCATTACCTTCTCAGATTCCAAATATGATGGGAATTTCTTCTGGTTACACAGTATATCCGATGGATATCTCTTTATGACATGTCCAAGGCTGAATCTATTTTGGGCAGAGGTAACTTCTACACTTATAATGACGATTGGCCACGATGTCCAGATTGCCGAGAAGGAAATTGTTTTAGGGGTTATACGAGATATGGGAAGTTATATGAGATCGTTCATTTCTATTTTCATAATATGTGCTTGTTTATGTATTGCCCGAGTGTGGATTCAAAATACGAGTCCAAGTATTAATGAATTTTGGGTCTTACTTAGACAAATATATGAAATGGATTTAGCAGTAGCTAAAGCTAGAGGCCCACGATCTTGGTTTAAATTTAAAAAGGTGTGGTCCAGTCTTCAATGGAATTGATAATTTTATTCTCTGTTTTTTTCTCTTGGTATTTTTGCATCATTTTTATTAAGTTCTGATTGATGATATTTTTTTCCTATCTTATATATATTTTTTTCTCCTCTTGGATTATGTATGTCTAAATATTTGTTATGAGATGTTTCCCTTCTTCTTCGTATCTTTTGTTGTTATTATGAAGTAAACTTATAGCTAAGAAAAATTATAAATAATAATAAAAATAAAAAAAGGATATCTCTTTGCGGCAATGCCACAAACCCCTGTTTAAGAATAGACCTATTATATTTCCTTGTTTTCACATGTAGGCTTGCCCTTGAAGCAGGTGCTCCCGCAGACGGGAGGTACTATTTCCATGTCTTATCTTAACGGTGTGAGCTTGTGATATTGGTTTTAACCAGAAACTTCAAAGTAATTATCGCTTTCTTTTAGCAGAAAAAAATTAAACATGAAGTCCAAAAGGAGATCTCTTGGGATTCGAAATGCTTCAAGGAACGAGTTGAGACTATGCCTTTAAGAAATGGAGCCACTTCAAGAGGAGTCTCCAACTAGGCAGCAGAAAGTCACAGCCAAACTTGCTCAGATGGGTCTTTTGACTGTAGTAACCTCCGGGTCAACCACAATGGATAACCATGATGTATATTATGCAGGCAGAAGCTAGAGTAGTGGCCAGTATTCAGGAAGGTTGTCCATAGAGTAGCTATGCCTACAGTAAAAAATGTTGTCAAAAGAAAGCTGGTAGACTCCAATATCCATGTTAGATGCGGCCATTGCTGATAAACATTGATAACACATCCTGTATCCCTTCGACAAGTGATGGTAATAGCACCTGGATGGCCAACCTCAGAAGTACAAGAGCCATCTGCAGCGGGGTTCCCAGCAATTTAAAAAGTACATTTAAATCCAACACCTCCCGTACAACCTAATCTCATCCTCTGTGGCTCTCTGGAACCCATATGCCCAGCTGAAATCTACAAGTCAGAGGTCTCTATCCTCGGCAGACCCTTTTATTATGAACAGCACCCACACCTCCCATGTGTCATTGCTCCAACTGCGTGGCCATCAAATTAGAATAGACACTCCTTTCCTCATAAGTATCCCAATGCGGGCTCTATTTGGCCTTTGGGCAGTTCCTGCTTACAACACATCTAATCTCCAGTACAGTTCTCTAAGCCCATTTTCTGGGTCTACAGTGCCTAACAAGCCCTACTGTACAATCACATTAGTACAAAATAAAATAAAACGTATTCAGTGAATCGCTGCTTTTAGTTTTCTGATTTGCAAGTACTTCAATTGCATTTTAGCTTCTCAAACTCCTGGGTCAAAGGCCAGGAAGGGTACCTAGAGGTGCAAGATTAGTCAAAAGGTCATGACTAACTAAGTTACATTAAAAATGGAAGGGCTAAGGTCTGTTAAACCTGGGTTACTAAAAGAAAACGGGGTCTCTTTAAATAAAAGTTTGAGTACGTTCCCTTTCATGCCTGGAGGGGACCCAGAATATTCTGTTAATTTGGTAGTGCCTTAAATACCAACTAGGAGGCAGTGTTAAGATTAAGAGGCCGCTCACCACCTGTTGGCCTTTTCATCGCACAAGTGCACAACAGTGGCACTTACAAAAAGGTGGAACACATCAGGGATTTGCATCTCACGCATCAAACAAAACTCAAGGCAACATAAGCTCACTGAAGGATCAACCGCTCAGTATCGGTTCTCGTCCGTAAAAAACACGCACTTTTGAAGTGAGCGCTTTGGTGTCTAAAGAGATTACCCTAATGTAAAACATGTGAACGCTATGGATCTGGTGGCTAGTTTTTTTTAATGCACATTTTCATCCTGGGTGTTAGGAATACCTTATGTTTTCATGAGTCTGACCATCTTCTAAAAGTATAAGTAATGTGACCATAAAGCTAACTGGAAGGTGATCCCCTGCGAGGCCTTTCAGTGCACACAGAGGTGTGTGTCTTCTTTCAGGGGTTGAATTGGAGTTGTGAAGACTGATATACATGTAGAGCGTTTTCTCCACCCAGAACCCCTGTCTTCTTTTTGGTGCTAGAAATTCAGTCTTCAATCAAAGTCAGATAACAACACAATGGTTCCTTTTTCACATGGTTCTGTGAAAGAGCATCTCTTCAATCTAAGACAAGTAACAATGGAATGACTCCTTTTTAGGTCGAGCCTGGGCAGCGCATGCACTGCTCTGCGAGGCATGCTGTATTCAGGAATGGACTTGAAGCTCCGCCCACTCTCCTCCCATCTTTTCAATTGTCTGCTGCGACTGTCCTTTGTAAATGTTGGCTTTTGATTTGTTAGTAGGCTTATTAGTCCCTCCCTGTCTTCTTTTGTAACCTCCCATCAGGACTAGACCTTTTACGTGTGTCCTTACTGTATAGCTTGCATTAGCCCTTCGGGAGAACTCTTTGCCTAACTAATCTAAAGAGCACTGGTGGGACGCCAGCTTTAGCAATGGCAGGCGCTTTTCTTTTTGCATTTGCAGCGCGCTTCCACTTTCACAATGGGGCCACACGCACCACTAGCGGAACACAGCGCGCGCAAATCGTAGGTTTATTTTTTTTTACATTTAATTATGGCGGCCACGCGTTTTGTTGTGCGCAGCTCGACCCAATTCATTTTTGTTTTTTTTCATTAAATCATGGTGGCCGCGTGGCTTGTGCACAGCTCGCCCAACTCGTTTTTTTTTTTAAACATTACATCATGGCGGCCGTGCATCTTGAGAGGAGAAGGAATGTCAAAATACAGTCTCCGCTGTGAGTCCTTACTCAGGACCAACTGCTGCCGCTCACAGCGCCAGGTCGCTGTTTTTTTTCCACTTTCCATCTTGAAGAAATACTTGCAACACTTTATTAATTTTGTACAACTCTATGGTATCCGTTCTTCTGAACATAAATTTCAGTACCCGGGATCGTGCCGATTCAACGACAGTCCACTTGTGCCATCTCGTGGATTTCTTCCATATATGTGCACGTTTTTTGTAGTTTCGCAGACGAAATGTGTAGTCAAGGATGCCACGAGAAGAAAGAATCCTGTACTGTTGTCAGTGACGCAAACACGCTTGCAGACATGCAAAAACACTCAGCAGAGGACTCCCTATTTTTAAGCTACAATTTATGTTTAGCTTTCTTCCATAACGTTCTTCTGTCAGATGCAAGTAGATGGGGGAAGAATCCAGGATCCTGCATGCCACCTCCGCCGCCCACCACCACCCGGCCTTCAACCCCTACGGCCATCACCAGCTCGGGGATCCCCCCAGGCCCAAGATCACCGCCCGTGAGTGCAACAGCACCCTTCTATTGTGAAGCACTCTGACACCTTCGGGTAAAGTTTGCGCTATATAAAAACGCATAAAAAAAATCAATCACTGGGAGGCCCCACCCCATCCTCCTCATCCCTGCTGTACACTGTATTTTAATTTACTGTTGCCTGCGTGTATTTCCGTCACTCTGTCCGCCTCAAAGATTGAGCTATTGGCATTGTAAATGACAATGCCTTTTATTTATGTGTTGGTTTTCAAAACAGATAAATAAAAAGGCATTGTCATTTACAATGCCAATAGCTTAAACTCTCGCAAATGCAAGACCTATTGCATTGCAAATGCTTGTTTACATGGTGATGTGAGAGTGCTTCTCTTCAATCTAAGACAGGTAATAACAGAATGGTTCCTTTATTCACATGGAGATGTGAAAGGGCCGGACTGGGAACCCAAAGCAGCCCTGGAACATTTTGTCAGACCAGCCCCAGTATGGTGCATAGCTAGCGAGCCTACCTTTTACTAAGGAGGTTTGGGGGGGGTTCTCCCCCAAGAAAAGTTGGGAAAGAAAAGCACATTTTTCATTATGTATTCAATTGTATTAGCTTTTAAAGCATAGTAAATCATGACCTTACATTGTACCAGGATATGACAATGTTTTTTGGGGCTCTTCAATAATTTCCTAACTATCACCCTCCAACAGTGCCTCTCATCTCTCCATAGCCCCTCTCTCACATGTTACAAAACTGGCCCTCATTAACAAAACCGCCCTCCCGCTCACCCTTCTATCCTCCTGGGGAAACGCCTGATGCGTCCAGTCCAGCCTTGACTACTTCCCTCTTACTCCACTCCCCCCCAAACCTATTGGTCTTATAAACAAATCCCACTACTCTTTCCTATACTGAGGATTGATGTTCTATCTTCCACGACTACTGCTGCGTACATTACACTTTATTACCAAAATCTGAACACCCCTCTCCCAGAGCCAGCAGATGCACCGTTGTGGCCAGCGACTGATCAGGTTGTGATCAGTATTGCATTTTTCTATCAATTAAAGCACCCAAAGCTTTCAATTCTAGGCCAAAGGGCAAGTTCCCCTTCCTCAGATCTTCATTGAAGCTCACATTCTACAACCCAATAACATTTACCCCCTATTGAAATAAAGAAGATATTTTTGTAAAAGAAGTAAGGCTCTTGTAGGTAATCAGTCCAGTAGCCAGTAGTGTAGAATATTTAAGTGTGTTTATTCAGTTACAAGTAAGATGGTAAGAAAGTGCCCAACCGGGAGCAGCATCCTGCTGCTCAGCCCCAGTCATTCCAACTGACCACTCATGCAAACCACGCACTCATGAATATTCTATTACATCACATTCACACAGGCTGAGCAGCAAGGAACTAGAAGACAACATGATACAACACACCTCCTTCCTTCAGGAAACAATAGAAATGACAGGAAGCTAAGTGGAAGAAAATGCACATTCCGCACTTCATGTAAATATAAGTAACCAATCCTTAAATTACAAAGAAAGATCACATTACATAAATTATTCCATTCCTTAGGTTGTAAAACAAAAACACGTCACATAAGATCACATTACATAAATCATTCCACTCCTTGGATTGCAAAGGAAGATCACACACATAAAGATCAACTTCTATAAATCTTCTGCTCCCACAAGTGAACACCAGATATATAAATATAGCAGGAAACAACTTGTATTTATATCCACCTCACACCTCGCAGGACAAAGGAACTCATGCACCCCCACTACTGCACACACTGGAGGATAAAGGAACCCTCACTTTCCCACTTCTGCTCACACTGCAGGACAAAGGAACCCTCACGTTCCCACTTCTGCTCACACTGCAGGACAAAGGAACCCACACATTCCCACTTCTGCACACACTGCAGGTCAAAGGAACCCTACATGTCCCCACTACTGCACACACTGCAGGACAAAGGAACACACGCGTTCCCACTTCTGCACACACTGCAGGTCAAATGAACCCTACATGTCCCAACTACTGCACACACTGCAGGACAAAGGAACCCACGCGTTCCCACTTCTGCACACATTGCAGGTCAAAGGAACCCTACATATCTCCACTACTGCACACACTGCAAGACAAAGGAACCCTCACATTCCCACTTCTGCACACATTGCAGGTCAAAGGAACCCTACATGTCCCCACTTCTGAACACACTGCAAGACAAAGGAACCCTCACATTCCCACTACTGCACACACTACAGGACAAAGGAACCATCTTCCCACTACTGCAAATTATAGGTATCTTCCAACCATAGACATTTCTACTAAAAGAAAATATTAGCTCTGAGTATATTTCAAACCAAATCAAACCCACCCATTCCCACACACAGGGAATTATAGAATGGGTACATTCCAACTTACATGCCACACACAGTCACCAAATAAGACCTAACCCAAACACACCCCTACACTTAAATAAATTTCACTGTGCACCTCAAAATGTAATATGCACTCCATACTGCAAAAAAATGCACTCATCCAAAAGTGCAACCACACCCACTTACTGTCCAAATTAACTACTCACCACAGCAGACAACAGCCCTTAAGCATGGTAAACAATCGATACAACAAAACCTTAATGACAATATAAATAGGCATAGTTTAAAAACAACATTGTGTGCCACATGACAGTAGCTACCAAAACAGTCAAATGACCGGTGAGTGACTTCTCACCGAGGCCACCGTCAAAATAGCATTAGTATGAGTTCGCCTTGATCTCAGATCAGCGCTTGCGCAAGTACTTCTCTTGCCGACAGTCATACCCGAACATCCGCGCCATCACCTGCGGCTGATTAACACTTCCTCATGCTGAGATTACATCAATGTATTGGTTCGGTATACAGAGCATCGCTAGAATACAGCAATAGAGCCACCACGTCATGAACATCTTACACAGACTCAATAACCAATGTGCGGTGCCAAAGGAACGCACCGACGTCACAGCCAGATTGCGCACACAATGCAGCTTCCAGCAGGGCTGCTCCAACGTCTCAGCAGAATCACGCAGCCTTGACGTTGCTCCCACAGAGCTGCTTCTGGAATGGCCACTTCCCACGTCACAGCAGGATCTTCTAGCTGCGACGTTGCTGTTGAAGGACCCGTGAGAACATTCTTCAAATTTTTAAAGGTACACAAATGTCTCTAGCACTTGGGGCTCACAGCAGACAAACCTTCACGTACAGAGACTTTGTTCAGCACTGCCCAGGTTACTGGCTCCCCTCCTCAGTTGCACTGCCGAATAGCCACACTGCCAACTGCTCACTGCCTACATTGAAACAGGTTAAATTCACAAGTCTGACAACAGCACTAATCCAATCAGAGCGTACACTAGCTCTAAATGTCTCACTCCGCATTCAAAATTTTCTGAAGGTAATTGCTGTGAGCTGGGTCAAAGCTGGTAAAAGCAGGCCAAAACATCCAAATGCACTTCCAATTCAAGGCTGTAGGTTGGTCATTAAAATAAATGCTGCCAGTTTACTTAAAATACGATAAACTTTAATGACTTTTCCAAACATCAGGTGACTGCAGGCTGCTCTGTCTTCAAGGCACACATATCCAAAGCCCACTACTTCAATTCTGTAGGCTGTCCGTGTTAAAATCATATATACAAAATTCCATTTCTGTAGGCTGTCTGTCTTCAAGCATCATATGTCAAACGCCATTTCTGATGTAATAGACACCAGTGGGGCAACCAGGGCGTTGGTGAGCTTTCTCTTCACACTCAGCTAGCTTCTCTTAGGCTCTTTTGCAAGATCTGGCCAAAAGAAGCATTATGCTAATAACAGTGCTTTGATTTAAGCCTGGGCAGAGTTCCGCTACACGGAACTCCGCGAAGTGCAAAAAAATCAGACGCGCTCCGTGAGCAGCGGAGTGCGTTAGATAAATGCCGTTCGCTGTGATTTTCAGTGCCAGGTGCTTGTCCGCACTGTGCAATCATCGCGAACAGCACCATGCACAGCGCAAGCGGACGCTGCTTCCTTTCTGCCGCTCGAGTAGATTTCTACTCGAGCGGCAGCTTTCTCAACGTTAACGGACGGTTCTCAACGCGAGGGGTCGCGAGCATACGCAACCACTCGCAATGAGAAATCTGACCGCCTGCGTTGAGAAATCTCGCCGGGAGGTTGATTTTACACGCTCGCCAACTTGATGTTGACGATCGCGAATGAGGAAAAATCTCGCCGGGACGTGGATTTTCCTCGCTCGCGCTCACCAACTTGGTGTTGACGAACGCGAGCGAGGAAAAAAACTCCTCTCCGCAACGCAAAGCGGAGTTTTTCGGAACTCCGCGAGCTCCGCGTAACGCGGATTGCGGGAAACTCTGCAAACTCTGCAAGTGGAGCGGAGTTCACTGCCCAGACTTACTTTGTTTTCAGCAAGGGAAAAATGAGTAGAAGTAAGCTGCTCTGTAATGGGCCATCACTAACATCTTTTGCCATTTATATCCTGGCTGGGGGAAGGTTTTAAAAGGGAAGGGACTCCAAATATTCTTCAAACCCCTCACCCCCATTTCTAATAATCACACAGTGGATACTTTTACACATTGGTAAGGCCTGCCTGACCAGAATAGTATGTTTAGCAATCAGGTATTTGACTGCATTTTTTAAAAACGGAACAGAACTTTACCGCAATGTTTGAATAAGTCTAGCCATATTTAAACATTGCCAGTTTAATAGAATAATTGTGAAAAATGTTGAGGGGGGCCACAATGATTTTTTTTTCCACGGGGGTGGCACATTATAAAAAAGTTTGAAGATCACTGCTCTAGAGTGATGATGAGGTTTAGTGACTGCTGGTCAGATGAAGCGGGTACTGTCTAGTGGTGTGTTTGATAAAAAATTAGCTGCTTCGAGGGTAGGGCTGATTATGCAACAAGTCTGACGACCTGGTTATTGCTTTACTGCCAGCTAATGAAAACCATAGCCACACGTTGGTCATATCCTCCATCTTTTAAGGACCAAGAGCTACAGTGAAGATAAATAGTGAAGTTTTTGAAGATTTGTTAAAAATGACAATTACAAAATTCTAGCTACTAGGATTGCATATGGAGAATGTGTGTAGCCTTGTGCAAGTCCACCATTCCACCTGTCACTGCTGCGCTAGACTGCAAAGGAATTAAAGGGGGATGTTTCTAAACAGGCTGTAACTGAAATCACAAGCCATGGTGCTTACATTCCTATTTGCTAGCGGATAAAAGTCTGCAAGTCTAAGGCATGCTAAGGTCTAAGAAACCTAATGAAAAGACTAAAGAGTTTTATCTTCTTTTTTTCAGCTTCCTTTTATGCACTCCTAATTTTATAATGGGAACTGAAGCAAGGGGCAGTGAACACAGAATAATTAGAGGTGAAAGAAATATGATAGAGAGTACATTATACAAAGATACATCTACACCCCTCGGTACTTCCAAGATTTAGATCAAACAACGGAGTCACCTCTCCAATGCTATCAAAAGACCTTGCAGTGAGCGTCGGGGTCAAGCGGCCGGAGGCGGTCAGGCCAGGCGACAATTGCTGTTTGCCCAACAAAATTATGCCGAGCTCCTGCTGGACGAGGCCCGGCAGGCCTGGCTGGCGACGCACAGTAGAGTGTACCAATGGGGGGACAAATCTAGTAAGATGCTCCACCGACTCTGCCAAGGGGTGTACCATTCACAGACCCTCCCGGACATATTGGGCGAGCCACTCACGGATCCACGGGCCCTGGCGGAGAGCTTCGCTACATATTATGCAGACTTATACGCCCCTAAAGAATGTCTGCCAGCCGACATGATTGATCGGCGTTTGGCCGACCTCCCGCCCAGGGCTCTATCGGATGCGGTGAGAGAGGAGCTGGAGCTCCCGCTGACTGATGAGGAGCTGGGAGCTGCGTTAGGGGAACTCAATTCCGGGAAGGCTCCAGGGCCCAATGGGTTTCCTAGAGAATTTTTTAAGCGATACTTTTTGCAGCTGGGTCCTCATTACCGCGCGGTGGTAGAGGAGGCGCAAGACCGTGGCTCTCTCCCCCCGGATTGGAGGCATGCGGAGGTGGTCGTCTTTCACAAACCCGGTAGGCCACCGGATCAGCACGCATCATATAGACCCATTTCCTTTTTGAACGTGGAGGCCAAAATCTTGGCGAAGGCCCTGGCAAATCGCCTGTTACCCCATATTGCAACACTGGTCCACCCGGACCAGGCGGGTTTTATGCCTCAGAGGGTGACTAGACACAACATTAGGCGGGCAAATATTGCAGTGGCGGCCATCCAACGACTGGGTGCACCGGCGGCGCTGCTGCTAGCAGACATGGATAGGGCGTTCGACTCCCTTAGCTGGGTATATCTCTTTGCACTATTACGCCGGCTGAATTTCGGACCGCGGTTCCTATCCTATTTGACTCTTCTATATACTGACCTCACTGCTTCGGTGCGGGTGGCTAGCACAGTCTCCTCCGTGTTCTCTATAGGTCAGGGAATGAGACAGGGTTGCTCCCTATCCCCGTATTTATTTGCCCTCGCAATGGAGCCGCTGGCCGTGTGGGTGCGAATAGACACGCAGGTTCAGGGCTTTGAATGGGCTCAGGGGTTGTCGGATAGGATTGCTGCAGATCTTTGGGGAGACCTCTGGATTATATATGAATCCCCGTAAATCTACGCTGTGGATGCTCGGAGGTCAGGGAGAGCTGGGCGCCTGGGCATCGTCGATCCAGCTGGCGACGGGAGGACTGAAATATTTGGGTGTATTTATAACACATATGCCCGCAATCGCCTGGGAGCGTAATCTAGTACCGGTCTGGGAGCGAGTGCGCAAAGATATTAAGACCTGGTCCCATATGCCACTGACTATCTATGGCAGATCAGCCATATTTAAGATGGTCGCGCTCCCCCGTCTTCTTTATCAGTTGCAGAACCACCCATATCCGATCCCCCCGTTGGTTCCGGCAAGTAAATGCGGCCCTTGGGCAGTTCTTGTGGGAAGGGGGCAAGGTGCGTGTGGCCCTGCGGACGTGCTTTTTATCTACCTACGGTGGGGGACTAGCATCGTCAGATATCCTGTCATATTATCAAGCATCTCACCTACTTGTATTGAATGAATGGTGGTATGGCAATCGGGAGGATCCGGCATACGCGGTAGAACGGCGGCTTATAGGAGATCATTCGCTGCATACGGTATTATACTCGGCACCACTGCGGGGATCATTGCCTTCGGCAATAAAGGTCGTGTTCCAGGTCTGGAGGCAGGCATTGCGTAGAATGGGGTGGTGGAACAAGCTGACACAGGAGACTCCCCTTTGGGATAATGGGCGCTTGCCGCAACTAGCTGCCTTGCAGGGATTCAGAGGCTAGGATCATATAGGGATATCGGTCTTGGGGGATGTCATGAGGGGTCCAGTACTGAAATCATTCCAGGACCTTCAGACGGTATTTCATATGCCAAAGTCCCAATTCTTCAAGTATCTCCAATTCCAGCACGCCCTGTTCCCAGTCTGGTGGGATTGGAGTCTGTAGCTGAGTTCAGCCCCCTGGAGGCAAAAGTTTTTATGGGTGAACTCCAGGACCGTAAGATTTCCAGGATATATCAAACCCTAGTTATCCACTGCTCCTCCACGCTACGGAAACTCCGGGAGGATTGGGAGGGGGATTTAGGACCCTTGGAAGAGGAGGACTGGGTGGAGGCCCTAGCTGCTCCGCGCGGGGCGGCCATTGCGGTGCGTCTGCGCCTGGTCCAGTTTAAATACCTACATAGGGCCTATTACACACGAATGCGGTTGTGGAGGGCGGGTTTGATTGCCTCCCCTGTGTGCCTCAGATGTAACCGGGAGGACGGTACGTTGATGCACACAGTCTGGCAGTGTCTCTCCCTTGATCGTTTTTGGAGGGGGGTTTACACTTGCTTATCGGAGGTTCTGGGCTGGGACCTTCCCCGCTCGCCGAAACTAGCTCTATTGCACGTCCTCGAGGGGATAGGCGGCAACGTTTATAAACGCCATTTATTATTGTTGGGTCTCACTTTAGCAAAAAGGGACATAGCGAGGGCGTGGAAGGCTCCAAGGCCCCCTGCAGTGGCCGCATGGAAGAATGGCCTGGACTTTTGTATGGGCCTTGAGAAACCCATTTTCATTGCCAGGGGGTGCCCGCTAAAACATTTCAAAATATAGAAAAGGTGGGCAGACTATCGGGGATTGCTCCTAGACCCAGTTCCAGTAGATCGGGACCCATGATTATAAACTTTGGGCTCGTTGGGGGGGATCCAGGGAGCGGGGTGGGAGGTGGAACCCTGGTGGGTAGCTCTACTGTAAATATTCGAATGGTTCTGTCTAGAGTGGATGTATAGTGCAATCGGGGGGAGTTAGATTTTTATTGTATTACCTTTAATGTTTCTTGGGTATCGTTATGAAAAATGTCAAAGTCAATATTACATGCTCCGATTGTGCAGACGCCTCTGGGTTACAGGGCCCTGCTGTAAATGTGCCACTTGACAAATAAAATTTGTTTTAAAAAAAAAAAGACCTTGCAGTGGATTTCACTTACACCTGTAAACGATCTAAAAATACCAAATTCATAATTTACTTTGATTCACCAGTTCCAGAACATCATTACAAACACAAGGAATAGACTGAAATCCTTGCATCGGATGAAAATGGGATATTAATCACAACTTCATTGTCGGGAGGGTTGAAAGAAGGTACTTTATAATTAGGGCTCCTGGTTTTACAGTATTTATTCTTTTCACTTTTCTGTCTGTATTTATCTATATTTATGTTCTTGCCATTGTATTGCTATTTATCCATATTCAATTTGTGTTTTGAGAATAAATTAATTTGCAAAATGGTATATTGCCACATTTATTTAACTGATAAACATGCACTCATACTTCGATGCATGTTATGTCAATATTAGAATAATATGCAAATCTATGTTAACATATGCCTGTATTTAAGAAAATCGTGTCCTGTTTTTTAAACTGCTCATAATGTTTATCTTTCAGCTTCCCAAGACCATGCACCCCATCCACACAGATGTACCCCTAAAATATTTTTTTTGAATAAACTACCTTTTCCTCCTAGGATTCCGATTCCAGAACCAGGCCACCTAGTACAGGATAGCTGCTGCTACGTCCCCCCCCCTCAGGTCGGCTGGCACTGAGGACCTCCAGGAAATTAAGCAATCCCATTTCTAGCACTCCCTTTGTGGAGAAGAGGTCAAATTTTTTTGCCCACAAGGTGATTATCCACAATTACAATGGAGTCATAATTGATATGCGCTTATTCCTTTGCCCATACTTACCTTATTTTTCATTATATCTAGGACACTGAGGGGCCGATTCCGATCTCGGCCGGTAGTGCTCCGAATCGGATTCGGATTTACCGGATCCGATTCGGAGCCCTGTTTCCCGACCGAATCGTACGCGGGTCCGGCCGAGCGAGTACGATGCAAGAACCTGCGCAATCGCCGACCGACTCGAACGCGGCTTCAACACGCTCCGACCGACTCGCATGGACACGACTCGCACCGCGCTATGGAGACGTTTCCCGGCCGGGTAAGTACGATGCGCGCCGCGAGCAGTCCGATCGACTCGCGCCATCCGGCTCGAAAAAGCTGTCGGAGCCGGACTTTGGGGGTCCGCGTCGGACCCCCCTGTATGCGTAGGCGCGCGAAGTCGCACACAGGGGGACCCATGGGTCCCCCTACCTGTGCATGTATGCCGCGATGCGCATGGACACGTACACGCTGTAGGGGGCGCCCTTGTCCACCTCGCACCCATTGAGTCAATGGGAGCCCGCGTACGCGTTGTACGACAGGCTCCCATTGACTTCAATGGGAGTCCGACCGACTCGAGTCCGATAGCATGCGTGCGCATCGTACTCGTTCGGTTGGACTGCTAGGGTCCGATTCGGTCGGAATTCTCTCCGGGTCCGGCTCGGTCGGGGAGATTTCCGGCCGGAATCGGAATCGGCCCCTTAGTCTCACTCAATTGCGCATTCCTGCTAATTCCCATAGGATTGCCTCCCTTCCTACTAGGCAAGTGATGTAGCCATACTAAATTCATACCCAATAGGCAGGCTGTTCTACACATTTTTCTAACTCTAGCTTCTCTTTAAATTTCTTTAGATACCGGGCTCTCTTGCTCCCGTCCTGATGATGACCGTACATTAAACAAGGTCGAAACGCCGTTGACAACAGACCTATATAGACTCCTAAAATATTGTTAAAATAATCAAAAAAGAAGTTGTATGTCTTTTTAGTTGTGATGCACTTTGTTTTTATATCTTCACTCTTCACTGCACCTTTCTTCACCACAAGCATGAGCACTAGATCTTTTCTGCAAACATGAATGTAAATTGATACTGCAAAATGCAATGAATAAATAAATTGCAAAAAGCCTGCCTCATTGTATGCCTTGGTACTGTATAAGTAGATATACTCTCAGTCTCCTACTATGAGAAGCAAGTCCTACTTTGTTCATTACGGAGATTAAAACCCAGCGAACCATTGTCTTCTTAAATACATGATGTCTATCTGCTCATCTGTTGGTCTGGAATTAATGAAGGACAGCTTAGAGAGTCACTCACATGAAGCACAATTTTCTGTATTTTTTTGTTTTTCAAAATAAGGACAGATGGAAACACATTGTTTTTTGTGTGTATTTAGCAGTAAAAATGGAAAATTGGGAGCCTTATTTATAATTAATGGAAGTGTCACTGAACTATGCTATTTTGTCATGAAAACGAAGACAAAAATAATTGTCAAAATAGTCCTCCCTAAAACGTCTAGGCACAGGTGGAATCCACAAATTCCACTGATTCCTGCGAGTGAATCTTTTCTGCTTCAAAAGTGACTGAGACAGCAAGAATCGCATAAGCCGAAAGCCTTCCTCACATTCCAGCTATTCTCTGTGTAAAACAACCTTCATATGATCATGAGTAAATCTCTGTTCTACTAGAAAAACAGTTGGGAGACTAAACTGATGTTGCTGTTTCTCAATCAGCAAAAGTTTCACCCATTCTGACACGTTTCTCTCGATGAGAGTTTCTCAATGGGACTTCTGCTGGCTGTAAAGTGTTTCAGGAAGAGCAAAAGCCAATGCTGATTTGAATACGGGGGTACAAAGTCTTTCCACTACACAAATTTCAATTTTTCAAGAAATTGTAGAAATGAAGACTTCTCTTATTTATTTATGTCATGTTGCGCACACTAGAGTCCAAACTGCAACTAAGGGCTGTACGAAAGACAAGAGAGCAACCACTGAAGACCCTGCGGACATTAATAGAACAAACATTCACTCCCTCTTTCCTAGGATAATAATGAAAGGAACCAATGAATTTTAACTGAGGAATCCACGATTTTGGACCCACATATTTTACACTTTGTCTGAGCAACCACCATGTTAGCTGAACACAGGGACAGACTTGGGTGACACCATGTGAATTTGTCAGGCCCAATTCTTTCTTACGCCACAGTCAGAACCTAAAAGGGTCACCTGGCGCTCATAGTAGCCATTTGCTGAGACTAAAAACTTAAATAGCTCTGGTAGCTCTAAGAGCCCGCTTAGATGTCAAGGCATTAAATGCAAAGCAGCCAACATTCAGAATTGTTTTCACTGCAATGTAAATGCCTCTACCGTTATGTCAATCTAATATTCTTCTATACGACTCTGTACAACCTAAAGGATGAGAGTTGGTTTGGTAAATAATTGAGAGCTACATACAACCCAGCTGAGGCTGATCTAGATTTGTCCTTGGATGAAGGACTTTATGTACCAGACTCCTGGGCCCTCATCTGGTCTCATGTTCCTTGCAGAGGTGGAAAACCTCTGGAGACTTCTGCAGACCTGCACCATCAAAACCACTTATTTCAAATCCATTCGCTGAAATGTCGAGATTAATATTATTTTATATTGTTTGCGTCAGATATCTCATAATCGAGTAATTCTTGGCCAATAATTCAAACGTACCTCTGATGAAACGAGCAACACTTAATGTAGTCATCGTTTGGTCTGCTCCCTTAGGCCATATTATAAAGTCATCTGCAACTCCTATAGTATAAAGCAACAAGCAGGGCTGTCATTTAGACATAACCACCCCCACTATGAACTCCTGTAGTATAAAGCAACAAGCAGGGCTCTCATTTAGACATAACCACCCCCACTATGAACTCCTATAGTATAAAGCAACAAGCAGGGCTCTCATTTAGACATAACTACCCCCACTAAGAACTCCTATAGTATAAAGCAACAAGCAGGGCTCTCATTTAGACATAACTACCCCCACTAAGGAGCTTGAAGCCCCTCTGGAGTGCTTTCCACCCCTTGTAATTTAACCAGCAAGGCAAGCCATCTTTTTAAAGTTAGAACGCCTAACAATTTTGCTAATTTTAGTAGCAGTTATGATTCAGTGTTTATAAACATGCCTCCCTATGGGGTAATAAAGATTGTTTTTTAAGTGCAATAGCTTTTTGTGGCGTCAATGGCTTTGTACTGTTACTGCCCATGTGACAGCGCGATCGTTGTCCCTCAAATTTCATGTTCCCTCGGGCACAGCAGCAATGCAATCGGAGTACTTAACTAAATAAATAAATAAAATAATGCATAAATACCATGGCACCTGCACTGGACGGACAACCAAGACGATTAAAATAATATAACTCTTCTGATATTTCTTCAGAAGACAAAAGATAAATTGCTGGGCCATTATTCTGCAGACACGCGTTTAGACATAAAAAGAGGCATTTAAGCTTTTTTCTCCATTCTTTGAAATAGTGATCGATGAATTTCAGAACCTGGCTTTTTTTCAGGACCTATCATGCACATGTTCGAGGTTGTCGTCGTACAGTATGTTAACGCAATATAAATTTTCAATGTACGCGCGCCCTCTTGTGGTGGCACTATATTATATATGTTTATTACGGTAGTCGTAGTCACTATGCAGTTACTGAAGATGTATTTTAATTATATTTGTATTAACACGTGTGAAATCATTTGCATACCTGCTTAAAGTACTACCAGAGCTTCTGCATTGTTGCACCTCAAAACGCATTTTAAAAGTAAAGCCTTTTTATATTTCAGTGTTCTACATTGCACATTTAGCCTGACTTTTATCCTAACAACTTGGCATCACTTTCCAAAAGGCATTTTTGGGTTTACCTATTAAGTCTGACCCTGCTGACATATTTGTATGAAACTTAGTAATCAATGAGTTTTGTCCGTTGTTTCGTGTCGATCTATCCATGGGGGAAAAAAAGTTAAATGGAAGTGAAAAATAAGTGCCCATTTTTTTAGCTCCGATGGGAAATTTTGCTCTTACCTAAAGCCCGAACGGCCAAACAAATTTAGGCTAAATTTGGCATGAAAGTAGAGCTTTACACAGAAAGCGTGCGTTTTCTGGTTTGGTGTATATAAATTCAGAAGTTATTGAGATATTAGTGTTTAAAAAGGTGACGAGGGTGCATTAGAGGGTGAACAGTTCAGTGCTTACTTTGAGCTGGTGGATGCCACAGGCACTCATTTTTGGGTGCCGGTACTTATTTTCTACCCCAGGCATTTACCGAGAGGAAAAGAGGGAAAACAAAGCAGAAAGACAGAAGAAGAGAGCCGGAAAACCGTCATAAAGGGAGAAGCAGGAACCTTCAAGTGTGAGATAAAGGAGCAGGGAATGTCTGGTAGTGGATTTAAAAGGCAGTAGTTAGATTCAAGACTAGGCAGCCCTGTTATTGGATGCTCAACTTTCAATTGCACCGACCACGGGCTTCTGAGCAGAGCTTTGGGCACGAGCATCCATTCTTTTAAAAACTAAGCACTGGGTAACACTATTGCATATCACGGACATTTAAACTCAAATCAAGCCTGTCAATCACATTTCAAATAGCAAGACAATGTGATTGGCTGGATTAGGTGTAAAAAAAAATTCTGCTGTCTTGAAACTCACAACTCAGCTCCAAGTTGTAAGTGTCTGGCTGCATTAATGTGTTGCACTGCCGTGGGTGGCCAACCCCATAGGTGGTATACCTCCTGCTAGTGGTGAGAGGGACCTAAACTTGGGGGGGAACTGAAAAAAGCTCTGATTTTGACACGCAATCCAAAGCAGACTCGAGAGCTCACATCGGCCAAATGATGCACTGGATTCCACCACTATTTTGTGCCTGACTCACAAGTTACCTTCAGTTTGCGAGTTTCCGACACTGTGGGGGGAAAAAACACACACAAAAAACTAAACACTAAAATAAGTGTCTGGCTTAGCTTGGAATGCTAGAGGTAGGGGTCCTGTGCGCAGCATCAATTGGGTGGCTATGGTGGATTGGGCCAGGCCCTAATCCCAACCCCCACTGTGCATAGCATAAGACTATGCACAATATGGCTTTGGCGGTCAAAAGTTGTGAGCAGCATTAGTTTGGTGGCACACTTACACCAAAAATTTAACTCGAGAACAGCATGGCAGATAACCGTGAGTTATGTTATCTGCTTTGCAAAACAACTGCTGAATTTCAGTGGTTTTGAGTGTTTGAGCCCCAAATGCATTTCACTTTTTTAACTACTTTTTTTCAGTATGTATGTATGTATGTGTATATATATACAAATATATACACACACACACACAGAGACACATATATTAACCACATTGTCAGTATTTATTGCCGCAATTATTTAAATGTTTTTAAATACATAGCCTGTGATAAAATCTAAGATTACTATTACAGCCCCTATATTTGCAGGAAAAAAGAAATTGGGAGGCATGGGGGCTATATGAGACATATCGGCAGTTCAAACAACTGCCTCTCTTATATGGTCTTAAAAAATTGATTGACAGTTTCTACTGAACAGTCCACTCGATTCACAGAGGACCATTTTCCAAATCGGAGCTTAGTCTTATATACTTTAAACAGGAACAAAAATGTTGACATTTTAGTTGAAACAACCTCTTATTGTCATGTATTACTATCTTTTCGTGCTAAGAAAGACTATGAAAAAGATTAATTTTTTAACATTTCTTTAAATTTTATCATTACTTAAATCCAAAGTTAGTCAAGTATCGCCCAATGTATATAGGTCCTCTAGCTTAAATTCAGTATACTTTACGTCTTACCCGTTCCTGGTATGGTTTTGTTTTACTCATTTAGTGTATACAAGACTGCATCTCTGTAAGCTGCCGACGTAGACAGTGGAGTAGTCGGCGCTAAATGAAACCCCAAAACTAAATACATCAAAGACGCGTCAGAACTTGCAGCCAATAGTAATCTACCTTTGTTGCCCTTTTAAAGTGGTAAAAAGTCTGGATCATTGTTCAGGAAAAATATATACATGTATGCACTTAATACGCATCTGACCTTGCAGGGTCAAGCTTCAGCAGCTGTTCAGAACCAACTTAGAGGTCACTTTATTTTTCTCACTACCATGTTAGCTTGCTCATCGGGTTGTTCATTTCTGCTTACACTGTAGGTCTGTATTATAATTGGCACAGTGTCGATCTTGCCACTGTTGACCATATTTGCCACCATGTCCCCTTTTGTTCTGCTAGGGTGGCATTACTAAGTACACATATGATCCAGAAACCTGTCACTCAGGGAAGAAGCAGGCTGAGAGCACCAATGTGTACACCGACTTCTTCCTTGCTGGCCAGCATGCATGCATGAATACAAGCAAATCCATTTAATTTGTTCCTGCACAAACTGCTGTATTGTGTGTTTCTTTCATTGCTCCTGGGAGGGTGCAAAAGTATTTATTTCCCTAACAAATGGTGTCAGAAGAGGGATGGTGTGAAATGCTTAGAATATAGCTTGCAATTAAACAGGGGACTGAGGAGTAACTAAGTTCTCCGTATCATTAATTTGAATGATATTGGCCAATGCCTTCGGGAATCATAATCCACACAGGAGAGCCTGTGCCAGATGGGGATCTTTTCCCAGAAGAAACCCTCCCAGGGTATAGTGAGTGGAGCATCTGATTGGCAGGTTGCACCGGGACAGAGGGAAATGACTTTGAAATATTGATCTATTGCTGTATTTCAATTTGAAATGGGCCAATTGTGATATGCAGATATGTTTTGTTGCATTCGCATGACTGTGGGCCTCATTATGATGCGGTTCGGACTGCAACCGTTTGCATTCCGAACCGCATCTACTGCTGCGGTCCGACTGTCGCATTAAGATGCATGCCGTCGGGGGCAGCAGTCGGGGGGACCGACCGACACCTTCCAACATGCTCATGAAGCCCATCAGTCGGTCGGAAGCTCCTCATAATCCCTGAAAGACAGCGTTTCCACCATCGGGATAATGATGTTAGTTTCCGACAGCCTTTCCATGTCGGCCTTTTTGACATGGAAAGGCTATAGGAAAGCAACATTAGGGACCCTAGCAGGGCCCCCTTCCCCCCTGGCCCTCCACATCTGGCCCGGGGGGGGACCTATGGTGCCCCCCTGAAAATCCCTGCAGCGTGTGGCTGGCACCATGAGGACGGTGCAGGCACCATGAGGTGCCTGCCACACGGTGCAGGGATTTTCACAAACTCACTGTCCTCAATGGGAGCTTGTGCTGTGGGCGGTTCCCGCCCGCCGCACAAACTCCCATAGAGAAATGGGAGTTTACGACAACACCATGTGCGGCCGCATCGTAATAAGGTGTTTGGAACCGCCGACCTATGGTCGGGCAGTTCCTTCACCAAAAGGGTTTCAATCGGAGGCAACTCTAACTGACACTGTAATCAGGGCCAGTATTTCTTTGAGTAACACATAAAAGTGTCAACAGTTGTTGATTTCTTTTCTCCCTTGCTCTATTCACTGTCTAACATATTTTTTTCTGGCAGGAGACATTCATTGTGCTTATCTTTTAAGGTGCAAGTACAGATTGTGAGTAAAAAGCACATTTCGAATCTCTGAGGAAAACAATGGCAAGCCCACTAGAAAGTGGTTTAAAAAGCTGGCAGGAGAGAAAAGTTTAAAAATAATAAGATAGCCCTGCAGATAAAGGTAAGAATATTAACTTGTCTAAAATATATTAAGTAGAGTGCGCAATAGTGTAGACAGGGAGAGGGAAGGCAGAAAGTGCAGCTGTAACAAAGTCTAGATGTTTATTGTAGACACGCTGCATGCACACAGAACTGTGAGAGCAGAAAAATGCCTACCTTTCTAGAAGTGACATCTATAAAATAGTAATGTTAAAACTAACTTTACCAGTAAAAAGCCACTCAATGAAAGGAGTAGGTCTCACAGGGAAAAACAAATGTGTGCGTTTCACACCACCAGGACATGAAAAACTTAAAAATAGATGCTCCACCTTTTATTTTTATTTTTTTAAACCCTGCTCTATTAGCTACCTAGCACCTACCTTAGAGGTGACATGTAATAAAGGATGCGTTGTTCAAGGCTTGGCAAGTTGTTTTAAATGCCAAGTCAAAGCAGCAGTAAACTGCACATGCAGGCTGCAATGCACAGGCCTGAGAAAAGTTTGAAAGGCTACGTCTGTGGGTGGCACAAGCAAGCCCACTAGTAGGATTTAATTTGCAGGACCTGGGCACATGGTGTACAGCAGAAAGAGAGCTTTAACAAGCTGCTGAGCACCGCCCAATAACTGGTAGTGAGCAAGGTCTGTTCTTGTGGCCTTTTCAGTGCACCATCCAACAAACAGGGTCAACTAAGATTAGCATAAGGGGTGATTAATAAGGGGTGTACAGCTAGAAACAGTTGACAAAGAGTAAGGCATCTCATCCACCCACACCATGGCAGCTATTGTAATTTTGTTCACTTTCCTCTTTAAAATATCCGTTTGACTTGGGACACGCTGTGGCAGTTTGGTTTCTCAGTAAGATTTATGGGTCCATGTGCAGGGCTAAAAATAGACTAAAGCCCAGGAACAGAAGTCCTGGGCTGGCTGCAAACATACACACTTGTATCAAAAGCCACAAGTTGAGAGTTTAGAAATATTGTTTTATTAGTTTGGATAATAACAAGATGAACGGCAGGACTTTCTTTCCTTTTTTTAATGCATTATTTTACTATTTCTTGCTTTAGGAAGCTCATTTGTGGTTTTGATGATAAATAATTCCTTATTTCTAAAGGGTAAAACAAACATTTCTATGTTTCAGTAAAGCTTACTTTGGGGTGGCAATCATTTTGTGCTTAGTTTCGAAAGACGTTTTGTAAGTGGTATAAATAAATGCATTTAAAGGCAATTGTTAGCTTTGCATGAAATAAACTCCACATTAGAATACAATTAATGAAAGACATTAAACATTTCATATAAAGAGACAGCAAGAAAATTGTCAGTGATTATTATTCAGTAATGACTACCACCACAAATCTTCTCAACATACATGTAAATTAGTTTTAAAATGCATTTTACTGAAATGGTTTTTGCATTTTTATGGTCTTTAGAATGTCTAATACCACTACTGTAAATATCAGCAATGTAACTATTTCAAACACCACTTTCTCTTCATGATGCACTACCATGTAAGGCCATAGCTTTTATGGTTCTGTTACTTTTTCTCTGTCATTTTATCTCAACGTGTGCATAGTGCACATTCAGATTTCTGTGTCTAAATGGGTAAATATGTTGTGTGCAAAATAAGACGATTTTGAACTCCAACAATGCCAATATGCATCTTTCTGACAAAATTAAAATGCATCGCGGTTTGCTGAGGAATAGTACCTTTGGGGAAGATATGCAAGGTGGGGCTTATCCTACTGAATAACATTACCAAGGGGCACAGCGTAAATACTAGTGAAGACAAGAGTAGGGATCAGTGCTAGTGTTGCCAATGGCAAGAGACTTACAGGAGAACCAGTGCTACATGAGGAAAGCTTTCCCGAGAAAACAAAGGATCAGCATAGCGGAACACCCAAACCAGTGTTTCAAGATGAAGGTATCAGACACACCCGAAGAAAATGCGTTGTTTCCACCAAAGGTATGAGATAAAGTGATTGATTTCTTAAAATCTAATATGGATGCGCCCCACCAATTTGCTTGGGATATACTTCCTCTGCAAAATTTGGTACAACAGTGTATTTTTCAATAAATGTGATTTACTTACAAATACCTGAGGACAGGTTAGAATACAGCACTTACTGCTTGCAACTTAAGTTAGGATTTTGTGGTATTCACACCCGGTCTTGTCTCTCTCTCCAACATGTTACCAATGAACTTCGTTACTGAGGGATTTCTATAATAACATGTTTCAAGAACTATTTAAATGTAATGTAAATGTCCAGTATTTGTAAAGCGCGAACAAATACCCGAGGGCGTCAAGGCACTTGGGGCCATCGGGAAGATTAAGCGAGCTATTGCCCAGAGTCACATGGTGCTGGGCTGATCTGCCGCCAGCGATCGAACCGTGAGCCCCCGGGTTCCGGAGTCAGCCGCCCTGGCCGCTGCCCCACACCTCTTCCCTAAATACAGCCCTGACATAGAGAGTGACTTTCACTAATTTGGTGCAGTTGACATTAGTACCTGTGCCCGTACATTGTACTGCGGCATTTTTCACAGGGGCCGTGCCTGACTGGTACGCCTACCTGGCAGATAAATATTTGTACTGGACCATGGAGTTGCTCAAGGTCGCAAGAAGGGTGTGCAGTGAGCATTAAACTAGGCCCGCAAGACAAGAGATTATTTTAGTGCCAGCTTCAGAACAACACTTGTGTATAGCAGAATAAATAGGGTTTACCCTAAACATTTGGGCCTCATGGTCTTACGCCTTCAGGACTAACAAAGAACTAAACATATTACATTTCCATTAAGACTTGCATATGTGATGAAAGATGATGAATGATGGTGTTAGACTGCAGTTTGATAAGTGTGAAGGAAATATGGCTTCACCGATTACTAAAAAACAAGGTTCTAGAACTAGTGAACTGAGAGATTTGGGGAAACCCAAAAATGCCCTCCCCGTAAAGTGATATGAGAAAAAAAAAAGTGAGGATTGGTGAAAACATGCTGCCCCCATAAAGTGATTACCTTATGAACTTGTGGTTCCCTTAGAGCCTGTCGTGCTTTACACCAATACTATATTATCATCTATACCTGTAGAGGCAGAGTATTTTCTTCTCCTCAGCAATTTTTTGCATTATAGTCCATCCACGGAGAGGGCCTCTTTGCCATTGCCCTGAAAAATACCCAATACACGTCCTTCACTGAGAGTCCCAAGGTCAATGTGCAGGCACTGAGAGACTTGGACCACCTATACCTGGAAGGTGGTAGCATCTTTTTGCAGTACGCTTATAACCTCCTTGTGGCATCACCATCACTTGAGGCCAGTGAAAAAGACACTGTAGCTCTGCTGAACTACCTCCAGGAGAGAGGCACATAGCCTCATTGTCAAAATTCTAGCACTGCCAAAAAGAGGTGACTTACCTGGGTTATGCGATATCCAAAGGTACACGCTGCCTGTCACCGGACAGAATAAAATTAATTAAGGGCATGCTGCCCCTGTCCACAAAGAAAGGAATGCTGTCCTTCCTGGGGATTATGAACTATTGCCGCAAGTGGTTACCTGAATGCAGATGATGCCATCTTTAGGCACTCTACACTAAAAGATGCACTAAACAACATTCTGTGAACTAATGAACTTACAAACTCTGAAAGAGACATTGTGTACTGCCCCAGGATGGAGACTACCCGACTACAAACTGCTCTTTCATCTCTATGTTTCAGAGCAAAATGGCATTGCAAATGATGTGGTGTTGCAAATGGTGTGCTGACACAGCTGAAGAAAGTCCTGTAAGATACTGCTATGTGACTTTGCCTTCAGCAGTGACTGGGTGTCGGCAGCTGTGATGGTAGAGAGGAAAACTCACATTGTGTTTGACTATAGTTGTATTGTCTAGATGTCACATTTGGTACAGTTGTTGTTGTCATCTGGAGTGACACACTTTTCTGCTGGCAGGCACACAGGTTATGAGGTCACCTTGTTGTCCAACACTAAAATCACCATTAAAAGATGCCCACCTGTTAATTTGGCAACAGTATTACCTGCAATATGTTATTCTGATGAGACCCTTAAGCATGCTGCTGTTCAGATTGTAGAAACTGACACCACACCAAGATTAGAAACCATCAGAAAAGGCAGACTATGAGTGGTGCACTGATGGTTCCTCCAGCAGACTAACAGACACTGATTACAGAGCAGGGTATGATATAACAGTAGACACCATAGTTGAAAGTGCAGCTCTGCCACCTGGCACTTCTGCCCAGTAAGCTGAGCTATATGCTGTAACAAGAGCTTGCATCCTAGATGAGGAAAAAAACATAACATCGTGGTTTCATAACAGCAGGGTGCCCCATTCAAAATGGCCCTTAAGTAAAGAACATGTTAAAAACAATACTCTTGCCCAACAGGATAGCTGTAATAAAAGGTGAAGACCACACAGGAGCGAATAGTAAGATAACCAGAGGTAACACCATGGCTGACACAGCAGCAAGAGAGCATGTTACAGCCAGTACAGATGGTGTCTCTAATGAATAAAAGCATTCCAAAAAGCAGCTCCTTCATAGACAATTGTTGCTAGCTAATGTGAGGGAAGCACAATGGTCTGCAACACCAGACGAAGAGAGTGTGGACTGATGCTGGATGTGAGCCGAATGATGAG
This sequence comes from Calotriton arnoldi, assembly GCA_963921515.1. Classification (NCBI taxonomy): domain Eukaryota; kingdom Metazoa; phylum Chordata; class Amphibia; order Caudata; family Salamandridae; genus Calotriton; species Calotriton arnoldi. The sequence continues at coordinate 189,541 of CAWUFW010001665.1, forward strand.
GGGATTGTTGGTCTACCAGGATGAGAGGCCTGTGGCCCCACGCAGTATGTTCCTTTCCCTTACAAGACTTGAGCACGGACCCTCTGATGTTGTACAAGGGGGGATGAATGCGCAAATGCATTTTGCTTCTGTATTGCTTCCCATTCCCAGATAATAGAGAATACTACTCTCCCACACGGAGGATCAAACACGACGAAGCAATAAAAATATAACACCACCTGGAAAGGGATTTCACTTTATAAAATGAAACACATCAAAGAATAAGGCATGGGGTTTTATTTATGCAATGCTCTCTAACAGAAAGGCTTTCCCAGATGTCAAATGAACAACATTCAAATGGATAGTTTGAGATATATATATATATATATGTATAAATCCACGCTCCTGTATTGCCACCGTCACGGCAAAAACTCAGGTACGGACCACAGCGTGCTTAGTTGCTTCAAAGTGCGTTTATTGCAAAATATTCAGCATAATTAGGATAAGGCAAGTGCCCAGCATTACGCGTTTCGACAGTGGAACACTGTCTTGATCACATGACGTTCTAGGGGCCAATAAGCAATAAATAGTGACTACAATTGTGAAAAAACTGCTGAAAAAAAGCTTGCCCTTTTCTTAAAGCATGAAACTAGAAAACATACTTCAACAATCCAAATACAGCCGCAATGGTATATTGTTAAGGTAAACCTAAAATGTTAAATGCTTAAACAGGCAAACTTAAGTGCATGACATGGTGATAAAGTGCAAGTGCATATAACTTACATTAAAATAATATCGTCATCTAAAAACCAGTTATTAAAATTATAACTGCCAATAACATTTGAGAATGACCGGTAGATGCTTATATTATTCATAAAAATAAAGTGCAAGTGCATTGTAAACAAATATAGATGTGCAACATGAGCTCAGTTCTGTAAACATTAATCAGTGCATTACATTCTTGTGGGCACGTTCAGCCTAGGGTACCAATATGCATAGATGTAGATATAAAGTGCTAGTGCATTACTTTAACATCATACAGTACAGCAAAATAGAGATAAAGGATACATAGCTAAAAACATGATAGCTAAAAGAATTAAAGGTAAAAACTCCAAAGTGACCATTAGAACTCAAGGCAAAGTCACGTAATAGCCGAGTAAAACCTGAGGTAAAACCAAGTAAAACCCAAGTAAAACCAGGCTAAAACATAGCTAAAACCAAGAAATAACAATGGACCACCTCTAAAGGAGACATCTTAACCTTAGGCCAAAACTGGCATTCCAACACAGTACAGTAGAGTCTTGCCCAATAAGTTATAAAACGTTATGTAGGCCCTCCCCTGTGTTTAGACCGTTAGGCATCTTGGTGTCGAGTATTAAAATATAATAGGACTCTAACTGTAAGTTTTTTCTCTCTATTACCACCTTAGAGTGACCTGGGCACAGAATCAATCACAAAGTAACTCAGGTTTTTAAGATCGTTGTTATGCACATGTTTAAAATGTCGAGCCACCGGGTAACTTGGGTCAGAGTTTACTATAGCCCGCAAGTGTTGCAATATGCGGTTAAAAACTTGTAGTTTAGTACTGCCTACGTATTTTAATCTACATGAACATTCTAAGATGTAGACTGCAAAATCCGTACGACAAGTTAACAGACTTTTGATTCTCATAGGTTTAAGTTCAAATGCTGTAGAGAACTCACAAGTATTCTTCCCAAATTTACATGCTCAACACGCGCTGCACTAAACCTGTTCTTTTGGACAACCAATTTGATGAAACAGTGACCTCTGGACTAGTTTTCACCAGTGCATCCCTCATAGAGGGTGCACGTCTAAAAGTTAGTGTAGGTAACTCAGGCACCAATTGTGACATTGTTAAGTCTGTTTTTACAATGGGCCAATTTTTGTAGATAATTTTCCTGAATTGCTTCTCCTGGCGACTATATGTTGTAATTAGTCTCACTGTATCCATAGGTCCCGATTGGTCAGTAATACTGTTGCTACTCATGAACGTGGTATCAGTTTTGGTACTATGTAAACATTCATCTCTAGTATGGCCATTTGCTTTAATCATAGCCGCATTAAGATCCCTATCCTTGTACCCTCGAGCCTTAAATCTCTGGAATGCCTCATTTTGACAGAATTTGAGGTCCTGATCGGAGTTACAAATTCGCCTTTATTCTTAAAAATTCCCCATAGGGGATACTTTTAATGAGGTGGTTAGGGTGGGAACTGCTGGCATGCAGTACTGCATTTCCTGCAGTACTCTTTCTATGTAGTTTGGTATGTATGGTATCATGCTTAATATATACCTCGACATCCAGAAATTGTACACTCTCATTGCTAACCTGGGCTGAAAAATTCAAATTTAAATCATTCTTATTGATGTCATTAACAAAATTTAAAGCCGTTTCAATAGATCCTTCCCAGATAATGCACACATCATCTATAAAACGCCACCACTGTTTCACATGCGCATCATACAGCTCCCTGTGGGTGGCTCTGAGGACGTGCTCCTCCCACCAGCCAACGTGAAGACACGCATAGCTGGGAGAAAAGCACGCCCCCATCGCCACTCCACGTAACTGTTAGTGATCCGCTTTGTTAAAAATAAAATAGTTGTTTGTGAGACACATATTAATCATACTCAAAAGCATTTCATTATGATGGTAATATTCAATATTACGTTTAGATAAAAAATATTTAACCGCTGCTAACCCATCAGTGTGATGGATGCTGGTATACAGTGAGCATATGTCCATAACTATAAGAAAATAATCATGTTTCCATTCAACCCCTTGGATTTTCGACTGAAAATGGCCTGTATCTCGAATATATGATGGTAAATTTTCCACGAACTCATGTAAGAAATAGTCCACATATTTGGACATTGGTTCGAGTAATCCTCTTTGAGCAGATATGATGGGCCTGCCAGGTACAGGTATTGTGTTTTTATGTACCTTCGGGATGAAATACAACACTGGGGTGGTAGGGTAATCATTTAAAAAAAAAAAAAAATCATTTTTGCTTAAGAGTCCCATTCTCTTCCATTGTGATAGTTCTTTGAATGTGGAATCCTTGATGTGTTTGAGGTCATTAAAAGTGGCTTTTCTGTAACAAGCATTGTCACTTAGATGCCTTTCTGTTTCTTGCATATACAACTCACGTGGCCAGAGCACAATGTTTCCCCTTTGTCCGACTTATTGATGATAACATTACCATTGCTTTGTAACTTGCGCATAAGCGTAGAATATTGTTTTTCTTTAAACTTTCTTTGTTTTTCCTTGCGCAACACAGTTCGATTCAGTTGTTTAAGATCTTCCACAACACAATCACTGAAGATATCTATTGCATCTTTTGGCATCAATGGTATGAACGTGGACGGCAGCCGAAAGGGAGTTAAGCTCGTTTGATTGCCCTGCACTTCCAGTTCAGAAAGGTCATCTTGAGTTGAGCTGGCAATGTTATCATTATCTTGAGCTAAAGCATGCATAGATATCAGTAGATGGATATCTGCTACCTGCAACTTGCTGCCTGATGTAACTGCAGGTCTATTTATATTGGTAGTTTCATTGATTTTATTCAACTTGAAATGCTTTAAAAGTTTGAGTTTTCGAAAGAATTTAAATACGTCAACACGTGACTGAGCATATTTGAAGCTATTTCCAGGACAAAATGATAAACCCAAAGAGAGCAACTGGAGTTCAGCGACCGATAGTTCAACATCAGATAGATTTATCACTGTTTTATCCGATTGTTTGATCTCATTCACTGTTGGGGCCACTTCTTGCCTCTGCCCCCTCTGCCTCTGGATTTTCCGCCTTTGTTTTCTGCGGTTATTGCGCCGTCGCCGTTTTTCTTAGTAGGGTTGTGAGAACGAAGTGTTTGACAGCGGTTCTCTATTAGAAAACCCAGTTCCTCTGAAGGTGTATAATCGGTGGGTAATTTTGTTAATTGATTGTTGGTACTGCTGTCATCAGACTCATAATTGCTACTTCCAGAGCTAACCTCCCTAGTAGATGATTCATTGCCCGTTTGGACTGATGTACTATTGTCAGGTGTTTTAGAGACTAAGGCCTGTCTCTTAGCTGTGTCGAATTTCCTGGAGAAAGTAAATACTCTGCCAGTCTCATAATCCTTTTTGTCACGAGCAAATTTCCATATTTTGCGGGCCTTAATTGTTTCCTCGTGTTTCTTCAACCTGATATCAATATCATCACTACCTTTTTTAACAAGCTCCTTCTGTTCATGAGCATCCAATAGCGCATTTATTTTGTCAATTTCTTTAACAATATCCAATCTGTCAATTTCAGCATATTTAATTAAGATAGATACCATATTCATGGAGGCTTCTAAATTGTTCGTTGCCCACTGGTTCAACATGAGCGGGTTTGGCTTCTCAAATGATGGAGCAATGAGTACTCTGAGCCCCCGAGGCACCCTTCCAACTTCCTTGTATTTTTCTAAACTTTTCTTTTCCCACCATTTAGTAAGCTCCGTCCGGAGCAGTTTTTCCAGGCTCTTCAACAAGGTTTTTATATCATTATTATTACTTGCATTGGTACTTTGTCCGGTTTGCACATCATTTATTTCCGGTAGATTTAAAAATAATGCATCTGCCACGGCCTCTTGAGCCGGTAGTATGTATGTATATATATATATATATATATATATATATATATATATATATATATATATATATACATATATACACAATGCATGGAATATATATGAAATAAAATGCAAGCAGATAACAATAATAAAATGAAACAATCAGATAATGCTGGAAAGAAACACAAGCAGATTATGCTGGACGTCCTGCAAGAAATCAGAAAGATATGGACACTAAATACATCAAATGTTACAACCACTGCAGACTTGTATGTGCACACAGACTCACACACATCACAAAGTCAATACTCAAAGAAAACACCTCAGATGATTATAGCCACTGGAATGTGCACACAGACACTCACATCACAATGAATGCTATAGCCACTGGAAACTGAATGTGCACACAGACTGTCACGCTTCACAATGGCAATAAACAAAAATAAAACATCACTTGGTGCAAACTTCATCCTGGCCCACACCAGACTGGGGGATTCACAGCCAGGGTCAAGAGACTCAGCAACCAGATTCCTGCACTGAAGACGCGTTCAGGCTTAAATCCCAGTTTACAAGTCAACAAACCCCAGCTTTATAGTCTCAAAACACACTAGAAGATTCTGAGAGGCTCTCCTCTGCACCAAGGAAACTTACTGGAATTGGCCACTTTCCGTGCAAGCACTCCAAAGGCAATGGAGTTCTCACGTTCCTTCTGCATTCTTACATGTTCCAGCAATTATCTTAATGAAGCTTACAAAAGTCTCCAGCAGTACAGTCAACAAAACAACCTTGAACGTGAATAACCTAAACAACTTGAGTAATCTTGGGGCCTGCCTGTGCGCACAAAAAGCTCAAGCAAGACAGAGTCAGAATTCAAGATGACATGAGGGCATGTCAAAGCCAATAGCAAGAACTTCATAATACTTCCCAATGTACAACACAGTGCACATTTGTGCACCACTGCTTATAACACTGCACTTCGAGACCAAGAAGTACATTCCACATCTCTCTCTCTCTCTCCCTCTCTCTCATGCTTTCAAATGCACATCCCAAACGTTCTGTTCCTGGCAAGGCTGTTCTACTCTGTGAAAGCTCTCCCATTTTAAAACTACAAAGATACACAAACTAAATCTTCAAGGGAAAAAAGGCACATGCAGGAAACATAATGATGTCGTACATTCAGGCTAGGGTAAAAAAAAAAAAAAAAAGTCAATAAAAACAATGGTAGTCAAAGGTCATCATGTGGTTTCAAAACATAGGAGTGCCTCTAGCACTACAGTTTCCCAGTGAATGATTTGAAATATTGCTAGCATGTGTGGATGAGTTTTCAAAATAGGTGGAAGAGTTCCGACAAGGAAGAAAAATGCAGCAAAGGTTGCGCAATGCTTCATGAAAGCCATCTCTCCCAGGTTTGGGGTCCACCAGGGCATAAATAGCGATAGAGGGGTGACTCGGACTGCAGTTATGCAAAAGATGGCATGTTTGGGAATAAAGTGTAAACTGCATGTCCCATACCACCAAAGTTTAGGCCCGGAGGATAGGATGAACTCCAAAATGAAAAATTGATTAGTAAAGACAACTGATGCTCTGCCTTTAGTACTGCACACCATAAGGGCGAAGCCATCTAAAGCAACTCTGGAGACATGGTCATGGTGAGAAAAAATAAAAGTTGTCTCTCTTACTTCTAGGTGAACTGGACCACAGACAGTAAACGGACACCGCAAATGGATTAAATGGACAAGATGCAGGGCTGCACCACCAATGCCTGAGACGAAGGTACCAGAAATTGAAGAACATCTGTCACCAGAGGAGTTGCGCAACACACCAAACATGGAGAGGACAGACCATTCCTAAGAGCCATGCTGAGGGTCCATCATAAAGTATCACAGGGACGGTGGCACCAACAGATGCTGTTGAGTGAAGCACGCAACCAAGTCTCAAAAAAAGGTGATGTCTGTACCTGCTGAAAAATAGACTGAAGAGGACAACGCAGGGCAGGTCCGCGAAACCTCCCCTAAACAAGACGACTGCGGACTAGGAGAAGAAGCAGATGACAGCACACTGCGTGCCTTTACATTACTGACACTTACAGAACGTGCCCTGGAACTGAGTGATTAAGGGACACTGTCCCTGCACTGCACTGCATAGTGCAAAAATATTTGTGATTAGTATGCTGACGTATTACCACCAACGGCTGAAATCGCAATGCAACAGGAAGTAGTATGAATTGAATACTAGTATATCATTTTGTCTATGTTCAATAATGATTATCTCATCAGAATGCATCTATGAGAATATATATGCATTTCATCTAAGCACTAGGTAATGCCATCGAATGATATATAACTAGGTTTCGACTGGTTGGCATTTGGGAAGCAAGATGGGGGCTGGCTAGGCTGCCGCTCGCAGCGTAAGCCATTCTGATCCTGTGAGCCCCCACCCCCTCTGACTCTAGGATGATTTTATCAGCCTTGAACTGTGTGCTGGATTTATTGCAGGAAAGGATTTGCAACTGCAACGGTACCTCTACATGCAATACAGTTATCAGACAGCAGGAGCTAGTACAGACCTGTCGGCGTTTCTGCGAGGCGCTGGGCTCTGGGTGTTGTCGATCAGAGGCGCAGTATTGGAGCGCAATGAAACCGAAGGGCCCTCCCGCGACCTGCGGCAAGATTGCGGCGAACTCCATCACAGGCAGCCCCCAGCTGGGTGCCTCAGCACCAGCTCTATGACATACGTCGGACCCGAGCACTGCAGCCGCTGGGGCAGGTGTTGGTCCAGGAGGGACTCGGCAGCCTGGACGACGCGGGTTGATCGCGACCCGGAAGGAACTCTTGGACAGGAAGGGGAGAGGAGAGACGACGATGTTCCAGCAATGGCTGCCTGGTCCCACAATTGTGGAGCTGCTTGTCGGGTCAAAGAAGCAGGGAAAAAATGAAGGTCATGCTGTGCAGAGTATCGGACCCGAAACGCCGGAGCGGGAGGACTCATTGGACATATTGGATACAGCCGATGTGGAGAAGAGGATCTCTGCAACTTCACTAATTTCACCAACTCTGCAGGCAAAGAAAATGCGGGGGGGGCCCTGACTCGGTTATACCTGCTTCGCTTTCTGTGCCCCCAGTGTTTGATTCAGATGAGACTGATCCTTTATTAACATGGGGTGAGCAAGTAGACGAGAGTGTGGCAAAAGCCATGACTACAGCCACCGTTTGTGGGGAGACAGTGATTGGATGGGATAAGGAAGACCAGGCAGGGAGTTTGGAAGCTATCAGTTTGTATGCTTCCAATACGATGGAGTGTAACTTAAACAAACAACCAGAACCCCAACAAACTCAACTGCCCCATGATGAGAAAGTCTTCGAAAACTCTGTGCAAATAGGAAAGAAAAAACTGGGTACAGTTATTAAGACAGGGGATGGAAACCAGCCGGGGTCTAAACTCAAAGTACAAAAGACTCATCCTATAAAATTAGTAGATGCAGAGACAACGGACTACTTCTATTCTCTGTCAGATACTGGCTCAATAGGTGATTCCTGGACCCCGACGAGTGTTAGCGAGGCTGAGAGCGAAAGCTTACCAGATAGCTTACCAGATACGAGTGGAAGAGATTCTGCTACAACTATGCGGAAAGCCAGCAGGGCAGCAGGACTCTCCGATCAAGTAAGAGGGGCAAGACGACAAGATCTAAATTGGGACTACTAACCATCGAATCAGCTTTTGGGGGATAAAAGAGCCTTACTACCCGACTCTGACACCACATCCGCGGCTACTTTGGATGCTATTCTGCAGTCGGTTATGGCTCACCATGAAGTGACTAGACAGGAAAACAGGCGCTCTCAGGCGGCTAGCCGCAAAATCCAGGGCTCAGTTCGGACGATTGCCAAGGTATGTAATGAGATCTCGGACCGCCTAACAGAGCTTGAGACTAGAACTTGAAACCTTGAGTCTGATATTGCAGCAACCCAGCTCCAAACCGAATCACATGAGGCCAGACTTATAGATATGCAGTGGAAGATGGAAGACCAGGAAAATCGCCAGCGCAGGAACAACTTGCGATTCCTTGGTATTCCAGAGGATAAAGGAGGCACTGACATCCGTCTCTACATGGTCGATTTGCTAGCGAAGGCATTTCCTGAGCTTGAAGGATGGAACTGGGCGCAGGAAATCCAACACGTTCATCGTGTTCCCATGACATTAAAACATCCTGTAGGAGCAGATGCTAGGCCTAGAGCCGTGCTAATTTATTTTAGGAACTACCTTTTGCGTCAGATTATTTTTGAAACAGCCAGAACAGATTGTAAACAGAAACTAGATGGTATAGAGTTTTTTACACAACCCGATTTTTGTCACGTAACTGTTGAAAGGCGTTGGAGGTTAAGACAGATGATTAACCCATTTCAATCAAAAGGGGCACAGGCGTACCTTATGAATCCAGCTAAGTTAAAGGTCGTAATAGGGGATAGATCACTCTACTTTACATCCAAAATAAAAGCTAAAGAATTTTTGGATGATTTAAATAAAAAGAGCGAAGGAAGCTAAAAACTTAAGGCATATATGCAGTGGGAGGAAGGAGGCAAGGATGTTTTAGGAATAGACCAGGGTTCGAAAAGGAGAGCCGAGGAGGGGGAAAGGTCTAATAGTGGGGGTGTATATGGCCTTCTTTCAGTATCTGTCCTATACTTCCTCTTTACCTCTCCAAATTTTACCTCCCTTGCTAATATGGCAAAAGATTAGGATTAGCTTTTGTTATTTTGTGGTTTGTCGGTTTGTTGGGTGGGTATCTCCTTTTTCTTTCTCTTCTTTCTTTTCACCGGGGGTATTAGATAATCACTGTATTAGATTATATTAGATTGGAAGATTAAATTGATATGAGGGGGGGCAAAAACATTCGAACTGAAGGAATAGATTGAAATTTGAAAAATACGCAGTATAAGTGCCTACTCCATTTAGCCTGGTATGGATAGAATGCGGATTTGCTCGGTGAATGTGGCGGGACTAAATGATAGAGCGAAAAGAGCCAAAATATATGAGATTTTGCGGTTTATGAGCCCAGAGGTTATTTGTCTACAGGAGACCCATATCCCATGGAGTAATAAGGATGTTCTTCAAATTAGAGGCTATGAGTTGGTAGCCTGTTCCTCAAAGGCTTCCATGATAAGGGGAGTTGCAATATTTATTAAACATCATATTGGTAGTAGTAAACGTACATTGGTGGATAAATGGGGGAGGTGGGCAATCGTGGCATTAAATACGGGGATGACTATAGCGACTATCAATGCCTCGAATCAGGATGACCCCAAAATCTGGGAAGAACTGGAGATTGAGATTGCTTCCTGGCCGACTCCACTAATATTATGTGGAGATTTTAACATTCACCTCGAGATCTCTTGCAATGCTGGGCCGCACTATAACGGGAGGAAACCACAGGTTAATCGGGCATTAAACACCCTCAAGGATAGTCATGGGCTGGTAGATATTTGGTCTGCTAAAAAAAATCAAGGACCCTGGATATACATATTTTTCCCACCCTCATCAAAAATATGTTCTACTACTTTATGGCCCCTGCTGGGATGCTTGATGAGGTGGAGAGAACTAAACTACCTCAAATTTTTTCAGACCACAATCCGCTCCTGCTGGAAATAACACGCCAAGGAATGGAAAGGAAACACCGTTGTTGGTCCTTCGATAGAAAGCGGCTAGCTGATGAGGAATTTACGAGGCATATCATAAGATGGACAAGAGAGTTCTTTGATATGAATCGCTTTAGTGCTTCCCGTATTATAGTGTGGGATACATTCAAAGCTGGTTTAAGGGGGAAAGTGATAAGCTATGTCGGTCTACAGCGCAAGCAGCGCAGAAATGAGATCAATTCCCTAATGGCACAGCTAGAGGCAGAACATACTAACTTGATTTCTCTAGGGGGTAAGGAGAGATTAAACCAAACTATGATAAAAATAGCTATCGCTAAATCAACAATAAATAGCTACTTTCAGATACAAGTGGCCCAGTCGTATCAGCAGCATCAAAGAGAGATGTATGAATATGGGGAAACGGCCGGCAGACTACTGGCCCTTAGGACCAGACAGAAGGTTTCAAGGAATAATATAACTAAAATCAAGAATACCGAAGGGCAATACGAAACTAATTCTGTAAAGATTATGGGAGTTTTTGAACAGTTTTATCAAAAACTATATCAACTGGACTCCACTGATAATGCACAAGTGGCTACGGGGAAGAGCTACCCACCGTTGAGCCAAATTGATGAAGATACACGCTTGGAGCTGGAAACCGAATTTACACTAGAAGAAATAGTGACTGCTCTAAACTCACTATCTTCAGGGAAGGCGTCAGGGCCAGATAAAATACCGGTCGAGCTATATAAAATACTTAAGCACGATTTGGCCCTATTTTTATATGATTTGTCTTTAGACGTGCAGTATATAGGAATTCCACCCACTTCCTGGCAGGAAACAGATATAATAATATTCTCCAAGAAGGGGAAACCATCAGAGCTGCCCGGTTCGTACTGCCCTATCTCTTTGATAAATTCTGATGCTAAAATTCACTCCAAAGTTTTAGCCAACCGGCTTCAGAGGGTCATAGCCAAACTAGTCTCGCCATGGCAGCATGGCTTTGCACCCGGCAGGGGAACCACTGATCACGTAAGACGGGTAATTTCCTTATTTGATATAGGTGACGGAATGGCTGTGATCCTCTTAGACGCTGAGAAAGCCTTCGATCGCGTGGCATGGCAATATCTTTGGGAATCCCTGGCAGAGAGGGGGTTTGGTTCTCGATTGATTACAGCTATCCAGGAGATGTATCATAGACCATATGCACGGCTGCAGGTCATGGGGAACACTTCCAGACCAATCGAGGTGGCCAGGGGAACTAGGCAGGGATGCCCATGCTCCCCAATTCTCTTCGCCATATACTTGGATCCCTTTATTAATCAGATAATTCTGAACTCTGCAATAGAACCGATAATAACTAGTAGCTACGAGACCAAGGTGCTGGCCTATGCGGATGATATTGCTGTTATTACATCGAAACCAGAAACGGCAATTATAGAGATTGAGAGTATGGAGGAATTTGGGAGCAGGTCAGGATACCAATTGAACGAAGGGAAGACACAAATAATCTGCACTAGGCATTGCAGCATACCGGACCAGCGCCTGACGGAATCCGCTATGTACTTGGGGGTCAGGATAGGACCCGATATGGATGCATTATGGTCAAACAACCTTGACCCAGTGCTAGATGATATCAGTACAGAGTTAAGGCGGCTGGATAAACTGTATTTAACAATAGTTGGTAGGGTCAACATACTGAAAATGAAAATCTTCCCCAGAATACTATATTTATTTCGCTCTATCCCTTTAGAACTGCCTTCCACCGCAATACAGAAAATGAACTCAATGTTCTCGAACTTTATTTGGCATTATCAAAAGACAAGACGCGCATTAAGAACGCTAACTCGTCACGTGAGAGAGGCGGCTGGACTGCTCCGAACTTATTATTTTATTATTGGGCAGTTATGTTGCAGCAGATGGGCGATCTGTTGATAACAGATGGGTCTAGAAGGGAGGATGGCTTACCTTCTATCTATCAAATAGCTATCGGCGAGGAAGCAACGGGACTCTTCCTTAGGCAAGTGGAGCCTAGCTATTATAAAAAGACCAGATTTAAATGCTTAAAGGCTGCTTGGAAGGTATGGAATAAAACTAGTAGAATACTGAAAATCTTATAATAGATATACTCCTCTATGGGGCTCTTCACTCCTTCCAGCTGAGGTATGTGATGGCATGGCTCGGGGGTGGGAACGAGCTGGTATACAAAGGGTTGCGACCCTACTTAACGATAATTTAGAGATTAGATCCTTCTCGGAATTGGTTCAAAAATTTGGAATCGATAGGTCATATTTTAAATATATTCAAGTAAGGGGGTGTTTAAAAAATCTGGATAAAGGCTCTGTCAGTCTTGGGGCAACACCGCTATTGGATATGAAAATACCGGGGGGGACGGTCGGATTGGGGAGTATTATAGCATACTGATGGAAACCCTCCCTGACGATTTGGGTAAAGTTGAGTCGAAATGGGCAGATAAAATGGGCGCTGATGAGATGGATCTAGATATGTCACTCGAATTGGGGGAAAAAATTCTTAGCGGCACACCTTAAGGCTCAACATTATAAAACTGTGTTTAATTTGTATTATACCCCCGCAAAGCTTTTTGAATGGGGGAAGCATGAGAACGGTAATTGCCCAAGATGTCAATACAGCCCTGCGGATAGTATCCATATGTTTTATGCATGTAACACACTGATTCCATTGAAAAGAGGTATTGAAAAATTCTGGCAAGAAACAATGAATTGTCTAATCATTATCACCCCACCGATGATGATATTTGGGTATGACAATCGAGCTCAACTATCAACACTACACAGAGATTTTGTATTTATTACAATTGCAGTAGCTAGGTTATTGATAGCAACGGTATGGAAGGACGAAGAACCCCCTACATATATAGCATGGCTCCACCGCCTGCTGAGTATTCATGTGCAGGAAACGGCTCTGTACAAAAGTAAGGGTTGGCGAGGGAGAAGGGCTGTAAGATTTGGGCACCTATGATCAAATGGCTTAACAAAAGACATGAGGAGTAATCGATTCGAGTATGATGTGTTGGGTGCTCCTCTTTTTATATTATTGTATATTGTACTTAACTGGATAATATGGCTTGCGTGCTGTAAGATAAATTGCTATCTGGTATTAATGATTTGATGGATGTTAAAGTATGAAACAGTGATATTCCTTTTTATATTTTTTGTACCTTGTGGCTAATAAAAAAAAAATTAAAAAAGAAGAAAAAAAAAAGATAGATAACTAGGTTTCTTTCATATAAATATATCTTGTTTTTACACTAATGTAGGATATGGCTATCCTAAAGGGATGGTTGTTGGAGGAAAATATACACATCTCCATATGTATGCAATTAATACACATCTGACCTTGCTTGGACAAGCTCAGCTTGACCAACTTAGAGATCACTTTATTTTTCTCAATACCGTGTTAGCTTGCTCATCGGGTTGTTCATTTCTGCTCACACTGTAGGTCTATATTATAATTGGCATAGTGCCAATCTTGCATATCTCTGTATTTGGCACCATGTCCCTTTTAGTTCTGCTAGGGGTGCATTACTAAGTGCATATATGGCCCAGAAACTAGTCAGGGAAGAAGCAGGCTGAGAGCATCTGTGTGTGCACTGACTTCTTTCTTGCTGGCCAGCAAGTACGCATGAATACTGACAAATACATTTAATTTGTTCCTGCGCAAACTGCTGTATTGTGTGTTTCTTTCACTGCTCCCGAGAGGGTGCAAAAGTATTTATTTCCCTAACAATCATACCATAGTCGTCCTTTAAACCCTAGCTGGGCCACAATCACGCAGTTGATGTATTGAAGATAATGATAGCTATTCACAAACTAACACAAAACAAAGACTAGTGGTTCTCAATGTCTACTAGATCAAAATTGACCAAAAAGGTTCCAGAGAGAAAGGCCTGAATTCTTTTCTGTAAGTCCAGTACCATCGAGATTTATGGGGGTTTTTTTGTAACTGGGATAATCTGGCAGGAAAGAGCAGGTATGGATTAATACACTAAAGGCATGAAAGAGAAGAACTAATATTTGTAGTTTTTAAAAGAGAACACACGACTTTTCAGCGGAACTGCTTAAACCTTTCTCTGGCATTCTCCACTTCCAATCTAAATACCAAATACCGAGCAGGGATGTAAGATATAAGACACGGCTAAAAGCAGAGCAGGTGGCAGTGATGTACTGTACAAGTCATTATATAATATTAAACATATTTTGAACAATGCACCAGGAGTGGCCGCTGGTGATATTTGAAAGTAGTGGGGTGTAAATATCCTGCCCGAGCTGAGCACGCAAGGGACCAGACATTGCAAGTTATACTTTCTCCAACCGCATTTGTGGATAATCCCTCCCACAAAAAAGTTTAAAGAAAAGGGGCCAAACACAATATTTTTCACATTAAGTTTCTAAAAAGATTCTGAAAGGGTACAGATGTTGTAGTCCAGTAACCGACCACAACAGCGTCAGAAGAGTGTATGTGCTTGTGTCTGTATGTGTGTGTGTCGGAGGGGTGGGCCGCAAACAGTACAATTTTCTCCCAGGTCGCACTCGAGGCGGTCCGTGGGAGCATCGGCACACACGTTCCACTGTGCATGTCACTGTAATCATAGCCCACGTTATGATATAACAGACTGTGCCCAAGCTAACAAGCTGCACTCCTAGCTAATTGAGTGTGAGCGGCAGGCGTGCCTAGGCCTTGTGGCTGTCCTCCCATCACCCAAGGATCTACCCTCTCAACACCAGTACCAATGAGGAAGTGGTAGCAAGGCAATGACACCAGAGTACCATAATACACCACAGCCCAGTCTGTATTACATACTGTTTTGGAAAAACTGAAGCCCAAATACAGAGAATAGCTCTTACCTCAGCATGGACTTCACGACCTGCTGTAACTGTTAATACTACTTTATTTATATCAGAGGAACAAACTTTCAAATAAAAAAAAAAAAAGGGTATTTTGGATTGTACGCTGATTGGCCATTATTAGAATTAGAGAACCACACCCCTTCTTCCCTAACCATTTTATTTATGACTCAATGTGCAAGATAGTGGTCTTATACCTCCTATATAAAAGTCTGCTTATGCATACTTCTAACCACAGATTCCTCACCTTCGAATACTCCCCAGGCACCAGACTGGATCGGGAAACTTTCCTTGGCAGTGCTCCTGCATTGCTAAGGTGGTGCTGTGAGGCTTTACATCAGCTCTGTAGAACCCCGGAAGTGACAGAGCAAAGTTGCATGTAAATACGCACTGATATCAGTTCCTTTCCTTCCGCGGCTTCCAGCATGGATTCGGAGCTCACTCCCAATTTTGTCACCTTCTGACGAATTCTAAAAATGAATTCCATTGTGCTAGGGAACGATGTCCCCACCCACAACTACAGGTTTCAAACCAAGATGAAACTGCAGAAAACAGATGTCAGTCATGGGCACACACGAATTGTGTCTCTGAGTCTAGGCTCTGGCGCAGATTCAAAGTTGTGTGATAAATGTGCCTTCCAACACCCAAAGGAAACCTGGGACTGGGAGGCGAAGTTAGACATTGCCGAACACAAGAAGTTGAGATCTTCGCCTTAAGTGTTGCTCCCGCTCAAAGTATTGGGCATGGATTTGGTCCTGATCCCAGGCTTTTTCCCGCAAACAACCAATGTTGTGCTCGATGTCCTTTGGTAAGTCACAATCAAAGTCCAAGCGCAAACATAAAGAAGTGAAGCAGGACTCATCCCATCCCACGACTCTGAACCTAAAGAGAAGGCGCAAGGGTGTCAGGATGCGAGTCGTTCACTTTTGAGGTTTCGGGTTGCGGAACACAGTCTTCAGCAGCTCCCGGTGCGCGGCAAGTTTCCCAGGCCATTGACGATGCCACAGCAGATTGAATCCTTCAAAGAGGTCATGCTGCAGACTTTTGGTGTGCTTCCACTTCACTCTGGCATGCCTTCATGCCCCAAGGATCTGCAGAGGCCCCTAGCTGGGATACTGCGGGCAGATCTGTCCTCAGTGCAGTCTGAACTACCCAACTTACAGCGGTACAGGCTTCTACTACCGGTCCAAGACCTACGCTGGTCACTGCCACGTCAATGCAGGCACAGACACAAGAAAATACCCTGGTTCCGATACAGAGTTGGACAAGGAGCCACCTTCGGCTCCTTCTCGACCAGTGTTATGAGATTACAAAAGCACAGCCGGTCTTCATGCACGCTGGCTCTGATCTGGTGCCTCTGCCAGGGAATTCACACCAGCAGAGGCTCCATTATCTTTTTGGCTCTGATTCAGCAAGGGACAATCCAAGATGTAGATGATTAAGGTGGTGGTGGGGATGGTTTTCTCCCTACTAACTACACAGATGATGCCTTTTACATGGATTTGCAAGAGAGGCAGGGTTTGATTTGCCACAGAGGTCACCAGTGCTCCTTTGAACTGGTGTTTGGAGGGAAGCAGAGGTTCTTGATTTTCAGCTGCTTTTAGTCGAGAGGAAAATGAACGCGCCAATAGAAACTTTGAAGCCTGGGCTTGCTACTTCTGAGCGGTTTGACCCTATCAACGAGGCCCTCACTGATACCTTGATGGATAACGGTAAACAGAAATATGGTCAGGCTTTACAGACTAGATCATAGCGAGCCTAATTTACTTACTAAATATCCTATTCCCGCGGATGGCATGGCTTGCCACACAGAGTAGAATCTATCAGTGGGGCGATAAGTCTGGACGACTCTTATATAAACTCTGCCAACAGACACAGGCATGTGTTCCACTCCCGGCGATCAGTGACTCGGCCGGAGTGGTTATAACTGATCCTAAGGCACTTGCAGATAGTTTTGCAGAGTATGATCATTCCCTCTACACTGCGCGGGAGGCCCTCGACGCCTCAGTCATCGACCAGTTCTTCATAGATCACCCCGCGCGAGCTCTCTCCGATGAAGCTTGCGACTCCCTCGATGCACCACTCACATTAGAGGAACTCACCAAGGCTATAGCAGACTTGCATCCAGGATAGGCACCGGGCCCGGACGGCTTTCTGTGTGATTTTTACAAGGCTTATACGACTTTACTAGGCCCACACTGTCTCACAGCCATATTAGAGGCGGCAGAGACGACACTTATGCCCCCAGATTGGCGGCATGCAGAAATAGTTGTCTTTCACAAGCCAGGGTGCCCGCCGGAATTGCATGCCTCTTACAGGCCAATATCTTTATTGAATATTGAAGCAAAACTCATAGCCAAGATACTTGCCACTAGATTGTTGACACATCTGCCTGACCTTATTCACCCGGACCAGGCCGGGGTCATGCCTCGAGACGCCACAAGGCATACTATTCGACGAGCCCATAATGCGATAGCTGCCGTGGACCGTCTTGGTCGCCCAGCGGCTCTTTTATTGGCCGATATCGACCGTGCGTTCGACTGTCAGCTGGACATATCTGTTTATCCTATTGCAAAATTAATTTTGGCCCCAAATTTTTATCCTATATTCGAATGCTATATAATGGGTTGACGGCCTCTGTGTGTGTATCCGGCAGAGTATCCGCCCCATTTCCTATCACCCGTGGAACGCGCCAAGGCTGTCCCTTATCTCCACTCCTATTTGCCTTGGTCATCGAGCCCTTGGCGGCCTGGGTTCGCATGGATGCTCTAATCAGGGGCTTAGAGTGGTCGACGGAGGTCTCTGAAAGAATTGCTCTCTACGCGGACGACATCCTTTTTTTCCTTTCCGACCCCGCAGATCGGGCCCCAGTATTTTACAGATTATGCAGATATTCGGTGAAACCTCCGGATTATATATAAACATCAATAAATCCACTTTGTGGCCCCTGCGCAGCCTCGAGTCAGATTATACCCGAGCTTCAGATCTCTCCCAGACCCGTGAAGGTTTGAAATACTTGGGGGTTTTTGTGACAGATCGACAAGAAATATCCAGATCCAGTAATATTGATACAGTCTTCGTCAAGGTTAAAAAAGAACTTAAGTCGTGGGCGGGTTTACCCTCATCTCTTTACGGCCGCTCGGCTATCTTTAAAATGATTTCTCTCCCCCGGCTCCTCTATCAACTACATAATCATCCCTATCTTATGCCACAGCTCTGGTTCAGGCAGCTGAATGCTATGCTTAATGATTTCCTTTGGGGCGGCGGATCGATTAGAATAGCACTCCGAACTTGTTTTCTCTCTACCTACTGTGGGGACATTGCTACGGCCGATATCCAGTCGTACTATGCCGCTTCCCATTTGCAGGTGCTCAACGACTGGTGATATTCTCCCCAGGGTGAGCCAGCGTATGCGCTAGAGCATCGGCTCCTAGGTGACGCATTACTTACTAAATATTTATATAAATCGGGCTAGCATTCAGGATTTTCCACCGGCCACCAAGGTGGTCATAGTATTATGGCGCCAGTCGCTCAGTCGCATTGGCTGGCTGAATTGCTTGACCAGCGCGGCTCCGCTCTGGTGTAATCGTCTTCTTCCCCAAGTGCAGCAACTACAGGGGTTCCGGGGTTGGGACCAAATTGGCATCTCCCCCTTGGCTGATGTTTTGCAGGGCACAACCCTCAAATCCTTTTCTGATCTCCAAAATGAATATTCCATCCCGCACTCTCAGTTTTACAGGTATCTCCAGTTTTGCCATGCCATCGCTCCCTATCTTAAGGAGATTTCCGCCCTCCCTGAATTCAATCCATTAGAGGGCAGGCTCCTTATGGGTGACCTGATAGACCACAAAATCTCTAAACTATACCAAACATTGGTCACTCACAGTGCGTCAACATTAGAGTCCCTTAGGGAAGCCTGGCAAACAGATCTTGGTCCTCTAGACCAGGATGATTGGAGGGAGGCGCTGGAGTCCCCTCGAGGGGCTGCCATCTCTTCGAGGTTGCGATTTATTCAGTTGAAATATCTGCACAGAATATATTTCACCCGATCGCGACTTTATAGAGCGGGTCTTATTGCCTCCCCACAGTGCCTTCGTTGCGGAATGGAGGAAGCTACTTTTATTCATACAGTATGGTCCTGCCCAGTTCTGGATAAATTTTGGAGGGGTATACGTAGCCGTTTGGCTGAAGTGCTGGGATGGTCTATACCAAATACATCACGCCTAGCGCTCCTACACATAGCAGAAGACATTGGTGGCAACAGATATAAACGACATCTGTTATTTTTTGGCCTCACTATCGCCAAATGGGACATAGCCCGTCTTTGAAAAGCACCCACCCCACCTTCACTGACTGCATGGAAGCGAGGAATAGATTTCTGTATGGGGTTGGAGGGGCCGGTCTTTAAAGCCTGTGGGTGCCCACAGAAACATATACGTATATGGCAACGCTGGGCAGATTACAGAGGAATCATTTTGACACCGCCATCTCCACACTCATCCCCAACATAAAAGGTCTTGCCCCGCAATCTAAACCTATGTTAACATACTGTTATTGTGTGTCAGTCGAATATAGACCGGATACTTTGTTTTTGGTTTCCTGGCCATGTAACAGAGACAATTCTTCAAGGTTCTATAACACCGCAGTTATTGTATTTTATATAATTTTGTTCTGTTTTCTGTATTATAATTGTTTTCTTCTTTTATATATCATACATATTGTAGCGCATGATGGTCAATATCATTTTTTATATTGTATAATTACATCAGTGTCAGTGATTATCACGTGGACAAAGAAAATGCCAATAAAGTTTGTTCTTAAAAAATATATATCCTATTCCAGACAGCCTTGTGGTCAGGCCTCAACCAGAAAAGTAAATCCCAATTAATTCCCCACAACTCATCCGGATACGGAATCCAAAAGGATTGAGCTTTTGGGAATCACGTTTTCAACTACAAGTCTGCCATTGCAGTCGGTTAATACGGTTTTCTTACTGGGTTGTTTTACACGTACCCTGAAAGACATGGCCACCAAGATCTTTGCAGCAGTCTCAGAGATATTAGGGTCAATTTGGCTCAATTTGTCATACACTGTTTGAGGCCAAATAGGTCATCCGTGCTGGTCTAGACTACTGAATGTGGAAGTGCTCCACAGATTTTTGGGCAATGTGCAGGCCTCCCTCATGTATATACCCTTTGATGGGTTAAGCCTTTTCATTGAAATGGCAGACTTTGCGTTGGAGTGCTTTAAAGAAAGCAGAGCCATGGTGCGCTCTTTAGGACGGTCTACTTCTGCCTGGCAGTTTCCATGCCAAATGCCATAACTGTTAACTGCCTATTTTCCTGTCTGGTATCAAGTCGTACAGCACCAGGATGCCCTCTGGGTAACAATAGTGCTATATAAGCTCAATTTCAGTCATTCATTTGTTCAACACATCTTAGGCAAACACTGTAGAAAAGGTACATTTAAGAGAGAACAGAAATGTACAGATAGGATGACCAGAATGAAAAAGACTCGCTACTAAGAGAACTGGAAGCCGACAGGCACAATTTAAGTATTGGACATATGTGGCCCAGAGCAGGAAAAATACAGCAAAGTCTACGGTCAACTGAAGAGAATTATTTAAAATACTGCATGGGAGCATTTTCAAATTTTACGATCATGTCCTATGCAAAAAACTTCCAGACCCTGCAAAGCTACAGTAAACCTAAGCATATCCCTTGTCCTTCTGAACATTTTTGACAGGTCATAGCTCCAGAAAGAGGTAACCAGGAAGGAACAATCATAGAGGAAATATGGCTTCCTGGGGATTCTGCCACTTTTAGTTATTACCTTTCCTACTGAAAGTACCTCTACTGTAGGCAGGAGCAGACTTCTCTATAAGAAGGATGGCTGTTAAAGAATGGGCTGGAGCTTCCATGAGTCTAGTTCTTGTGCTTCTTTCAGCATGTAAGGCTGTAGCATGGCATACACTTGGATGTGATGGATAGAGAGATGTTGAGAAGGAGGTAGAGGCTAAACTGGTTAGGCATTTGATTATTGGTTGGGTTTTTAATTACTCTTTGGTTTTAAATGCACAGCTTATAACGCTGGGAAAGAACAGAAGCATATGTCCAACCAGGCATCAAGCAATTTCTGCATAGACTCCAGGTCATAACATGCATTGTTTCTAGAAAAGAAGTTCATAAAGTAATGCTTGCAAAATGGATGTTGATTAGCCTACAACGCTGCACTACATATATATGCAGTAGGAGCAGGTCTTTGGAAAGCCACCAATACTGCCTTTGCTCTTACGGAATTAGCAGGACATTTTAGAGGGGTCTTAAAAATTTCTGATGCTTTTAAAATACGCAAGATTATCCATCAGGCAACAGTGGTTCGAGATTCATTATTGATGATGTAAGTCACAAACAGAGGTCGTGACACTCTTCTAGGTCAACAAACCTATGGCACACAAAGGTGCAGGCTCAACTTCTTGAGTGAATAATTGTCAAAAGCAGTTTTGTTGGAAGCCCCAATAACTGAGAGAATGTATCTTAATACCTATGACAATCAAATCAGCAATGCAAGACATCATTCAGGATAGCAATTAGTGGGTTCACTTTTCTCTCAAACATTGTAGCAGACCTTGTGGGGTTCTGTTGTACTGCTTGTTGGTGGATTCTTTTCAGTGCTCGTGATGGTGTTGATTGTCTCCGAGATGTCCAAATATGCATACGTTAATTCCATTTGTACGAAACCAAGTCATCAAGCTCAGCTATGGAGAAGACTCACCTACCCTTCATTTTATGGACCAGAAGAGTTGAAATCTGAGAAAGCATGAGTAAGATCTTTATGAGAATAGTAGCATTTTACAAGATCTTAATTGGCAAAGAGAAAATGGAGCACAAAATTGAAGAGGGTCTTAAGGTGCAGAAAAGTCTGATGAACTAGGTGGATCTGAAGGAAAGTAGAAAAAAACTTTACTGACCAGTGTTCGAGGAGCACATCTTCTAGAAACTTCTACACTGCTCTCAAATGTGATGCAAAAGCCAGATTATGTTATTTCTTGTGGGAAATTTTTGTGAGAAAAGATGTATTCATGGAAAGCTTCAGTTCTTTTAAAACAAGTCTGCAAGTAGAACACTTCAAATGACCTCCCAATCATGTGGTGCAGGATGGGGTCTGGCGAAAGGGATTGTTTTCGAGGGACCAGTCTCATTGTCGTGTTGGCAGAAAGCAAAGAGAGTAAAGCAAATGCCCCTCCTTACTTGGAACAACTTTCCACCAGAGGCAAGGGAAGCTATAGGGCTACAAAGGTGGTTTCGAGCTCCATGTGATTGATGTCAAGATTTCTATTTTAAATTGTCAAGAAAAGATGATCCTGTAGCTTTATCTTCCTAGTAATAGTGGAATGACTCTGTCCATCATAATCTGATATGTTAGACTGCAAAGATGTGCCTTTTAAAATAATATGTGACTGAAAATAAAAGATCTTTAACTAATGTATTGGGGACAGATTCCACTTTAGAGTCAAATGAGGCAGTAGAACCCGGCTTTCCAATCCAGCATAAGGAACAATATGGATACAAGAAGCCTTCAGACCCAGAGGTTTCGGATACTACCTGATCAAGACTACAAGGTTTCTGGAAAAATGGCCGGACTTGGGCAAGAAGTCTTTCTTGAGGTGGAAATAGCAGGCCTCAACTGAGTCTACTACTTAGATGATATGAAGTATGAGGGAAGGATATGCTGAGACTTCTGGCTGATAGATACTTCTGGATAAAGTGAAGTAAACTAGAGCCTTACTCTTGACAAAACTTAGGTCACTGAGCTTTTTCTAGCTAATAGTAACAAGCATTGGCATAGCCAATAGGTCTCGCTTTTGGGACCTTCTAAGTGTTTAGCCATGCAACAGTTGGTGTTGTTGCACCAAGGATATTGTGCTGCTTAACTAAATACTTATAAGGTCCCAAAAGCGAGACTTTTTGGCTATGCCAATGCTTGGATGCAAGGCGGAGGAGAGAAGGGTGCATGGCGGAGGGGAGAAGGGTGCAAGGCGGAGGGGAGAAGGGTGCAAGGCGGAGGGGAGAAGGGTGCAAGGCAGAGAAGGGTGCAAGGCGGAGGTGGAGAAGGGTACAAGGCGGAAGGGGAGAAGGGTGAAAGGCAGATGTGGAGAAGGGTGCAAGGCGGAGGGGGAGAAGGGTGCAAGGGGGAGAAGGGTGCAAGGGGGAGAAGGGTGCAAAGCGGAGGGGGAGAAGGGTGCAAGGTGGAGAAGGGTGCAAGGTGGAAGGGGAGAAGGGTGCAAGGCAGAGGGGGAGAAGGGTGCAAGGCAGAGGGGGAGAAGGGTGCAAGGCAGAGGGGTAGAAGGGTGCAAGGCAGAGGGTTAGAAGGGTGCAAGGCAGAGGGTTAGAAGGGTGCAAGGCAGAGCATGAGGAGCGTCTAGCAGCACCAGGCCTGTCAGCAGTTTTTACGGACCCTTATACAAACAACTATGCAGGGCCCCAAGTCACAAGCGCCTGTTTCGAAGTTTAAAAATAAAGTGTTATTTTTGGAAAGAGAAAACACAGTAGCTCCAGTCTCCGCCACCAACTAATGATTCCAAATGCAGGTCTCACTAGGGAAGTAGCCGATCCCGAGGTGGCGGGGGCCCGAGGGGCGGCCGCACAGGGCTAAAGTCAGAGGGGCCCTTATGAGGGCAGCAACTTCTGCTGGTAGCGAGAGGAGGGGGCGGGGGGTGCACAGCGAGGGATATAGGTGAGAGGGGGGAAGAGTGTGGAGGGATAGAAGGGACAGAAGGTGAGAAGGGGGTGAGAGTGGGCGCAAAAGGAGGGAGGGCGCAGAGAGATTCAAAAGGGGGCTCTGGTGAAAAGGGGCGAGCAGGAGGGTTTCAAGGTGGGGAGGGGTGAATGTAGCAGAGAGAGGAAGAGAAACAGGAGACAGGTGTGACAGGGGGAATGCGGAACAGGGAGGGATACAGGTGAGAAGGGTGTAAAGGAGTGGGGAGGGAGGTAGCAAAACGAAGTAAAGAGAGGAGCCAGGTGAGTAAGAGAGATGTAAATATATTAGAAAAAGAAGGCATTAGGGAGCGAGAGAGAGAGAGACAGGGATGGGGCTTGTGAAAAGGGGAGACGCGAGAGAAAGTGACTGAGGATGAAACCGATGCAGACAGGGAGTGAGACAGTGAGCAGGTGGGTAAATGAGGTATGGGGGAAGAAGGAAGTGGGTGAGCAAAAGGCCTTGGAGAGATATCGAGGAAAGAGGAAAAAGAGGCCAGAGGGAGGCTATGTGACTGGAAGGAAGAGGCCGGGTGTGCAGAGAGGCCGTGAGAAGGGGGTGCAGGGCGAGATGAGAGCGGGTCAGCAGCGGGGAAACAGGTGGGGGCGAATGGGAACAGGAATATATAGAGGCGGACAAGGGGAGGCCGACGAGCATGAGAGAAGGGGAGATCAGAGGGGCGAGGAGGCGAAAGAGAGGGGGGCTAAGTGAGTGGGTGAAATGGTGAGAAGGTGGAAGGGGCGAAAAGGAGAACAGGTGGAAAAAAAAAAAAGGAGCTCAAGGAAATCTGATGCTGGAGGGGAAAGAACGACAGAAACAAGCATTGACCGCGCGGCTGTAAAAGTAACGGCCGCGCGGCCGTGAAAGCGAAAGTGATCGCGGTGAAAGTGATCGCGATGACGCGCTCTGTGGTAAGCACGCGAGTGGTGCGCGCGCAGCAGTGATCGCGCTGGAAGGGAGGCAGATGGCGGCTGTGCACGCGCGCGTAACTGCACGCTGGTGGCCAGAAAAAGCCTTTGGTAGCACTTTGAAAAGCCCCTTACTAAATGTCTCGCAGAGCAGCGCATGCGCTGGCTCAGCGAGACCTAAATAGGAACAAACATGCTCCTGAAGGACAAGATTGGCTGAATGTAGCTTATACATATTCTGGGAGCAGAATTTAGGTGAAAAGAATAGAATCTTTATTAATGAAGTTGAAATACAAACGCAAACAGGTCTTGATGACAATGTTCATTGATCGATATGTACAATTAAAAGCATCCTTGACATCTACAGTGGCCATCATGTCCTCCACAATTTGAGTTACTATCATCATGAGGAAAGAGTATAAAAGAAGATACTAGATTAGGTTGTAAAGACCAATATATTTGCTCTTCAAGTACAGGAAAATATCTGTAATAAAATCAGTTTAATTTTTTGGTAGCAATTTGATTGATCGCATATGATGTTTCTGAATTCCCCATCAAAACTTTGCAGAGGACTTCAGAAGGCGTCAAAGACAAGAAAAATTTACTGGAAGGGGGTCTAAGGCATAACCCTACTCCAAGCTGTAAAGATGTTTTTTTTCCATCATATGAATGGAGATGCTTGGACCCACAAGTAAAAGTATGCATCTTTGAGGAATCCTGATTTGTGTTCCCTAGGGAAGAGGTGGACTGTTACAGAAACATGCGCCTTTTAGGTGTTGCATTCTTTGCAAATGCTTCCTGAACTTAAAAACATTAAAGTGAAGGACTGTCTTCCATTTTTCTAGGGCCTCATCTGCAGAAGGCACAACATTATAATTTAGTCAAATCAGTAATAAAATATTGCTGATGCACAATCAATGGAAAAGCAATGCTTGAATAGTATGATTTCCACTATTAAAACTTTAATATTTTGATCAACTAAAAGATCTAGATATGATCACCTTTTAAGAATATCACAATTCTACAATAAAGAAATAAATTGTAACACCATTTCACTTGGTCTCCTCCAACTCTACGTTCGATATGTACCAGATTTACCAAATAAGGATATTGCATTTTTGGCAAAAGACGAGAGGGTTTCAACACAATTCATATTGATGACATGCTCTATGCATGTTAAGAAAGCAGAGATCTGAAATACTGAGGCATAATACTAGTCACATTTGCATGCGACAACTATACAGATTTCAAAACCATACCCCAACATTTTGGTGTGTGTTCATCTGTCAACGCTCATACTGTAAGTAAGCACCAGTAGAGGTTGTATTACATTACTCACATACTCCAGTATAGAAATAATAGGTTACTTACTAATTACATTAAGTTAACTGGGTTTTCAAGACTAACATTATTTGATTGAAATACTATGCTGAAATGAAATCTAATGTTGAAAAGTAAAACCAATGTTTACCGCAAGAGCAACACTTAACTAGTGCCACAATTATCAGATGGTTACAACATCAAAGTGGAATGTTACGGTCTTAAAGAACAATTGTTAAAGTCATTAACTTGTTCATATAAGACTAGCATAAAAGTATGAGACCACGGGCTTCCATGTGATAATTCATAAACACTTGAAAGATTCAATACTACTGACCTACCCTTTAATCTGTACTTCAGTTTTATGTTGCAAACAGCAATTTCTCCATCTTCAAACCCAAACCACCCAATACATTTTTCTAAAGTGCATCAGAAGGGTAGTCACCTGAAAAGATTAATCAAATCTCAATTTAAAATATACACACCAACCCAGACAGAAATATTAAGGTTTATCCTATTTAATTAACAGTTGCTTAAAATCATTTTTTGTTCATTGCTTCAAGTATACGAAGCAAGTGCAGGAAAAGGTTGATGATATCCAAGTAGAGGTTGATTGAAGCCAAAATGTACTCTTCTGGAGAAAGCTTATGCATCAGCAAGTGTGTATCATAGATGATGAATCCACAAAATAGAAGAGCTCCTGCAGCAGCAAATACAATCTCCAAAGTCCCATTGAAAAAGAATAACTGCAGCCAAAGAGAGAAATAGGCAAAAACAAATTGGTGTTATTTATCCGAGAAGATCCAAAATGCAGAAAACAAGACAGTATATTTATTATCTGCAAGATCCCACTCCAATATTTTTTTCTTCCAGAGTCCAAATTGTTTTTTCTATACCGATCTGATTTTCTTCACAAGTAATTGCCCTCTGTACCCAATTTTTCAAATTTGGGATTGAGGAAATAGCAGATGAATTTGCATAGTCACAATACCTCATTATATTAGGCAGATGTGAAGGTTATTAAGTTAAGCATTGGCTGCAAAAATCAACGGACTATAAAGCTATGAAATAGAATTCTGGCAAATTCAACTCACTTCCATCTTGTCAAGGACAATAAACTGAGCATCTAAGCGGGTAATATCACTTGCTAAGTACTTAGATTTGACAGAACAATATAAAGCACTATATATAAAATGTTATTTATAATACACATTTTAATTCCACTAGTGTATCATTAGATCCCATAAAAGACCGTTTCATACGGCTTGGGAAAAACAGCACAGCTCTGTATTAAGTATTAAACTGGTGTATGGATGGATATTTTTTCAGAAGTAAATCCAATCATAAACCTTGCAATAGACTAGAGCAGAACAGCACTAATCTTAGAACACCCTTCAGATGAGGAGTTTAATCTGGTTTTTGTGACTTTTAGAAAAACAAAAAATTACTCTTCGGCCCTGCTTACAAGTGAGCCAGATGGGGATGTGGTATTTACTCTACCTTGTAAATACCTTTACCACAGATTGAGGTTCTTACTGGGTGCTGTAATGAGGCATAACATAGGGAATCTGTTTTAAATGCATCATAGTCCACATGTTTCACATTTGTTGCAGGCCTTCCCCTCGATAAATTTAGGCAGGTCTTACCTGTCGAAATCTGTCAGCTATGAAAACAGCCAGTGCAGTAATTGTTAATCAAGTTGGAATTACGATTAATGTGCAAACTCCTGTCCATGCAAAGATTGGAAATTAACCCCCAGCTTGTTAACAGCCTTAGTGGGGTAAGGCTTCGGTTAGTTGAAAACATGTAAAGAGTGCGCATTGGCTCTAAACATTAAACTTGGATTGAGCAGGGAAGTGAGAACTAGGACAGATAGTGCTTATTCAGAAGATTCTCGTATTAACAAAATGAACAGAAAGAGCTGAGATTATGCTGGGTGCACAATTATAACAGGTAGATCCTGTAGGCGCATAATACAAAAGACTGACTATGCATGTCAATAAAAAAGACATCAGCATTTTAAGTAAGACATTCATTTAACAATTTTAAAAAAAATGTACGAAAAAGTAGTGATGGTGGCAAGGCTGGTAAGATGGCTGTACTGATGCAACTCCCCAGGGCTCTGAAGAACCGCCGCAGATCTGTTTATAAAGCAGCATAAATTTACAATATTGATAGAACGTATGCACAGAATATGATGCCTTAAACAATTCTCAACATTTGCAGACTACCAATGAACCAAAACTTACTTACAGAGGGCTGTCCTGCAGTGTGTCCTGGTGCCTTCTCCTGGATAGACCGTAGCTCAGAGGAGGCCACAGAGGCCTTTGGAAAGGCGGGGCAAAGTACCTCCCAACCTTGCATAACATGACCCAGTTAGTATGAGGCAAATGGTGAAATGGATTAAGGAGAGGAACGGCTGGTGAGGATTCCTAGTTTGAGGAGCACTACATGGGCCAGGACTAGAAAAACCGGTGTAAGATGCAAAGCTGTGGCCTGAGCTGGACTTACTGCAAAATGCACACGAAGAGTCTGAAGACTGGCACGGTCTTGCTGCCTCATGTTTGGCTGTCCGACAACCCCTTCAAAATAATAAATGCCCACATGCTGGCATCGCTTCTGAGCAAGTCCTGTGCAGTAAACCGAGTCAAGGCTGAGGACCAGAGGCAGCAATGCTGGTCAGTGTGATAATTTTAAATGATGTTGAAAGAGCCCCTTCTTTGTGCATGGCAATTTCATTCTTTTCACAGGGAACCCTAAGAACAGAGTAGCATCAACCCTTTTGGGTTTTACGGTGAAGATTAAATTATACTGGGAAAAGGACTCCTGAGGCATAGAGGCCTGAAGGCTCGAAAGAGCCAGAAACCTTCAAACTAGGGGCAGATACAAAACACTAAACAACTGAAGCTTGAAGTGACTGCACTAATCAATAAATTGAGTAACTGAGTGACTTAGCATTTGAAGCTTTATTTTTGCTGTAGTGAGAAGTGTAGGAAACTGGCTCTTTAAATAGTGGACCACAAAGAGGTACACTGTGTAAAGAGTCCAGGCAAACCCCAAAGGAATTACAAATGACACCCCAAATGCTCTCTTTTGTGGTAGTGTGGGCGAGCAGTTAGGCATATCAGAGGGTAGTCCTAAGCATTTATTGCACACACAAAGGCATTAAGTGAGACACACACTCAAAGAAATCCAACATCAATTTATACAAATAACACATACTTTTATATGACTTTATCCTATGAAGGAAAGAAGTACACTGCATACAGGTACTTCACAGTGACGTACAGGACCAATCTCCTGGACTTAAGGAAAGCATGGGGCAAGGTCCAAGGCAGCACCAACAGGTCATCCCGGGTGGCACTGGGACAGCAGGGTGCACAGGTGCTTTTCAGCGTTGGGTGCCCAATGTTATCCTCGGAAGGAAAAACATGTACTGCATTCGGGCACTTCACAGCGACTTACGGGACCAATCTCTTGGCCTTAAAGTGAGTATGGGGCAAGGTCCAAGGCCACACCAACAGGTCACCTCAGGAGGTTCTGGGGAGTCCGGGTGCAGAGGTGTGTTACGGCGTCAGGTGTCCAGTACACTTTAATGGGGTTGCAAAGAGGATGCAGACTGGGAGACCAGTCAGGCTGAAACAACAAGGCGGCTCAGGTCTCACGAAACTCAGGGACACTTCTGGTCCTCTCCTACTCGGGCCAGGGCAGCCAGGTGTAGAGGTGTTCCAAGGCATCAGGTTTTCATCACCAGAGACACTCGCAGTAGTGGAGGCCTGCACAAAGAGGCTGCAGGTGGAATCAGTGAGTCCAATGTAGGCAAACAAATGGTAGGCTTTGTCTCTGGAGGGTCAGGGGACCATGCTGGCACAGTTGGTCCACTTCAACTTGGGCTAGGGGGCACAGGTGCAGTGGGGCTTTCCAGTGTCAGGTTTGCGGCTGTCCAGAGTCCTCGCAGTTCTTTTGGAGTGCCTGCAGGATACAGGTAAACAGCTCCGCTACTCCACGGAAGTTCCTGGGTCTTTGTTGAAGGCAGGCAGTCCTCCCAGGCTTTTGTAAAGTACAGAAACTGCAGGACAAGATGTCTTTGGTGCAAGTTTGTCGGGAACAGCAGACAGGCCGGCAGGATTGGCGCCAAGTCAGTTGCTTCTTCATGGTCCTTGCTGCTCGCAGCTCTTCTGTGTTCTTCTTCTTAGATCGGCAGGAATCTAATTTCCTGGTGCCAGGGACTCCCCCTCCCCCCCCCAAATACTAGATTTCGGGATGTTATGGGAGTGTGGGGTGGTAGCCAATGGGCTACTTACCCCCGGGGTCACTACGCCCCCTATTTGACCCCTTCCTGTGGGAAGTGGGCATAACCATGTCCCAGAGTTCCAAATTCTGCCATCACCAAGATGGCAAACTTTTACATTTTGGATCCACATCAGTAGCCTAGCCTGAGGATGGACAGACTACTAAATTTCCCGCCTGTCCTGGCACCAAATGGGTCCTGGTCATGGGGGTTGGCATCCCCTCACCTCTGAGGGAAGCCAAATTTGCATTCCAAAGGTGGTGGGTTGTTTAAAGCTCCCTGCCTTGGAATGCTAATTCACCACCCTTCCGGAAGGAGGTGTAAACCACCGCCCTCCAGAGGAGGCATTGTTCCTGACCTCCTGAGAGCGTGGACTCTCATCCTTGGGAGTCAGAAACTAGTCTGTGGTGGCAAGGTGGACTGGACCAATCAGCCAGCACACTAGAGGGCCAGTAGGTTTCAAGCGGTACCTCTAAGGTACCCTCTGGGAGCATGCATTAATAAATCCATCAATGGAATCAGTGTGGGTTTATTAATACAAGGTTTTTGATACCAAACACCATATGTTTCAGTGAAGCCATTATGTAGCTGGGGAACTCGTTATGACCAGTGCCCAGTAAATACCTTAAGATGGCTGCCTTCCCTGCTCACTTGCAATGTCCAGTAATAGAACTAGACAACACGGCATATCTGCTAATGCAGATATGTCCTCACATAAAATATAATGCACCCTGCCTTAGGGCTTAAAGGCATGCTGTAGGGGTGACATATATATTAGATGCAGTGACTTTAGTATGACAGAGGAGTATGTCTTGTCATGTTTTCACTCATGGTTTGCATCTTGTCACGCAGCCTGAAATGGCAGTCTGTGTGGAATTTTGGTGTGGGTCCCTTTGGGTGGCATACAGATATGCTGCAGCCCTTTGGGACCCGCTTTAGCACTCATGCCCTAGGTATCTGGGGTACCATTTACTAGGGACTTACAGGAGAGCTAAAGTTCTTAGCCAATTGTGGCACAATTAGACAACACCATGTTTTGGAAAAAGAGCACCGGCACAGAGGTCTGGTTAGCAGGCCTCAGTGCACTGTCAGTCAAAGATCAGCAACCAGTAGCTAAAAAGGGGAAAGAAGTGGGGGGATAACTGCAACAAAAAGACCAATATCCTACAAGAAGATACTATGACAATAATGGTGAAAGATAAAGTAAGGCGACCTGTGTATTAGAAATAGATAAGACGAACATATCACTTCGAAGCTAACACCGAAGAAGACAAGAATACATACAACAGAGTGCCAACTGCTGTTCGTTAAGTCTTGAAATGTAAATTTGACGAGATGTAGCTGAGCATTGCTCATGCTTTCTTTCCTGAGAGTCAGATTGGCTGCTGACATTTGAGAGGCTTCCCAGTCCGGGCAGCCCTTTAGAGATGTTGGACCATCTGGTCCCACAACTGGTCTATATTTTATTTCATACAAGGGTATGATTTGATGTGGCTTGAGAGGGGGGGGGGGAGGGACGGGACAATGCAGTGGAGGGGAGAATTGTGCCTCTCAATGAAATGATCTTTGAAGAGAAGTTAAACGTGACCAATGTTTCTATTACGTGGTCGAAGTTTCTAGGGAGGAGTAGAGGTTAGCTTTTGCTGCTGTTTTTGGTGATATGTTTAGTATGATCAAGGTTATGAAAGTGGGAGAAGGAAGCATTGCTCGGCATAGGCTGCATATTGTGATTCTATCTAGAATGTTGTATGTCAGGTACACTACTACTGATGACTGTTAAATAACTATATGAAACACTACAAAATACTGACTTTCCTGAGAAGTCAGGCAATGGGCCTTCAAAAGGCCCATATAAACTAATTAGAAAAAGTTAAACTAGCACAACAATAGTGTGGAGACATATTATTTCTACTAATCCTTGTGTTCCAAGAACGTTGCAATATGGATCAAAATGTATGTTCTGTTCATGAAATCCCTAGTGATTCAAGACCTGTGTGTTTTGTTATGATAATGTGTATTCTAGATGACCATATGGTGTGCCGTCTAAACATCTATGTATCTTCCAATGGAGTTTTACCAGAGTTAGCAGAGTATGCAGAGTTAGTGAAGGGAAAGTTTGAGAGGTTTGTAATGAGGCCAAAGAGGTTGGCTCTCTGTCTCAATAAAAGAAACACTAATTGTGATGATCTCTAGGGTAGGAAAGACCCAGATAAATGTATATTATACAGGCCAATGTCACTGATGACAAAGGATCTAGTACAGCAGAAAAATAAAAATTCCCTAGCACTTAAAAGTAACAGATTTGACCAATATAAGGACAGTCTGCAATGTAAGTTTACACTTGAAAATGGTATGGGTCTGTAACCAGTTAAGGTGAACAACTGAAAGTGTAAAACACACCAAAAATATGATACATAATTGTATCAATAAATCTATTGATCAAATATTAATAATGTAGAGCATATTTCAGAATCTTCCATTTAGCTGTTCAAAATTCCTTGTTGGTTCTTGGTTATTTCATTCCCTATGTAGAAACAGGCAGGCAACAAGTTTTTCGCCCCTTAAGTGCCTGTGGGACCAGGGCCTTTTCATGGCAGTGTCGTCCTCAAACGAAAAAACAGCAAGGAACTTTCATTCGTGTCAGGGTTTTCCGAGTCTAAGGTATAAGTAGCAATATGTGTATTCAAAAAAGGGTTGAAAGTGGTCAAGGAAGACAGAAGACATAGAAGTCATCTACTGCAGTAGTGTATATATCTATATTTATCTATACATCTCCAGTGGAATTATAGTTAGGACCACATTTCCATAGGAAACATTTTTTGTTTGCTTAGAACTTAAAATAATGGCATCCATTCTGAAATTATGGTGCTCGCTGTGGAGCTTGGAATAGGTTCGAAGGACACTAACTCTATTGCTAATGTACCATTCTGCCTGATCTGTCAGTTGGCACAGAACACCCACAGACACTTGCACAATCTTCCCATCATAAGACAGGGTGACATGGCATTGCTTTCTATGGAGGTTGCCTTCAGTTCAAGTAGGACATGATGGCTTTGCGAGCACATCCCCGCTCTAACATGCTCTGAACTTGTGATCTCATTGATCGCTGGCCAGCACAGTACAGTAGCGTTTTGGATCCACCTGACTCCCATCACTACAAAAGCTAAGCCAGACAGTCTAAACGTGACAGGTGAATTATAGACAGAGGACTGAAAAAGGGTGATAAATGTAAACGGGAAAGAGAAAAAAGGGCAAGGTTGGGAGACCCCAGGTGGTTGTGGACCACTGAGTGAGACAAGCAAAGTGGCCTATGCTGAACACTACCAATGGTTGTTAAGACAAGCGCGCCTAAAGCCCTGCTCTTCAAGTAGCCAAGCTAAAAGAAACGATGGAAAGTTATGTGAGAACTTCTCCCGAAGGGTGCCACACAACAAAGTACTCCAAGGGACTAAGAGAAAATAAAACTACAAGCAGCCTAAACCCAATAAAATTTTTGCTCAAGACCCTGCTTTGCAGATTTACTGGGCTCTACAGTTAAAGAGTAACAACCTCACCAGCGAACCATTTTAACCCTGTGGAAAAAGCCCCTGCCCCGCCCAAACACACAAGGAGATGATGCTTGTATGGGCAGAAACCCTAGCCCACTACACTTGGTAAATCTGGGTACTGCTCAGGGGAGTAATGAGGAGAGAGGGGGGGGGGGGGAAGTATGAAGATAGAGAGGAACGTGTATCCTGGCAAGGGAGCAGCACTATGCCTTTAACCCCCTTTAATGCTAACCAATGAAAAATGTGACTCTTTATACTTGCAGTCTTGCAAGATGGGTGTGAATCGTTTCCGTCCATGAACTGCAGTAGAACACCCATCATAAAACAATTTGTCGACCTCACCCGTGTTCTCTCACATATGTTTATTTTGGATTTAGAGCAGCTGAAGTTTGCTAGTAGGCCTATTGGATTTTAAATAGATGCTTTTGTGGCTGCCAGTGACTTTGCCAAGCCTGTGGAAGAGGGTGATCTTGCACTAAAAACTGTCCCAGCCTCACTACCCTAGCCTCTGTCAGCTGATCAGCTGTGGGCTTCTACAGCCCCAATGTTCTATAATGGCTGGGGAATAAGCCCATGTGCCAGCTACAAAAAAACACAAAGTAGCAGCAGCTGCCCGAGGGAGTAAGGCAGTAGCATAGGTGCAAACAAGGTTCGTCTGCAAAACACAGCCAGGCCGCTATCAAAACCCTGACCGGCTCTGTATTGAGACCGTAGGCCTTTTGGATTTT
This sequence comes from Calotriton arnoldi, assembly GCA_963921515.1. Classification (NCBI taxonomy): domain Eukaryota; kingdom Metazoa; phylum Chordata; class Amphibia; order Caudata; family Salamandridae; genus Calotriton; species Calotriton arnoldi. The sequence goes on from CAWUFW010001665.1 coordinate 224,199, forward strand.
TTTCTGCATTACCAGCCTACTAATCCACTATTACTTGCACAGAATATGCATTTTGGCGATTCTTCAGTAACCTTTAAGCTTTCACCATCCTGGCCCGGAAGCCAAAGACAAAAAATTGCCCCAGGTCTTTCAAGAACATTTTGTCACATTTCAGTCGAAAAAATATTTCTGTCATTTTCAGCTCACACTGGAAGCAATTGTTCACTTCAATGAATGGAAAGTACACTCATCAATGCTAACCCAACAGCCTCACCTCTTTTAAACAGGGGTGTGGAATTCCTATAGCGCAACGCCCAGGACATATGGTTTGAGGTCAAGGACAACAAGTTTTCATGTTTATTTGGTCCTTGGCACAAGTAGTCCCAACCCCGAGCAGCACAAACCCTTTGGCTGCCAGTTCCCCGTACCTCATTATGGATCTGGGAAGGGTATTGTCTGCAGTTAAGGTAATATTTGTGTCCATATGTTAATGCTGTTCAAACTTGTATTTATGGTTCATTAATGCAAAGCCATTATTATTAGGGTGAGCGCACTAAGGAAGTGTTGAAAGCTTGAACTGAAATACTGACAGTGGTTCCAGTATAAAAATGTGCACACATACTTGCAAATTTTAACAATACGAGGCTACGTATAACGCTCCCAGAATGGTCTCCGATAAGATGCAAATATTTTCAGAATCTTGAAAGCAAGACTGATGATGCTTTGCTTTCAAAATAAAATGTTCACAGAAAAATGCAACTAGGAAAGGGCTACCATTTCTTTGAAGCATCATTTAATAAACGTGTTGATGCATACTATTATTTCCAAAAAGATTCATAATGGAAAATCAGTGCAACCAGATTCATCAAGATTATGGGAAGCATGAAAATAAACAAGCATTGCCAAAGCCAATAGTTCGGACATTGTTGGTCAGTGTTTTGGTTTTGTCAGTGTGTTTCTTGTTTTGACATGGTTTTTGTAAAACTTTATTGTTGTGAGAGCTGCCGGGCCCTCACCATTATAACAAACATTGGCAAAAAGCTAAAATATTTTTTGGTCTCAAAAACCACACATTGTCACAGTAGCCCCTTGCACTGAACACGACAACTTTGTGTGCCGATATGCTCCTTGTGAAAGAAAAGAATGCTGCCACACACAGTGAAGTCATTTGATCGATAGAGAGGGATAGATTTTAATTAAAACAAAAGGTCTTGGACCTAATTAGGGGCCCAATTCTTAAAGAAAATCACAAAAGTGTGAACGCTAGTTCGGTATGGACTGCAGACTACTGGCGATCTATTTTGCGATGCTCAGTTGCGCACTGTTGACGACTTAATAGCAGGATGGGATGCATCATATATGGACAAATTTATTTTGCACAGACTACGAAACGTCATGCGCGCGGTGCTGCCGACTCCCCCAAGGCAGCCTGCGGAGTTTCCCCCGCTCACATAAACAATCACAGGGCCCATACTGTCTCCCGACTTTACCACTTATATTTCACACTCCGGCCAGCGGTTGGAGCGGCAGCCCAGGCAGCCTAGGAAAGAGATCTGGGATGCTCCCCAACGGATCAGACGTGGCTATATTGCTGTGAACAGACGTGATATGTCTCATATAACCATCTGCATAAGCTGCTGCACTTTCAATATTTACATAGAGCATATGTCACACAGTATTTACTAGCTAAAATGGACCCCACCAAATCGTACAACTGTTCCAGATGTGCAGCTGGGCAAGCAGACTTCTCACACTTGACATGGAACTGAAGGCCCATACTGGCATATTGGGGGGAGGTCTTTCACCATTTGTCCCAGATGATTGATTATACGCTACAACCCACTCCACTGATGGCCTTGCTGGGGTATGTTAAGCCCTTACAGGCCGGAACGTAAAGATTTGCTGCCCTAGCTCTATTTATGGCCAAAAGGCAGGTCTCGCTACACTGGGGGGTACTCGGGTCCCAACGGGTAAGGCATGGATCTGTGACTTGATTTACTGTAACACCACAAGTGACACATTGACCTCACTGCAGACAATCACCTCACGTCCAAAAGACATATGGCAACCATTGAAGGATTACTTATTGACACATCCAGAGGTGATTGAGTGAAGTGTATATAGAATTACACCCCTGTAGCGCTTTCTGTATACCCCCTCACACTAATGATGGGGATCAGCTGATACATCTGGCAGGCGAGTCTATATGTCGACATAACGGGCATGGAGATATTCACCCCGGCTTACTGATTTTATGCCAGCAGCTAGTGGAGATGTTTCGCACGAGATGGTCACTGCTGAGATTGGGCCCTCTTCCCTTGGTACATCCCTTTGTTTATTTCTTTCTATTGCCACTGAACGCGTAGATGTAAATGTGCTGTATAGATAAGCGGACACTGTATGATGTAGATGGATGATATGTAAAAACGAGATCATTGATGTTTCATTTGTTAAAAGCCCTGGATTATTTCTTTTCTTTCTCTCATCTTATTATCTCTAGTCTTTTGCTTCCTTTATTGCTGATCTAATGTTTATGCACGGTTATGAAACTTTCAATAAACAAATTAAAAAAATAAAAAGATAATCACAAAAGAACACCCATTGGTAAATGTCCTAGCAGTAGTTCAGATTTACGGCTTGCATTAATTTATAAAAATTTACAGAAGTAAGCTAGGATATGGTACTGCTACAAAATATTTGTGAACTGCATTTTAGCATTAGCAAACATGCATGTGGAAATTTCTCATGTGTAAATATGCTGAGAGTTTACAGGTTCACTTTTCTTCCAACCCCTCTTTTCTCAACCCTGGAAGAAGTTTTACTTCTGCCCTTCTCAGGACTAAATTTCCAACCTTTATTAGTGTGGAAAAAGATTAGAGAAGAGCTGGTGAAACCCAAATTAGTAGGTTTGCACCGACTCAAAAGGGCATTCCAACCCTGAAACTTTTGCTTACTGCTGCTTCCAGCCCCAGTATGTAGATCTGTGGAAAGGTGGCAAAATAAGTGAATTGCTAATATTCAAACCCTAATATAGTATGAGCCCTAACATAATCAGAGAGGCTGTTATCAGAGCTCCTATATAATGAAATCGCTGCCATAATTTGTCGCTGCACTATGTGGTACGAAAGGGACAAGTGAATTTGTTTACAGGACAAGTAGATTTATGAAGCAACCTGTCCCATGGACAAGCAGATATTTTATAGATATCCACACCCCTGTCGAAGGGGTGATCCTGATGATATAATGGAGTTAATTAAGGAGTAGAGTAAAGTGAAGTTTGCAGGGTTTTTGGTTTTAGTGGTTTTTTGTTTTTAAAATCAAGAACTGAAGAAGTCAAATTTCCAATTCTGTGCTACAGTTTCTCTATAACCAAGTACTGAGGTCAGAAAATATTTTTCCACTAGCAATGCAGGGAAAAGTTGGTGCAATATGGCACAACACTGTTTCGTCATGCAGAAACTTCATTTCCCTATTTCTGGGCAGGTGAAAATCAAATTGTAGTCTCAGCTTATACAATTGGATTATAACGACTCATAGAAGAATGAGAAATTATAACTCCACCATTCTGGGAAGGTTACAAACCTTTTAACTTGCTGGTAACAAAAACATAGCAAACATTTCTATGGGTTTTCCATCTCGAAGTCTGCTGCATAAAGTATTCTTTTTTCCTGGATTTCCTCCAGAAATTTCCACTTGCTATTTTCGTTTCATGAATTTGGCTAAGTTTACAAAAAAGTTCAGAAACTTGGTAAAATCAAACTGAGCACACTTCGAATTATGGATGTTAAAAAGTTGCCTTTCAAGTAACAAAACTATTGTGAAACCTCCAATCACATTTTCTCTCCCATGTGCCACATATAAAAAGTAATCCGTATCTCCTGTCCCATCACAAAACAAAGTGAGTGACTGAGTCAAAATTCAAATTCAATTCCTTTATTCGGCATATAAAAATACCATAAAAGTAACACTATATCCGTAGGTTACAGTACAAACTTCATTTTTTAAAAGGAACAATACAACAATTTATAATCTACATGGTACAGATTAAATATATCTAGCTAAAAAAATAAACATCGCATATAACATGTCTCTCATAAAGCAACCCCATCTGCAGGGCTAGTTCACGCAACCCCTTGTGGCCCTTAATCTAAAAGCAGTCCTTAAAAAGTTCGTAATACAGAAGAGTGTAAAGGCATCTGTGGCCAATTTCAAAAATAAAAGTGCCACCCGTGCTCGTTTAAATCTGGCTTTTTTTAAAATACCCCTCAGAAAAGCTCTTCTTGGATCAGAATAAAATGGGCAGAATAAAACAAAGTGAAGGGTGCAGTGAGAACCCTGCCGGTTCTGCTAAAATGTGGTGCAAAAGGTTTAGCCTGAACAGAGTCATTAAAAATCTGTCATGGGCACTACTTATAAAAGACAGGTATGGTTCAATGCCCTCGGTGGATCTAACAACTAAATGTTCTCTCACCGAAGGTTTAAGTAACTCTCTGTCTTCCCGGTGCAACGTTACATACTTAAAGAATCCGGTCCTTGACCAGTGCCCTATCTAGTATACTTATTTCCGAGGGGTTAGCGAATAAATCTGCACAACCAACTTTCACAAGGGACTCCTTCACATATTTTAGCCAGGGAATTTTGAGGCCATGGTCCAGGGAGAGACAATCTTCTATAACCTGCCTACTTAGTGCAGCCTCCTCATTTGACCAGATCTTTACCCAGCAAACTAGGGGGTTGACAGCCCACCTATCCATAATGTAACGGGCACCCAGTTCTTCATGTACAATGTGGGCTGACGTGCTCTGGGGAACTTTTAACATGCGCCTAAGATACTTGTTCTCCTCTATTTGTAGTTGGTTCGCCTCAATAAATCCCCAAACCTCACTGCCATACAGCACTTTGGCACAGCACATGGAGCTGTACAGTTTCAAAATCTGCTCTGGGGACCACCGTCCTAACCTTTGGGCAAAATTCATTATTGAACCGTTGCATTTGGCCATGGTGCAGCACTTCTCCTCTAGTAAGTGTTTAAAATTTAAACGCCCATCGAATGAAATCCCCAGATACGAGAAGGACTGCACCTTGCCTAGACAATGAGATCCAATTGTGTATTTGTATGATTTGCCTGCCTTTTTGCCCACTTCCATGACATAAGATTTTGCCAAATTGGGAGACAAGTCCAAGTTCTCCATAAAGGAAACAAACCAGTCTATTAGGATCTGCAGACCTTTGGGAGTGCGTGCCAGGAGTACCGCGTCATCTGCATAAAGCAGAACTGGAATTCCACGGGTACCTATCCTTGGAGTATCAGCTTGAAGAGTGCTTAGGGCGCGATCAAGACTGTTTATATATAACGTAAACAGAAAGGGAGCTAGTATGCAACCCTGTCTAACACCACTGGAGCACGTAAAGGGTTCTGTTTTGCTTCCATCCTGGCAGTATTTAACCGTGGCAGTGGTGTTCAAATGCAAAGTTTTTAAAATGTTAATAAGCCCAGGGTCCACGCCAAGCCCGTCCATTAATGCCCACAATTTCCCTCTATTGACTCTGTCGAAGGCGGCGGTTAAGTCCATAAATGCTAAATACATCGTCCCTGGACTTACCACTGTGTATTTGGCTGCAATGAGGTACAGATTGAGGCATTGGTCAGTAGTAGATTTTCCTGGCCTAAAGCCAAATTGCACATCAGTTATAATCTTATGCTCATCAGCCCAGTCCATAAGCCTACTTAAAACCACCCGCACTAATACCTTCGCTGACACATCGATAAGGGAAATTGGGCGATAACATTGTGGGACGTCCTTATTGCCCTTTTTAAAAATGGGGACGATCGTGGCTGTAGACCAAGATGCTGGCATTACTGTGTCCCCTGCTGCATTAATCACCCTAGTCAGGATTGGGGCCCAGAGATCCACATTACTTATGAAAAGATCAGGTGGGATCCCATCAGGGCCAGGAGCCTTGTTCCTAGTTAGGCCCTCTATTCCCTTTTTAACCTCACTTAGTGAGAATTCCACCGGGGGTGTACCCTGTTCCCCATTACATTCCTGGGGTAGATCAGCACTTGGATTGTAATTGTACAGCCCATGAAAGTGCTCGTACCATTGCTCCGGCAGGATGTTATTGCTCAGCCCGGGTTTGTTCGATTCTTGAAAACAAGAATTATTTATGTCTCTCCAGAAAGCGGTGGAGTCTTTAAGTGTTATTGCCTCTGTCAAGTCCTCCCAAGCTTGTTTTTGTAATTGACGTTTGCGTCCCTTGACAGCTAACTTATAATTTTTACGGCAAACGGACACCCAAACCCTGTCTCTTGGGGTAGTCTTTAGGGTATCTTTCAGCTCTCTGAGAGCGCGTGAACAATGTGGATCAAACCATCCTGGGCTATCTCTTATGATACTGGGCATAGGGGCTCGCAACAAGGAGTCAACTATTTGGGCCACCTGTTTAAAAGCCTCCACTAAATCGGTCCCTTCCACATCAAGATCTAAGCACCTTAAAATGACATGTTCTCCTTCTTTTAACAGGGATTTATAAAAGGCTTCTCCATTGACTGAGTCAATTGTAATATTAATTGAACAGTATCAAAATCTTACCCTCAAGAAACTGGAAATGATTAAAATCCACAAGCCTGCGAAAAGTCTGTAAATAAAATATTTAAATTGAATTAGAATTAGAGTTCACCTTTCTAAAACCATTCAACTGCATAATTCCAAGGACATATAATCAATTACAACACAGCAACAGAAGGAATACACATGACTTTAGGGAGCTAAATTACAGATAGGTCAATACATACGTTTTGACCCGGTGCCACATACTCAAAGTGATGCTAATTATACTATTGTTCACTGAATCAATAGCATAGTTTCCTGCGTTCAAGGTCTGCTGAAGAGATGTGTATAAAAGGACAGCTTCAACACTGTGTGCATTCAATACCATCTCGTTCCCTTTCTTTTTCTTCCAAAAGAACAAGTTACTTACCTTCGGTAACGATATATCTGTAAAAGACATATATTAGTTATAGATTCCTTACCTTAGAATTACCCCCAGGCGTCAGACTGGATCCGGAGAAGTTTTCGTAGCAGTACCCCTGCGCGTCGATAGGTGGCGTCAGTCGACTCCGCGTTCGGCGTCGTGGTCGCCGGGATGACGTTGCGGTACCTACTTAAACGTCGCCCTCGTGCGCTGACGTCAGTTCTTTACACGACATTCCACGCAAGAAGCGCAGAACCATGCAAGACACTGACCACTGGTGCACAAAACTAGGGCCCTGAAAGGAAGTACTTAACCCTAGAAGTCAGTTCGCAGGACGGGGAGGGTGGGTGGGGCGGTAAGGAATCTATAACTAATATATGTTTCTTACAGATATATCGTTACCGAAGGTAAGTAACTTGTTAATCTGAAAGAGGCTATTAGTTATAGATTCCTTACCTTAGAATAGATACCCAAGCAATACCAACCCCGGAGGTGGGTCTGCGAACTAAGTTCACACCAGGAAGTCCTGGAGAGCAGAAAAGCCAAAGAAGCCGTCTCTCCGGACTGGAGTCCAGGCAGTAGTGTTTGGTGAACGTGTGCAGAGATGCCCACGTGGCTGCCTGGCAGATATCATGAAGCGGAACTCCACGTCCCAAAGCAGTAGTTGCCGTCGCCCTGGTGGAATGGGCACGCAGTCCTACTGGAGGCTCCTTTTTTGCCAAAGAGTAACAAATTTTAATGCAAAGAACGACCCACCGAGAGATGGTCCGTTTTTGCACGGCCCGACCTTTTTTGGCACCCACATAGCCAACAAAGAGTTGGTCATCCACCCGGAATGGTCTTGTGCGATCCAGATAGAAAGATAGCGCACGTTTTGGATCCAGACAGTGGAGCCTCTCCTCCTCTTTTGAAGGAGGCGGAAAGAAGGTGGGCAAAGTGGTGGTTTGACCAATGTGGAAAGAAGTAACCACTTTGGGAAGAAAGGAAGGTCTGGTTCGGAGGACAACCTTGTCCGGATGAACAGCACGAAAAGGAGGCTTAGAGGACAGAGCCTGAAGCTCACTCACCCTGCGAGCAGATGTGATGGCCACTAGGAAAGCAGTCTTTAAAGTTAAAAGTCTGAGAGGACAGTCATGTAGTGGCTCGAAAGGAGCGCACATAAGGTATGTCAGTACTAAGTTCAAGTCCCACTGAGGCATTACAAAAGGAATAGGAGGAAAGAGGTGAGTAATGCCCTTAAGGAATCTATTTAAAATGGGGGACTTGAAAAGAGAAGGCTGATCAGGCAGCCGAAGAAAGGCTGAGTTGACTGAAAGATAGCCCTTAAGTGTGCCCAGAGCAGAGCCCTGCTGGGCCAAAGAAAGGAGGAACAAAAGAACTTCAGAAAGAGGGGCAGAGAGGGGATCCACAGCCTTTGCTGTGCACCATGCCACAAATGTGTTCCATCTACAGGCGTATACCGTCTTAGCTGCCAAGATAACATTACAGACTTCGGGAGGAAGGTCAAAAGCCGTCAGCTGTCGCCGCTCAATCTCCACGCAATGAGGTGGAGGCTGGACAGGTTCAGGTGGAGGACCGTCCCCTGCTGCTGCGACAGAAGATCCTCCCAAAGAGGCAGTCGAATCGGAGGATCGATGGCCAGATGTAACAGCTCGGGATACCAGACTCTTCGTGCCCAATCCGGAGCCACAAGAATGACTTGGGCCTGGTCACGCTTGATCTTCAGCACTCTGGGCAGAAGTGGTATAGGCGGAAAGGCGTATAGAAGACCGCAACTCCACTCGCGACGAAAAGCGTCGCCGAGCGACTGCTGCCTTAGAAATTCCAACGCGCAGAACTGCTGACTGCGCGTTCTCTTCGGTGGCGAATAGATCTAACCGAGGCTCTCCCCACTGCTGAGACATTGCACCACCCCCGAGTGAAGACGCCATTTGTGATCCATCATGCACCTGTGGCTGAGTTTGTCCGCCCTGGCGGTCAGTGAACCTGCCAGGTGTTGAACCACCAGGGATATGCCCTGATGTTTCAGCCATGTCCAGAGGCGAAGAGCCTCTTGACATAGGGTCCACGACCTCACCCCGCCCTGTTTGTGGCAGTACCACATGGCGGTGGTGTTGTCCGTGAACACCTGCACTACTCTTTCCCGGACAGAGGGAAGGAATGCCTCCAGTGCAAGACGAATCGCCTGGAGCTCCAGAAGGTTGATGTGGAGCCCGGACTCCACTGGAGACCAGAGGCCTCTGATCTCCACCTTCCCCATGTGGCGCCCCATCCCAGAAGTGATGCATCTGTCACCACTGTGAACTCCGGTTGGGGAAGGGAGAGGGATCTGCCGTTGACCCAATCCTGGTTCGTTAGCCACCACTGCAGTTGGTGCGCAGTGCCCTCCGAGATCTGGACGCAATCAGAAATATTCCCCTGATGCTGTACCCACTGGAACTTCAGGTCCCACTGCACAGCCCGCATATGCCACCTGGTATGATCCACCAGCAGGATGCAGGAGGCCATGAGGCCCAGCAGCCTCAGGGTCATTCTGACCGAAACCCGGGATAGAGGCTGAAAGATCGGAATCATAGCCCGAATAGCCCAGACTCGCTGCTCAGGAGGATAGGCCCGAAACTGCATCGTGTCCAGAACCGCTCCGATGAAGAGGAGCTTCTGAGAGGGACTCAGGTGTGACCTCGGCACGTTGATAGAGAACCCCAGCGAATTCAGGAGGTTTGCCGTAGTCTGGAGGTGGGAGACGACAGCCTGGGGCGAGCCCACCTTCAACAGCCAGTCGTCGAGATAGGGGAAGACTGGAACCCCTGATCTGCGCAGATGAGCTACGACCATCGCCATCACTTTCGTGAACACCCGAGGGGCGCTGGTAAGGCCAAAGGGGAGCACGGTGAACTGAAAATGCTCGAGGCCTACCGTGAACCGTAGGTAACGCCTGTGGGCTGGCAGGACGGGGATGTGGAAATAGGCGTCCTGCAAGTCCAACGCTACCATCCAGTCTCCAGGGCAGACAGAACCTGAGCCACAGTCAACATCTTCAACTTGTCCTTCCGGAGGAAGCGGTTGACGTCCCGGAGGTCCAAGATAGGACGCAGGCCCTTGTCCTTCTTGGGTACCAGAAAGTAGGGGGAATAGCAACCACGACCTACTTCTGGCACAGGGACACGCTTTATGGCTCCCTTGGCCAAGAGAGCCGCAACTTCCTGGCGGAGAAGGGCCAAGTGATCCTCCGACATGCAATGGAATTGAGGTGGCATGGATGGAGGGGTAGTCTCGAAGGGGAGGGAGTAGCCCCTTCGGACTATCTGCAAAACCCACCTGTCCGACGTGATGTTTTGCCAGTGGGGGAGGTGATGGCGAATCCTGCCGCCCACTGTCGATTGATGGGCCTGAAAGGCCTGACTAGGAGGGCTTGGAGGCTGCTGCAGAGGGGGTGCTGGTGGACTGGCCTGCCCACTGGCCCCCTGACCCACGGCGGTGGGATCCACGTCCCCGGCCGCGCAGAGGCTGGACAGCTTGCGCAGGCCTGTGGCTCTGGGCGGAACGTGGCGGGGCACCCCTTCCGTAGCCACGAAAGGGGCGAAAAGCAGACTGCGCTGGGCGGGAGGTGGAAGCGAGGCCTAAGGATCTGGCCATAGCCCTAGAATCCTTAAAGCGCTCGAGCGCGTTGTCGCCAAACAGGTGACGGCCATCAAAGGGCATGTCCAAAAGCATTGCTTGGACATCACCCGAGAAGCCAGTGGACCTCAACCAGGCGTAGCATCTCAGTGCTATTGACGTGGAAATCGTCCTGCCCAGTGAGTCGACGGTGTCCAGCCCACACTGGATGGCGAACTTCGCTGCGTCTCTCCCTTCGGCAACAGCACGGGAGAGCACGGCCCGGGCCTCCTCCGGGCACTGTGGCAGCACCTGCGCAACCGTGTCCCACACCGAGTAGGAGTAACGGCCCAATAGACATGCGGTGTTCACCGACCGCAGTCCCAAGCTGGAGGAAGAAAATATCTTCTTCTCAAGGTGGTCCAGCTTCTTGGATTCCCTATCAGGTGGTGCGTTAGGGAATGCGCCTTTGGACGTGGAGGCTTGGACTACCAAGCTCTCTGGGGTAGGATGGGATGAGAGGAAAATGGGGTCGCCCGGGGCCGGGCGTTGGCGTCGGGCAATCATCCTGTCCACAGGAGCCCCTGTGTTGGGCTTGGACCAAGTGCCCAAAAGGATGTCTGTAAGGGCCTCATTGAACGGCAGCAGGGGCTCTGAAGAGACCGCTGCCGGCTGAAGCACCTCGGTCAGGAGGTTAGTCCTGACCGCCACCGTAGGAAGCTCGAGGTTTAGGGCCTCGGCTGCCTTACGCAACACCACTGTGTAAGACGCACCCTCCTCCGTAGCCACGGTAGGAGGAGAAAGCATGCCAAGGTCTGGGGAGGTATCCAGACCACTGGCGTCACCCAACTCCTCTCTCCAGTCCGGTTCCTCTAACCGGTCTGCAAGTAGTTCCTCAGACCCGTTAGAGGTCTTCCTCACCCTCTCCTGGTAGCCACTCAGGGTGGTAGGAAATATCAGGAAAGAACAGGGGTACAGAAGTACCGGTTGGCGCCGGTCCCGACGTCGGTCCGGCTCCGTGTCCTCAACGAGGGGATGGCCAGGGCCGACGCCGGCTGGGGACACAACCGGCGGCAGGGGTGTAGTCACTGGATTAGTCGCCGGAGGAGGGGTCACGAGGTCGACCGGATCCCGTCCTGGATCCTTGGGGGCCCTGCGGCGCCGAAGCCGCCAGCATCGAAGGCCTAGAGCCCCCAACCGAGTCTGCGGGGCCCGAGGGTGCGCCGGCGGAGTCGGGCTGCCCGAAGATGGAGTGTAAGGCTTCGTAAAAGCTTCGAAGCTGGGCAGGGGTCGCTCCGGCTCCCGGAAAGGGAGGGAAGGCCGGAGTCGACCTAACAGGCTCCGCGGGCGGAGCCGGACGACTACCCTCCGCTTCCCGCGTCGTCGGCGGACGGACGGGGAGAACGCGAAGAGCGCCAACGCTTCTTCGCCTTCTTCTTGTGCTTCAACTTACCCGAAGACGAAGACTTCGATGACGAGTGGTGGCTCCGCGTCTGGTCCCGTGACCTCCCTCTCGACCGGAACCCCGAACGGCGTGGAGCGGACTGCCGGGCCTCGAGAAGCTTTCGGGACCACTCCCGCAAAGACTTTGGGTTCATGGCCCGGCAGTCGGAGCACGACTTCGGGTCGTGGTCGCCCTCCAGGCACACGAGGTGTGGGTCCGTGACTGACATTTTTTGACAGGAGTCACAAGCCTTGAAGCCGGTCCGACGTGACATCCCTCCGTGCACCAGGAGTCGATCGACTCAAAAAAGGTGTCGACAAAAGTCGCAAAAACGGAGTAAAAAAGTGACTCGATGTACCGCTCTCTCCGGATCTGCGCTGGCTGTCGCGGAAAAAGAAAGAACTGACGCCAGCGCGCGAGGGCGGCGTCTTAGTAAATACCGCTACGTCATCCCGGCAACCACTACGCCGACGACGACGAACGCGGAGTCGACCGACGCCACCTATCAACGCGCAGAGGTACTGCTACGAAAAAAATTCTCCGGATCCAGTCTGACGCCTGGGGGTAATTCGAAGGTAAGGAATCTATAACTAATAGTCTCTTTCAGATGAGCCCCATTTTATCATGAATCTACTGCTTCTTTAAGCCATTCATAGCTGTTAAAAGTGAACTGAAGTCATGGTTAAGCCAATTCTTGTCTGCTAGGTAAACAAAGAAACTACAAACATCTATGTTTAACTAGTCTGTTTCTTTCCTTTCTATGATGAGCCTAATTTTACTACTAAAAATAAAAGGAACGATGTTGCAAGGCTACAACAGAGTCCATAAAAGAGATTAACAAATAAAAGGAGCAGTTTCAGGAAACTCCCTTGTCTAAAAGGTTTTTATAGAAACATGCGGAATCAGTAGATTAAGGACAATTTATGAGTTTGCGGTGATGTTACCCACCCAGCTCCGAGCTTGCTGAAGTCTCTCTTAGACTGGAAGGTGTATGCAGTCAGGCCAAGAAACACAGCGGTAGTGAGGATGAAAGCCTGTAGAACCACTGCTACTTCATAGAAGGTTACTGAAAGAGAAAAAATGTATGGGCATTAATCAAACAAAGATGTGTTCTACCGCAGGAGTTTTTTTTATATAAATGTTAAATCAATAACTGTTTTAGGGGGAACCTTTGCTGCCTCCGTTGCCCCTGCAACATACCCAGATCCTGGCATCCACACAAGTGAGTTATTTTCTTTTTCCACCAACCTTTTCAAACAATACTATATTACAACTCAGTAACAGTCGGCTTCTACTATCAGAATCCAAATACCCCTACGCTGCCTTTTGGCTAAGTTTGCTTTATAAACAGAACATAAATGCCAACATGCGATCTGAAAGATTAAGTACACACATAACTCAAAAGAATGGCACAGTGTATGCTCAGTTATTATTGCATAAATCTGCCTACATGGAGCAGGTATGTCTAGACATGGCCTCCATGTCCAAGCAACCCACTGGTTCAGAAGTCACTTAACTGACTATGCTCAACAAGACAAATGTACATCTGGGATTGATTGTTGCCTCATGTAGAGGTGACAATGTGGTGCAGTATGACAGGCGGATGCTTTCAAGGCAGAGATCACCTTGTTTTTGCATACAACAGGCCAACCCTTGTATTGCACTGCAGAGGTAAACATTATGTAGTGCCATAAGAAGTGCATAAGTTTAACAGCCCAAGTAGGGAGGAAGGTATGCATGTATTTATGAGTGTGGTATTTGTATACCACAAACTGAGTCAAAAAGCTGCAGAGTGATGTACAGGGTCAAAGGCAAGCATACAGACAATAAGTGATAGGAAAGGTTGCGGTGTTCCGGGAGCAGAAGTATACTGTTATTGCAGTGTGATGCAGCGATCTTTAAAGAAGTGCATCTTCAACTTCTTTCTAAATAGGAGTAGCCGTAAGATGCTCCTAATGGATGTTGTTCCAGATACTAGGTGCATAAATGAACAAGCATTGGCATAGCCAATAGGTCTCGCTTTTGGGGACCTTATAAGTATTTAGTCATGCAGCACAATATCCTTGGTGCAACAACATGAACTGTTGCATGGTTAAACACTTATAAGGTCCCAAAGGCGAGACCTATTGGCTATGCCAATGCTTGTTTTATTATGTGTTCAGTCTGTAGGAGAGTGAATGAGTTGAACAAGGGGATGAATCCCATACTTCATAATAATTCTTGAAGCTGCGGTTTAATAAATTTACAGGATATGAGACAGATAGATTCCTTCCTTTTAATTTTATCACAAGATCGTAAAGAAATTCATGACATGCAATAAACTGCTGCTTGCGTCAAGCACCAGAGCCAAGTAATGCAATATACTTCTGTTATAAATGTATATTAGGTCTTCAATTGGCACAAATAAAGGGTAAATGTGGTTTGATAGTCACCCCAGAGTCCTCCAGGGGCTCTGCTGGATGTGTTATGACTAAAGTCGACGATATCGAGAGATTATCGTTAAAGATAGTCGGAGGAAATGTAGACTTTCATTTTATAAAGCACCTGTTGGGACAGCAAAATATGCTTATTTTTACTGTAGTTTGTGTTACACAAATTTACATTTGAATCCATCTGCGATAGAAGGGGATGGGAGAACACGGTACCATCATTCCATCTACACGCTGGTCATAGTTTATTGTGTTTATTCTAGAGTGATCGAACCACAAAAGGCAGGCACAGCACAACACAGCAAACTTAAATGAAAAGCTAATTTATTCTATCTGTCAGCAGAATGGCGAGAAGTGAAATGCAGCATAATATTGGGTTTGCTGCGCCTGAAGCATAACAAAGAAAAATACATTAACGAGGTGTCTTGGCAGCGGGTATTTAAGAGTTTATTCCTAATACGTCATCATATCGTGACCAGAGTACTGATAGCATTCGGAATGTCAGTTACAATGCAAAGTATTCGTAAATGTTGGAAAGGAGAACTTGCGGCTCTGGAGCGCTTTCACCTTTGTCTGTTGTGGTGTTATCGTGAAATCTTTATTCACGGTGTCCTTTGATATAAATCTGCAAAGAACAAAGTTATCTTTGTACGACCCTTCATTTGAAAAGAAGCGGACTCGATGGTATAGGGCTGGGCAAAATATTCCATCCAAAATCGAAAACTGCTTTTCTGGTTCCTTCTAGCAGAGGGATTTCTCAATTAACAAGCATTGGCCGCGCGCTGTGGTGGGGGAGGGGGAGGAGCGGGAGAGCAAGTGACGCACGGCCGTGAAAGTGACACAGCCGCGCGTCTGCTAGACGCGCTCTGTGGTGGGGGAGGGGGAGGAGGGTTGGAAAGGAAAGCCAGATGGCCTGGAGCATGCAAGGAATGCGCGCGTTACTGTGCGCGTACTCGCATGCTCTAGGCCAGGACAAAAAAAAAGTGGTCGCATTTTCAAAAGCCCACTTACAAAATGTCTCGCCCAGACCCAGCGCAAGCGCTGGCTTCAGGGCGAGACCTAAAAAGGCCTGCTGCCTTGGTTTTTCTTTTTCACTCTTCTTCATCTCCAGTCTGATGCGGGTGTGCAGAGAGACACCAAAGATGGTGAGCTTGTCCTCAAGATAAGCAGGTGTGCTGGTCTTGATGGCTTTGTAAATGAGGAGTTTGATTTTGAAAATGGTGCGGGCCAGCAAGGGGAGCCTATGGCGCTCCATCAGGATGGGGAGGAGGTGAGAATATTTCTTCAGGCCCTGGGAGAGAGGTGCTGCAGCATACAGGATGTCGTCAAGGGAGGCTAATGTGGAGTCTGGGAGGCCATGTATCAGGGTGTTACGACCATACAGATGTGAGAGTACAAGGGCTTGAACTGTAGTTCTGATGTCGCTTTCTGGAAGGAACTGTTCCACTCTCTTTAGAAGAGAGAGATGGTGTTTTATGGCCAATGTTCCTTGAAGGTGAAGTTGGTGTCCAGGGTGAGTCCAAGTGACTTGGCAATAGGGGAAATGATGTGGCGTTAAGGCCAGAGCTGCTGATTTCGGAACAGGGGAATCAGGTTCGAATCTCGGCGTCAGCTTAACGTCCTGTGATTCTGGGCAAATCACTTAATCTCCCTGTGCCTAAAAAATGAAAGCGTCCTTGTGTAATATAACTGGTGCTTGATTAAAGTGCTCCAACCTTCAGGTCGAGTTCGCATTAAACAGAACTTAAAAAAATAAGGCTTAAGTTGGGTTCGAAGCGGGCAAGGTTTGGTATTGAGCAATAATTGTACTGCTTCTTGCTTGTTGTTCTTCGCAAACAATAGGAATTCTGTCTTGGTGGGATTCAGCTTCAGGAAGGCACTGAACATTCAGGTGTGATGAAATGCAGGCAGTGTTTGCTGCACTGGAAGTCTACAGCAGAGGAGATTTTCAAACAGAGCTCCATATAAAACAGCATACTGGTGAATTTTGATGCGGTCATCTCTGCATAGGGTCCTGAGGGCCTCCATGTAGAGGTTAAAGAGGACAGGGAACTCTATGAAACCCCGGGGGACTCCACACATGCTAGTGATCTCTTGGGGCCAAGAGGTGTCCACGTGAACAAACTGGTATTGGTTGGAAGGGTAGGGGAAGAGCCAGTGAAGGAGACTGACAGAGAATCCCATTTGAGATGCCCAGGTGTGGATGAGGGTGGGATAGTCAACTGAGTCGAAGGCAGCTGAGAGGTCCCATCTACAAATGTGAAAATTGTTGACAAATGTATTTGTGCCCGTCAAATATCTGGCAGTTTATTTCATGCAGAGACAATATTGCATTTTACTTCACGTCACACTGCTGACCAAACTGATTAGCATTTGATTGTTCTGACAGGATTGCTTAATCTTTAATTATGTTTAACCTATTGAAAGAAACATTTTAACCCTCCTGTTAGGGATCAGCCGGCCCCTTTCTTGCTTTCTCATTTTAATATAATCACCATCCTTTTGGACCATTCTTGTTGACAAGGACTACATCCATGGAAGTCTTCAGTTAACAAGTAGCTCATCCACGTAATTCACTTTCATATCCTTTCATCAACTTAAAGAATATCTTTGAAACACTGTCCCTCTGTTTTTTGTCCTTTTTAGGTCGAGCCTCGAGTAGCGCGCAAGCGCTGCTTAGAGGCGAAGACTTAATGTAAGCGGGTTTAAAAGCAGTCCCAAAAACGCTCGTGCGTCGTGGCTGGCCTTTTGGGATGGGTACGCGCGGCAAACATGTGTTTCCAATTATCGTGCCCAGACGCGGGCGCGATAAGTGGAAACACATGTCTGCCGCGCGTACACATCCAAAGGCCAGCCACGACGCACGAGCGTCTGGCCACACTCCACCTCGCCAGCCTTCAGAGACAGCACGATAGACATCACAACAGACAGAAGCTGCGCTTCTCTGACGCCCGGTGGCCGAAGCGCACACTCAGGTCTAGCCCACACAGAAGCACACAGCGCCGGATCCGGCCTCTCCTCTCTCATCTCACAAGAAGAGCGTCAAAAACCACAGTGGGAGCTCGGGCTTCTGCCAGAGACACGCGCGCCGCATCCAGATCTCCCTGAAATGGGCACCCCACGTCAGGCATGCACGTCATCGTGACTCATCCCACGCCTGCACAACCTCTGGGCCTCCAGCAAAACATCAAACTTCTGCCTAAGGCAGCGATGAAAGGTTCCATCCGGTGTAGAGAAAAACCACTTCCGGTCACCCATGCCTGCACCTCTTTCAGTCCCCAACAAGAGGCGCTCTAGAATGTTTGTTTCTTTGATGACGTTATCCGGGGGCTCTCAGACCTCTTGTGACGTCATTCACCTAATAGTCCCTTTAAAATCACCAGCTATTCCGTGATTGGCTGTGTGAGCTACCGGAAGTCTTCTGCTCTGGCTTGAAGGGAGCCACGTCATAAATAGCCCCCCCCGCCCTCTTGTAGTAGAACCTAGTCCTACCAGCTCACTATTGTACACTCAGCACACACTCATAGACGGATACCCGACCACTAGGCCCACTGCCATCAGATGTGGGGTCCCCCAGGGCTCCCTACTAATCTTCAATAATAGTCACAGCCATTTTCGCAAACTGCCAACTTCCTACAATTCAGCCTTTCTTTGCAATCTGGGACTTGTGGTCAAGCAGTGTACAGTGGAGGAGCAAAAGTGCCTGTACCTCCTGGAAAGGGAGAAGCAAGATGAGATAAATCGCTTGCATCTGTGAAGGAATGACTTGAGATGTGTATTACCTACAGCCAGGGCAAAAACAGGAAAAACAATTACTCCAGAATCCATAAATTGGGGGTCAAGGTGTGGCAGGGGTGGAGTCACGTGGGGCGGAGTCAGGAAAAGCAGAGTCTGACAGTCAATTTATACATTTACGTTTATCAAAAATCTGCTGAAAAGAAATTGTCAACAAGGACAAACGCGACAGTAAATCTGTTCTGCTTAATTGGCCACATGTTTAAATATCTTACAGGGTTAAAACACCTGCTGCAGAGATCTTTGTGTGCCCAGCAATTTTCAGGGGATAATGGTAACAGTAAGATAACTCTTGCAGTTAATGCAGTTCTGGGAGAGTTCTGTGCTTGGTCCAGTTCTGACTCAAAGTAGCTTAGAGGGTCAATGTGCTTGCTGCAAAGCACACCCTGTAACATGCAGATCACAGATTTGTATTTTATGTGGGTAGGGAAGTGGGTTATTGCTTTCAAAAGTGATATTTTTGTTAGTACAGACAATCCCAATCACTTATGTTTTATATCCCAACTTTATGCTTCTCCCGACTGTTCACTCTGAACATATAATGTCTGCAAGTACGGACGATGTGTGAATCCTACATTTCACAACACTCATTGTCTTATGTAACATTTCCTGTACATTGATTTTACACACTTGAATGATGTGTTGTCTCTCTCTCGCTGTGATGTAAACTCTGACACCCTACACTGGGATGAGTAGTACAATAAAAGAATTACATAAAAATTAATTAGTAAGTGCCATTTAGATTGACATTTGTGTAATTACTCATACTCACAGATGCATACGACATTCTTACAGTGACAACGCAGATCTCTTGCATGGATGGAGCGAGGAGCTGAGCAAAGTTAAAATACTGCCTCTAAATCACAGTTTCTCTTAAGTGCTTGTGAAGTGATGACAAGCTGTGCGCTTTTACTTCCTTCCATTGCATTGGTGTTTAGGTATTAGGGTCCAGACGGCTCCCAGCCAGGATGATACCTGAACCAAAGGAGTGATGATGGCGCTTTAAATCAAGCCTTTGTTTTGGGCCCAGTTAGAAGTGAAAATAAGAAAGCCACCTGCAGGCTGGGCTGCTGAATTGTGTTGCGGTGTGGGAAAATTACACCTTGACAAATTCAGCAAGTTTCACTGCATGGGCTGGATCCCAGATTTGGCTCACAAATACTTGCCAGGCCCGGGGGTCCCCTTCATTTCTTGTACTGCCTGCAGCCAGGGCTTTAAGCGGTCCGGATCCTGCCGGTTCTAACAAGCATTGGCATAGCCAATAGGTCTCGCCTTTGGGACCTTATAAGTGTTTAGTTATACAGCACAATATCCTTGGTGCAACAACATCAACTGTTGCATGGCTAAACACTTATAAGGTCCCAAAGGCGAGACCTATTGGCTATGCCAATGCTTGTTTCTCATGGCAGTGACACCTTCCTAAGAGGCCAGTTTGAAAATGTAATTCTCTATTCCTCATTTAGACACTAGTCTCACAAGTACCAAACTGGATTCTATATTTAGGATGTGGACAAATTGTGAAATAGTGACATTCCATCAAGGATATACAGGCAATATATATTTATCATGCTAGGGCCTCGCTATTATAAAGGTGGCAAACGTTCAACTGGTTGTGGTTACTGCACTGTAACATTCTATTAAAAGAGAAGCACGCAAATCAGTTCAGTGAGACTACTGAAATAAAGATTTAAGAAATGATTGATAGCGGCAAACTCTAAAGTATCATCTCAAGCCGGTTTATGACAACTGGTTCTTGCCAATCTGTTAATAAATCCCTTGGGTAACAGTTGCTAAAAGTGCATCATTTGTTTCAGACTCGTACCCTTGTGGCATGACATCTAAGGCAAATTTTAGACACAGTATGCTGGTGCCTTGTGGTTTCCATGCTCAAGTCTAACGTCTGCAGCATGGCTGCCATTATGAAAGAGGATGTGCCCAAATTATCAGAGGACAGTGTTATAGGTGTGCTGTTCCAGCCCTGAAATGTGAACCTTGTTTCAGATCCGTCTTAATCAGTTCTCAGTAAAAAGGCATTTATATCCTTAAAGAAAAGTACTTCCATCATTACATTGTACAGTCAAAAATGTTTGTCACAGATGTTTTTTTTTTTTTTTTTTTTTTTTAACGTGGCTGCAGGAACTCTGCTTAGTCACGCTACAGGGGTTCTCGGGATTGACCATAAAGGTTCCCGCCTAATGTCCCACGTTTGTCTTCATGGTTTCTAATTGCTTCTATTATTATTATTGACCTGTGACCCAATTTAGCGAATAAACATGAAGGTATGCTCTGAAAGGTAGACTCCCTAACAATAAAACAGTCCACCTTTCAAGTGGGCGACAACTCCCCACTACAAAGTTGTGTGCTTGGTCTTTGTTCAGTGGTCACAAGCAGCTTCTGAAGTTCATACAAAGGAAGAGATGGAAAGGTAACTTTCATAGAATCCTACCTACATACAACTATCTTTCAGGGGAATCTCCTTTGAAATCATAAGCACGGAAAAGTCCTACCCACATGTGACATCCTAAAGTATAAGTATTATCGTCCTTACCGAAACATGGCTAAACAGTTCCTCCTCTCCCATCTTGGACCTACTGGTACCCCCTGGACACGACCTAATCCGTCTAGACAGAAACATGCAACCCGGCGGCGGGATAGCCTGCATTTATCGAAACACTATCGCAGTCAATCAAGCAGACTCCACCTCTCTATCCTCTTGCGAATATCTCTGTATCAACATCTCTGATGACAAGCGCCTCGCCTGCAAACTTCACATAATTTATCACCCCCGGGTGATAATTTGACGTTCATCGATGAGCTAATGGAAGTTATTACATCCAATGACAACTCACAAGTACCACAGATTTTCCTGGGCGACTTCAATCTCCACTGGAATAACTCGGGTGATCTTGGTGTCAGTTGTCTCAAATCTTTTCTGGCAAATCAGGATCTGTCCCAACTATGTGACAGTCCAACCCACAACAAGGGAGAGACACTAGACCTCATCATAGCTAAAATGAACACTGTATCTTTAGAATCCATCACCCCCTGTGACTGGACAGACCATTATAGCATTCTCTTCTCCATCAATATCGTGGTAAGTCCTAAAAGGGGTCAACCCACAAAAACAAAACAATGGAAAAGGAATATACAAAATATCAACCCCATCGACCTGGTAAACCGATGCAACTCCGCCCTGACCCCCTCAACAGACATGGCAGACGTCCACGACCTTACAGTCTTTTACAATTCCACAATGCTTGAAATTCTTGACTCTGCAGCGCCCATCCAGGAAAAAACGTTTCCTTCAAACTCTCAAAACCATGGTTCAATGAGAATCTGAATTCGGAGCGGCGAAAGCTAAGATCAGCGGAGCGACTATGGAAATCAGCACCCTCCATTGAGCACTTATATCAACTCAGAGTGCTGAGGAATTCATACAATAGGAAGATCCTAAAGGCTAAAGCAGACTTTTTCAAATCCCAGCTGAACCAAGCCATCAACCGTCCCAAAAAACTATTCGAAATCGTCAAACAACAAGCGTGCAACAAGCCAAACTCCCTGGAACCAAGCGATTCGGTTACACCTAACTGCGATGAGCTGGCCAACTTCTTCCTAGAAAAAACAAAATCCATTGAACTCAACATCCAATCTAAGAAGGTCCTCCCTCAAACTATGGCCCTTGATGATAAATCTCACTCTCAGATCAAGGTCCATTTTATTACTCCGACTGAAATCCCCAAAAACAATGCCTCCTGGCACACCTTCTCGCCCATCCCTGAACAAGAAATCTACAACACTCTTCTAACGATTAACCCCTCAAATCACTTCTCTGACCCCTTACCTCCTTCTTTATTCAAAATGATAAAAACCTCTATTCTTCCCCTATGGTCAAAGATCGAGAACGCCTCCCTGAGACAAGGGTCCATACCGGACTGTCTCAAAATAGGGCAGGTCACTCCTATACTAAAGAAGTCTGACTCCCCACTGATCTCAACAACTACCGCCCTATATCCAACATCCCCACTCTGGCGAAATTGCTGGAAAAATGTGTGCAAATACAACTATGCAACCACATCGAGAATTACAACCTCCTAGACAAACACCAATCCGGCTTCCGGCATGGTCACAGCACTGAATCTGCACTCACCCACATAATGGACGACATCCTAAAATTGCTTGACCACAATGAATCATGCCTATTGATACTTCTTGACTTACCCTCCGTTTTTGATACGGTTAAGCATGACAACCTACTGTCCTTACTGGAACGAAGGATGGGCCTAACTGGCTCAGTGCTACAATGGTTCACCTCCTTCCTAAATAACAGAACACAAAGAATTAAGACGAAGAATTCACTCTCTCAACCCTCCATAGTCACCATAGGGGTTCCACAAGGCTCAGCACTCTCACCCATCCTTTTCAATTTACTCATGGAACCCCTGGCAAACGCACTGAACTCTGCGAACATTCTATATCACCTATATGCGGACGACACTCAACTGTATATGAAAATCTCCCAACCAGAAGACTTCATCTCCCTCAACGCTATTCTACAGAATACTCAAAGTTGGCTCACTGACAACCACCTCATGCTTAACACCCAAAAAACTGAATTCCTTCTCATATCCCCTCCCAATCACACACCCAAGATAGACTTATGGTTGAAGCATCTTACTTCCTTTGACTGTGCTCCTCACATCATTGACTCTGCGAAATCCTTGGGAGTCATCATAGACAAACACCTGAACATGCAGGCGCAAATCAATATTGCCACCAAGGGAGCTAATCATCAGATGAGCATACTAAGGAAACTCAAGCCCTTCCTCCCACATAACGACTTACAAATGGCGGTTCAAGCCCTAGTGCTACCAAGATTGGACTATGGAAGCACCACCCTATGCGGTCTTCCCAAATACAAGCTTGCCCCTCTGAGGGCTTCGCTAACGCTGCGGCCAGATTGGTCTCAGGAACTAAAGAAATAATCACATTTCTCCAACCTTGAAAGCTTTGAACTGGCTACCCTACGAGGCTAGAATACACCTAAAGATCGCCTGCATGACCCACAAAGCCCTGCATAGCAATACCCCCAGCTACTTAGCACGAAAGCTTGAGCGCTCAGGAGGATGCAGAGTATTGCGTAGTGCGAGTTCATTACTACTGAAACCACAATCCTTCCACAAAAGAGAACTGATTGCAGAGCATTCTCAGGGATCGCTCCAAAGATTTGGAACTCCCCACCACCAGTGGTTCGCGGGATCACTTCCTTTACCTCCTTCAAAAAGAAGTAAAACAGCTCCTAATGAACAAATTCATATCCTAAGACTGTAATTGTATGATGTCTACCATTATCCTATGCTACCCTTATACCACGGTCTACCTCTTTTGTACCGAATGACTTATATCGAATGTATGCATACTACCTCAACCACCTAATATGCAATAACTTGTGCATTGTAAAGCGCTCTGATTCCCTCTTGGATCATTCCTTAATACTACTACTCTCCTATGCCACCCATATACTCCTATATACCTCTTTTGTACTGTATGGCGCAACAACTGTATTCTGTAAAGCGCTCTGATACCCCCGTGGGTCATGTTAGCGCTATATAAAACTTTATAAATAAATAAAATAAGTATTGAAGAGAGTAGCAAGCTCATCCTTTAAAACTGTGGCGGAAAGCAGGAGGCAGTATTATGTTATAGGCCAAAGAGATTTCTCGGAGAGGCCTGACCCACCACGGCAAAAGCCCTATAATCTGACTCAAGACAATAGGGTCTTGTGAAAGTGTGGACTGACTGTCACATAGCTGATTTGTAGATCTCCGCTATTGGAATGTTCCTTAGTAAAGCAGGGATTGCATCTTTTCCTCCTCTAGAATAAACATTGGGTCAAATGGGCTTTCGAGCAACAATTTAAGACACTAGAGACAACCAGTCAGGAATTAGATTATTTTGGGGTAGGTAAACTTGTCCAAAGAGGCCCATAATTTACACCCATAATGTACAAACAAATGTATTATTTTAAGGGGGTCTTTTGTCTTGTCAAATTATCATTTTAGAACTCTCCAAATATGTACCATAGACAGAGACCTTTCTGCAGGGATGAGAAAGGTTTTGATAGAGCAGTGGGAGAGAAACAGACTGGCTAAAATAGAGGTCTACACTACCTTGAAGATTGGTTGGATGTGTTCAAAAATAGACTGGCTAAAATAGAGGTTCTATACTACCTTGAAGATTGGTTGGATGTGTTCTCATGACCATCTAACTCTTATGGGATATAATGTATGGCTCACGGGAGCACAGTGCTTGAATCCAACTATCCATGTATGCTAACATGATTGGTACCAGGAAAGCAGCCTTCCACAAGAAAGGATCCATGAGTTTAGAAAGGACTGAATTAAGTTCCCAGGGACCAGAAGGCATCTCCTAGAAAGTCATTAATGATAGGGGCTCTAGGGGGAAAAAACGGTTTGTGAAGGAGAGCAGCAATAAATGGAAGGTGCATCTTTATAGAAGAGAAATGTAACCCTAAATTACCCAAATAGAAAAATAGGAAATACTGCTTCATCCTGACACTTAATTGAGTTGATGTTCTTCTAGATGAACAAATTGCGTAACCTCTTCCATTTCAAGGAATAAGGAGCTCTGATGGGAGGTTGCTTGGCTTCCTTCCGAAAGTCCATATGCTGCAGAAAAAGATCCAAATCAGATGACTTTAGGAGCTTGGTAGACCATGTTCTACAATGGTGACCTGGACTGCAGAATCTGACCCCTAACATGTGAAGGGAATCTGTTCTGCAAAACAACTTGTGTGGTTGCTTTCTTAGGTGAAGAAGGCTGGTTAACGATGATTGTTGGGTTCATTCCATTGATAGGAGGATCATCCTGGTCTTGGATAACAACAGCAGGGATCAAGGGAACATGATGGAATGCATACAGAAACTTCTCTGACCTGTCGATCTAAAGGGTATTTCCGTTCTTTCTGGTTTGGTAATATTTAAAGATGAGGTTGGGGCATATGGAAGTCCCAAAATCACAGACTATATCATGCAGCACTGCATTTAGGGCTTGCTATGGTTTTCCTGGAAAACCATACTAAGGGAATTTAATTCTGCATTCTGCTTGTCCAAAATGGTGTACTACCCAGAGAGATAGTCCCCTGGACTTGGTGCTACTGGTTTGTTTAGAAAGTGCATTGAAGCTATGTTGTTCGTTTGGAAGAGAAGGGAGCTGGTCTTGAAGAATGGTAGGAAAGACTTTAGCACAATGTAGGCTGCTTGGAGCTATAAAATATGCATGTGGTAATGCATCTCTAAGACCATGTCCCTTGAACTTGCAAATGATCAATGTGGGCTGCCCATTCTAGGAGGGAAGTGTCTGTGACAACTGTCTGGGATAGAATTAAGCGAATAGAAGACAGCCTCTACAAACTATTACATTTTGCGTGTCAAGAATAGCTCCTAGGCAGGGATTAGATTGTACTAGGGGTCATGCAGACTTGACATAGTTGACTTATAATAACCCCAGACGAATATGTATCAGCTGTTAGCTAGAAAAAATGCACAGTCTGCTGAGGAATGGTGGCCTTGATCAGCCAATAGTTGAGGTAAGGAAACATAAATCTTCTCATTAATTATATTGTCACCACCTCCTTGCACGTGAAAATGTCTCTGGGGTCTATTTCACTCAAAATGACAGATTTTTGTTTTACTGGTAGTGATCGGTGCCCACCAGAAACCTCAGAAACCTGCAATGATTTAGTGCAAATGGTAAAGTCTCTGCAGAGCAGAGGACACATCTTGGACAGCAAAAAGCCGGAACCTTTCTTTTATGATTCATTTGTTTGCTATTTGGAGGCCAAGTATCGATCAGAACCTATGCTTGGGTTGCTTGTTTTGGACCATTTATGTAAAATATTAACTTAACCTGGCCTGTTGTATAGTGCACCAACACCTACTAGGTAGAGCTGTGCTCTATAAAAAAAGAGAAATAAAATAGCTTTCCTTTTGATGAGGGATACTTTGTCCCGGATTTCTTCTGTAGCAAGAGGTTGCCCTCGCTTTGAAATTCTTTACTGATGGAACTACTAGAACTTTTGTATACGTATTGCTGGAGGAGGGGTTGTGAACCTGAGAAAATAGCCACTTTACACAATATTGAGCACCTATCTCTGTAATGATCTCTTATCACTCTTGAATATTCAGAGAATCTTCGACCCACCTGACATGAGGCACAGAAGAGAAAGAAGAGAGGAGCCAATGCAGGAGGCTTCCTTGTGATCCCTGGTATAGTTGCCTTCCTCTGCCTGTCACTGGTCTTTTCTGTTGGTTTTATTGCCTTGGCTAGCGTTGCACGTCAAGGTGTTGATGGGTCTGCAGTCTCTGTAGTGGCCTTTATGGGATCTATAGTGATGCTTTTTGTACTCCTTTTTAGGTCTCGCCTGGCGACGCAGCGCGAAGCGCTGTCGCTAGCGAGATCTATTGTCACTGACTTGCTTCGGAAGGGAGACAGGAGCTGTGCACGCGCAGGCCGGACTGGAAATGTGAACACGCACGTACAGGCACGCGATGTGCACATCTCCTGTCCCCCTTCCGTCCTCTCCAGCCGCATTGCACGCACTCCCCAGCTGTCCTTGCATCCCCTCCAGTGTCAGTCAGCCATGCGCCTGCCACACCCCACCCACCCCCACCTTACCGTCGTTCCGCCATGCTTCACGCGATGCCCTGCAGCGTGTCCCCAGAGCTCACAGGGTGATCGGTGTACCTCGCAGCCAATGCGGCCGCCGTCACGCTGGTCTTTGCTGGCGATCTCCAGACAGCAAATGTGCACGCTCACGGCGCGTTCTGATGTGCACTTGCCCGGACAGCTGATGTGCACGCTCACGGCGTGTCTGTGTTCCATGGAGACATTTGCGTGCCGACTCTCCAAGATGGCAGCTTGGGGAAGAAGGCGGCTGGGAACGGGCGGCAGGGAGAGGTGAGGTGACGAGTGCTAGTGGATTAGGGAGGCGTACTACACAGCAGAACCTCAACTAGAAAGCACTGGGTTGCGGTACACAATGTTGGTTTGTAGTGTAGAAGAAGGGGTAGTAGGGAGAGGACACAGCGGGGGCACAGCGCCATGGTCAAAGTGTTCAGTGGAGAGTGGAAGGACTCAGGGATGGGGTTTGCAGGGATGGCCGGGCGGCAAGGGGGTGGTGCAGTTCCGGGGGTGGAATGGGTGAGGAGCGGGAGCTCAGGAATCTGAGTGGCAGCTTGTGGCAAGGTGTTACTAACAGATGGCTTCAGCTCCTTCCTGGAGTGGAGTGTGGGAGGGGGATGGGGTCTGGGGTCCGGTAGCGCTGGATGAGATGCTGGTGCAGGTCCTAGGAGCATTGAAGGTAAACACCTGGCATCTTTTCTTTTCCTTTCTGCTTTTCCTCTTGTCCAGTCTGGCAGTGTTAGTGCTGAAAGGTGTGCATGCCTCACCAACTACCAGATGTGATGTGATCACTGCAGCTTGCCTCGGTTTGCTGTCTTCATGCTCGA
Organism: Calotriton arnoldi; assembly: GCA_963921515.1. NCBI lineage: Eukaryota > Metazoa > Chordata > Amphibia > Caudata > Salamandridae > Calotriton > Calotriton arnoldi. The sequence goes on from CAWUFW010001665.1 coordinate 251,945, forward strand.
GGACACCATGCAATCTGAGTGTGTTCTCTCTAAATGTAGCGTGCATTGAGCACCAGCTAGGGGCGCCATGCGCAGTCTGCCTCCCTACTAGCAACGAATGCGCAATATGTCTATTGTTGAAGCCTGCATAACGTGCTCAACAACTGATTGCTCCCGATGCACACTGCAGCAACATTCTGCAATCTGCATTGGCAGCAACTGGCTGCGAAATTGCTTTATGTCGGCCCTCTTTGCAAAACAGTCTTTAATTAGGGTTTGAAAAATGTTACAATGCGGTTCCTAATACACCATTTGCCAATTCATTTGCTAAGAAATCCTTACTGAGAGAACCCACAACACCCTCGGTAAAGTAGTCCGTACATCCCACAGATAATGACCAATGGTGTGAGCCCAATGAGCAAAGTGCTATGAAGGGAGGCCAGGCGTCGTAAGCACTATAGAAAACAATTACTAAAATACAACAAGCATTTGCAATGCAATAGGTCTCGAGAGTTTAAGCTATTGGCATTGTAAATGACAATGCCTTTTATTTATCTGTTTTAAAAACAACACATAAATAAAAGGCATTGTCATTTACAATGCCAATAGCTCAAACTCTTGCAAATGCGAGACCTATTGCATTGCAAATGCTTGTTCTTCTTGAGACGAGTGTCTCCATCTCGGGCTTTATACAGTGCATTTGCTCCTCCGCATGCATGCCAAAAAGGGTAGTGTCTGAGAACGGAAGGTTTAATATTCTCTGCTTGGCCTCAAGTTTCAAACCAGTAAGGCTTAATCACAAAGACTGTTCCTACTCAAGCAGTAAGGCTGTTATTCTGGCAACTTTTATAAATTGTCATGGAGGTACCACACACTTTGCGACTTACCAAATGCTTACTCTTCTTATATGGTGGTACATTCAACGAAGGAGCAGTAGAGTGATGCTTCCTTGCAGCTGACAAAATGACAGAATCAGGAAGAGAGTCTGATTTCAAGAGAGGAGGGTCATGTTCAGGAGGAAAGTACTGTTTGTGGAAACTGGTATCAGGAACAGATCCATTACAGACTCAAGAATGGTCCGGATTTATTGGTAGCATTGGATGAGAGGAGCTCCTGTGATGCAGTGTCTCAAAAACAACAGATGTAATAGCCATTGGTGTTGGGACTGAAATATTAACTTTAGCAGTACCTCTAATGGGAGCCACGTGGGAGGTGTTGATGTAGTTAATGACTGATTCAGCATTGCGATTTACTAATAAAAGACAAGGATGAAGATGTGGCAGTCCGTGGGGTTTCAGTTTCTGGTAGTGTACGAGTACTCTTTCTTATAAGGATGTGGTCCATTGCAGGAATATGCCTACAAGGAGTATGAGATCTCCATTGTGACTGGAGCAGTGTCATAAATGAGGTATAAGCAGAATATAGCCTCTACAAATACCTTAACTACAAGTGGAACAGATAGCATAGGAACCACTGCAGAGGTAGCAGGAGGAAGTCCGAAAGACCGAGCAGGAACCACTGATTGAGATAAAGTTGTTGGAGGCAAATTACGTGGACACAGAGTACCAAGCAGCATCAAAGTGCTCTAAACTCTACTTCTAAAGTAACCTCCCTGGTAGGAGAATAAGCTCTCGATTACCCAGGAGTTTGAGGTTAGTAGCAGGCAGCTACCTTTGAGCTTCTTGATCCCCAATACCAAGGTGTAAAGCTAAGCTTGACGTCAAATAGTTTGATGTTGAGTTTTAACAACAATGGTTTGTGTCTCTTAAATATCAAGTTAAGTGAAGGAGAGTTAACCCACTGTGGTAAGCAAGTAGCCACTGTGCCCTTGCTAGTTGTATGGATCCTATATGTCTCGTTCCTGAATCTCAACGTCAGCCGGCAGCATCGTAATATCCAATGAAGCAGTTATGTTCCTGGAATGTCCTCAGGGGGAGTTTCCAGAGAAAGATGCAAGAAACATATGCTCCTGTATCTGTCAGCAAAGGATCTGCAGCATCGGAGGCCTTCCTGTCTTCTATAAAGCCTAAGCTTCTTTGTTCTCAATAGTTCTCCTGGCCATTTTTAGGTCGAGCCTCGAGTAGCGCGCAAGCGCTGCTTAGAGGCGAAGACTTAATGTAAGTGAGTTTTCAAAGCAGTCCAAGAAACGCTCGTACGTCGTGGCTGGCCTTTTTGAGATGGGTACGCGCGGCAAACATGTTTCCAATTATCGTGCCCAGACGCGGGCGCGATAAGTGGAAACACATGTCTGCCGCGCGTACCCATCTCAAAAGGCCAGCCACGACGCACGAGCGTTTTGGGACTGCTTTGCAGGCTGCCGCGCCGCTCGCCCCGGCTCCTCCGTGCTTGTTACTGTTAATTATCAGGATTTGGCAGGTTCAGTGTCTGTTCCTATTGAGTTATTTACTTCATTTGCGTCTAATTAATACAAATCTTTACGCAAAAGACCGAACAACGTACCATTTGCCAATTTACAGCCTCAACAAAAGGCAATTCTGCAGCTGTTGCTTTAGTATAAAGAAAGCAAATTAACGTTTGTAGAAAGACTGGGGGAGAGAGAGAACGAGGGTTGGGTTGCGTTAACATAGTGCAAGGGAAATAAATTCCGAGCCTTAATTATGTAAAGGCATGAAACAGACTATGCGGTTGAGTTATTATGTTTTTAAAGTTCAAGTCCGTCTTTTGAAACAACACATTTATACAACCAGTAAGGCTTGTTTTAATGCCATACGAGTGTTTGGGCAAATTCAAAACTAATGGAGCATAAAAGTGCTTTTCGCTTTAAAGTGAGATCGTTTTTAAAAATTCAAGGCATGATCACGCGCTCATTCGTTCCTCTTTCGCAGGAACACTCTGATGCAAGCAGAAAAGCTGAAATAAACGAAAAACGTCTCAAATGATCCATAAAGGATTAATCGGCACCGCGGGAAGTCCTATAGGCTCGGCGTGTATATTTTCCATCTTCCTCTCCCCATAATGGCCATGCAACGAAAAGCAGAAGCTAGACTCAAGTTTCAAAGACATTGAATGTTGTGGGCTGGCAAGAGTTTGTGGCAGGGAAGGGATACAATAGATCATGCAATCCACAGCTTCAATCACATTAAAGAGGCAAACCTCCGCAGTCTCACACCTACGTACCGCCCCCTACACACACACACACACACTGGCGAGCCCCCCCAAACCAAACGGACACGGGAAACAAATATATATATCACAAGGGTGGGGGTATGTTGCAGGCCATTAACGCATATAACACAAAATGGCCGCTATTATTTTGACGGCGATAATCTATGCTGATACACAAAATAAATATACGCAATTTCTTACAATACAGTTTTCTTGTCTTCCCACTGACTCCGGTGATTACTGCGGAACGCTGTGTTCTAACCCCATTTCCCAATTGAGTCTTTCAATCAATACCGGTTTAAAGCATACTAATTATAATAATACAAACTCAGACAAGAGATGCGGCGAAACACACACAGCATTAGCAAGTCAACTTTTCAACATTTTTTTGCAGCAGCCGTGTGGTAAACTCCGCATGTATATAAGGAAAATTAGAGAAAGACAAGCAATTCTGGAATTTGGGCCATTTTGAAAATTCGCTTAAAGGCAAATTAGTATGTATGAGGACACCAAATTATAAAACAACGTTATCTCTCTCTACATACCATTACAGGCATTGGCATAGCCAATAGGTCTCGCCTTTGGGACCTTATAAGTGTTTAGCCATGCAACAGTTGATGTTGTTGCACCAAGGATATTGTGCTGCATAACTAAATACTTATAAGGTCCCAAAAGCGAGACCTATTGGCTATGCCAATGCTTGTTACACAATACTCTCACTCTTTGTGGCGATGCGAGTCAGGAAGGCTGACAACACAGCCATCATGAGGGCCTTCCTTTACCTTTTTTCTGCCATGGAATGCGTATTCACAAAAACAGAAAACGAATGGAAAAACGTTTTCAGTGAGTAAAGAACTGAAAAACATGCTAAACCATAAAATATGCTGAGAGATAAAAACCATGAAAAGGCTAAGCTCAGCGCTAGAGTACTTGACTACTACATACCACTACTCTTTTAAGGGGCACGCTTGGTTAGATTTCTCTATCTGGAGAGATATCCTCATCTCTGCGAAGAAAAGGAAAACAGAAAAGTATTTCACACTAGAACTTGCAGGGAATATCAGGGCTCAACCCCTTTTTGGACCAGCCAAATCAATACAAACAAAAAAAGAATTTTGATAAGGGGATTTATTAAACCATAGCCGAATACAGCACACATGGATTGGACTAGTCAAATACTATCAAAAGCAAATGATATCAAAAGTAAGAAGACTAAAAAACAAAAAAACATTTAATCTCATAAGTTAGTGAAAATCCGATCCTACCTACTTTTGTTCTTAAATCAACTGAGCTACGAAAAAGTGCACCTAATACATTGCTACTTTCCACATGACTGAACCATTCGTTTGGCAGTTGGAATGTCCCTGGGATGGGAACGAATCCCAGGCTTGTTACTAGTCCTTCTTTCTCTTACTATCTGAGAAATTGATTAACAGACAATGTCTGGCTACAGTGCTTGCCAGGTGAGGATAACATAGCAACGTGTTGCTGGGTGAGAGGACTTAGCAACTCATTGCTGGGTGAGAGCATTTAGTAACCCTTTACTATAAAATTAAATTAAAAAATGGCAGCTGCCACGGAACAGGGCATGTTGCGATACGGGTGGAGTGTGCTTTCTTAGAGGAGCAGTATAAGTTTCCCCAGCCTCTTAAGGCTGCAGTTTATCTAGCTACACATCCAGTTTCCCTGCATTTTTCCTTTCCAAAAAGGTCAATAGACTCTTTCTGCATTCTAGTGACCTTTTCTGAATTTAAAAGTAGCTCACCTGCAATTCCAACCGTAATGGCCTCCAGCACCGTCTGAAAAAAACAGAGTAGTTATTGCAAGTAAAACTGAAATCATATGCAAACATGCATTATCAGAATTTCAGACACTGAAATGTACAAGTGACTGACAGAAATATATATATTAAGCAAAGAAGGAAGGAGTTCTAAATGAGGAAAAGTCAACTGTCCATTAACAGTGCCTCTTCTATTTTAAGGGCAGTAAGTGGAGTAAATGAGCTAATCTTAGGTGTCCTGCTCACCAATTGAAGGAAAAAAAACATTTTTCTTTTATTTCTTTAAAAAATCGTTACCATTACAAATAAACTCAAAATACATTTATTTTAGCAGTATCAGGCTGCTGTTCTGATGGGGACAGGAAAAGTTTGGAATACAATTAAGTAGAGCAAGATATCCATTTTATCCGGCACCACATTTATCATCCATTAGATTGGAGTATAAGCATTCTTGAGGAACGCAAAAAGCCTTTATGTAGTTTTTCAGGTTCTGATAGTGTTGACAAACATATTTAATGTTCTTGCCCGTCCAGTGAAAAGGATCTTTAATAGATTGCGGGTTTTGTCATATCAAACCTTGAAATCGGACACCTCCGACAATTGCTTGAGAAGAATTAATCTCAGGAAACAAATGAAAACTTATGGCAACATATTTAAAGACTATCTGTAAAAAGATAAGCAACTTATGTTCCTCTGTACCCTTTGCGGTCCATTTTATCTTTTAGTCATACCTTTAGTACTTAGCAGAATGAGACCCGACTAAAAGCAAGGAAAAAAGTGATGCATCTTGGTAGTGGAACGTTGACTGATCATTAGCCATTTAAGCAGATTCTAGTTAACCTTTTAAAATTAGCCATTACAATGGATCAAAGTGTTTGACAGATTCTCACTGCCAAGAAGATTTGGCCTCTTACTATTAAGCCTTCTTCCTTGACAGTGTGAATTTATTAAGCCCAGAGTGGTAGCCTCCTTCTACAATGAGAACTAATATTGGTGTCAATGCCACAACCAGGGGCCGTAATACGGAAGTGCCCCAGGGACGCATTGGGTGTTAGCGACAGCTCTGCGCACCCCCCAGTGCACTTTGGTATTACAGAAGGAGCCGCAGACGCTTGTGCAGCCCATTCTGTAATACATATAGCACTGCTGCACATATAGCGCCAGCGCTATCAGCAGAGGGAGTTCCCTCATTTGCATGGGGGCGTGGCCCCATGCAAATGAGGAAATCCCTTGGTCTCTGTGCCAGCGCCATATTATAGACGCGGACATAGAAGCAAAGAAGCCGTCAGGAGGAGCACCGACAGTGCACCACCTAAAAGATCTCTGGAGGGGGAAACAGAGTCCTATGAACCCCTCCCCCCTTACAGACATCCTTTGCGGGCAGTGCTGTAACTCACTGTACCCGCCTGCAAGGGGATCTCTCTCTCCTTTTAAAAGTGCAGGCAGGTTGCCGCCAGCGCAGAGAAACACGGAGCAGCTGCTTCATACCTGCTCCACATTTCACTTGAATGCACTGCCCCCAGGGTAGCGCGAGTTCGCGGCTGACCTGGGGGCAGCGCATTCGACGGAATAGTGCACACTTTCCCTGTTTGGACCCAGCGCACCAGTTTTAAGGTGCGCAGTGGCGCAAACAGGGACAGTGCGCCCTATCCCTAAGACGGCCTCAGATTTCCAACTTTGCCAGTCTTTGATAGACCAATCTGCCTCTATGGTAAGTAGTACCTCTGTCACGTGGTCTGGATCCTATCCATGAGTGTTCTAGCAAGTAGGCCCACTGAAGCAAGATGCACTTCCCAAGCTAGTAAAGTTTCCTTGGGCTCTCCTATTATATGTGGATGTTTGCCACAGTGTTTGGTGTGTGCTCACATAGTGGAGACGCAAGTCAGGCCAAGACACATGGAGAAAGTGACGAGTCCAGAGGTAGGAAGTAATGCCATAACCATGTAAAGACTGAGAATATACAGAGCATGTCTCCCTCATTCTTATGACCACAGTAGCTTCATAAGTACAACCATAAGAGATGTCTTAGGCATGGAAAAGTGCAGGTGCTTAGAAGCATTTCTCCATTAAGTAGGTGCAGCTCAGAGAGAGGTTATGCTATAGCAAATTATAGAGCACATGACTGCCCCATTTATTCACCCTATTATACTGTTTGCACCAAGCATGCTCCAAGCATTTGCAGCTTTTCTACTGTGAGCTCTTGACTGAGAAATGAGGGCCGATGAACGTGGCAAAGGTCCCCAGTATAAATACATCTAACATTGATATGATCCAGCTGACAACTTTCCTCACAGTCATCAATAGATCATTCTAACCTAGGAACATTGTTCTGAAGGAGATTATGGAAGGCAATAGACTTGAGACTAATGTTTAAATGGTGTAGCAGGAGCCTTACTCTGCGCAGCTGTGGTCGAGTCAGAAAGAACAACCGGAATTGCAAAATGATCGGACCAGGTTAAAAGAATCAGGGGTTCATCAAGGAGAGAGGACAAGTTAAAAAAAATCGGGTCAAGAATATGGCCGCATTATGATTTGGGAATCTTATTACCTACTGTAAGTCAAGGGCTTTTAAATCCCCTATGCGGTTCAAAGCCACAACACAATGTGTGTCATCAAGGTGGATGTTCAATTCGCCCAAAATATTACAATTAGCATTATTTTAAAGCAAAGGAGACAAAGCCTCAGCTAACATGGAGCACCACTTATTAGATGGTCCCGGCGAGCAAAAAATTAGAAAACCGGAAAAATTACTAAAGAGACTTATCGAAATGATGATAGCTTCACAATCAGGGACAGGAAAATTCTCAATAAATCAGGTATAGTTCGATTAAAAACGATCAATATCCCGCTTCCCTTCTTGTCCTCACGATCACATTTAGCTATGCTGTAACCATCAGGGAGGGCCATAGCGATATATATTGAATGCTCATTTAGCCACGTTTCTGCTAAAAAAATAACTAAAATAAAAAAAGGAGCATCCAGTTTACGATCAACTACAAAATTAAAATCTTCCAAGTTCTGTTTGACGAGGGAGGGACAAATCAAGCTAACAAACTGAAATTGTATTTGCCTGGGTGGCGTGGATACAGCATAAGCTTGATGACCATGATAATCAACTTCTTGTGCAAGCGTGAACTTGCGCTGGTAACAAAGTCACTCGCATTCTAATGGGTGAGAGCTATGCATGCAGTCTTTGCGTCACGGCACAGCAGGCCAGAAGATAAGCAGAATATATATCCCGCCCTCACTGCAAAAGCATGCAGATCAGGAGGCTGGATGTTGCCCATGATGCTCAAAGCACTAGAAAAACCAGGAAAACACAAGGAAAACGGCCAAGGATGTAATCACTGCTGCGTTGAATTAAAGGGGTTCTCTTGCAAAACAACCCTAGGCATCAAGTCTGAAGCAGTGTTTACAAAGACAGAGTAACATATTGCATTGGGCACTTTGAAAAAAACTTCTATAGTACTTTGTGGAGGTTATTCTTTTCTAATGGGTATTAGCATTGTCATGAAGTTACCAGAATGAAAGGTTTTAGCCAACAGTTGAATTTAGAACACCAAAGGACATATTTTCCGCATGGGGAAAAAAAGTAAATGAAGAATTCAGCCCTTATACATATGTCTAAGGAGTGTGATTTCACTTTTACCGCATGCTATGCAGTAATGCAAATATAAGTCATGCTTAAGGATCAACAAGTAAAAGGTAGATGTGAAAAGAAATTTGAGTGTGTAGATCTTTATCAAAGACAATTCGTTCACTGCCTAATTTGTTTATTTTTTACTTTTAGGTCAGTCCATTAGCTTTCCTAATTAAGGGACCGATTTAGAGTTTGGTGGAGAGGGTACTCTGTTGCAACTACCTCTTTAAACTGTGAATATCTCGATTCATTTTGCAATGCCACTAGTACAATAATTGAAACGATGTTAATTTTGACCATTACTTACAAATTATGCATTACTGACAGAAAAGAACTCCTTCAAACTAGGCAAACATATATCTACAAGTACTTACGAATGCCAAGAGAATGTACAAATTCACAGGATGTTGATGCCTGTAGACTGTCAGTGCAATAATCGTACCGAACGATCCAATGGCAGAAACCAACAATAGAGCAGGACTGCAAAAAGGAAAAGCAGTTGAAAAGTTATGTACTGAATATTACTGCACAGCTCAAACATGTTTTGACTTAACAAAGCTGCTTGCATGACTTCATAGATCAGAAGTGGAAGATATGCTTAGAGTGAAAAGCTGCAAACAAATAATCAAAATCTTTAACGTTCTGTAAATTAAACCTTAATGTGTGAAACATGGCCTGAATAGTTCAAAATATTTCTGAATAATATCCCTTAAATACTAATGACAATAGCCAAGAGGCATAGATAAAAAGTAATAAATGAGGAGGAAGAAAGTACATCAGACAAAAACAATGATTTCTTCAGGGACACAAGTAGCAATATCATAAAAAGTGCTCAGGACCATAATAAACATCAAGTAGTCGATCTGCTACTACTCCTTAGCTTTAGGCGCTTTTACATCCATGTTGCAATGGGTTCTGCTTTGGTGCAAAGTCCAGAGAAGGTTATTGTCTTCATTGAATGCAGATATTTCACAGAAGGCAGATTTTTCAATAAGCCTGCATAAGAAATGGGCCACTGGGTACATTTTACAAGGCATTTAGGAATAATGTACATACCACATCCTGATGAAAGCCCCACCAAATTGAAATCCTAAACTGAATCAGTACGTCAATACCCATGGTGCTAGCTTTAGTCAGACACAAGTCTTACTAACATAAACATGTTACGTAACCAATTTAAGTGTCACCAGCCATTGACTTTATGTTCAATTAAATAAAGTGCAGTTTTAATTGCACTTCACAGCAGGCTTACATTGCACTGCCTCCAATTAATTCTTAGTGCATCAACACACACAAAATACTTTGAAACAACGAGCAACTGAAATGTTTAACATGTTCATAACTCCTGTATATTTTTAAATAAACTGCAAAACAGAATGCATTTTTCACTATAAAGCTATATGGTACATTTCCATACTGTCTAGTGGCCTCTGGAATAGATGTCTTGGCAGCATTCCCTGATAATTGTTATTAGTTTGTGAATAATTTTTCAAGGAGCCCCTGCTGTTTTACTTATACACAGGTTCCTCAGGTCGGAAGGGTTGCTCTATAGTATATTTATCATGAGCAAGGCAGAGCTAGACATTAATGACACTGCACAGCCATACAGGCCATTCAGAGGCACCAGCCCCTTATGTGATCTATAGTTTGAAGTTGGCCAAGCTGCGTAATCTTGTATGTGGATGCCAAACGTATTGGACTGTGTAAGAAACCAAGGAATATCTCTGTAGCCCTTAAAAGGATTGAACTGGCACCACAAAGTACTATGTAAATGTTATAAAACCAAACGTAATAAAGTTGAATAGAAAGTACATTCCTGTCGCATATAGGGGCAGTTCACAAACGGCTTGACCCACCCACTTCCCACTCCATGCCTGGGTTGTATTATTGTGGACTTATTCTACACAAAAGCGGCGTACAGTTCCACAGCAGAATGCATTTACACCTGATGACGGTAATTTTCTAGAGACCGGATACCTGTAAATTGATTCACTTTTTCCATAAACATACATTTAGGGCCTAAATTTACTTTGTGATGCTAGTGCATTGTTTTGTCTACATTTTTTTTTAAAAACATTTATCCTCATCCAAACTCAATACACAAAAGTTTGTAGACAAGCTGTATGTTTTCCAAAAACTGAAAAAACAATGGTTGGGCATGAGGAGTGTGAGATGGAAACAACATCACGTTAGTGCATACTAGTAATAGATTAAGTGATCAATTTACATCCCTATAACAAATGATAATGGACACGGTATTTGCAAGTCTGGATTTAACTGAGATCTCTTGATTTCACATAAAATTATAAGTAGAATATATTTACTCGTAAGTACCATTCACCCAGCCCTCTTAATCCATTTGTCCGTTATTGGGTCATTCACATTTTTCTTCCGCTCACTACAATATACACAATGAGGCAATATGTAGGCCCACTTCATCCATGGTTTTACTTCACTTTGAGCGAAAGCATACCCAAAAAACAGAGGAGCTCTTTTAAGTGCAATGGACTACTATATAAATGTGTGTTTTTGAGACACAAAAACATTTTTGCTTCCAGACATTTTTTTTTTAGATTCAGAGGGCCCAGCGGCTTCTGCAACATTAACGTTTAGCAAAAACCATTACAAAAAGCATTGACAGAGCCAAAATGCTGGAGGCCAACGCCAGACCTATTGGCTTCGTCAATGCTTGTTTCTGATATTGGCCACTCTAAGAAATATATTTTAGCTTGTTTGGAAGTAAATGTTCACAGGATCATTTTTTCCCGAGCAGAGAAACATTTAAGGGCGTGCGATTTGCTATTAATTTCCCTGATATTTGCTACTAATCACAGGTTTAGCTCCACAAAGTATTGCAATGATTACAGAAAGGTTTAACCTGCCGTTTGACAACCACTGGTAGGATGTTAACTAACTACATAATGCAGCAAACACACTTAGCACATATGACTTGGGCTAACAAACAGAAAATAACGTAAAAATCAGAAATATGCGAATATACACATTATTTTTGCAGATCAAGCACAATGACAGCACTCTCCCTAAGTTTGTTTTTGTTCTTCCCTCTCCTGTGCCTTTTACATTACTTTTGGAAGTAGGGAACTGGACAGCAAGTCAAAGAGGTTATTATAAACAAAGGAAACCTCTACTTAGACATAAATATAATGACTGACTACTTTATTATTCTAAACAAATAGAGTATTTCTGTAACCTTTGTAAAACTATACCTGTCATGCACAAATGTTCGGATAGTTTCAAAGTAAAGGAAAACTGCTGCGGTTATGGTGGTGAGGAGAACTTGAATGGTAAGAATACTGTACACCTTCCGAAGAAAATCTGTAAAAAAGGAACAGCACATAAATACTTAGTCTCAAGACAATATTTTTATGTACTAGGGTGTCAGGGTAGCAGAGCCATCATGTTCAAGTTGATGTAAAGGCAATACAGTATGGCAAGTACGACCTAAACGACAAGGTAACACTCCTAGCCGCAGATTCCTTACCTTAGAATAGATCTCCAAGAAATTCCTCCCTGGAGGTGGGTCTGAAAAAATAATTCACACCAAAAAGTCCTGTAGAACCGAACGGGCAAAGTGCCTGTTCCAAAGGACCGGACTGTCCAGGTAGTAGTTTAGTGAACGTGTGCAGAGAGGCCCAAGTTGCTACCTGGCAGATGTCCAGGACTGTGTGTGCTAACGCAGTGGTTGCAGCCTTTGCTCTGGTGGACTGAGCATGCAAGCTCTCTTGGGGTTATTTCTTAGCCATTGTGTAGCAGATTTTAATGCAGAGCTTGATCCATCGGGAGATGGTCCATTTCTGCACGGTCTTCCCTTTCTTGGCACCGACATACCCCACGAAGAGTTGATCGTCCACCCGGAACAGTTTTGTGCGGTCAAGGTAGAAACAATGCTCTTTTTGGGTCCAGCCGGTGGAGTCTCTCCTCTTCCTTAGAGGGATGAGGCGGAGCATAAAAAGGTAGGTAAAGTGATGTACTGGCCTATGTGGAATGGGGTGACTACCTTCGGCAAGAGGGATGCTCAAGTCCAAACAACCAGCTTGTAGGGGGAAAAAAAAAAAGATGTAGAAAGGCCAGTGCCTGTAGCACACAGACCCTCCGGACAGATGTAACTGCCATCAGAAAGTCCGTCTTGATGGTAAGAAGTTAAGAGGGCAAGAACAAAGCGGGTCAAAGGGAGTGCACATTAAGAAAGTAAGAACCAAGTTGAGGTCCCTTTGTCATGCCTTAATGGGAACTGGAGGAAATGTGTGCTGCAGACCTTTAAGGAACATATTTATAATAGGGAACTTGATGAGAGAAGGCAGATCTGGCAGTCGCTGAAAGGTGGAGATGGTGGATAAGGAGAAACAATAGAACTTGGGAGGGGGAGCAGATAAGGGATCAATCAGTTTTCTCAGCACACCATGCCAGAAATGTATTCTAATGGCTGGTGTATACCGTCTCGGTGGAGGGATGCCGAGCTGCCAAGATCATATCACAGCCTTCGGGGGAGGGGGAAGAGGTCGAATGCTGTTAACTGTTGCTGCTCAATCTCAACACATGAAGGCAGAGGGTTGACAGGTTTGGGTGGACAACCCTCCTCTGTCGCTGCAACATTAGATCCTCCCAAAGAGGCAGCCTGATTGGAGGACCGATGGCCATGCTCACCAGCTAGGGATACCAAACTCTCAGAGCCCATCCGGAGCCACAAAGAATACTTGGGCCTGGTTGTTCCTGACCTTCTTGAGCACTCTCTGACCATCTTGAGAACTCTCTGACCTTCTTGAGAACTCTGGGCAGCAGTGGTATGGGCAGAAAGGAGCACAGGAGGCCTGAGCTCCACTTGAGCAAGCGAGAGACTTCTTAGAAACTCCAGGGCGTAGAACTGCTGACATTGCACGTTCTCAGCAGTGGCGAACATTCTTCGACTGAGTTAGTCAGCTCTGCCGTTCAGAGAGCCCACCAGGTATTGAACCACCAGGATATGACCGACGTTCTAGCCATGTGCACAAGCACAGGGCCTCTTGACAGAGGGTCCACGGCCCCATCCCACCCTGTTCCAGTACCACATGGAGGTGGTGTTGTCCGTGAATACCTGCACTAGCCTTCCCTTGGTGGAGGGTAGAAAGGCTTTTAATGCCAATCAGATCGAACAGAGCTCCAAAAGGTTGATGTGGAGTCAGAACCTACTTCTGCTGCCGAAACTCTCTCTAGGGCTCCCTTGCTCAAGAGAGGCGCTACTTCCGGGCGGAGTAAGGAAAGATGGTTTATTGTCAGCCTTTCACAAGTGGGTGGCATGGGTGGAGGGGTGGTCTGAAGGGGAGAAAGTAGCCCCTTCAAAACAATCTGGAGAACCCAGTCATATGTTATCGACCTCCAGTGGTGCAGGTGATGGTGTATCCTGCCTCCCACTGGGTGCCCATGATGGTCAGAGGGCAGACTAAAGATGCTTGGAGGCTACGGCTGCCGGGGGAGTGGTGAACTAGCCCAACCTCTGGCTGCCTGACCTACGGAGTCTGTGGGTACTGCAAACTCGGCCACGCAAGGGCTGGGAAGCTTGTTTGCCGTGGTAGCTCAGCGGGTAGAGATGTGGCTGGAAGACCCTTCCAGGGCCACGAAAGGAGTGAAAGGCGGTGGAGGTTGGTGAAAGGCCCTGGTAAGGCACAAGGACCTGAGCGGAGCTCAGCTATCCTTGAAGCACTCCAGCGCGGAGTCCGCCTCTTATCTGAAGAGTCCAGAGCAATCAAAGGACAAGTCCATGAGCGAAGCCTGGACATCCCCTGAAAAGCCAGGCGTTCTCAGCCAGGTATGGCACTGTAAGGCCAACGACAAAGAAACTGCATCAGGATTTACTCAGGAAGTGGAGGCTTGGACCAACAAGCTCTTCTGGGTGGGATGCTGAGTGAGGAAACTAGGGTCCCCTGGAGAAGGGTGGGGCGATGGCGGCAGGCAATTGTCCCATTCAAGAAGCCCCTGTGCAGCGCTTAAGCAGGCCTCGAGTAGGACGTCCGTTAAGGCTTCATTAAAACGGCAGGAGCGGCTCGAATGGGGTGCCTCCGGCTGAAGCCACTCGATCAAGACGCTTGTCTTGACGGCCACGGAGGGCAGCTGAAGGTCCAGGACATTGGCCGCCTTCCTCACCACCATAGCAAACGGGGCTTCCTCCACCATAGCCACGGTAGGAGGAAAGACAAAGCCAGTATCTGTGGAAGTGTCCAGTTCACTGGCGTCTGCCAGATCCTCACACCAGGTATCCTCATTGGGGGTCTAGGGGCTGCCTCCCATTCTTCCTCAGGTCCTAGCCTATAGGTATAGGGCTCAGGCTCAGACCTGGATGATACAGTGCCACCTGCAGTCTGCATCGAAAGACGCCACTCTGGCTCCGTGTCACAGTCGGGGATAAGAATAAGGATGGCGCTGCTCTATGTCGGCGTGGGTGGCAGAGGGGCCGGCGCCGGGGAAGGTCGAGGTGTCTCGACTAGCACCGGTCCAGATCAGTCTGTGGATCCAAGGGGCCTGATTGGCGCAGAGGGCGAACAGGCATGTGGAAGACCAGTAGAGCCCCTTCCAAGCCTGCAGGGCGCAAAGGCGCTCCACAGAGGACGGGACGCCCAAATAGGAGGTGCATTGCCTCATAAAATTCTAGAAGTTGGGCAGGTCGCTCTGGCTCCCGGAAACTCTTGGAGTTGCGGAGACAGCCCAGGCTCAACCGTGGAAACAGATGGGGCAAAGTCGAAGACCTCTTTGACTTCTTGCTTTTCTTCTTCTTGTGGGACTTGCCGGAATGAGACAACTTCGACTGGGAAGAAGAACTTTGGCTCCGCGACTGATCCTGGGACCTTCCACTTGACCGGGATCGAGACTGTCACGATGTCGCAAGTCAAGCAGCAAGGAGCTTGAGGGATCACTCCGTCAAGGCCGTGGGGTGCATGGCGCGACAACTGACGCAGGTCTTGGAGTCGTGGTAGCGCTCAAGGCACCAGAGACAGCAAGGTGTGGGTCCATCACAGACATTTGTATGTGACAGGTGCCGAAGGCCTTGAATCCAGCCTTTCTTTGTTGACATCCCTGACACAAAAGGAAGTCTCAAAAATCTTCGAAACAAATTCGAGTCAAACAACGACTGAGGGTAGCCCTCTCTGGAAATGCGCTGACTGGCGTGGAAAGTAAAGAACTGATGTCAGCGCCCTGGAGTGGCACCTATATAGTCACTGCGCACATCACTTCCAGAGGGACAACGCCAAGCAGTGCTGAATGACGCCACATACTGTGCACAGGGGTACTGTTCACAAAAAATTTCCAGATCCAGTCTGACACCTGAGGAAAATTCGAAGGTAAGGAATCTGCGACTAGAACTCTCTATCAGATAGACACAACCATTATGCAAATACAGAAAAAAACAGCTATGATTAGGACCAATCTGGCTCTACATGCCGTTTCAGCGGTACAGCAACGAGTATAAAATGCATCAGCTGAAGTACAGCTTTAATCACACGACACAAAAATTATCACAGTTAGCAATTTTCACCAATTCAGTTACTGTAATTGCAGTACGGAAACAAATATCTTAATATGAGCAAGAGTAATGCAAGACATCATCAATAATAACGTAAGCAAAGCAGGCAGAAGTGGACTATTACAACGTGAGCAAATTCTACAATTCAAGCAGATAAAGGAAGATAGATGCATGTCTTACCAGTTTTAATCAGAACAGGGATGTTAAGGTGGGCTAGATCCCAGTGTTCACAAAGACATTATTACCTTGGATTCACTAACTCTGGAGGAGATAGCTATAGCACGCTTCATGAAACCACAGCTGAGCCGCAGGTCCAGATCCATGGGGTAGTATTCACTTACGGTCTATTCTAAGTGGTGGGCCAGAAATTAAGTCACTGTGGGTGCCAACGCCACTTGAGGAGGGATGCTTATAAAAAAACAATATATACGAGGTGAGTTTTCCTTCATCACTAGCGAAATTTTGTTTAGGAAATTGTATGATCTCTCGATAATTCCATTTAAACAATGCGGCTCAAGGGGCAGCCCAAAGGAGCATTACTGCTAATTCACTGACTACTGGGCCACTTTTGATAGGGCAAATACATGACAGAATAAATAGTTCAGAAATGTATCAGATATGGAATTGTAATCTGTTTTGCTTATGATACAAACTAATCAATGTGCATGGATCCAGAGAACCAAGTTAAGTAATACGGACAGTGGCTTCATATTTTCGAAGTCATTATTCAAATTAGTAATATGAAAACTAGCTGGAACTATTCAAACCCAGTGCTTTGCCATAGAATTGGAAATGTGGCATTTAGCATACATCATCAGACATGCACTACAAGCATATTACCCTGTGATAAAGTTATGCTTGAAAACAATCTCCGAGACAGTTACTCGTTGCACTTGAATGGTGCTTTATTTTCATTTGTCCTTATGTTGGAATTCCAAAACTGAGTCACCTTGTAGTAAATTAAAGATATTAATACAGAAATTGAACAATGTTTAAAGACACGTTAGTAGCTGAGGCTCCACCATCACAAGCAAAGTGTTTTCCCTGTTTCTAAATGGGGCCGAGGAAGCGTAACGGAGCAAAATAGCCACCGGTAGATGGTGAATGGCCACTATCATGGGTTGTTTATAACGGAGGAGCCTGCCGAGTTTACACCGTCATAAGAAAAGTTTGCCCAGTTCTAAATGGAGCAGATGAACATCGAGTGAGACGGAGCAGAAAACACATAGGTTTATGGTGGATATCCCACATCTGTAACACTCTAATGGAGGCTAAAACTCAAACTACATGGCTGCATATGGATAAGTGAGGAAAAAAAAAAAAATCTTTGAATTAAACGAACACATTTGGGTTTAAGAAATTAATACAACGGGATCCATTTTGGCACAATAAGCTGCATTTTAAAAGCTAAACTCCAAAAACAATGTTTGTGAGAACACAGGACAGAACAAACATTCACCTCGATAAATGTAAATTTTCTTAAATCGTAGGCACTCCTAGTACTGATGTGCCTATAATTCCTTTTGTCAACTGGCCTTAGATCGTAGAAAACCAATTTTAAAACCAATAAATACATATAATAGACAAGTGTGAAGTTCTTGCGAGGTTTAGAAGCTGAATATGAGGAACAAACAAATAAGACTAAGTGATTCTATTTATAAACTCTAACAATGAGTATTGTCGGGTCGTGGTTTCGGCGCCGAGGGAAATGGCGGCTTGCTGAGTGAGCTCCGTCCCTGTGGTCTCTAACGAGCCAATATCCGTACATTCCAGCCGGCCCCAAGCTACGAAAACACCAGAATACAACGACGGAGCACACCCACCATCGGTCTGCGGGCAGGAAATCGGCTCTCCGGCAGTCGGTGGGGCGGCTGACGGGCGTGACACAGCGGAGGACGGAGTCGGCTGCACGACCCAGTAGGGTAGTGCAGGAGCCCGGGCAGGCCTAGTAGGCGGTGTGCAGATCTGCGAGAAGGACTGCGCCGCACGGTGGAGGGTGAGGTAACGACGCCGGAGACAGCGTTGGATTAACGGGAGTCGCCCGGTGCGGATCGGGCGTAATTGGTGTCCCGAGCGGGGAAAGGGGCCCTGGCCCGAGACTGGAAGGAGCGGCCTGGGGGAGAAGCTGGCGGGGACAGTGGAGGCTGGCGGCAGTGACCGGCCCTGGACAGTTTGTGCCACTCGCAGCTCCCTAGGACACTGAGAGCGGTACATTTGGACAGTTTCTGGGCCCCCCGGCGCCCTATGCAAATAAATACTGGCGCGACCCGGACCAATGTGAGAGGAGAGGCGGCCTGTGCTGAGAGCGCCAGTGGGCGAGCAGAGGAGTCTCCGGAGCGGCCTGGGCGTGCAAGGGCAGCGACGGAGGCAAACAGCATAGCCCACTAAGCGAAGCGACTACATACCCCGCACGAGGAAGTAGGGATCAGCCTGTGGGGTCGGCGGGCGCGACGGAGACCAAGACTGCTGCTGGTGGCGACTAGGTGGGGAAACGAGTGTCTTGCGCCTAATGAACCGATATAGCGCCAGAAATACTGAGAGGCGGCAGTGAACTGCTCTGGGACACTTCTCTGCAAATACAGAGGGACGCGCACAGAGACAGTCTTCGAGCGCCCAGGTGGCCTGCCAGGATACATAGCGGCGCTAGCTGGCCGCCAAGGAGGAGGGGTGGAGGGCGCCATCGGGAGAGCAGCGGTGCACACCGGGTGGTGAAAGCGTATGCGACAGGTGCGTGGAGCGCTATACGGAGTAAGCACCCCCCACAGTGAAACAACAAGGTCAATAGCACCCAGCAGGCGGGCGAGACGAGGACCGAGGTGACCGCTGCCCCTGAACCAAGAGAGGGCGGGCGCGGCGGAGAGCTGCATAAGCCGGGATCAACGACCTGGTATAACATCTGCACTAACGAAACAGAGCGGTAGGTGAGCCTACGGGGACGGCAGTGCGGGGCCGGAGAGGGGACCGTGGAACAGTGGGCAAAGTAGGGGACTCGGCCCAGACCCGGCGAAGAGGCCGCGGCGCCCACACTGTGGTGGCAGCGCTGGGTGGGCCTGGACAAGATAGTAGGGAAGGCGAGAGGCGGGTCCCTGGGGGCGCGCACGCCCGGGAGCGGAAGAGTGTTAGCATGAAGCCCAAGGGCCCAGCCTCGACACAGACTAACAAAATGGACAAATACGACCTGCCGCTGGCGACGGCCCCAGCCCAAATTGATCAGGCTGAAGAACAGAGCGAACCATCTTTAACGGCCATCTTGGCGGCCATAGCGGATCTGAAAGGGACAATCGATCCTAAAATTGA
Source organism: Calotriton arnoldi (assembly GCA_963921515.1). Taxonomy (NCBI): domain Eukaryota; kingdom Metazoa; phylum Chordata; class Amphibia; order Caudata; family Salamandridae; genus Calotriton; species Calotriton arnoldi. The sequence continues at coordinate 271,280 of CAWUFW010001665.1, forward strand.
CGCAGTCACAGTGGATGTCAACTTGCTCCGCGCCGATTTCCGTAAGATGTCGGACAAAATGGCGGCCACGGAAACTAGGGTCACACACCTGGAAAACAGCACGCAGAGTCTGGAGGAAAGGGTGCAGGCCCTCACTAAACAGCAGGAACTTATGGCGGCCAAGCTGGAAGACCAGGAAGGGAGGGCCAGGAGGAATAATATCCGCGTAGTGGGGGTACCGGAGGGGATGGAAGGGCCAAGTATGGACCGGTTTCTTGAGGACATCATCTTGAACCACCTGAAACCGAAACGCCTGTCAGTCCACTTTACAGTGGAACGGGCACACCGTGCTCCCATTCCTAAACCTCGACCGGGGGCACCACCGCGTACAATTATAGCACGAATCCTGAACTACCGAGATAGAGACACTATCCTGCAGGCGGCGCGGCAGTCTGGGGACCTGCTTCACGAGGATGCGGTGATCCGTTTTTTCCCCAGACTTCACGCTCAACGTGCAGCGCCAGAGGCGTACCTTTGATGCAGTCAAAAAGGAGCTGCGGGCCAAGGCAATAAAATATTCCATGATGTACCCGGCCAAGTTGAGGGTGGAGGCGGAGGGGAAGGCATGGTTTTTTGCAACTCCGGAATCCGCAACGGCCTGGTTGGAAGGGTGGCGCACTGCTGGCGCCAACAATAAGGCGGGAACCTGGCGAGAGCGGCAGAGACGGCCAGGAGAGGAGTCGGACTAGTTCACAGTGAGGAAGACCCACTCTCACGCAAGTACCTCGGTGCTGGGCATCGGCACGCAATGAGGGACCGCATGGGGACTATGGGCTGCGCAAGGGGCGCCAAGACTATTACAGTCCTATAATTGTATTGTATTAGTGGTCCTTATATGAATGAGGCTAATGGGAAGGTAACGTGTAAGGAGACCTGGGGGCGGGCGGCTCAGGGGTTGGGCGCCTACACCCCCCACAGTTGTTAGAATGTTCTGGGCGACAGGCACTCTGCGAGTTGGGGTGGGAAGAGTGGTTATGCTCTCCAGCAGGGTAGCAGGGAGGGGGTGGGGGGGACTTAGGGGAGGCTTGTTGAAGTTGTGTATGTTTTGCTGTTGTGAGGTCAGCAGATTCACAGGGTCAGTGGGGATAGTAGAGACGTTCAGGCCGGTGGGCTTCCAGCGGCATACGCAACGGAACAATGGCAGAGTGAACAACCAACTAGTGCAGAACTCCCTCCAGAATTGCAGAGTGGGTCACAGGTGGGTGCACAGGGCTCTGGTGCCCTGCGAATATTATCCTGGAATGTCAATGAGTTGGGGAGCCGGATTAAACGTAGTATAGTACTTCAGTACTTACATCGACACTCCCCCAGTGTTGTACTGATTCAAGAGACACATCTTAAGGGCCAGAGGTACCGAGCACTAGATCGCTATGGTTATAAACTGGTGGCGCATGCAGGGTACACCTCGGGTGCCCGAGGGGTGGGAATCCTGGTTAAAAGGGCAACCCCGTTGGCGATTAAAAACGTGACACACGACCCGCTGGGGCAATTTGTGGCTCTGACAGGTTGCTGGGAGGGAAAGGTGCTTAATATGGTCTCCTGTTACATACCGCCAGCGACACGTGTAGACGCACTTAAGGACTTGGGGGCCTTTCTGGTAGCTCTTCCCCCCGGGGTGTTGGTATTAGGGGGAGATATGAACTCAGTTATGGACCCGGGACTTGATAGGGACTCTAGAGTAGCCCGTGCGAGGGGTGCAGAGCCGCTACTAACATTTACGGAGGCGCTGGGGCTGGTGGACCTCTGGAGGTTCCACAACGTAGGGGCCAGACAGTACACATTTTACTCCGCAGCACACGACAGCTATTCCCGGCTGGATTATTTACTGACACTTAAGGGGAGTGTGGGATGGTTCTCTAATACCAAAATAGGGCCGCGAGGCATATCGGATCACTCTCCGGTTGAGATGTCACTGAAGGGTACACCACGTCAATCCGTTCTGCCACCGCGGCTGAATGCATGGTTTTTTCAGAATAAAGACAACGCACAGAAAGTTAAGGAGCGAACAAAGCTATATTTTCAAGAAAATGAGGGCACAGTCGAAGATAGTAGCACCCTATGGGAAGCGTACAAACCGGTGATAAGGGGATATGTCCAAGACTGCATAGGGGTCGACAAAAGGAGAAGAAACTACGCTGGGACCAATTAGAAACGACGGTGATAGACCTGGAGACACGATATCTGGGAGGGGGGAGGAGAGATGAGGAATTGGCGCACTCACTAGACCTGCGGAAACGAGAACTGCAAGATATGGCGATGGCAACCGCCAGATCTGTGGCCCTGGCCACGCAGCGGAGGATTTATGATCTCGGAGACAAGGCGAACAAAATGATTGCCTGGCTCGAGAAGAGAGATAGGGAGAGAAGCTGGGTAACGGTAATCCATGATGACGCAGGGAACGTGCACACGACAGGGGAAGCGATCGCAGGGGTGTTTGCAGATTACTATGAGTCACTTTATGACTCAAGCCCAGTGCGGACAGCGACAAATTGTTTTGAGCTCCTAGCCGAAATGCAACTCCCAACCCTAGGGGTGGAGGATAGAGACTCAATAGACGGGAACATCACAGTAGAAGAGATCGTGGGTGCCATACAGGACTTACAGGCGGGTAAAGCGCCGGGACCTAACGGCCTACCGGTAGAGCTTTTTAAATGCACTGCCTCCACAGTGGCCCCACACCTCCTGGCCATGTTTAATGAAGTGAGGGAACAGGGTTCACTACCACTAGATCAGCGCACGGCGACGATCGTCGTGATCCCCAAGGCAGGCAAGCCGGCGGAGAAATGCGGGTCATACCGACCGATCTCCCTGCTCAATATAGAGGTAAAAATTCTAGCTAAGGTCCTGGTGAACAGACTATTGGTGCCCATATTGACGCTGATTCATCCGGACCAATCAGGTTTTATGCCCAGTCGGAGTACTCGACTTAACCTGCGCCGTCTATATGGGGTACAATACTTAGTCAGGCGTGATCCCGAAACAGAGGCTGCGCTACTATCGCTCGACGCCCGTATGGAGTTCGATAGTATTGAGTGGAACTATTTGTTTGAAGTCTTGCGGCGGTTCGGCTTTGGGCCAACTTTTATCACATGGATCCAACTTTTGTATACGCAACCCATGGCTAGAGTCAGAGTCAACGGCTCGGTGTCTCGTCCCTTTGGTTTGCGGAAGGGTACCAGGCAGGGGTGCCCCATCTCCCCACTTTTGTTTGCCTTGGCGCTAGAACCGCTGGCGGTGTGGATTAGGGGTGATCCGGTAATCGCGGGAATCAGGGGTGGCAATCAATGGGAAGAGAGAATATCCCTTTACGCGGATGACGTGCTCCTGTATGCAACGCGGCCGCGATTCACAATTAATAGGTTGTTACAAATTTTTTAATTATTTGAAGGATATTCGGGGTATCAGATTAATTGGGACAAGTCCCTCCTGTTTATGTTGACGGACGGGCCGCCGCCGGACCTGGGTGTGGACTCCCGACTCCAGATTAAGACCAGCTTCAAATACCTAGGGGTGCAGATAGACAAGACAGACAGCGCTTTTCTAGGTGCGAACCTTAACCCACTGTTAGATCGTCTAAAAGGCGACGTGGCGCACTGGAGAAACTTGCCGATCTCTTTAATGGGACGTGCTGTGCTATTCAAGATGATGACCCTGCCTCGTCTGCTATATGTACTTCAAAATACGCCCTGTCCCATACCGGAGAAATTCTTTAGAGAAGTCGATAGCCAACTTAGAACACTGCTCTGGGATGGCGGGAGAGCGCGAATAGCGCTTGCAAAATTACAGAAAGGAGTCTATGAGGGGGGGCTGGCGGTCCCCAATGTTCAAAAATATTACTGGGCATCCCACCTTATGGTTGTAAATGATTGGGCCTTTGCAGATCGTAATGATCCAGCCTATCGGGTCGACCACTGGGCAATGGGAGGTGAGGGCTATCTGAAAGTCGTGTATGGGCCGGAGAAGCAGGAGGACCTACCCATGCATACAAAGATAGTACAGGCGGCGTGGGTAAAAGCAACCAAGTTTTTGGGCTGGGCGGGACGGTTGACAGAACAGACTCCCCTATGGTCCAGTGTAATGCTCAGGGAGGTTGGGCGCCTGCAGGGTTTCTCGAGTTGGAAACTGATAGACATTATGCGATTGGGAGACGTGAGAAAGCAGCAAGCAATGTTCTCATTCGCTGACTTACAGCAAGAATACCAACTTACATCCAGGGAACACTATAGATACCTTCAACTGAAACATGCAATAGGTAGGCACATTAAAGAAGGGGAACAGCTTCCAGAATATAGTCCGTTAGAGGATAGATTAATATTGGACCCCATCCCGGAAAAAGCGCTTTCTGCCACGTACAAGAAAATAATGAATAACGCCCCAGACTTGTTGCTCAAGATCAGAGAGGCATGGGAATCGGACGTGGGGTTGCTGGAAGATGACGATTGGGCCGAAGCGATACAAAGTCCGAGGGAAGTAGCGATCAGGGCCAGGTTCCGACTGGTACAATTACGGATCCTGCACAGATCCTACTACACCAGGGTCTCGTTGTGCCGAATGGGCAGGATAACGACGGAAGAGTGTCAGAGAGGGTGTGGCCAGAAAGGGACCTTTTTCCATACCCTGTGGGAATGCCCTAGTATGCAGCGGTACTGGGCCAGAATAACACAAATCCTTTCTGAAGTAACTGAGCTACAGGTCCCAGTGGATGCCAGATGGCACTTGTTGTGTGTGTCTGGTGAACTAGTCTGGTCTAAATACTCCACGATATGGCTACGGGTAGCGGCAATGGTGGCTAAACGGAATGTGGCAAGGGCGTGGGGGGCGGCGCAACCACCTCTAGTCTCTCAGTGGAAGAGGGACATGGACTGGTGTTGTACGGCAGAAAGGACAGTCTATGAGGGACGGGGATGCCCCGCAAAATGGAATAAAGTCTGGCAGCAGTGGGTGGATTATAGGGGCCTAGGGGTCGAATGAATGAAGGGAAGAGGACGGGAGGGGGGGTTCTGTACGAGTGCGATAGTGGAGTAGGCACACCGAAAAATGAACGTCGATTGATTATATGTACTTTCTATTGACAATAAGATACTGACTATGTAATGCTGACTTTGGTTTGTTATTGAAAATAAAAACAGATTTTCAAAAAAACAAAAAAAACAATGAGTATTGTCTTTCTGAGCAGTCACTTGGTCTTCCTGGCCTGCTGAGACGAACTTTTGTTCCACAACGTAGTCTTTTGTTGTTTTTACAGGCTCCAAATTTCTTTCTAGAGTTTTGTAGCAACATAAGGGTTTTTTCAAGAAGGCTTAATCCTGGGTTCATTTGCTTTAGTATTTACATACACTGTTTACTGTTGATTGCAGTGTTGTTTATTTATGTTTGGTTTATAAGTTAAGGTTTATAGCTGCTGCATTTTTGCTTATGTTTTATTTATCAAGGTTTTTCAGATAAAAAAAACATTGTAGTAAAACATTCAGTGCTTATGGCATGGTTACAACGGAGAACTTGCAGCTGTTCCATCATATCTAAGTTTCTGTGCGTACAGTCAGTGATTCTGGGGGAGTCCATGCTGGTGCATTGGCAGGGGGATCAAATTCGTCCATAAGAGAGGGTCTCATCAGGCTCGACCACTGTCTCCTACAACCACCTCTCCAGGAGGACATCTAGCGTCGCTGTCCCCAACATCCTGGCTATAGGCAGGCACCGAGACTGCTCCAACCCCAGTCACCCAGTTCCGTGCCCATCTATAGCTGTGCCCCCTGCATCCCTGGTTACTGTTTTGGATGGCCCCCACGTCCCTAGGCATGAGGGGATGGGTTTCCCCTTCCACTGATGCCACGTTCAGTGTCACATTCCGCGCATCCTCTCCCCCTTCAGTTATGTCTTGTATCATACACTCCCGACAATCATCCTCCAAGCACTCCTCTGTACAGACCTCTCGTGAATCTCTGTTCCACTCAAGACCGTTCCACAAGGTCACGGGACTATTCCAGGATTGTGGGTCCGGTGGGAGAGAGCCACCTGATGACGACTCTGCGCTTTGCCAGCAAGAGAGCCCGTTGGGCAAATTTATAGCGCACCCTCCCTTCTCTGGGGGACGGGATATGGCCCAGTAGACAGTGTCTAATCATAGTTTCAAGTTGGATATTAGTAGCACGTTTCAGGTGATCAAGTACCTCCTGCCAACAGTCAGTAAGTCTTCCACTGCCCCATACTATGTGTCTGAATCCTGCTACGCCCCCCCCTGCAGCACGGACACTCATCTGTGCGGGTAGACTACATTTTGCTGAGTCTCGTGGGGGCCAGGTACACGTGGTGGAGAACATAACATTTAGCCAGCATAAACCGCACATTAGAAGACACTAATTTCACCAGGGCGCAGGACCTGTTCCACTCAGCATCTTTGAGGAGCACTGGAATTTCCGCCGCCCAGGTATCCTGGTCATGATAAATGGCCTCCGGACGGTCCGCCCTCAGTGCTCGATATATGTAGGACACCAGCCGTCTGGAGGTGCCAAGCTCCAACAGCACACCCAGTGTGCTCGATTCCCATGGTGTGGTTGGGAAGTCCAGCCATAATCTCCTCACAACCCTGGCCAGCGCCTCGAATTGCAAGAGCTGACCCAGGACGACTCCTGCACCTCTTGAAAACTGAGACATCCGACCGTTGGGTATAGGTCCCTCAGCAGCTTGCATCCTCCCTCTCTCCATCTAGTCAAAGGGACCTCATGGTCGAGATCTGCAAACTGGAGCATCCACAACAGCAGGAGGCTTCTGGAAAACAGCGGTGTGCGAAATACCCTCTTGACGGCAGACCCCCAAGACTGGGTGACCTGTTGTACCACAAATGGGTGGGTCCCGTTTTCCTTTGGCTCTGCTAGCATTATAGATGGCAGGTGTGCCGCTTCTGGGATCCTAGCCAATAGGCATTTCTCACAGTTAGCCTCATCCGAGCACCATCTGGCCCCATGTTGTAACTGAGGTCAGATTATACAGCTTGAGATCGGGGAGGCAGAGTCATCCCTGCATAGGGTCAAGCTTGAGAACTGGGAGGCCCAGCCTGCTGCGCTTGCCTACCCAGACAAGTGCCACCAAGAAACTGTCAAGTGCCTTGAATGTGTTCCTCTGAATCAAACACTGAATTCTGCAATGTATTCAAGCATCTCAGAAGGAATATCACTTTAGCCAATGAGATCCTGCCAGCCACCGATAACAGCAGCGTTCGTCAGAGGCTCGAAGCCCAGCAAGCACCCTGCCCATGTTCAGGGAGTATTGTCTTTCTTCCTCATGTGCATCTTGAATCCCCAAGTATCTGAACGGCTCTAGCTCCCAGCACAACCCGAAAAGCGACAATGCCTCCGAGGGTCACCCTTCCAGCGCTGCCAGTGGGAACACCAGCAATTTACCCTGATTCCATTGGAGACCAGAAGCCTCAGCAAATCCCAGTAGCTCCTGTAGAAGGAGTGGCCTCGAGATCTCAGATTGTTGTAAATATACAAAAGCATCATCCGCATACAAAGAGATCAGGTAGTCCCTTGCTCCCACCCATATGGCCAATCTCCCCAGCTCTGCCTGTACGCGGATCGAAAGGGGCTCCACCACCAGTGCGATCAGCAATGAGGAGAGCGGGCAGCTCTTCCTGTTGCTGCTCTCTATAGGCCGCGCTCTGTAGGCCAAGCCTCTGAAATGTATCTGTCTGACCTTACCTTTGCCGAAGGGCTCACAAACAACAGCGAGGCCAACTTCAGGAACACCAGGCCAAATGCCATTCATCCCACCACAGGTTTATAGATGCATTGTAATGTTTTTACTTTAGTTTTGTTCAAGGTTGTATTGTATGTATCTGAAAGGGAGGAATGCCAACAAAAAAACTTCACGTACATTGTTGTTAAAATATATGAAGGTGAACAAGGATACTAGGAGTGCTTTACAAAAATCCCAAACTGCTTTTGAAAGCACATACTTTCTCTCAAAATGTCATCATGAAATTGTTCCGAAACAGCACTTTCAGTCTAGGAGTGCTTTGGAAAATGCACGAGTCAGGAATTTGCTTCAAACTTAGAAGTAAGCCTACAGGAGCAATTTTTAAACTTCCTTTGTTATTAATAACTTTTACATTGCATTGTTTATCAAATAAATACTCCAAAAAGTTAACCCGTACTGCAACCATAATTGACCACAATTGGAGGCTTGTCACCGAACTGTGATTTTATTTCAAATTATGTCTCAAATGGTAATTTCCTCATTTGGGCTTCAAAATGCATGTACTGATGTACAATTTTCTATTGTTCATGCAATAAGTCTGTAGCCCCACCCTAAAACATGCTCTTCCTAGAGATATGTTAAAGAGGTCCACTAAGCTCCAATGTTAGTCAGCTTGTTTATTCGTGGTCTTGGCAGGCTACCTTCTTCGACGTTTTAAATCGAGAATCTGAATAATATGTTAAATGGAAAGTCAACGCATTCTCATCAACAGAGGACAGTGCCCCCCAGCACTAGCCACTCTCAGTAACAGCTGCTTTAAAGAATTACAGTTAACATGTAAGATGTCCAGGATATTTTGATGCACAAGTCTTGCAATAACTTACACCGAAAAATCGTTGCTAGATCCAAAAAATGAATTTAAAAAACAGCAATTTTTAGACTTGGCCTAGAGCAGCGAAGACACAGTTTTAGCTCGCTCTCCAGTCTCCTGTTTAAAAAAATAAATATATATATATATATTTATTTTTTTAAACAGGAGGCTGGAGAGCGAGTTAAAACTGATTCTTGGCTGCTCTAGGCCAAGTTTAAAAATTGCTGTATATATATTTATTCGCATACACACACAGAAATATATATTTGTTATAGTGTAACTATAACGTTCAAACGACACACTTCAACGGCCCTCTATGCACGAAACTGAGCTAGAAAGCAACCGCAACTTCTTGCTGTACATTCCAGTATGAGAGAGGCACCTATCTTACTGGTGGCTTGTTTTGACCCCTCTCCTAACTTGCAGCTCGTCCAGGGTAGCACTTGTCCTCCTAGTTGCTGCCCTGCGCGCTGGCCACATCACGAAGACTCTTCAATATAAAGCCTTCTACTGCCATCTAGTGGGTAAGATATATAGCGCACCTCTCAGAGTGGACCGAGTGTTTTCTCCTGACGAGAATTGTAATGTACCTTCGACAAATGTATGGGATCTTGGCACCTCAGGTTTACAAGCTGTTCTGCCATCCACGAAGCATTGTTCCCTAGCCAGAACCCACACAGCTAGGCACACCAACTCCTCTTTGCCTCCGAACTGCTGTACACCTGGGGTGACACTTTTTCTCACTACGACATATGTTATTACTCTCTATTAGCACGTCTACACAAGGAAACTATCCTGTAAACCAGACATGTTGTCCTCTTCATTCCCGCCTCAGGTCCCTGCTTCTCCAACTTACCCTCCATTATAACCTCCATCCAGCCCACCTTTAATGCCTCTGAATTACCCCAGAAGCCAAAATTCTCTCAACTCTAAACCTATTCCTTCTACATACTCTTTTACTGGTCCTCTTCATATTCTCTAACTAATTCGTAGGAACCGCCTCAGGCTAACCACTCATTCCCTCTCAGGCAGACGCTCACCATCAGAGAGTGCCCCTATTCCGGATGACTGCAATGCGTCCTGTAATCCCTCTTTTTACTTCACATCACTATGTACACAAAGATCACACACCCATGACTTCTACTCTCAAGGTCTCCAGCCCATGGAACCACCGAATAACCAAGACTTGGAAAGGGATCCATCATAACAATCTCAGATGGATCAATACCTCAAACTTTCCATTCCCGGACAACCTCCATGCTCTTAAGATACATACTTATAAATGTGAGGTCAGCAAAAACTCACCCTTGACAAATTAAGGACTTATTGATCACATATCACCTAGAAGTGTTACTCAAAGAAAACTGTCTCTCACCTTCCTAAAAACATACCTTGACATCCTAGTTCCATCATACTATACAACCATCCATAAGGTTAGACAGCTCAAGAATGAAGGCAGTGTAGTTATCATCAACAGAAATTTACAGATCTGTTCAGAAACCAAATTATCCCATTTCTCATCCTTTAAACACCTTGTTTATATATTGCTTAAGCCAAACAATTAAAAAAAATCTTGGTGTTTTCATAGAATTCTTTTGCCCTCCAGGTCACAAAGCCCCACTTCACAAAGGAATTAGAAGCTCTCTTCACTTATATGTTCCTACAGTATGCATATTATATCTTGTGCCTCTTTAATTCATACAATCACAAACTGGCTACTCTAAGTGCAAAAGAAAAAGACGGTTCTAAACCTTTATTTCACCCAGATGCGGATGCTCCGGGATAAAGGAGTAGCAGCACTAATTCTACTGGATCTATCCAAAGCCTTCGATACTATGTCACATTCAACACTCATCTTCCAACTCAGAGTTTGGAATCTAAGGTATTGCAATGGACTTCCTGAATTCTCTTCTTCAAAACTGTAGTCAAGGAATTTCAATGCCTCTCTTTACTTGCGCTAAGCTCGAGCAGGCTTCGAAAAAATCATAAAATCCTACTAGACCTGCAGGTATAGTAACTTGAATTATCTACTCGACCTAACTGTAATGTACTTGACATATAAACTGGTCTCATTATGACATCCTAGGCAAACATTTTATTTTGCAGAGCCATCTTTTTCTGCATTATCACATACGAGAGGACCTTCCAATATGTGCGTTCGGCATTCTTGCTGTACATAACAAAAACATTTGCTTTGATTTAACAGACTAAACGTTTGCTCCATGCAGAATAAGAATCTAGCCCACATATAGGGTACACATGACCCCCTGACTTGCCTCTTAGTTCACTAATAGCATTGCCATCTGGGCGGGGGCAGGAATGCTTCTCAGTTCATCTTTAAAAACTCACATTAATAAATATATTAAAGCACGAGATCGTAGTGCACTGCCATTTATAGACAGCAGATTTTCCATTGAAATGGACAAAAACTTTCCCAATACCATGCAGTTTTACTTATAAAACTACGTAGTGTATAAATAATCTATGGAAATTGGGTTTCAGCAAACATTTATCATTTGTACATTGCCAAGTAAAGTGTTCTAGTGTGTTTCCATCCTATCAAAGTATTTTTTTAATCACACAAATTTACAAAACAGATTTCATAACCACTGAAATATATTTTGAAATATTTGCACAGTTCACTTTTTAGCCATTTAAATGTGTGTTAGAACAAAACACGACATACTACAGCCTTTTATTTCACACTTTTTGTACAGCACATTTGTCAGACAGTTCACTTTACAAAATCTTCGTACTTTGCCGTCAGAGAAAGAAAAGTAATTGTAATGTAAACTGATTTTGACATCTGTCTCTGAACACAGAATAAATATGAGATAAAAAAACAAGATTTAAAGGCATCGTTAATGCTCCTTCACTTTATGAGTGAACAAAAAAACCTGTTGTTTGTCAGCTCGCCAGAAGTGGCGTGTAGGCCTTGAATATAGCTCGCACTGATAAAATCAGACTTGCCATAGCGAGTGGGCGAGTAGATTTGTCAAGGCCTGTGGAGTATGGGCGGAGTTGCTTTCCAAGCCCAACTCTAATGTGTATGTGGCACCATTGGCAAGTCTCATTAGATCACGTCTGGACATGATGATTTGTGCAAACGACACAAATTATCAGATTGGATGGAAAAGCCTCACTGACACAACCCACCTTGAACATGTGTATGATGTGCACAAACTTGAGATTATTCATAAAGTGGTAGCATACCTGCTCCAAAGGCAGGCTACAGTTCAACATTTTTAGGGTCGAGCCTGCTAAAGCATGTGCTAGGACATGCGTCTCGCTTGCGAGATACTCGTGTATCCAAAAAGGGCTTGTGCCCGCCCATTGCTTACCATTTGTCTGCTTCAGAGTCGCTCTTCTTTGCAGACATGTTAATTGGCCAGTACAGCCGAAACGTCACTTCCAATGCTTGCCGCGGAGCAGGGACCAAGCACAGACTAATTCAACTTAATCTGTGCCCATCCGCTGCTCCCGACGTGATGGAGGTACTTTTTTTTGCCCCCTCCCACTCTCCCTCCTTGCTGCTCCGTCTACAGTGCTTGCACGAGTTTCAAATTACATTATCCCCACTCCTCATTCTTGTTTCCCCATCCCCCAATCACACTCCTCTCACTGTTGCTTGCTCCCTCCGGCCCCCTGTGGCTCCTTGCCCTGTCCCTCTCCCACCGTCATGGGGTGTTGCTTGCATATAGCACAAACTCGACCCAAAGGTATCAGAGTGCTTTATTAAGCACCAATTGCATTACAGACGGACATATTAAAATTTGTTCAGCGCAGACAGATTTAATGATTAGCCCAGAATCAAAGGATGTTGAGTGTACCGCTGAGCCTAAACCGGTTCCCCAGGTTCAATGTCGTCTGCTCTAGCCATTACACCACAACCTCTCCCCTGGTTATACAAATACAACCCTTGCTTAGTTTTAACTTGCATTTGATTGAACACAAATATGACCCCGACATTCAACCTGCTAATTTATACGCTTGAAACTTCACAACATTTACAAATATTTTTGCAGTTCTTGCAAGAAATACCAGAGATTAGCCAGATTTTTAAAAAAACATATCTCTACTAACCTGAACACCCACCCGCGATGGCAATTACACAGGAAGCAATCGTAGAGCCACTACAAGCCAAAGACACGCTATTCTTTCAATTTTCTAAGGTAACTTGTGAATAGATTTTGTTTTCAAAATGAATAGATGTGCCCTTTTCGCTTTGTTGAGCAGAAGTTCATATCCTGCTATGCGGTTTCTCTAGCAAAAAAACTGCTTTCACTCAGCGTCCTCTGGGTGTGTGCACTGTGCAACATTCCTTGACTGTCACTGAACTGTGTTCAATGACGGGAAATGTGTTCAATGACGGGCACAGCAGGGGCGTGGCCATGTCTTGAGACAGCCACAGCCCTGCCTCAGGGTGACTGCAACCTACTCAGGGCCACTCACTGGCTGAGTAGGAGAAAGTAGGCACCGCCGACTTCAGTGAGTGAGCTTTATTTTTGCCATATTCTGAAAGGAAAGGGGTCTGAAATGTGCAAACAGAGGAGTACAGGTGCAGTAAAAATCTGATGTCTGATCAAAATGCAGACAGCACTGCAACAAAAGAACTGATTTGCTGCCTTAGTGAACAGCATGATTTTCGTGCAAACCCTTGCTGGTTCCTTCATATGGTGATTAAATATCTCACCAGAGTAGCGCATTGTGTTCAGTCATGACCCTTTAAATGTGCAGAAGCCACTTGTTGCTCAGGCAGTACATGCGATACAAATGTACGTACCCCTGCTTCATTAATACACAGTATAACCTTGTATTGTTCACAGTGTAACTGCTGTGCAACCTGTACTTCGATGTTGGTTGTTCTTTTTTTTTTTGATAATCAATTTTATTAACATTTTCAAAACCTAGGACATAGAAAGACAGCCAAGGAATGTACAATATAGCAAAGCCCATCATCATCATCAGACAACAGGAGGCGTGAGCCAAGGAGACCGCCCATAAACACAATGTTACCTGCATGGGGGAAAAGCAGCCATGGAAAAAAAAAAACAGACAAAATTCAAAACAATAAATTTAACCATTTGCCCCATATCTTCTCAAACTTTTCGGGACACCCTCTGGCCTCAAAAAGGGGCTCCTCCTGGGCCGCGCGATGTTGGTTGTTCTTAATATAAATATACAAGTGAAGCCTCTGTGGTGTAACTCCTCTTCATTCCAGTTTATATATTTCTGATTTTGTGTAGCACCGACATAATCTAAAGACTTCAGAGCGCTTTATAGTGACAATGGTTAACAGTATTTGTATTTTTAGTCCACATCCTTGCATCACGACAGGCCCCAAGCCTGACCCTTTTATTTCACTCAACACAAGAAATGTGATGAGCATTATGATTGATTAAAGGTTCTTCAAGTACTATTGTAAGTGCCTAGGTTCAAGTTTAATCAACGCCATGTGTTTTGTGAGTCCCTGGGTGTGAGATGCTTGTGTAATATGTTAGGTGATGTTCAGTGTGTTATGCCCAATTTTAACAAAACCTGTACCCGCGCAAAGTAATGGGAAGTGGGGCGCGCACCAAAACCAGCATCTGCTGCACCAGGGTGACTTCAGCCCCCAGTCTGCCCCGCTCTCGCGCCAGGAGGCGCTGCCGTCATTTTATGCGCCCGGAGGTGCATAAAGCATCTCGCGGCTCCCGCTTCGCGGGACGCGCACCAAAACCGGCATCTGCTGCACCAGGGGGACTCCAGCCCCCAGTCTGCCCCGCTCTCGCGCCAGGAGGCGCTGCCGTCATTCTACGTGCCCGGAGGCGCATAAAGCATCTCGCGCCTCCCGCTTCGCGGGACGCGCACCAAAACCGGCATCTGCTGCACCAGGGAGACTCCAGCCCCCAGTCTGCCCCGCTCTCGCGCCAGGAGGCGCTGCCGTCATTCTACGCGACCGGAGGCGCATAAAGCATCTCGCGGCTCCCGCTTCGCGGGACGCGCACCAAAACCGGCATCTGCTGCACCAGGGGGACTCCAGCCCCCAGTCTGCCCCGCTCTCGCGCCAGGAGGCGCTGCCGTCATTCTACGCGTCTGGAGGCGCATAAAGCATCTCGCGGCTCCCGCTTCGCGGGACGCGCGCAGGCGAAGCCCGGGCCAAGGGCGGGCCCGTCAGAGTCCGGAAGAGACTGGGCTGGGCCTACTCTCTTGGCTGTCCTGTATTTTGCAGGAGTTCCATCTGAAGTAAGTTGCTCTTTTAACACTTACTCTGGGATGCCGGTGCTCTTGTATGCCCGGTGGTGACATTTGATGGTGCTCTGTCCTTTGTGCCATAGGATCATACAAGTATCTTTCTGTTATCGTTTTGAATGGCTAAAGGGAAGCAACAGGTGACCAGGGAGGGGACACCTATGGCTCTTCAAAAGTCTACACTTGATTGTTTTTTGACTAAAGCCGCCTCTGCCATTAACAAGGAAATTATGGCAGTCGAACGCCGGCTATCGCTGGGAGGCGCGCTTGTAACATTGAACCAAGACCCCGTGCCTGGCGGTGAGGTCGAGGCAACTGATCATGGTGCACTGGGACGTGAGCTAACTCAAGCCACTTCCCAAACTGAGCCATTCCAACCCCCAGCAAATCCTGTTCATCCTCTCCCAATTCTTATGGACCCTGCTCTTCCGGCAAAAAGGAAGAAGAAGATGAAACCTATGGAACCCACAATTGGAGCTAAGACTAGGGCAAAGAAAAGTTGCAGGACCTAACGCACGGGCGTCCCAGTATCCGTTCACCCGCTGTCACTGTGCAAGACTCGGATACCACCACTTTACCCAGTCCTATATATGATATAGGCATTTTTACAAATCGGTTGCAAGAACTTTTATCTAAGAATCTTAATCCAATCCTGTCTAGACTCGATAAGCTAGAGCAAAATGTGGACCTTATAATGAAATCTGTTACATGTGCTTTGGAAGGGGGAGGGAAATACCCAGTTCAACTTCAGGGTAGTCCCAACACGGTGGGGCCACATGGCACCACACACACCCAACATAGGCAGGGGAACCAGATAACTGTGGATCGATTATTAGTACTGCCTGGATCAGGAGGGGTTGCTTTGGGGGCTGTCAATAAGGGCCCCGAGTATACTAGTCATACAAACGGTCGTGAAGCTGTGGGAAACAGGCCTAGGCCTGACACTCCGAGTTCTAGCTCCACTCTCAAGGGGTCCTGTGTACCGAGGCGACGGCCTAGCCAGCTAAATACTTTGGCCCATCCTGTTATCCAACCACATGAGGTGATCCTGGACCTACCACCCGAATGTTGCCCATAAGTTATTATACTTACCAACGTTCCTATGCTCCACCCTAATACCCAAGAAACCACAATTCAATTAAAAAACAAGGTCTGCCACTGGCTTTCACACTCGACGGAATTCAATATCTTATGTTATAAGGATATTTTGATGGTAAGAAGAGTGGGTTGGCCCCCTCAGTAAGTCCTTTGACGGTGATTGTGTGGTCGTATCCTGTCGGAACCCAGATCTTGCAGGGTTTATTATTAGGAGCAGGAACAATACTACCAGCAGGGGCTCAGCTCAGGGGATAGGCATTATGCCACTAGGCTTTTTCTACAGACATCTTAAACCAGGAATTCCATCCCAATTAAAAAACGCCCTCCCAATACGACCCAACCAGATTAGAGAGGCACCCTTCCCTATCCATACCAGTAATAGATATGAGGTCCTATCAGGTTTGGACAAAGTCGATTAACTAGATACTATGATAGAGGCCCAAGTAAGTCCGCAAGGGAGGCCACTTCCGGGCCTTATCCACGCTGGTCCCATTGTTGAGGTGTTGCTAACTTCCATTCCTATTGAACTAGAGACTCATAACTCAATTAGTATATCTGCCACGAGCTCGTCTATTACATCTATAATTGGCCCTATCCCTGAGGCAAGACAGATAGCAAAGGGAGGCTCCTTTATCGATAAGCAGTTGAATATTCTTTCATGGAATATCGCAGGCCTACGCTCCAAACTTAATGATCCCAAGGGGGGCACACTTGAGGATAACTGCCATCTGTGCCTTTTCCAAGAAACGTGGGCCATTGAACCGATCTTTAGGGTGGGCTTTGTTTCCTTTAGTATTGAGGCAAAACAATCCCCTTAGGGCAGACCCGCGGGAGGCTTGCTGATTTGGGCTAATATCACATTAGCATGTAAAATTAAGCGCATTAACATAGACTCTCAGGAGATATTGGCTATAGCCTTGGGCTCGGTAAAAGGGGACACTCACGCTAGGATTTTTAATATCTATAATAGGTTTACAACCCCTCATAAACCCTCCGAAACCATGACAACGCTAGCTAATTTCTTGGAATCTGATAGGAAGGATTCCCCCCTTATTATAGCTGGAGACTTTAACACCTCGTATGAGCCTATGGACTACGTGCAGGAACTAGTACTGGAGGAGGAAATTGCTAGAGGTATCCCAAAGCTCCAAATCCCACCACTAAAAAGATGTACTTGTGTAGCACAGCAAGTTTTATCGCTTACTCTTACCTATGGGGTGCGGGCCTGTAATGGGAGGACTCTCTCAGACCGTACGTCAGATTACACCTTTAAGATGGCGAACAGCAGAAGCAGAATTGTTTATATTTTAGTCGATCTCGATCTTTGGCCACAAGTTATTGATATGGCAGTTCTTGATCGAAATGATAGTGACCATAATGCCCTACTCTTACGTTGTTCCGGGCTACCGGTCATAAAATCTCAGTGCAGCTCAACGAGGGGTCAGGTAGTAACCACAAACAACAATAAGAGAAGTGGCCAAATGTCGCTGCTGATGGCAAGCTCCTTGCTGGAATTTATAAGGAGGTGACAATTCTTGCTGAAGTTATCGAATGCTAATGTAAATGATGATAGCATTTTAGCTAGCTACCTAGACCTGTCGAACAATATCTCTCCCTTTTTTAAACGTCAGGGAGGTTTGCTCCCGTACAAGCAGAAAAATGACCCTTGGTACAATAGGGAATGTAGGCAGGCAAGAGTTGAACTCAGGGAGGCAGTAAAGGAGGGGACGAGGCCCAACATATTGAATAAAAGGAAGAACTATAAGAGTATACAAAGGGAGGCCAAGCGTAACTGGGAAACAGAGCTGGCGCACTCTAGCTGAGGCATCTAGGCAAAAAGATAGCCGCCTATTTTGGCATCTCCTCTCTAAGGGGGTAACCCATCAGGTTGCCGAAAATGACTCTCACATACAGCTGCACACCTGGGAGGGGTATTTTCAGGCACTATACTCCTCGGAGGATGGTGAGGTTGTGGGTATTGCAGGGGATGTACCTAGGGGCCGAAATGCGGAGCTTGTACCTAGCGTGGATGTGAGTTTTTCCCTTATGGAAGTCAAGAACGCAATTACATCACTCCAAATTGGCAAAGCCCCCGGGCTCGATAGTCTTCCCGGAGATCTTTTTAAATCGGAACCCAATATCTGGGGCCCCCTGCTTCATGCTGTTTATAATGCCATTGCACGAGGAGGTCCTATACAGGGTGCCAAAATTATCCCCATATACAAAAAAGGGGACAAAGGGGACCCAGCTAACTATAGGCCTATTAGCCTCATAGATGTGGCTCAGAAAATTTTTAGTAAATTAATTTTAACACGTATTCAAGATTGGGCAGAGGTCAACAATATTATCTCGCATTTGCTGGCGGGGTTTCGAGTCGCCACTAGTACATTAGATCAAGTATTCCGTTTTTTAGTGCTTATATGGAAAGAGGTAACATTCAAGAAAGGCCATCTCTACGTAGTATTTGTTGACCTGAAACCGCCTTTGATTCCATTGATCGTACTCAGCTCTGGATTACCCTGAGGGACATGGAACTTCCCCATGCCCTACTCCAACTTTTAACCAGGTTACACCAGGATAAATATGCCAGTCAGATGGAATCAAGACAAGAGGCAGTCTGGAAATATTTTTATTGGGAAAGGAGTACGCCAGGGGTGCGTGCTAGCTCCAACCATGTTCACCCTATACTTGAACGAACTCATAAATGAGCTATATGATTGTGGTGGTGATCCACTGAAGTCGGGTGGCAAGCATATACCTGCGCTTCTGTTTGCTGACGACACGCTACTTGTATCTAAAACCCCAAAGGGCATTCAAAATGTTCTATCTAAATTTGCAAAAGCGTGTGCATCTAGGGGTTTGAAAATCAACTGTCTCAAAACCAAGTATATGGTTTTCAACCCCTACAAATCTGTCAAGGGGAAAGTGCTGCTGGAAGGACAACTCCTAGAGCAGGTTAAAGCCTTTGACTACTTAGGCGTTAGAATTAGCGAGAACCTGGCATGGTCCCCCAAAATTTTAAAAAGTGTTCTGACACTACAACAAGTTGATGGTCAAATTGTTAAAAGAGCCAAATGTTCAGCATTTCGCCCCGTTTCCCCCGCTATAGAAATACATAGGGCAAAGGGTCTGGGCGCAGCACTTTACGGGGCAGAACTTTGGGGCCTAGAGGACACTAAACAATTAGAAGTGGCCGAAAATAAATTCTTAAGAGCTCTTTTAAATATCCCTAAGAATACTCCCCTATTACCACTACGTACTGATCTTGGGTTAAAATCAATCTCCCATTGTGCTGGCCTAAAGGTGCTCATGTTCTGGGTGGGACTGTGGACCAGCAAAACTCAAATACCCGTAAAAGATGCTGTGGAAGAATTGCTGACCATACAAAGGCAATCAGGTCTCTTGCCCTGGTTCGGGAAAGGTTAAGGGGTGGCTTATAAAAATAGGGATGAGTACCCTCTGGGAAGACCCTCGCTCTATAACAGGAAAAATACTTCCTCAATTAAAAACAATGTACTGGAATTTTATCAATACAGGCTGTAATGATTTAAGGCTACCAGGTATTTTAACAACTCAATTTTTAAATGTTAAAATTTGTCCCAAATTTGAAATGTATATGGATGATGTATAACCCCGCAAGCACGTGCACTTTATATTCAGTTTAGATTTGGCACCCTTCCTCTAAACGCTGTGAGAAGTAAATGGTCGAACTCCACTTCCTCCTCAATGTGCCCATCTTGTAATTCTGCCACCAAAACCATTGCTCATTATCTTTTTGTCCCGCTTATGCTACATTGAGGAAAAAATGGATTGTTCCCGCATGCTGTGTGCTGTCTTTTACCTGCCATTCAGATGGTTTGCGTGTTTTTACTTCGGACACTACCAAATGGCTTGTTTTCACTTTATCCAGATACCTCCTTTATGCCTGGTGGTTGAGGGCTAAGGTGGTTAAAAGAAATCTTCCCACCGGGTTCGGAGTCATTTTAAGGGATAGCCATGACTTAAGTCCTGTGTAGTATGTTAGACATTATTTTAACAAATATTTATAACGTATGATTGTAAGTCACTCTTCCCCGCACTAAATTAACATGGGTGACTCAAGCCGCTATATTCGTTTTAAACAATTTATTTTTTATCTGCTTGTGTTTTTAAATCCTTGCACTGATTATTACTTATTTATTTTTGCTGTATTATATGTATGATATGAGTGTATGATCTTGTTATTGATCGAATAAAAAATTAAAAAATAAATAAAAAAGTGCTCATTCCAATGGGCTGAGCATTCATCAACATACACAGAATCCTAATAAGTGTGCACAGGTCACAGTGTAGTGATGAGAACAACTTCAAACCAGCAACAAGCCAATGCTTATGTCTATTCCAAGCAAACTTGCCAATGTTTAGGGAACGCTGCTAAAATAATAACAGAATGTTAGTCATCTGGCCACTAAACTTCATGGCACGCCACTCTACAGCACTCCACTCCACTCTGTACTACGCCCCTCTATACCACTCCACTGTACGTCAGTCCACTCTGACACTCTACACCACTATAATCTACCCTATGCCACTTTACTCCACGCCCCTCCAATTTACTCCACTATATACCATTCTGCATCACTCCATGACACTCTATGACTACTCCACTCTACGCCATGACTACTCCACTGTATGCCACTCCACTCTGACACTTTACTCCACTCTACACTTTACTCAACCAAACGACACTTTACTCCACTCCATGCCACGCCACTCTACTCCCCTCCATGGAACTCTACTCCACGACACTCCACTCCATGCCACTTTACAACACTCCACTCCACACCACTTCACAATCTTTTAGCCATGCTGAACAGCAGCCACACTGGTGTACAACATGGCTAAAACACATTGGCAAAGCCACTAGCACAAGCGAGACCTATTGACCTATTAAGCGAGACCTATTGGCTTGTTAAGATCATTCACCATATCTACAATAATCAGTGCTTTTTTGGACAAGATCATACCTTCCTGATTTCTTTAGCTAAATCCAAGCATTATTCTTCTTTATACACTGCAACGTATCACCAAAGTCTATTATGGATTGGTTCATATTTGACACGTGAAAAAGCGTGTGTGAAAGTCGTCCCGTTATTCTTGCAACACAGGCGTTTCATAACATGTCGAAAGTGTCTGTGATGATGGGAGTGCAGAAAACTGGTGAATTCATGAACTCTGTCGCATTGCTTCATAAGTGACATTCGCAGCGCCGGTGTCCCCCTAATCCCTACCCCATGATTCAACCCAGTGGATTAAATGGAACAACAGAAGAGTAGGTACTCACTGCTCAACAGTGCGATTGAGAAGTGCTGGTACTCTCCCATTACAAGTAGTGAAATGTGTCCCCGGCGAAGTGCAGGCACTCTCACTTTCAAAATAAAGAATTGGAGGTACTCAATGACTGTGAGCATCGGCCCATTTAAAGCACTGATACAACCTATTATGTCTAGGCATTCGCCGTATGTTAATTTCTCGATCTTCGCCCCCTATCGTTATCTCACTGTCCACGATTCGTTCACCTACTCCTGTGGTCTCGCCACTATTCCTTGCCTTCCCCCTCCCGTGATCTATTATCCTCACCCATGCGGATATGGACGCTGGCAGTCGCCACGTTGGTTCCGTAGTTGAAGTCATCCTCAATGGAGGAGCGCGGGTACACTTCGCCTTCGCCGACCCCCATTTTTACCAGAAGAACAGCAACGAAACCAAACCACTTCGCTTCGCAACTCTTGGGGCCACTTCCGTGTAACGTATCTCGTCGTCACAAAAAAACTCATCACGTGACCACGTAACGTAAGCTCCTTCGCAGGCTACCAGACTGGAGGACTAGAGCGTAACTGCTCTGCTAAAGGCATCTTCGAGTTTATTTATTTATTTTATTTTTATTTTATGCGTTTTTATATAGCGCGGACTTTACCCGAAGGTGTCAGAGCCCTTCACAATAGGAACAGTAACGTTACATGAGGAGAAGAGGAGAAGATTACAAGTGGGCATATTACAAAAGCAAACGTTACATTACATGAGGAAAAAGTGACAATTGTGCAAATACCAAAAGCAAACAAGATACAAGAAGAGGTAGCAAATGATACGTTACAAGAGGAAAAAGTGACAAGTGTGCATGATACATAAGATACAAAATACAAATAGAGGTATAATACTGCAATAAGTGGCAGTCACTCAGAACACACTGGGAAGGCACTTCTATAGGCATGGAGTACAGAATTTCCTATAGTGGAAGAACTTCCTTGAGGGAATAGAGAGGGCGTGAATTAGGTTTGGAAGTGTCTTTGAAGAAGGAGAAATTTGAGGTCAGTTTTGAGGGACCGGGAAGAGGTGGTAGTCCGGAGCTGAGGCGGAAGTGAGTTCCAGATTCTCACTGCGTTGCCTGAAAAGGATTGGGCCATTGATCTTTCCTTTTTGAAAGTGGGAGGTTCAAGCAATACATTTTCCGCATTACGTGATGGTCTAGAGCCTCCAGAGAGCAGTCCTGCCAAGTATCACGCATCAGGCGTTAGACTAACGCATTTCAGTGTGGTGCTCCGCATCACCGCACTGAAATGCGTTGTCACGCATATCTGCATATGGCAGCTGCCACTGTGAAGACTGTGGATGGAACTAGAATGTGTGGCATTCAGCAGCACGCACCTGTGGCTGCGGCTTGGCGTGCTGTTCCTGCAGGTTTGGGGCACTGTTGGCAGGCTCACAGTGCTACAGTGTATCAGCAGGTCTGATTCTGCGGCGCCGCGCCGCTCTGAGTCAGACAACCTGACTTCAACGCAGGGCCCAGTCAGGTTGTTTGATACGATTGGCGGTGGCACCGCAGGGGTGACGTCTTGTCCTGCTTCCAGAGCGCCGTGGGAAGTTTGTGAGGAAGGCCGGCGCCGTGGGGACTCACCTCACTGGTTTGCGGGTGGCGCTCGGCTATCTCAAGGCTGCTGTCTGCTCGCAGGCGCCTGGCCGCCCATGTCGTGGGTCTTCTGATTGCCGGCCCCCCTGTGCCTTTTTTAATATTACTAGGGAGAGTCAAGTCCAGTGGACGTCGTCAGAGTCTTCTGATCCGTCACTCACTGACCGGTAAAATTCATGCAGCGGCTGCCAGGACAGACAGGGCTCACAGCAGACAGTCAGCCTGGACTAAAGAGGCCCGCGGCATTCCTAACCAAAATGATTGCCGCGGGGGTGGGGGCTCGTGTTCTGAGCCCGGCAGCCTGCTGCAGAGTCACCGATGCCAGTTACGGTGCCTCCCTGCCCTTTCATATATATCTCTACTCTCTTTCACGTGCTCACCGGGGCTTGCCCCTCCCACCTCTTGTGAGTAGTAGACAAGAGGCCTCAGAGTCCCGAGGAAACACTCATCACGGGCCCTGCCCTGCGCGCCTAATGGATCGAAGGGAAAAAGGGACGCGTCTCAGTAAACAAGATGGGGCATATGCGAAAAAGTGAGCCAAAAAGGTAGCAACCAAAAATAAATAATGCCACGTTTAATTATACCACGGATTGCTGATCAAGCAATCCAGAGCAACATTAGGAGTAAAAAAATGGTTGCAAAAGCCATACAGAATAACTGGCAATGACAGCGCAGCTGCTCGCATGACTACGGTAAATGATCCCGCAACTGGATCGGACGCTGGTGGCAGAGTGAATCTGTGGATGACCTTGGCCACCGCCGGAGTGTTCCTCATGCAGCCCAGAACACTTACAGCTGAGCCAGAATGATGCATCGTTGCCGCGGGAGTCCACGAGCTGCACTCACCAATTGCCACTGTCTCCCTTCGCAAAGAGTAAGTGCCCGAGGAATGACAGGTATCCTCTCGTAGGCTAGTTAAGTTGCTAAAAGCCAAAATATAGCTTCTCGTTGCTCACTGGTAGCCCCCATTCTTTCCATTCACTCTCGTGTATAAACATACATTTACTCACTTCCATGCATACATCAACCAATACAGCCATCATCCGGATTTACCCAGGAATTCATCACCCGATTATTTACGCGCCTCTTGGTATACTCTCTGTGAATACGGTTGCATGCACGTATGTTTTCTGGGTCCGCGTGAAGATGTTTCACACAGCATAAGATATTTACTAGAAAGAACCTTTGCACATGAAATAATTAGCCAACTCTTGTGCCTTTTCCAATGCTTGTTTTTGGGGTAAGAAGATATTATGTGCATGAGGGGTACAGTGTTCATTTCATCCACCTGTTTACAATACTTTTACTTTCTGTTTGTATGTTATGCGATTTTACCACTAGGAAATGAATGGGTGTAATTTCTGATATTTATATGTTTCCCTCGTTGTCATTGCTTGATTTTGCCTGCAAGAAAGTGTCACACATAGTCGTTCAAATGTCACTCATAATTACACTGAAATTATGAAAATGTCACACATGGCAAACTGAAACCTTGGCAGCTATGAGAGAGTTTCAGTTTATTCGCCAAGTAGCGAGGAGAGGAGGAGTGCAAGGCTTTGTGGGTGATACAGGCAGTCTTGTAGATAATCTTGCCTCGATGGGAAGCCAACGGAGGGAAGATAAAATGGGTGTGATGTGGTCGCTTCTTTTGGTCCCATATATGAAACGAGCTGCTGAATGGAGAACAGATTTAAGGGGGGACAGGTGGGATTTGGGGAGGCCAGTAAGAAGAGAATTGCAGTAGTCCAGTCTAGAGAGAACCAGCGATTGGACCAGGGTTTTTCGGTCTTGCTCTGGGAAGAAGCGTTGAATCCCCCAGAGAAAGCGCAGTTTGTATCGAGCAGACTTTGCAATGGAATTGATGTGGGAGAGTAGATTGAGTTTTCTGTCGAGTATGACACCAAGGGATTTTGCGCTGTCGACAATGACGGGTTTATTGTTAAGTAGATTCATCTGATCCATCCATGATTGAACCGGAGGAGGAGAGAGTGAGGAGGAGAGGAGGAGGAATTCAGTTTTGGAGGGATTCAGAATCAGTTGATGAGTTAACATCCAGTTTTGAATGGAGTCGAGAGTAGAGTTTAGGATGGAGAGATCGTGTGTGGAGGACACCTTGAGGTAGATTTGAGTGTCGTCCGCATAGAGATGATAGAGGATCCCAGATTTACATAGGAGATTTCCCAATGGTTCCAAATAGAGGTTGAACAAAGTGGGTGCAAGTATAGAGCCTTGAGGAACACCTTGACCTACCGCCAAAGGAGATGAAAGACTGTTCGCTATTTTGATCATTTGGGATCTATCAGAGAGGAAGGAAGCAAACCATTTAAGCACTGTGCCTTCCATGCCCATTCTCTGTTAAAGAGTGTTAAGGAGAGTGTTGTGATTGACAGTGTCAAAGGCTGCAGAAAGGTCAAGGAGAATTAGAAGACAAGACTCCCCTGAATCGAGTATCCGCAGTGCGTCATCAATCACTTGCAGCAGGGCTGTTTCAGTGCTGCAGTTTTGAATGAAGCAAAACTGGAAATTGTCAAGAAGATCATTGTCCTTGATATGATGGGAAAGTTGTTTCGCTACACATCTTTCTGTGATTTTCGCAAGAAAAGGTAGGTTAGTGATGGGGCGGAATTTGTTGAGGTCGTTCGCATCAGCGGTGGGTTTTTTAAGAAGAGGGGTAACCTGCCCAGTTTTGAAGGAAACAGGAAGGGAGCCTTGACAGAGGAAGAGGTTAACCAGAGTGGTCCAATAGGAAAGAGAATGGGTGTAGAAGTCGATTGCAATGGCACTAGGGATGGGGTCAAGAGAATGGTTAGAGGGCTTTGTTTTGAGGATGCATTTGAGGAGGGCATCTTCAGAGATGGAGTCAAAGTTCTGCCAAATGGCTAAGGATTTGCGCTCCTCTGGAAGGGTAGGATGAATGACCTGATCCACAAGTGATTTCATTTTTTCGTCAAAGAATATAGCGAATTCTGCTGCTTTCTTTGTAGAATCCTCCAACTTGGAGGTTGGGGGAGAGCAGTTTGGATTCTTGATGAGGTCGAATAGTTTTTTGGGTCTATTTTTGGCTGAGTCGAGGAGGGTTCTGAAGTGCGATGCTTTTTCAAGGAAGATGTGCTTGTGGTACTTGGATCTTGCTGAACGAAGCGTGGCCAAATTATTGGTGGAGGGCGCTTGTCTCCATTGTTTCTCCAGGATTCTTAGGTACTTCCTTTCTTCATAAAGGGATTTGTTGAACCAAGGTGCTGAGGGAGTAGGCCTTTTCCTTTTTCTTTGAAGAGGAGCAACGTTATTGATTTCGACTGCAAGGACTGAGAGGCATTGGGAGGTGAGTTCATTCACATCCAGGTTCGGGTCTAGCCTTGGAAGTGATAGCAAAGCCGAATCACAGAGGGTACAGAGGTCAATATTTTTCGTGTTACGGAACCAGGAAGTAGTCCTCTTAGGTTGGCCGAGAGTTATAGAGTGTGATAGGTGAAGAGAGAATGGGATGAGGAGGTGGTCAGACCAGTCTACATGAATAGGGATAGCGATAGTAAGCATGCCTGCTTTAGAAATAACAAGGTCCAGGATTGAGCCCTTAGAGTGTGTTGTTTCTGTGCAGTGTTGGATAAGATCGTTTGCAGAGAGAAAGGTGGCCAGCATATTCACAGAAGAGTCTTCAGCGAGCCCCAGTGGAGATTGAAGTCACCCACGAAGATCTGATTGTCACTTTGCGAGTATTGGTCGCTGATGAAGTCAGTGAGTTCCTCCATAAACGAAGGGCCGCTACCAGGCGGGCGGTAAATGGCATGGAATCTGAGGGGTGAGCGGTGGTGCAATTGAAGCTCAAGAAATAGGCATTCAAAAGTGCGGAAGGAGCTGTTAGGAAAAGCCTTGAGTTGAAGGGAGTTTCTAAAGATGACTGCAACACCTCCCCCAACTTTGTCTATTCTGTCATTTCTAAATATAGAATAGCCTGTGGGTAATAGGAGATCAAACATAGAGTGAGAGGTATCGTTGAACCAGGTCTCTGTGAGGAAGAGCATGTCGATATTGTGAAGGGTGTTGGTATCGGAGATTTCAAGTTTGTGTTTTATTGCAGATCTGCAGTTGTGGAGCAGACAGCGCAACTCTGTCGAGACTGTTTTGGTGACAGGGGCACTTGGGCTATGAGGGGTGATAGGGATATTGTACTTATACAAGGGTGCTCGGGAGGATTTAGGTGGATGATTGGTTCTGACAGAGGAGATGGTCGGAATAGTGTAGATAGTAGGGTTACTTGGAGAGGAAAGTGGAAGAAGGGTGGCGTTCGAGGACTTGAGTGAGTTTGCAGACGACAGGTTATGATTGGCTATTTTGGGGTGTGGGGCGAGGTGCATCTCGTGGGAAGGTGAGTGTTTTCCAAAGGAATTGAGGTGTATGGAAAGGTGGAAATCTTGGAGCTTAAGAGTGAAATGGTAGCTTCAAGCTGGGAGATGGAGGTGATGAGAGAACCTAGCTTATTTTCCAGAGAGAGTAGGGCAGAGCACGGCATGTTGGGTGGCTCGAAGGAAACAGGAGGGGGTGCAATTGGCGGCGGAGGGCAGGGAGAGGTGGGGGTACGGGAGGGGAGGGGAGTTGGGGTACAGCGTTCAGGGGTGGGGAAAGGTGGTGGTTGAGAGCGGGCGTTGGTGCATCAGAGGTGAGAGGAGAGTTGTCTTTGTTGACGTTGCAAGAATGATAGGAATTGAGGACATAATTAGGGGGAGATAGGTGAGGAACGAGGCGGTGGGGCGGAAAGGGAGGGGGGGAATGAGTGGAGTCATAGGAAGGGAGGAGGTTTGGGCGGAAGAGAGGGGAGGGGGTTGGAGGGGTCCTGTAAGCTAGGTGAGGTGGATGTGAGGGAACGGGCACCTGGCAGAGTGAGGGGAGTTGGGAGATAGGGAAGATGAAGAGAGAAAGTGGTTCTGCTGGGTCCGAGGGAGGGAAAGGGAAAGGGTTACCAAGGGGGGAAAGGGGCTAGCAAAGCACTACTGGAGGAGTGGGGGGAAGAAGAGAGATGCAATGGGTTTGTGAAGAATTCGGGGTACATAGCGAGGGGAGGAGGGGGTAGAAAAGAGGAGAAGAGGAGGGAATAGGGGGAACGTAAGGAAAGTTGATTAGGGGAGTAGGTTGGAGGAGAGATGGACAAAATAGGGGAGTGGTAGGTAGGGATAGGGGGGAGGAGATAAGATTGGAGTACCGGGATGGTGCAGATTGGACGAGGAGCATATTAGCTAGCGGTAAGGCTGATGTGATGAAGGGGGGCACACTGTGAGGGGGGAAGAATGGGAGAGGAGGGAACAGGGGAGGGGGAAGAGGGTCGGCCTGTGCCTCCCGAGGGTGCAGCCTATGTAGGGGGTCAGGGGAGGAGATAGGGAGTAATGGGTGGAGGTAGATGAAGAGTCAAGGGAGAGTCCGGTCGCAGGGGAGGGGAGTAGGGAGGGGAAGAGGTGGTCAAAGAGAGAGAGACAGGTGTCTTTAGCTTGGATCATGACAGTACCGTTGTTATAGAGTGAGATAGTGAGGGATCCGTTAAAACACGCAGAGGGGGACATTTTTAGCTGTTTCCCATGAGGGATAGAAGAGGAGGCGGTGACGTTAAGGGAATTATATAAGCTGGTGGACCAGGAGGGGATGTCGTGAGTGACAAAAATGAAATCGTTTTTGAGTTACGGAAACCTTGTTGTTCTGCTTTTCAATTGGGCAGAGGCATAGCTACAGTGGTGCATGCGGGCTAGTAGTGGCACCGCAGTTACCTTCACAGGCCCCTATGTGGTAAGTAGACACCAACCAGGAACTGTAGGAGGAAGTTGTTTATTTAAGTCTACAAACAACTCCCACGACAGGCAGCGACCAGCCAGCTTGGATTCCTGTGTGAAGTGATCTAACTGTGCAGGAATCCACGCCTGTTGTTCTCTGAGCTCGAGGAATAGTCAATTGTATACATGTCATCACCACGTGAACAGAACAGGATGTGCACGAGGTAAAAAGAATGCGAAATTTCCTAGCTATAGGGAAGGACATTTTTAATTCCATTAAGGACGTGGAGGCTGTGGTGCTAGCGAACCCCCAGGATACCGTTCCTACTTTAGGCCTAACTTATACAGCTGACAGCACGCAGACATACACAGTACTCGTGGATCTGTGTTGGGACCTCGAGCGATCCTCCCACGTTTAATATATATCCTCAGGTCCGCACCCAGCCCCTCAGATGCATTTTGCTACATTAAATCGTAGTGGCCGGATGGCAAATGCAAAATAACAAAACATAGATTAAAATAAGAAAATAAAACATAATTACAACATTGCTCAAAACTTCCGTCACCACAGCCTCTCACTGCTGTTCTTTCTCCAGGAATTTCCTTTATTTTTCTCTTGCCTTCACCCCCTTGGCATGTTTCGCTGTCTGCATGCCCCACCTGGATTTTTTCTTTTTTTTAAATATTTTTGGTTGGCCTCTTGACCCTCTTGGGCCTAGACCGTTTCTACTGGGGATTCTTCCTCCCCACCGAAGTCACTTCTCTTTAGTCGTGGCCACGTGGTGCAGTCTGTCTTTCTCCCTTGCTCCCTTCGTTCTCAAGTGGCATCTCCAGCTCCCGTCTGCCCTCCTCCTGGGCCTATGCCACGCAACTGAGGCCTTCAGCAGCACGGGCCTGCCAAGACTGCTCAACGTGGCCTCACTCTCTCTCTTTCCACTACAGGCAGCCTCTGCCGGCTCACATCCGGACACTCCTGGGCCTTGACCCCGCCCACTAGGCTCCTCTACGGTGCCGCCGGTTCTCTGTCTTCCGCATGGCTGTTCCCTCAAAAGCAGCACTCGACTCCACCGCTCCTCACCAGGCAGTACACGGCATTTCTCAGGTACTCTCACAGCGGCTGCATTTCACACAACTGCACCTCTTGTGGCACACAACCCTTCTCAGCCGGTCTCACAGCGGTGGCGCTTCACACAACTGCACCTCTTCCTGCGAGATGCAGTTCCGCTCTGTTCACCTCAGCTTGAGCACCTCCGTCCGACACACGGACGGTACCAGATGCCTCGCTACCAGGCCGCACCCTCACCGCGTCGCCGGACCAGCTCCAAACCTTGGCAGCGTGGCACACAGGAAACTTGCCGCTGGGTAAGTCCACCTTGTCACCAATGTGGTGGTCGCGAACCCCCAGGATACCGTTCTGGCTTTAGGCCTATCTTATACAGCAGACAGCACTCAGACACACACAGTACTCGTGGATCTGTGTTCGGACCACGAGCGATCCTCCCACGTTTATTTATATCCTCGGGTCCATGCCCAGCCCCTCGGATGCATGCTGCTACATTATATCATAGTGGCCGGATGGCTCACTACAGAGGCGAGGATTATGCATAACTTTCTTCACTTTTTATTAACAGCAGTTTCAAAGTAAAAAAAAAAAACACTGTCACACTACAACTCCCATGATTCCTTGGAAAGTGTCCATGACAACCATTAACCAATAGCAGTATAGTCCGTCAATGCATATATATCCCCGTTGCCTGCAGTCCTTCCTCTTCTTTGCTGTAGGAAGTTAAGTCACTCTGCTTCACTCCACTTTGGAATCAGACCCTCCGAATAAACAAACCCATTAAGTTCATTTACCCACTGGAACAAGTTTTTATAAAAAGCAGACTAATATTCATGCATGAAAGGTGAATGAACTATCTAACCAAGAAATTGATGATCAGAGCAAGCAGTAACTGCAATCTAAGCCATCTGAGGGCATATCAATTTGTAACAAAATCCATGCAAGAACACAAACAGAGGAAAACCTCATCAAAACCAGATACTTCCTGTTAATCATAGTTGGTAGGATCCCACCAATAATAGTCAGGAAAGAAAAATATATATACCTCCTGTAATCCAGTCCAGTAGGAGGGTAACATATTCCCAATATGATCAGGGTGGGATAATCCTCGCCTCTGCGTCCTTATTAGAATAAATAGTTTCCTTCACTATAGTTAGGAAATTTCTCATTCTATGTCAGGACCAGAGGTGAGGATTATGCATGTTTAAGGCTTAATTACCACCAAGGATACAGACTCATAAATTGGTTTAAAGTAAAACCTTTTAAAGGTAGATTCGGAGGACCAATCTGCCGCATTCATAATGTCCTCCAATCTACCGCCCACTTAAGCAGCTTTGGAGGCCATCGCCTCCCTAGCCGAGTGAGCTCCAAAGCTATGAATGTCTAATCTGGCCTCTGCCATAATACATCTTACCCACCTGGAAATGGAGGGAGAAGAGACGGCCCTCAACAGTTTCCTGAGAGCAAACTGCAGTTGTTTATCACCCGGAGGTCTCACCTCTGCCATCATCTCCTCGTAAGCGTTTAGGCATCTTACCACACAGAGTTTAAAAGCTGCCTAGAAAGAAGGGTAAGTTACCGACCTGGTATTAGTCTTGGTCCTCCTAGAAATGGTGAATGTCACTCCCTCCGGGGTAAAGACGCGCGCCATGATGTCAAGTGCTCATACATCAGGTGCTCTTTTACTTGAAATGAGGCAGAGTAGCATGGCCAGTTTCGTGGAAATCTCTTTCCTAGACTGAAACTGGTTATCCTGCCAACCTGCTACAAGACGCAGCACCAGTTTTACATCCCACAAGCCCGAATATCTAGGCCCTGGGGATCGAGACATTTTGATACCCTTTGGTAATTTACACGTCCATGGATGTTCCCCCAACGAGGTGTTGTTAATGGGCATGTGTCCTGCCAAAATCGCGGATTGGAAAGAATTTACAGTACAATAAGCTAGGCTCAAGCCCGCCAGTTCCACAAGAAATTTCAAGATATCTGTAAATTGCGCCCCCACGGGATCCAGGTGTCTCTCCATGCAACAATGAACCCATTTTGTCCAAGCTGATCTGTACTGCCTGGTGGTCCCCGGTGCCCTTGTCTGTTGGATGAGTCTTTCTGCCTCATCCAAAATTCTGCCGTCTTGCCAACGTTGCCTGAAATCCTCCACGCCATGAGCTGCAGGTGACCTTGTAATACCATAAGATGTAGACAGCCACTGGGGTCCCCAAGGATCCCGGGAAATAGTGGAAGTCGCTTTGGGTTCATCAATGAAAGTTCCAGAAGGTAGGGGAACCAAGCCTGGGATTTCCAGACTGGTGTCACCTGAATTAAAGACACCCTATGATGTCGGACTAGAGCCGTCCCTCTGGGAATCAGAAGAAATGGAGGGAACGCATAAGCCTGACCCATCGTCCAATCTTGCAGGAAAGGGTCCACCGCCAAGGATTCCAGGTCCGGCCTTCAGCTAACGTACCAAGGGATCTGCGCGTTCAGTCTGGAAGCAAACAGGTCTACGGAACAGGGACCCCACCATTCCGTCAATGTCCGTAAAATCGCCGAATCCAACTGCCAGTCACTGGAGTCTGTGAAATGTCTGGAATTCCTGTCTGCCACTGAATTCAGGGACCTTGGAAGGTATTCCGCTGTCACCGAAATCTGACATTGGAGGCGGTAGTGTCAGAAGCCTTTGCCCATCTCCGCTAGCGCTCTCGATCTGGTACCTCCCAGTCGATTGATGTTCTGTACCGCAGTCGTTTTGTCCATCCTCAGTAGAACACAGCAGGAGACTCTGTCCCTCGTTGATGAACGGATCACAAAGGATCCCGCCAGGAGCTCCAGGTAGTTGATGTGCAAGCTCAGTTCCTCCTCCGTCCATCGTCCCCCCAGGGAGACAGCTCCACATCTGGCTCCCCAGCCCTGACGGCTGGCATCTGACACTGTCACCAGGTCCTGGAGGGATCAGAAGATCGCCCTCCCATTCCAAGCTTCCATGTGGTCCGTCCCCCACTGCAGTTCTGTCCTGGCCTCGTTTGTCAGAGAAATCAGTTCTTAGTACGGGAGACCCTTCCGAAGATGCGCCGCTTTCAATCTCTGGAATGCTTGGTAGTGGAGTGGGCCCGGGAAGATGGCTTGGATTGAAGAAGACAATAAGCCAACAATTCTGGCCAGTTGTCTTGGAGGGAGATTCAGCCTCTTCACAAGACCTTGTTCAACTCCTTCTTGATCTTCAATATCGTCTCCTTCAGGAGGCTGAGAGTGGCCGAAGTGGAATCAATGAGAAATACCAGGAATACCATGTTCTGTGACGGGGTCAACTCTGAATTCTGAGCACTGATCACAAACCCCAACTCCTGCAGAAGTGTAATGGCCATGTTCAAGTGAGCCACCAGCTGGGTGCGCGATTGGTTTATCAGCAGGATATCGTCGAGATAGATAATCGTATGCCCTTCGTTCTGAGAACCTCCACCACTGGTTTGAGGAGCTTAATGACACACCACGGTGCTGAGGATAGGCCAAATGGTAGGGACTGAAACTCAAACACCTGGTCCCTCCAAGAAAACTCCAGGAACCGGAGGTGAGGTGGAAAGATGGGGACCGTCAGATAGGTGTCCTTGAGATCCAAATGCACCATCCAGTCGTTCTGTAGAAATAGGTCTCTCAGGAGGTGGATGCCCTCCATTTTGAAGTGGCGATACACCAACCATTCGTTGAAGCCCCTTAGATTTATGACCGGGTGGAAAGCTTTGTCTTTCTTTTCAACCAGAATGAGGTTGCTGAGGTAACCCCGAGGGTGCAGGACCGACCTCCGAATCGCTCCCTTCAAGAGTAGCTCCTGCACCTCTATGAACTCATAGAACTCTGTGTGGAAGCCCCTTACCGTTTCCAGGGCCCACGGGTCCACCATGATCTCTTCCCACCTGTGTGAAAACAATTTCAGTCTCCCCCCTAGTTTGTGAGGGAAAGAAAGGATACTGCTTACCGTTAAAGCCTCCAGGAGTGTTAGCCCCACCTCTGGCACGGTTGGCTCTGCCCTTAACAGTTTCCCTATTGGGATAGAAGGTGCCTTGTCTGCCATCATTCCAACCGTTGTTGCATCGGGCTTGGCCTCTGTTGGGGCCTGACTGGAAAGAGTGGCCGGAGGAGCGACCCCTGCCTATTCAGGCCCCGGCCAAAACCTTCCCCGGAAAGATTTTAAAGAGAGACACGGTGGTATAGATGATAGGGTACAGGCGCACTAGGTAGTTTCACTCATTTATTCCTTAAACATTCCAAAGTAAAGGCGGTGCTGAAGGGTTAGGGAGAACCACCAGCCTCCCCAAGTTCCTGGTAAGGCTAAGAAGCCACAAGACAACGTACTTAATATACCCCAGCACACATATATAATTAAAAAGATGTGTTATTCATCAGTAGTTGATCACATATGAACAAAATAGAAGCGTATCGTTGATTTTCTCCTTCTTTATTCAGTCTTCCAACTGTATTTTCCAATATGTAAAACGTTCCCAAGCCAACACGTGTTTCGTCGCCTCAGTAAAATTATACATGCGACTTGTTCACGGCTAGGTAAAAATGTAATAATATGAAAACTCACGTTAATTTAAATCAACATCCCTATATTTCAATATACACTAACGTACTCCCAGGAGAGAGAAAACACGCCCCAATAAAACGTGCTTGAATATATATATAGTAATTTAGTGACATTGTAATTTCTGTGTAACAAACAACATAACATTTATAAAATGTTCTACAAATACCGTTTAAAATATTACTTATTTTTATAAAAATATATAAAAACAAACAAAGCAGTGCACGTGACAGTGATAGATTGTGTGATGCAATATAATACTATATGTATCCTTGCCAGAGCCAAAACCATCAACTTCTAATGTCACCCAGTGACAAAAACGTGACTCAACACCACCAAGAAGTCCCACATATTGGGACTGATACATCTAAACTTAATATTAAAAGAAATATATCTCCAAATGTGATAAGCTAACCTGAAAGGTTTCACTGTATTTCAATCTGTGAACAAAACACATAAAATACATATGTTATTCACTAATTTCAAAAAAGAAAGATCCATATGACACCATACAGTATCATGCCTCATGTAAAATCCTATAAAATCAGCCTATTAATACATACTTCCAATGTGGCGAAAATTCCAGGCCACATAAGCCTATGGCGTGGGGTAAACTCCAATATGTCAGTAATTTATCGCACAGACTGCTGAGTGGTGATTGAGTAGCTTCAAAGCCCTGTAGGGCGTTCACGAGTCTCTAGAGGAAAGAAAACAGAATACACCACCTGGCTTAGCCACAGAATATTTTACCCGGTAATCTCCTATCTTGTAGACAGTGCCCCATATAATGCCCATGAAGTGGCAAAATCTAAGCTACATTCTCCAACCTTACTTGAGAGTAGAAAACGCCGTATTTTGAAAAAACGTGCCCCACGCCGGTATCCTCGAGTGCGAGTTCCGGCATTGTTATCCAAGCGTCTTAATATGACGCTCCCCTTTGATCACGTGACCACGTCAAAAAGCGTGGTCACGTCAAAAAAGACATCGAAAACAGACTTCAAACCTCAATGGACTAGAAGCTTGTGTTCAATAAGAAAGGAAAATAAGCGTGCCCCTGTAAATCCACACGGAAACGCGATCTCCATTCCCGGGTCTAAACACCACTATTATGAGAATAAAAACAATGTGTGTGCGCGATGCTTAGGGAGAAAAATCAATTACACAAATACGTAGTATGTGTAATCTCCCTACTAATATATTTAAAAGAACCCCGTTCATACGATTAATTGTATAAAATTAAATCCCCATATTCGGGATTATTAATTTGTTTTACATATTGATTTAATGTAATTTAAGGCTCTCTATATGGAACCACATGACCCATGCATTAGACTATATCACAAGTGAGTACCCTAAACAACATGCCTCACTATTGAAAAAATGTATATATTGTATAAAATGCAAAAACCCGGCAATAATTGGAACCAGTGCAAAAGAAAAAGTTTTTTGATCCTTAATCTTCACGAGATTAAGTGATCAATTCGATCGACATAAAATCCTTATTCTCACATCATTTTATTGCAATAGGCTGAAAATGGTAATTTGACCCAGTAAATTGGAGGGCTACTAATAGCTAGTCAACGTAAAAATCAAAGATGAAATAAATCAAAAAGTTCCAGTCCAAATAAAGATAATGCTAGACCAAACTAGTGTCATTATTATGTGTATGTTCTCACTTACTTATTCTAATTATTAATCGTCAGTGTTATTGTATGTAAGTGACATTATTACATCTCAAACAGAGCATTAGATATCCTCCCATTGGTATTTCTATTTCATATACAACAATACAATCAATAGAAATGACAAATCAGATCACATAGGAGGAGCACAGATCATTAAAGCTTAATTCCAGGAGCTAAGTACTAAGCTAGTGCACTTATCTACCCAAGAAATAGTGCATCTCATGATCAATATTCATCCCAATTTCAGTTGTCTTTAATTTGAGAATCCAGGAAGCCTCAATCCTGCGTAATTGAAGTTCTCTATTACCACCCCTTGGATGTCTCTGGATCTGTTCTATCCCGTAAAAGGAGAAATCTTTATGCTGTCCTTGTGCATGGCAGTCTGTGATATGTGTTGCAATAGGGTATCTAAGGTCGCCCTGTTTGACCGCCCTCATGTGTTCCCCAATCCTCTCACGCAATGGTCTTATAGTGCTACCTACATATCTTAAACTGCATCTACATTCTATTATATATACAACAAAATTAGAATTGCAATTTATGTTAGTGGTAATCTTGTGGCATCTGCCATTAGGGCCCTTAAACCCCAGTTTTCTGTTGTCCGCCCATTTACATGCTGTGCAGTGTCCACACCCATAAAAACCCACTGAGCGTTCTGTTAACCAGTTGGAGTTATTTCTTGTTATGGGGTAACTGGGGCTCAATAGATTCCTGAGGCACCTTCCTCTCCTGTACGTAATTTCTGGTCTTCTTTTAATAGCTCCAGTCAAAGTCATGTCCTCTTTGAGAATATGCCAGTGCCTGTTAAGACTTTTGTTCAGGACACTTGAGAGGTTGTTAAAATTCGTAATGAATCTAACTCTAGCATCCTTGCTCCTCTTTTTTTTAACTCTCAAAGTATTTTCTCTACCTGTCTTCTCAATCCTTGCCTTCGCCTTCTCTAGTACACATTTGTCATACCCCCGTTGTTTGAAGCGTCGTATCAATGCTTCTGTGCATGCTTTAAACTCAGGTTCTGAACTACAATTGCGTCTTGCCCGCACAAATTCTCCATAGGGGATAGCACTAATCTGGTGGGAGGGATGCGCGCTTGATGCATGTAGGATTGCATTGCTTGCTGTACTCTTGCGGTAAAGTCTACTCTGAATGTGATTGTCCTCTACATACAGTTCTATGTCCAGAAATGCTATTTTTTCTCTGCTAGATTCATATGTAAATCTGATATTCATAATGTTACTATTGAGATGTCTTACGAATTCAACCAGTTTGTCAGTATCTCCTGTCCAGATCATCAGGCAGTCATCAATATATCTACCCCAGAATAAGATGTAATCAGTCCACTTTGTGCCATCAGGGCCCCAGATCCACCTCTCCTCGAGCCAGCCCATGAAGAGGTTGGCATACGAGGGAGAAAATCTGGAACCCATGGCCACTCCTTGTTTCTGTCGAAACCATCTTTCTTTAAATAAAAAGACATTGTTGTCCAGGATCAATTCTATCATTGTGATTAACATTTCTGTGTGTTCCCATGTACTAGCTGATCTTGAACTTAGAATCTTCCTAATGGCTTTCAGTCCACACTCTCTCTGAATGCTCGTATAGAGAGCAGTTACATCTAGCGTAACTAGTGTCATGCTCTCATCCCAAGTTATGTCTGAAAGGAGCCCCAAGACATGCTTTGTGTCTTGTATGAACGACGGTAAATTACTCACCATCGGTTTAAGGAAAACGTCCACGTACTCTGATAATCTCTCAGTGGGGCCCTCGATCCCTGATATTATGGGCCTACCAGGTGGAAAGGGTAGGTTTTTATGTACCTTGGGGAGGGTGTATATACACGGGTATCTGGGTCTATCAACCCGAAGATAGCTGTATTCATCTTGGTTCAAAATGCCCATCCCATGCCATTGTTTAAGATGTTGGTTTACATGGTCTGTTAATTTCCAGATGGGGTTACTAGTCAGGGGTTCATAGCAGTCCAAATCTCCTAGCTGGGATAAGATCTGGTTCTCATAATCTGTGCTGTTCATGATGACAATATTACCCCCTTTGTCCGCTTCTTTAATAGTTAAACTCTCATCCTTTCTTATTTGTCTAAGTGATGACCTCTCCCCTTGTGTAAGATTGTCATTCGTTATATGTGGTCGATGTCTCTTAGAGTCAAATCTGTCCAAGTCATTCAATACCAGTTTGTGAAAGATGTCGATATTATTGCCTGTATGTAAAGTAGGTGTCCATTTTGAGTTAACTTTCAAGCCACTTGTGATCTGTCCATCACTAATTACATTCAGGTCTCTCATAATAATATCAGTAGTAATCACTTCATCTTCACAATCTGTAAGTGACAGCAGCAATCTAGTATCTATTATTTCTTGAATAGTAATTTCACTCAAAGGGTGCAACTGCTGCTCAACATATGGTCTTTTATTATCTTCATTGTACATCATAAAGTGCTTTTTAATTTTTATTTTTCTAACAAATTTGTACAAATCAATTTTTAGATCAACCACATTTCCATTGTTTTTAGGACAAAAACTTAAACCTTTCTTTAGGAGAGACACTTCATCATTCGAAAGGGTTTTATTGGACAGATTAATAATGCTAACATCATCTATTTCCTCTTGTTCCAAGACCTTGTTCTCATTCCTTGTTTCTCTTCCCCTGTTGCCCCCTCTTTTCCCTCTCCTTGTTTTGGGCTTGTCATGGGACGTCGATTTTGCTCCCTGTTGCCTCTCTTGATTCTTAAAACTTCTTTCAAAAAACGGTTCTCATTGCCAGTTGTGTCTGACAGACCGTTTAGCTGCTCTGATTCACTGGAAACTGGTGTATCGAGTGATGTAGTACTGGAACTTGTAGACGCTACAGTTTTTGGTGTAGTGACATCATCTTTGGTTATTAAGTAATCATACTTCTTCGCAAAAGTGAAAATTCTACCATTAAGGTAGTCCACTTCGTCTCTCTTCAGTTTTCTAGTCTTGCGCAACTTGATTTCTGATAGATGGCGTTTCATAACATCATCTAAGATTTTATAGTTTTTCTCAGTGGCTTCTGGTAGGTTTAATGATTTTATTTCTATTTCTAAGATTTCTATTTCTGATTGTAACTTTGTTGTTTTTCTGTCACAGTTCTCTATTAGTATTAT
Organism: Calotriton arnoldi; assembly: GCA_963921515.1. NCBI lineage: Eukaryota > Metazoa > Chordata > Amphibia > Caudata > Salamandridae > Calotriton > Calotriton arnoldi. Next base: position 310,388 of record CAWUFW010001665.1, read on the forward strand.
CATTAATTTGTTGGAATTGTCTGTTAGTTCCTGTTCCCAGGCTACCAACAGATCCGTATCCAAGTCATCATAGGTGGGTATGATCTGAGACCGGAGCCCCTCGGTATTCTCCGAACTTTAATGTATTGCCGTAGGGTGGCTCCGTCCCACCATTTCGATGCTTCATTCTTACGCAGCCTTTCTAAGCGTATAAACTTATCTTTGAGGCCCTCATTTGTTCTAATAATTGCCCCTGGGATCATTGATGTAGAAGGCATATTATCTGCCCTATTGTTGAAAAGATCATCTGCTTCCTTATCCCTGTTATTCCTCATTGCTTCAAAAGTAGTCATTGTGTACCTAGGCTGCCCTCTATCCTGAACAAAAGTTTTTAAAGAGAGACACGGTGGTATAGATGATAGGGTACAGGCGCACTAGGTAGTTTCACTCATTTATTCCTTAAACATTCCAAAGTAAAGGCGGTGCTGAAGGGTTAGGGAGAACCACCAGCCTCCCCAAGTTCCTGGTAAGGCTAAGAAGCCACAAGACAACGTACTTAATATACCCCAGCACACATATATAATTAAAAAGATGTGTTATTCATCAGTAGTTGATCACATATGAACAAAATAGAAGCGTATCGTTGATTTTCTCCTTCTTTATTCAGTCTTCCAACTGTATTTTCCAATATGTAAAACGTTCCCAAGCCAACACGTGTTTCGTCGCCTCAGTAAAATTATACATGCGACTTGTTCACGGCTAGGTAAAAATGTAATAATATGAAAACTCACGTTAATTTAAATCAACATCCCTATATTTCAATATACACTAACGTACTCCCAGGGAGAGAGAAAACACGCCCCAATAAAACGTGCTTGAATATATATATAGTAATTTAGTGACATTGTAATTTCTGTGTAACAAACAACATAACATTTATAAAATGTTCTACAAATACCGTTTAAAATATTACTTATTTTTATAAAAATATATAAAAACAAACAAAGCAGTGCACGTGACAGTGATAGATTGTGTGATGCAATATAATACTATATGTATCCTTGCCAGAGCCAAAACCATCAACTTCTAATGTCACCCAGTGACAAAAACGTGACTCAACACCACCAAGAAGTCCCACATATTGGGACTGATACATCTAAACTTAATATTAAAAGAAATATATCTCCAAATGTGATAAGCTAACCTGAAAGGTTTCACTGTATTTCAATCTGTGAACAAAACACATAAAATACATATGTTATTCACTAATTTCAAAAAAGAAAGATCCATATGACACCATACAGTATCATGCCTCATGTAAAATCCTATAAAATCAGCCTATTAATACATACTTCCAATGTGGCGAAAATTCCAGGCCACATAAGCCTATGGCGTGGGGTAAACTCCAATATGTCAGTAATTTATCGCACAGACTGCTGAGTGGTGATTGAGTAGCTTCAAAGCCCTGTAGGGCGTTCACGAGTCTCTAGAGGAAAGAAAACAGAATACACCACCTGGCTTAGCCACAGAATATTTTACCCGGTAATCTCCTATCTTGTAGACAGTGCCCCATATAATGCCCATGAAGTGGCAAAATCTAAGCTACATTCTCCAACCTTACTTGAGAGTAGAAAACGCCGTATTTTGAAAAACGTGCCCCACGCCGGTATCCTCGAGTGCGAGTTCCGGCATTGTTATCCAAGCGTCTTAATATGACGCTCCCCTTTGATCACGTGACCACGTCAAAAGCGTGGTCACGTCAAAAAGACATCGAAAACAGACTTCAAACCTCAATGGACTAGAAGCTTGTGTTCAATAAGAAAGGAAAATAAGCGTGCCCCTGTAAATCCACACGGAAACGCGATCTCCATTCCCGGGTCTAAACACCACTATTATGAGAATAAAAACAATGTGTGTGCGCGATGCTTAGGGAGAAAAAATCAATTACACAAATACGTAGTATGTGTAATCTCCCTACTAATATATTTAAAAGAACCCCGTTCATACGATTAATTGTATAAAATTAAATCCCCATATTCGGGATTATTAATTTGTTTTACATATTGATTTAATGTAATTTAAGGCTCTCTATATGGAACCACATGACCCATGCATTAGACTATATCACAAGTGAGTACCCTAAACAACATGCCTCACTATTGAAAAAATGTATATATTGTATAAAATGCAAAGACCCGGCAATAATTGGAACCAGTGCAAAAGAAAAAAGTTTTTTGATCCTTAATCTTCACGAGATTAAGTGATCAATTCGATCGACATAAAATCCTTATTCTCACATCATTTTATTGCAATAGGCTGAAAATGGTAATTTGACCCAGTAAATTGGAGGGCTACTAATAGCTAGTCAACGTAAAAATCAAAGATGAAATAAATCAAAAAGTTCCAGTCCAAATAAAGATAATGCTAGACCAAACTAGTGTCATTATTATGTGTATGTTCTCACTTACTTATTCTAATTATTAATCGTCAGTGTTATTGTATGTAAGTGACATTATTACATCTCAAACAGAGCATTAGATATCCTCCCATTGGTATTTCTATTTCATATACAACAATACAATCAATAGAAATGACAAATCAGATCACATAGGAGGAGCACAGATCATTAAAGCTTAATTCCAGGAGCTAAGTACTAAGCTAGTGCACTTATCTACCCAAGAAATAGTGCATCTCATGATCAATATTCATCCCAATTTCAGTTGTCTTTAATTTGAGAATCCAGGAAGCCTCAATCCTGCGTAATTGAAGTTCTCTATTACCACCCCTTGGATGTCTCTGGATCTGTTCTATCCCGTAAAAGGAGAAATCTTTATGCTGTCCTTGTGCATGGCAGTCTGTGATATGTGTTGCAATAGGGTATCTAAGGTCGCCCTGTTTGACCGCCCTCATGTGTTCCCCAATCCTCTCACGCAATGGTCTTATAGTGCTACCTACATATCTTAAACTGCATCTACATTCTATTATATATACAACAAAATTAGAATTGCAATTTATGTTAGTGGTAATCTTGTGGCATCTGCCATTAGGGCCCTTAAACCCCAGTTTTCTGTTGTCCGCCCATTTACATGCTGTGCAGTGTCCACACCCATAAAAACCCACTGAGCGTTCTGTTAACCAGTTGGAGTTATTTCTTGTTATGGGGTAACTGGGGCTCAATAGATTCCTGAGGCACCTTCCTCTCCTGTACGTAATTTCTGGTCTTCTTTTAATAGCTCCAGTCAAAGTCATGTCCTCTTTGAGAATATGCCAGTGCCTGTTAAGACTTTTGTTCAGGACACTTGAGAGGTTGTTAAAATTCGTAATGAATCTAACTCTAGCATCCTTGCTCCTCTTTTTTTAACTCTCAAAGTATTTTCTCTACCTGTCTTCTCAATCCTTGCCTTCGCCTTCTCTAGTACACATTTGTCATACCCCCGTTGTTTGAAGCGTCGTATCATTGCTTCTGTGCATGCTTTAAACTCAGGTTCTGAACTACAATTGCGTCTTGCCCGCACAAATTCTCCATAGGGGATAGCACTAATCTGGTGGGAGGGATGCGCGCTTGATGCATGTAGGATTGCATTGCTTGCTGTACTCTTGCGGTAAAGTCTACTCTGAATGTGATTGTCCTCTACATACAGTTCTATGTCCAGAAATGCTATTTTTTCTCTGCTAGATTCATATGTAAATCTGATATTCATAATGTTACTATTGAGATGTCTTACGAATTCAACCAGTTTGTCAGTATCTCCTGTCCAGATCATCAGGCAGTCATCAATATATCTACCCCAGAATAAGATGTAATCAGTCCACTTTGTGCCATCAGGGCCCCAGATCCACCTCTCCTCGAGCCAGCCCATGAAGAGGTTGGCATACGAGGGAGAAAATCTGGAACCCATGGCCACTCCTTGTTTCTGTCGAAACCATCTTTCTTTAAATAAAAAGACATTGTTGTCCAGGATCAATTCTATCATTGTGATTAACATTTCTGTGTGTTCCCATGTACTAGCTGATCTTGAACTTAGAATCTTCCTAATGGCTTTCAGTCCACACTCTCTCTGAATGCTCGTATAGAGAGCAGTTACATCTAGCGTAACTAGTGTCATGCTCTCATCCCAAGTTATGTCTGAAAGGAGCCCCAAGACATGCTTTGTGTCTTGTATGAACGACGGTAAATTACTCACCATCGGTTTAAGGAAAACGTCCACGTACTCTGATAATCTCTCAGTGGGGCCCTCGATCCCTGATATTATGGGCCTACCAGGTGGAAAGGGTAGGTTTTTATGTACCTTGGGGAGGGTGTATATACACGGGTATCTGGGTCTATCAACCCGAAGATAGCTGTATTCATCTTGGTTCAAAATGCCCATCCCATGCCATTGTTTAAGATGTTGGTTTACATGGTCTGTTAATTTCCAGATGGGGTTACTAGTCAGGGGTTCATAGCAGTCCAAATCTCCTAGCTGGGATAAGATCTGGTTCTCATAATCTGTGCTGTTCATGATGACAATATTACCCCCTTTGTCCGCTTCTTTAATAGTTAAACTCTCATCCTTTCTTATTTGTCTAAGTGATGACCTCTCCCCTTGTGTAAGATTGTCATTCGTTATATGTGGTCGATGTCTCTTAGAGTCAAATCTGTCCAAGTCATTCAATACCAGTTTGTGAAAGATGTCGATATTATTGCCTGTATGTAAAGTAGGTGTCCATTTTGAGTTAACTTTCAAGCCACTTGTGATCTGTCCATCACTAATTACATTCAGGTCTCTCATAATAATATCAGTAGTAATCACTTCATCTTCACAATCTGTAAGTGACAGCAGCAATCTAGTATCTATTATTTCTTGAATAGTAATTTCACTCAAAGGGTGCAACTGCTGCTCAACATATGGTCTTTTATTATCTTCATTGTACATCATAAAGTGCTTTTTAATTTTTATTTTTCTAACAAATTTGTACAAATCAATTTTTAGATCAACCACATTTCCATTGTTTTTAGGACAAAAACTTAAACCTTTCTTTAGGAGAGACACTTCATCATTCGAAAGGGTTTTATTGGACAGATTAATAATGCTAACATCATCTATTTCCTCTTGTTCCAAGACCTTGTTCTCATTCCTTGTTTCTCTTCCCCTGTTGCCCCCTCTTTTCCCTCTCCTTGTTTTGGGCTTGTCATGGGACGTCGATTTTGCTCCCTGTTGCCTCTCTTGATTCTTAAAACTTCTTTCAAAAAACGGTTCTCATTGCCAGTTGTGTCTGACAGACCGTTTAGCTGCTCTGATTCACTGGAAACTGGTGTATCGAGTGATGTAGTACTGGAACTTGTAGACGCTACAGTTTTTGGTGTAGTGACATCATCTTTGGTTATTAAGTAATCATACTTCTTCGCAAAAGTGAAAATTCTACCATTAAGGTAGTCCACTTCGTCTCTCTTCAGTTTTCTAGTCTTGCGCAACTTGATTTCTGATAGATGGCGTTTCATAACATCATCTAAGATTTTATAGTTTTTCTCAGTGGCTTCTGGTAGGTTTAATGATTTTATTTCTATTTCTAAGATTTCTATTTCTGATTGTAACTTTGTTGTTTTTCTGTCACAGTTCTCTATTAGTATTATCATTAATTTGTTGGAATTGTCTGTTAGTTCCTGTTCCCAGGCTACCAACAGATCCGTATCCAAGTCATCATAGGTGGGTATGATCTGAGACCGGAGCCCCTCGGTATTCTCCGAACTTTAATGTATTGCCGTAGGGTGGCTCCGTCCCACCATTTCGATGCTTCATTCTTACGCAGCCTTTCTAAGCGTATAAACTTATCTTTGAGGCCCTCATTTGTTCTAATAATTGCCCCTGGGATCATTGATGTAGAAGGCATATTATCTGCCCTATTGTTGAAAAGATCATCTGCTTCCTTATCCCTGTTATTCCTCATTGCTTCAAAAGTAGTCATTGTGTACCTAGGCTGCCCTCTATCCTGAACAAAAGTTTTTAAAGAGAGACACGGTGGTATAGATGATAGGGTACAGGCGCACTAGGTAGTTTCACTCATTTATTCCTTAAACATTCCAAAGTAAAGGCGGTGCTGAAGGGTTAGGGAGAACCACCAGCCTCCCCAAGTTCCTGGTAAGGCTAAGAAGCCACAAGACAACGTACTTAATATACCCCAGCACACATATATAATTAAAAAGATGTGTTATTCATCAGTAGTTGATCACATATGAACAAAATAGAAGCGTATCGTTGATTTTCTCCTTCTTTATTCAGTCTTCCAACTGTATTTTCCAATATGTAAAACGTTCCCAAGCCAACACGTGTTTCGTCGCCTCAGTAAAATTATACATGCGACTTGTTCACGGCTAGGTAAAAATGTAATAATATGAAAACTCACGTTAATTTAAATCAACATCCCTATATTTCAATATACACTAACGTACTCCCAGGGAGAGAGAAAACACGCCCCAATAAAACGTGCTTGAATATATATATAGTAATTTAGTGACATTGTAATTTCTGTGTAACAAACAACATAACATTTATAAAATGTTCTACAAATACCGTTTAAAATATTACTTATTTTTATAAAAATATATAAAAACAAACAAAGCAGTGCACGTGACAGTGATAGATTGTGTGATGCAATATAATACTATATGTATCCTTGCCAGAGCCAAAACCATCAACTTCTAATGTCACCCAGTGACAAAAACGTGACTCAACACCACCAAGAAGTCCCACATATTGGGACTGATACATCTAAACTTAATATTAAAAGAAATATATCTCCAAATGTGATAAGCTAACCTGAAAGGTTTCACTGTATTTCAATCTGTGAACAAAACACATAAAATACATATGTTATTCACTAATTTCAAAAAAGAAAGATCCATATGACACCATACAGTATCATGCCTCATGTAAAATCCTATAAAATCAGCCTATTAATACATACTTCCAATGTGGCGAAAATTCCAGGCCACATAAGCCTATGGCGTGGGGTAAACTCCAATATGTCAGTAATTTATCGCACAGACTGCTGAGTGGTGATTGAGTAGCTTCAAAGCCCTGTAGGGCGTTCACGAGTCTCTAGAGGAAAGAAAACAGAATACACCACCTGGCTTAGCCACAGAATATTTTACCCGGTAATCTCCTATCTTGTAGACAGTGCCCCATATAATGCCCATGAAGTGGCAAAATCTAAGCTACATTCTCCAACCTTACTTGAGAGTAGAAAACGCCGTATTTTGAAAAACGTGCCCCACGCCGGTATCCTCGAGTGCGAGTTCCGGCATTGTTATCCAAGCGTCTTAATATGACGCTCCCTTTGATCACGTGACCACGTCAAAAGCGTGGTCACGTCAAAAAGACATCGAAAACAGACTTCAAACCTCAATGGACTAGAAGCTTGTGTTCAATAAGAAAGGAAAATAAGCGTGCCCCTGTAAATCCACACGGAAACGCGATCTCCATTCCCGGGTCTAAACACCACTATTATGAGAATAAAAACAATGTGTGTGCGCGATGCTTAGGGAGAAAAAATCAATTACACAAATACGTAGTATGTGTAATCTCCCTACTAATATATTTAAAAGAACCCCCGTTCATACGATTAATTGTATAAAATTAAATCCCCATATTCGGGATTATTAATTTGTTTTACATATTGATTTAATGTAATTTAAGGCTCTCTATATGGAACCACATGACCCATGCATTAGACTATATCACAAGTGAGTACCCTAAACAACATGCCTCACTATTGAAAAAATGTATATATTGTATAAAATGCAAAGACCCGGCAATAATTGGAACCAGTGCAAAAGAAAAAAGTTTTTTGATCCTTAATCTTCACGAGATTAAGTGATCAATTCGATCGACATAAAATCCTTATTCTCACATCATTTTATTGCAATAGGCTGAAAATGGTAATTTGACCCAGTAAATTGGAGGGCTACTAATAGCTAGTCAACGTAAAAATCAAAGATGAAATAAATCAAAAAGTTCCAGTCCAAATAAAGATAATGCTAGACCAAACTAGTGTCATTATTATGTGTATGTTCTCACTTACTTATTCTAATTATTAATCGTCAGTGTTATTGTATGTAAGTGACATTATTACATCTCAAACAGAGCATTAGATATCCTCCCATTGGTATTTCTATTTCATATACAACAATACAATCAATAGAAATGACAAATCAGATCACATAGGAGGAGCACAGATCATTAAAGCTTAATTCCAGGAGCTAAGTACTAAGCTAGTGCACTTATCTACCCAAGAAATAGTGCATCTCATGATCAATATTCATCCCAATTTCAGTTGTCTTTAATTTGAGAATCCAGGAAGCCTCAATCCTGCGTAATTGAAGTTCTCTATTACCACCCCTTGGATGTCTCTGGATCTGTTCTATCCCGTAAAAGGAGAAATCTTTATGCTGTCCTTGTGCATGGCAGTCTGTGATATGTGTTGCAATAGGGTATCTAAGGTCGCCCTGTTTGACCGCCCTCATGTGTTCCCCAATCCTCTCACGCAATGGTCTTATAGTGCTACCTACATATCTTAAACTGCATCTACATTCTATTATATATACAACAAAATTAGAATTGCAATTTATGTTAGTGGTAATCTTGTGGCATCTGCCATTAGGGCCCTTAAACCCCAGTTTTCTGTTGTCCGCCCATTTACATGCTGTGCAGTGTCCACACCCATAAAAACCCACTGAGCGTTCTGTTAACCAGTTGGAGTTATTTCTTGTTATGGGGTAACTGGGGCTCAATAGATTCCTGAGGCACCTTCCTCTCCTGTACGTAATTTCTGGTCTTCTTTTAATAGCTCCAGTCAAAGTCATGTCCTCTTTGAGAATATGCCAGTGCCTGTTAAGACTTTTGTTCAGGACACTTGAGAGGTTGTTAAAATTCGTAATGAATCTAACTCTAGCATCCTTGCTCCTCTTTTTTTAACTCTCAAAGTATTTTCTCTACCTGTCTTCTCAATCCTTGCCTTCGCCTTCTCTAGTACACATTTGTCATACCCCGTTGTTTGAAGCGTCGTATCATTGCTTCTGTGCATGCTTTAAACTCAGGTTCTGAACTACAATTGCGTCTTGCCCGCACAAATTCTCCATAGGGGATAGCACTAATCTGGTGGGAGGGATGCGCGCTTGATGCATGTAGGATTGCATTGCTTGCTGTACTCTTGCGGTAAAGTCTACTCTGAATGTGATTGTCCTCTACATACAGTTCTATGTCCAGAAATGCTATTTTTTCTCTGCTAGATTCATATGTAAATCTGATATTCATAATGTTACTATTGAGATGTCTTACGAATTCAACCAGTTTGTCAGTATCTCCTGTCCAGATCATCAGGCAGTCATCAATATATCTACCCCAGAATAAGATGTAATCAGTCCACTTTGTGCCATCAGGGCCCCAGATCCACCTCTCCTCGAGCCAGCCCATGAAGAGGTTGGCATACGAGGGAGAAAATCTGGAACCCATGGCCACTCCTTGTTTCTGTCGAAACCATCTTTCTTTAAATAAAAAGACATTGTTGTCCAGGATCAATTCTATCATTGTGATTAACATTTCTGTGTGTTCCCATGTACTAGCTGATCTTGAACTTAGAATCTTCCTAATGGCTTTCAGTCCACACTCTCTCTGAATGCTCGTATAGAGAGCAGTTACATCTAGCGTAACTAGTGTCATGCTCTCATCCCAAGTTATGTCTGAAAGGAGCCCCAAGACATGCTTTGTGTCTTGTATGAACGACGGTAAATTACTCACCATCGGTTTAAGGAAAACGTCCACGTACTCTGATAATCTCTCAGTGGGGCCCTCGATCCCTGATATTATGGGCCTACCAGGTGGAAAGGGTAGGTTTTTATGTACCTTGGGGAGGGTGTATATACACGGGTATCTGGGTCTATCAACCCGAAGATAGCTGTATTCATCTTGGTTCAAAATGCCCATCCCATGCCATTGTTTAAGATGTTGGTTTACATGGTCTGTTAATTTCCAGATGGGGTTACTAGTCAGGGGTTCATAGCAGTCCAAATCTCCTAGCTGGGATAAGATCTGGTTCTCATAATCTGTGCTGTTCATGATGACAATATTACCCCCTTTGTCCGCTTCTTTAATAGTTAAACTCTCATCCTTTCTTATTTGTCTAAGTGATGACCTCTCCCCTTGTGTAAGATTGTCATTCGTTATATGTGGTCGATGTCTCTTAGAGTCAAATCTGTCCAAGTCATTCAATACCAGTTTGTGAAAGATGTCGATATTATTGCCTGTATGTAAAGTAGGTGTCCATTTTGAGTTAACTTTCAAGCCACTTGTGATCTGTCCATCACTAATTACATTCAGGTCTCTCATAATAATATCAGTAGTAATCACTTCATCTTCACAATCTGTAAGTGACAGCAGCAATCTAGTATCTATTATTTCTTGAATAGTAATTTCACTCAAAGGGTGCAACTGCTGCTCAACATATGGTCTTTTATTATCTTCATTGTACATCATAAAGTGCTTTTTAATTTTTATTTTTCTAACAAATTTGTACAAATCAATTTTTAGATCAACCACATTTCCATTGTTTTTAGGACAAAAACTTAAACCTTTCTTTAGGAGAGACACTTCATCATTCGAAAGGGTTTTATTGGACAGATTAATAATGCTAACATCATCTATTTCCTCTTGTTCCAAGACCTTGTTCTCATTCCTTGTTTCTCTTCCCCTGTTGCCCCCTCTTTTCCCTCTCCTTGTTTTGGGCTTGTCATGGGACGTCGATTTTGCTCCCTGTTGCCTCTCTTGATTCTTAAAACTTCTTTCAAAAAACGGTTCTCATTGCCAGTTGTGTCTGACAGACCGTTTAGCTGCTCTGATTCACTGGAAACTGGTGTATCGAGTGATGTAGTACTGGAACTTGTAGACGCTACAGTTTTTGGTGTAGTGACATCATCTTTGGTTATTAAGTAATCATACTTCTTCGCAAAAGTGAAAATTCTACCATTAAGGTAGTCCACTTCGTCTCTCTTCAGTTTTCTAGTCTTGCGCAACTTGATTTCTGATAGATGGCGTTTCATAACATCATCTAAGATTTTATAGTTTTTCTCAGTGGCTTCTGGTAGGTTTAATGATTTTATTTCTATTTCTAAGATTTCTATTTCTGATTGTAACTTTGTTGTTTTTCTGTCACAGTTCTCTATTAGTATTATCATTAATTTGTTGGAATTGTCTGTTAGTTCCTGTTCCCAGGCTACCAACAGATCCGTATCCAAGTCATCATAGGTGGGTATGATCTGAGACCGGAGCCCCCTCGGTATTCTCCGAACTTTAATGTATTGCCGTAGGGTGGCTCCGTCCCACCATTTCGATGCTTCATTCTTACGCAGCCTTTCTAAGCGTATAAACTTATCTTTGAGGCCCTCATTTGTTCTAATAATTGCCCCTGGGATCATTGATGTAGAAGGCATATTATCTGCCCTATTGTTGAAAAGATCATCTGCTTCCTTATCCCTGTTATTCCTCATTGCTTCAAAAGTAGTCATTGTGTACCTAGGCTGCCCTCTATCCTGAACAAAAGTTTTTAAAGAGAGACACGGTGGTATAGATGATAGGGTACAGGCGCACTAGGTAGTTTCACTCATTTATTCCTTAAACATTCCAAAGTAAAGGCGGTGCTGAAGGGTTAGGGAGAACCACCAGCCTCCCCAAGTTCCTGGTAAGGCTAAGAAGCCACAAGACAACGTACTTAATATACCCCAGCACACATATATAATTAAAAAGATGTGTTATTCATCAGTAGTTGATCACATATGAACAAAATAGAAGCGTATCGTTGATTTTCTCCTTCTTTATTCAGTCTTCCAACTGTATTTTCCAATATGTAAAACGTTCCCAAGCCAACACGTGTTTCGTCGCCTCAGTAAAATTATACATGCGACTTGTTCACGGCTAGGTAAAAATGTAATAATATGAAAACTCACGTTAATTTAAATCAACATCCCTATATTTCAATATACACTAACGTACTCCCAGGGAGAGAGAAAACACGCCCCAATAAAACGTGCTTGAATATATATATAGTAATTTAGTGACATTGTAATTTCTGTGTAACAAACAACATAACATTTATAAAATGTTCTACAAATACCGTTTAAAATATTACTTATTTTTATAAAAATATATAAAAACAAACAAAGCAGTGCACGTGACAGTGATAGATTGTGTGATGCAATATAATACTATATGTATCCTTGCCAGAGCCAAAACCATCAACTTCTAATGTCACCCAGTGACAAAACGTGACTCAACACCACCAAGAAGTCCCACATATTGGGACTGATACATCTAAACTTAATATTAAAAGAAATATATCTCCAAATGTGATAAGCTAACCTGAAAGGTTTCACTGTATTTCAATCTGTGAACAAAACACATAAAATACATATGTTATTCACTAATTTCAAAAAAGAAAGATCCATATGACACCATACAGTATCATGCCTCATGTAAAATCCTATAAAATCAGCCTATTAATACATACTTCCAATGTGGCGAAAATTCCAGGCCACATAAGCCTATGGCGTGGGGTAAACTCCAATATGTCAGTAATTTATCGCACAGACTGCTGAGTGGTGATTGAGTAGCTTCAAAGCCCTGTAGGGCGTTCACGAGTCTCTAGAGGAAAGAAAACAGAATACACCACCTGGCTTAGCCACAGAATATTTTACCCGGTAATCTCCTATCTTGTAGACAGTGCCCCATATAATGCCCATGAAGTGGCAAAATCTAAGCTACATTCTCCAACCTTACTTGAGAGTAGAAAACGCCGTATTTTGAAAAACGTGCCCCACGCCGGTATCCTCGAGTGCGAGTTCCGGCATTGTTATCCAAGCGTCTTAATATGACGCTCCCTTTGATCACGTGACCACGTCAAAAGCGTGGTCACGTCAAAAAAGACATCGAAAACAGACTTCAAACCTCAATGGACTAGAAGCTTGTGTTCAATAAGAAAGGAAAATAAGCGTGCCCCTGTAAATCCACACGGAAACGCGATCTCCATTCCCGGGTCTAAACACCACTATTATGAGAATAAAAACAATGTGTGTGCGCGATGCTTAGGGAGAAAAAATCAATTACACAAATACGTAGTATGTGTAATCTCCCTACTAATATATTTAAAAGAACCCCCGTTCATACGATTAATTGTATAAAATTAAATCCCCATATTCGGGATTATTAATTTGTTTTACATATTGATTTAATGTAATTTAAGGCTCTCTATATGGAACCACATGACCCATGCATTAGACTATATCACAAGTGAGTACCCTAAACAACATGCCTCACTATTGAAAAAATGTATATATTGTATAAAATGCAAAGACCCGGCAATAATTGGAACCAGTGCAAAAGAAAAAGTTTTTTGATCCTTAATCTTCACGAGATTAAGTGATCAATTCGATCGACATAAAATCCTTATTCTCACATCATTTTATTGCAATAGGCTGAAAATGGTAATTTGACCCAGTAAATTGGAGGGCTACTAATAGCTAGTCAACGTAAAAATCAAAGATGAAATAAATCAAAAAGTTCCAGTCCAAATAAAGATAATGCTAGACCAAACTAGTGTCATTATTATGTGTATGTTCTCACTTACTTATTCTAATTATTAATCGTCAGTGTTATTGTATGTAAGTGACATTATTACATCTCAAACAGAGCATTAGATATCCTCCCATTGGTATTTCTATTTCATATACAACAATACAATCAATAGAAATGACAAATCAGATCACATAGGAGGAGCACAGATCATTAAAGCTTAATTCCAGGAGCTAAGTACTAAACTAGTGCACTTATCTACCCAAGAAATAGTGCATCTCATGTGGGTTTTTATGGGTGTGGACACTGCACAGCATGTAAATGGGCGGACAACAGAAAACTGGGGTTTAAGGGCCCTAATGGCAGATGCCACAAGATTACCACTAACATAAATTGCAATTCTAATTTTGTTGTATATATAATAGAATGTAGATGCAGTTTAAGATATGTAGGTAGCACTATAAGACCATTGCGTGAGAGGATTGGGGAACACATGAGGGCGGTCAAACAGGGCGACCTTAGATACCCTATTGCAACACATATCACAGACTGCCATGCACAAGGACAGCATAAAGATTTCTCCTTTTACGGGATAGAACAGATCCAGAGACATCCAAGGGGTGGTAATAGAGAACTTCAATTACGCAGGATTGAGGCTTCCTGGATTCTCAAATTAAAGACAACTGAAATTGGGATGAATATTGATCATGAGATGCACTATTTCTTGGGTAGATAAGTGCACTAGCTTAGTACTTAGCTCCTGGAATTAAGCTTTAATGATCTGTGCTCCTCCTATGTGATCTGATTTGTCATTTCTATTGATTGTATTGTTGTATATGAAATAGAAATACCAATGGGAGGATATCTAATGCTCTGTTTGAGATGTAATAATGTCACTTACATACAATAACACTGACGATTAATAATTAGAATAAGTAAGTGAGAACATACACATAATAATGACACTAGTTTGGTCTAGCATTATCTTTATTTGGACTGGAACTTTTTGATTTATTTCATCTTTGATTTTTACGTTGACTAGCTATTAGTAGCCCTCCAATTTACTGGGTCAAATTACCATTTTCAGCCTATTGCAATAAAATGATGTGAGAATAAGGATTTTATGTCGATCGAATTGATCACTTAATCTCGTGAAGATTAAGGATCAAAAAACTTTTCTTTTGCACTGGTTCCAATTATTGCCGGGTCTTTGCATTTTATACAATATATACATTTTTTCAATAGTGAGGCATGTTGTTTAGGGTACTCACTTGTGATATAGTCTAATGCATGGGTCATGTGGTTCCATATAGAGAGCCTTAAATTACATTAAATCAATATGTAAAACAAATTAATAATCCCGAATATGGGGATTTAATTTTATACAATTAATCGTATGAACGGGGGTTCTTTTAAATATATTAGTAGGGAGATTACACATACTACGTATTTGTGTAATTGATTTTTTCTCCCTAAGCATCGCGCACACACATTGTTTTTATTCTCATAATAGTGGTGTTTAGACCCGGGAATGGAGATCGCGTTTCCGTGTGGATTTACAGGGGCACGCTTATTTTCCTTTCTTATTGAACACAAGCTTCTAGTCCATTGAGGTTTGAAGTCTGTTTTCGATGTCTTTTTTGACGTGACCACGCTTTTGACGTGGTCACGTGATCAAAGGGAGCGTCATATTAAGACGCTTGGATAACAATGCCGGAACTCGCACTCGAGGATACCGGCGTGGGGCACGTTTTTTCAAAATACGGCGTTTTCTACTCTCAAGTAAGGTTGGAGAATGTAGCTTAGATTTTGCCACTTCATGGGCATTATATGGGGCACTGTCTACAAGATAGGAGATTACCGGGTAAAATATTCTGTGGCTAAGCCAGGTGGTGTATTCTGTTTTCTTTCCTCTAGAGACTCGTGAACGCCCTACAGGGCTTTGAAGCTACTCAATCACCACTCAGCAGTCTGTGCGATAAATTACTGACATATTGGAGTTTACCCCACGCCATAGGCTTATGTGGCCTGGAATTTTCGCCACATTGGAAGTATGTATTAATAGGCTGATTTTATAGGATTTTACATGAGGCATGATACTGTATGGTGTCATATGGATCTTTCTTTTTTGAAATTAGTGAATAACATATGTATTTTATGTGTTTTGTTCACAGATTGAAATACAGTGAAACCTTTCAGGTTAGCTTATCACATTTGGAGATATATTTCTTTTAATATTAAGTTTAGATGTATCAGTCCCAATATGTGGGACTTCTTGGTGGTGTTGAGTCACGTTTTTGTCACTGGGTGACATTAGAAGTTGATGGTTTTGGCTCTGGCAAGGATACATATAGTATTATATTGCATCACACAATCTATCACTGTCACGTGCACTGCTTTGTTTGTTTTTATATATTTTTATAAAAATAAGTAATATTTTAAACGGTATTTGTAGAACATTTTATAAATGTTATGTTGTTTGTTACACAGAAATTACAATGTCACTAAATTACTATATATATATTCAAGCACGTTTTATTGGGGCGTGTTTTCTCTCTCCCTGGGAGTACGTTAGTGTATATTGAAATATAGGGATGTTGATTTAAATTAACGTGAGTTTTCATATTATTACATTTTTACCTAGCCGTGAACAAGTCGCATGTATAATTTTACTGAGGCGACGAAACACGTGTTGGCTTGGGAACGTTTTACATATTGGAAAATACAGTTGGAAGACTGAATAAAGAAGGAGAAAATCAACGATACGCTTCTATTTTGTTCATATGTGATCAACTACTGATGAATAACACATCTTTTTAATTATATATGTGTGCTGGGGTATATTAAGTACGTTGTCTTGTGGCTTCTTAGCCTTACCAGGAACTTGGGGAGGCTGGTGGTTCTCCCTAACCCTTCAGCACCGCCTTTACTTTGGAATGTTTAAGGAATAAATGAGTGAAACTACCTAGTGCGCCTGTACCCTATCATCTATACCACCGTGTCTCTCTTTAAAAACTTTTGTTCAGGATAGAGGGCAGCCTAGGTACACAATGACTACTTTTGAAGCAATGAGGAATAACAGGGATAAGGAAGCAGATGATCTTTTCAACAATAGGGCAGATAATATGCCTTCTACATCAATGATCCCAGGGGCAATTATTAGAACAAATGAGGGCCTCAAAGATAAGTTTATACGCTTAGAAAGGCTGCGTAAGAATGAAGCATCGAAATGGTGGGACGGAGCCACCCTACGGCAATACATTAAAGTTCGGAGAATACCGAGGGGCTCCGGTCTCAGATCATACCCACCTATGATGACTTGGATACGGATCTGTTGGTAGCCTGGGAACAGGAACTAACAGACAATTCCAACAAATTAATGATAATACTAATAGAGAACTGTGACAGAAAAACAACAAAGTTACAATCAGAAATAGAAATCTTAGAAATAGAAATAAAATCATTAAACCTACCAGAAGCCACTGAGAAAAACTATAAAATCTTAGATGATGTTATGAAACGCCATCTATCAGAAATCAAGTTGCGCAAGACTAGAAAACTGAAGAGAGACGAAGTGGACTACCTTAATGGTAGAATTTTCACTTTTGCGAAGAAGTATGATTACTTAATAACCAAAGATGATGTCACTACACCAAAAACTGTAGCGTCTACAAGTTCCAGTACTACATCACTCGATACACCAGTTTCCAGTGAATCAGAGCAGCTAAACGGTCTGTCAGACACAACTGGCAATGAGAACCGTTTTTTGAAAGAAGTTTTAAGAATCAAGAGAGGCAACAGGGAGCAAAATCGACGTCCCATGACAAGCCCAAAACAAGGAGAGGGAAAAGAGGGGGCAACAGGGGAAGAGAAACAAGGAATGAGAACAAGGTCTTGGAACAAGAGGAAATAGATGATGTTAGCATTATTAATCTGTCCAATAAAACCCTTTCGAATGATGAAGTGTCTCTCCTAAAGAAAGGTTTAAGTTTTTGTCCTAAAAACAATGGAAATGTGGTTGATCTAAAAATTGATTTGTACAAATTTGTTAGAAAAATAAAAATTAAAAAGCACTTTATGATGTACAATGAAGATAATAAAAGACCATATGTTGAGCAGCAGTTGCACCCTTTGAGTGAAATTACTATTCAAGAAATAATAGATACTAGATTGCTGCTGTCACTTACAGATTGTGAAGATGAAGTGATTACTACTGATATTATTATGAGAGACCTGAATGTAATTAGTGATGGACAGATCACAAGTGGCTTGAAAGTTAACTCAAAATGGACACCTACTTTACATACAGGCAATAATATCGACATCTTTCACAAACTGGTATTGAATGACTTGGACAGATTTGACTCTAAGAGACATCGACCACATATAACGAATGACAATCTTACACAAGGGGAGAGGTCATCACTTAGACAAATAAGAAAGGATGAGAGTTTAACTATTAAAGAAGCGGACAAAGGGGGTAATATTGTCATCATGAACAGCACAGATTATGAGAACCAGATCTTATCCCAGCTAGGAGATTTGGACTGCTATGAACCCCTGACTAGTAACCCCATCTGGAAATTAACAGACCATGTAAACCAACATCTTAAACAATGGCATGGGATGGGCATTTTGAACCAAGATGAATACAGCTATCTTCGGGTTGATAGACCCAGATACCCGTGTATATACACCCTCCCCAAGGTACATAAAAACCTACCCTTTCCACCTGGTAGGCCCATAATATCAGGGATCGAGGGCCCCACTGAGAGATTATCAGAGTACGTGGACGTTTTCCTTAAACCGATGGTGAGTAATTTACCGTCGTTCATACAAGACACAAAGCATGTCTTGGGGCTCCTTTCAGACATAACTTGGGATGAGAGCATGACACTAGTTACGCTAGATGTAACTGCTCTCTATACGAGCATTCAGAGAGAGTGTGGACTGAAAGCCATTAGGAAGATTCTAAGTTCAAGATCAGCTAGTACATGGGAACACACAGAAATGTTAATCACAATGATAGAATTGATCCTGGACAACAATGTCTTTTTATTTAAAGAAAGATGGTTTCGACAGAAACAAGGAGTGGCCATGGGTTCCAGATTTTCTCCCTCGTATGCCAACCTCTTCATGGGCTGGCTCGAGGAGAGGTGGATCTGGGGCCCTGATGGCACAAAGTGGACTGATTACATCTTATTCTGGGGTAGATATATTGATGACTGCCTGATGATCTGGACAGGAGATACTGACAAACTGGTTGAATTCGTAAGACATCTCAATAGTAACATTATGAATATCAGATTTACATATGAATCTAGCAGAGAAAAAATAGCATTTCTGGACATAGAACTGTATGTAGAGGACAATCACATTCAGAGTAGACTTTACCGCAAGAGTACAGCAAGCAATGCAATCCTACATGCATCAAGCGCGCATCCCTCCCACCAGATTAGTGCTATCCCCTATGGAGAATTTGTGCGGGCAAGACGCAATTGTAGTTCAGAACCTGAGTTTAAAGCATGCACAGAAGCAATGATACGACGCTTCAAACAACGGGGGTATGACAAATGTGTACTAGAGAAGGCGAAGGCAAGGATTGAGAAGACAGGTAGAGAAAATACTTTGAGAGTTAAAAAAGAGGAGCAAGGATGCTAGAGTTAGATTCATTACGAATTTTAACAACCTCTCAAGTGTCCTGAACAAAAGTCTTAACAGGCACTGGCATATTCTCAAAGAGGACATGACTTTGACTGGAGCTATTAAAAGAAGACCAGAAATTACGTACAGGAGAGGAAGGTGCCTCAGGAATCTATTGAGCCCCAGTTACCCCATAACAAGAAATAACTCCAACTGGTTAACAGAACGCTCAGTGGGTTTTTATGGGTGTGGACACTGCACAGCATGTAAATGGGCGGACAACAGAAAACTGGGGTTTAAGGGCCCTAATGGCAGATGCCACAAGATTACCACTAACATAAATTGCAATTCTAATTTTGTTGTATATATAATAGAATGTAGATGCAGTTTAAGATATGTAGGTAGCACTATAAGACCATTGCGTGAGAGGATTGGGGAACACATGAGGGCGGTCAAACAGGGCGACCTTAGATACCCTATTGCAACACATATCACAGACTGCCATGCACAAGGACAGCATAAAGATTTCTCCTTTTACGGGATAGAACAGATCCAGAGACATCCAAGGGGTGGTAATAGAGAACTTCAATTACGCAGGATTGAGGCTTCCTGGATTCTCAAATTAAAGACAACTGAAATTGGGATGAATATTGATCATGAGATGCACTATTTCTTGGGTAGATAAGTGCACTAGCTTAGTACTTAGCTCCTGGAATTAAGCTTTAATGATCTGTGCTCCTCCTATGTGATCTGATTTGTCATTTCTATTGATTGTATTGTTGTATATGAAATAGAAATACCAATGGGAGGATATCTAATGCTCTGTTTGAGATGTAATAATGTCACTTACATACAATAACACTGACGATTAATAATTAGAATAAGTAAGTGAGAACATACACATAATAATGACACTAGTTTGGTCTAGCATTATCTTTATTTGGACTGGAACTTTTTGATTTATTTCATCTTTGATTTTTACGTTGACTAGCTATTAGTAGCCCTCCAATTTACTGGGTCAAATTACCATTTTCAGCCTATTGCAATAAAATGATGTGAGAATAAGGATTTTATGTCGATCGAATTGATCACTTAATCTCGTGAAGATTAAGGATCAAAAAACTTTTTCTTTTGCACTGGTTCCAATTATTGCCGGGTCTTTGCATTTTATACAATATATACATTTTTTCAATAGTGAGGCATGTTGTTTAGGGTACTCACTTGTGATATAGTCTAATGCATGGGTCATGTGGTTCCATATAGAGAGCCTTAAATTACATTAAATCAATATGTAAAACAAATTAATAATCCCGAATATGGGGATTTAATTTTATACAATTAATCGTATGAACGGGGGTTCTTTTAAATATATTAGTAGGGAGATTACACATACTACGTATTTGTGTAATTGATTTTTTCTCCCTAAGCATCGCGCACACACATTGTTTTTATTCTCATAATAGTGGTGTTTAGACCCGGGAATGGAGATCGCGTTTCCGTGTGGATTTACAGGGGCACGCTTATTTTCCTTTCTTATTGAACACAAGCTTCTAGTCCATTGAGGTTTGAAGTCTGTTTTCGATGTCTTTTTGACGTGACCACGCTTTTGACGTGGTCACGTGATCAAAGGGAGCGTCATATTAAGACGCTTGGATAACAATGCCGGAACTCGCACTCGAGGATACCGGCGTGGGGCACGTTTTTCAAAATACGGCGTTTTCTACTCTCAAGTAAGGTTGGAGAATGTAGCTTAGATTTTGCCACTTCATGGGCATTATATGGGGCACTGTCTACAAGATAGGAGATTACCGGGTAAAATATTCTGTGGCTAAGCCAGGTGGTGTATTCTGTTTTCTTTCCTCTAGAGACTCGTGAACGCCCTACAGGGCTTTGAAGCTACTCAATCACCACTCAGCAGTCTGTGCGATAAATTACTGACATATTGGAGTTTACCCCACGCCATAGGCTTATGTGGCCTGGAATTTTCGCCACATTGGAAGTATGTATTAATAGGCTGATTTTATAGGATTTTACATGAGGCATGATACTGTATGGTGTCATATGGATCTTTCTTTTTTGAAATTAGTGAATAACATATGTATTTTATGTGTTTTGTTCACAGATTGAAATACAGTGAAACCTTTCAGGTTAGCTTATCACATTTGGAGATATATTTCTTTTAATATTAAGTTTAGATGTATCAGTCCCAATATGTGGGACTTCTTGGTGGTGTTGAGTCACGTTTTTGTCACTGGGTGACATTAGAAGTTGATGGTTTTGGCTCTGGCAAGGATACATATAGTATTATATTGCATCACACAATCTATCACTGTCACGTGCACTGCTTTGTTTGTTTTTATATATTTTTATAAAAATAAGTAATATTTTAAACGGTATTTGTAGAACATTTTATAAATGTTATGTTGTTTGTTACACAGAAATTACAATGTCACTAAATTACTATATATATATTCAAGCACGTTTTATTGGGGCGTGTTTTCTCTCTCCCTGGGAGTACGTTAGTGTATATTGAAATATAGGGATGTTGATTTAAATTAACGTGAGTTTTCATATTATTACATTTTTACCTAGCCGTGAACAAGTCGCATGTATAATTTTACTGAGGCGACGAAACACGTGTTGGCTTGGGAACGTTTTACATATTGGAAAATACAGTTGGAAGACTGAATAAAGAAGGAGAAAATCAACGATACGCTTCTATTTTGTTCATATGTGATCAACTACTGATGAATAACACATCTTTTTAATTATATATGTGTGCTGGGGTATATTAAGTACGTTGTCTTGTGGCTTCTTAGCCTTACCAGGAACTTGGGGAGGCTGGTGGTTCTCCCTAACCCTTCAGCACCGCCTTTACTTTGGAATGTTTAAGGAATAAATGAGTGAAACTACCTAGTGCGCCTGTACCCTATCATCTATACCACCGTGTCTCTCTTTAAAAACTTTTGTTCAGGATAGAGGGCAGCCTAGGTACACAATGACTACTTTTGAAGCAATGAGGAATAACAGGGATAAGGAAGCAGATGATCTTTTCAACAATAGGGCAGATAATATGCCTTCTACATCAATGATCCCAGGGGCAATTATTAGAACAAATGAGGGCCTCAAAGATAAGTTTATACGCTTAGAAAGGCTGCGTAAGAATGAAGCATCGAAATGGTGGGACGGAGCCACCCTACGGCAATACATTAAAGTTCGGAGAATACCGAGGGGCTCCGGTCTCAGATCATACCCACCTATGATGACTTGGATACGGATCTGTTGGTAGCCTGGGAACAGGAACTAACAGACAATTCCAACAAATTAATGATAATACTAATAGAGAACTGTGACAGAAAAACAACAAAGTTACAATCAGAAATAGAAATCTTAGAAATAGAAATAAAATCATTAAACCTACCAGAAGCCACTGAGAAAAACTATAAAATCTTAGATGATGTTATGAAACGCCATCTATCAGAAATCAAGTTGCGCAAGACTAGAAAACTGAAGAGAGACGAAGTGGACTACCTTAATGGTAGAATTTTCACTTTTGCGAAGAAGTATGATTACTTAATAACCAAAGATGATGTCACTACACCAAAAACTGTAGCGTCTACAAGTTCCAGTACTACATCACTCGATACACCAGTTTCCAGTGAATCAGAGCAGCTAAACGGTCTGTCAGACACAACTGGCAATGAGAACCGTTTTTTGAAAGAAGTTTTAAGAATCAAGAGAGGCAACAGGGAGCAAAATCGACGTCCCATGACAAGCCCAAAACAAGGAGAGGGAAAAGAGGGGGCAACAGGGGAAGAGAAACAAGGAATGAGAACAAGGTCTTGGAACAAGAGGAAATAGATGATGTTAGCATTATTAATCTGTCCAATAAAACCCTTTCGAATGATGAAGTGTCTCTCCTAAAGAAAGGTTTAAGTTTTTGTCCTAAAAACAATGGAAATGTGGTTGATCTAAAAATTGATTTGTACAAATTTGTTAGAAAAATAAAAATTAAAAAGCACTTTATGATGTACAATGAAGATAATAAAAGACCATATGTTGAGCAGCAGTTGCACCCTTTGAGTGAAATTACTATTCAAGAAATAATAGATACTAGATTGCTGCTGTCACTTACAGATTGTGAAGATGAAGTGATTACTACTGATATTATTATGAGAGACCTGAATGTAATTAGTGATGGACAGATCACAAGTGGCTTGAAAGTTAACTCAAAATGGACACCTACTTTACATACAGGCAATAATATCGACATCTTTCACAAACTGGTATTGAATGACTTGGACAGATTTGACTCTAAGAGACATCGACCACATATAACGAATGACAATCTTACACAAGGGGAGAGGTCATCACTTAGACAAATAAGAAAGGATGAGAGTTTAACTATTAAAGAAGCGGACAAAGGGGGTAATATTGTCATCATGAACAGCACAGATTATGAGAACCAGATCTTATCCCAGCTAGGAGATTTGGACTGCTATGAACCCCTGACTAGTAACCCCATCTGGAAATTAACAGACCATGTAAACCAACATCTTAAACAATGGCATGGGATGGGCATTTTGAACCAAGATGAATACAGCTATCTTCGGGTTGATAGACCCAGATACCCGTGTATATACACCCTCCCCAAGGTACATAAAAACCTACCCTTTCCACCTGGTAGGCCCATAATATCAGGGATCGAGGGCCCCACTGAGAGATTATCAGAGTACGTGGACGTTTTCCTTAAACCGATGGTGAGTAATTTACCGTCGTTCATACAAGACACAAAGCATGTCTTGGGGCTCCTTTCAGACATAACTTGGGATGAGAGCATGACACTAGTTACGCTAGATGTAACTGCTCTCTATACGAGCATTCAGAGAGAGTGTGGACTGAAAGCCATTAGGAAGATTCTAAGTTCAAGATCAGCTAGTACATGGGAACACACAGAAATGTTAATCACAATGATAGAATTGATCCTGGACAACAATGTCTTTTTATTTAAAGAAAGATGGTTTCGACAGAAACAAGGAGTGGCCATGGGTTCCAGATTTTCTCCCTCGTATGCCAACCTCTTCATGGGCTGGCTCGAGGAGAGGTGGATCTGGGGCCCTGATGGCACAAAGTGGACTGATTACATCTTATTCTGGGGTAGATATATTGATGACTGCCTGATGATCTGGACAGGAGATACTGACAAACTGGTTGAATTCGTAAGACATCTCAATAGTAACATTATGAATATCAGATTTACATATGAATCTAGCAGAGAAAAAATAGCATTTCTGGACATAGAACTGTATGTAGAGGACAATCACATTCAGAGTAGACTTTACCGCAAGAGTACAGCAAGCAATGCAATCCTACATGCATCAAGCGCGCATCCCTCCCACCAGATTAGTGCTATCCCCTATGGAGAATTTGTGCGGGCAAGACGCAATTGTAGTTCAGAACCTGAGTTTAAAGCATGCACAGAAGCAATGATACGACGCTTCAAACAACGGGGGTATGACAAATGTGTACTAGAGAAGGCGAAGGCAAGGATTGAGAAGACAGGTAGAGAAAATACTTTGAGAGTTAAAAAAAGAGGAGCAAGGATGCTAGAGTTAGATTCATTACGAATTTTAACAACCTCTCAAGTGTCCTGAACAAAAGTCTTAACAGGCACTGGCATATTCTCAAAGAGGACATGACTTTGACTGGAGCTATTAAAAGAAGACCAGAAATTACGTACAGGAGAGGAAGGTGCCTCAGGAATCTATTGAGCCCCAGTTACCCCATAACAAGAAATAACTCCAACTGGTTAACAGAACGCTCAGTGGGTTTTTATGGGTGTGGACACTGCACAGCATGTAAATGGGCGGACAACAGAAAACTGGGGTTTAAGGGCCCTAATGGCAGATGCCACAAGATTACCACTAACATAAATTGCAATTCTAATTTTGTTGTATATATAATAGAATGTAGATGCAGTTTAAGATATGTAGGTAGCACTATAAGACCATTGCGTGAGAGGATTGGGGAACACATGAGGGCGGTCAAACAGGGCGACCTTAGATACCCTATTGCAACACATATCACAGACTGCCATGCACAAGGACAGCATAAAGATTTCTCCTTTTACGGGATAGAACAGATCCAGAGACATCCAAGGGGTGGTAATAGAGAACTTCAATTACGCAGGATTGAGGCTTCCTGGATTCTCAAATTAAAGACAACTGAAATTGGGATGAATATTGATCATGAGATGCACTATTTCTTGGGTAGATAAGTGCACTAGCTTAGTACTTAGCTCCTGGAATTAAGCTTTAATGATCTGTGCTCCTCCTATGTGATCTGATTTGTCATTTCTATTGATTGTATTGTTGTATATGAAATAGAAATACCAATGGGAGGATATCTAATGCTCTGTTTGAGATGTAATAATGTCACTTACATACAATAACACTGACGATTAATAATTAGAATAAGTAAGTGAGAACATACACATAATAATGACACTAGTTTGGTCTAGCATTATCTTTATTTGGACTGGAACTTTTTGATTTATTTCATCTTTGATTTTTACGTTGACTAGCTATTAGTAGCCCTCCAATTTACTGGGTCAAATTACCATTTTCAGCCTATTGCAATAAAATGATGTGAGAATAAGGATTTTATGTCGATCGAATTGATCACTTAATCTCGTGAAGATTAAGGATCAAAAAACTTTTTCTTTTGCACTGGTTCCAATTATTGCCGGGTCTTTGCATTTTATACAATATATACATTTTTTCAATAGTGAGGCATGTTGTTTAGGGTACTCACTTGTGATATAGTCTAATGCATGGGTCATGTGGTTCCATATAGAGAGCCTTAAATTACATTAAATCAATATGTAAAACAAATTAATAATCCCGAATATGGGGATTTAATTTTATACAATTAATCGTATGAACGGGGGTTCTTTTAAATATATTAGTAGGGAGATTACACATACTACGTATTTGTGTAATTGATTTTTTCTCCCTAAGCATCGCGCACACACATTGTTTTTATTCTCATAATAGTGGTGTTTAGACCCGGGAATGGAGATCGCGTTTCCGTGTGGATTTACAGGGGCACGCTTATTTTCCTTTCTTATTGAACACAAGCTTCTAGTCCATTGAGGTTTGAAGTCTGTTTTCGATGTCTTTTTGACGTGACCACGCTTTTTGACGTGGTCACGTGATCAAAGGGAGCGTCATATTAAGACGCTTGGATAACAATGCCGGAACTCGCACTCGAGGATACCGGCGTGGGGCACGTTTTTCAAAATACGGCGTTTTCTACTCTCAAGTAAGGTTGGAGAATGTAGCTTAGATTTTGCCACTTCATGGGCATTATATGGGGCACTGTCTACAAGATAGGAGATTACCGGGTAAAATATTCTGTGGCTAAGCCAGGTGGTGTATTCTGTTTTCTTTCCTCTAGAGACTCGTGAACGCCCTACAGGGCTTTGAAGCTACTCAATCACCACTCAGCAGTCTGTGCGATAAATTACTGACATATTGGAGTTTACCCCACGCCATAGGCTTATGTGGCCTGGAATTTTCGCCACATTGGAAGTATGTATTAATAGGCTGATTTTATAGGATTTTACATGAGGCATGATACTGTATGGTGTCATATGGATCTTTCTTTTTTGAAATTAGTGAATAACATATGTATTTTATGTGTTTTGTTCACAGATTGAAATACAGTGAAACCTTTCAGGTTAGCTTATCACATTTGGAGATATATTTCTTTTAATATTAAGTTTAGATGTATCAGTCCCAATATGTGGGACTTCTTGGTGGTGTTGAGTCACGTTTTTGTCACTGGGTGACATTAGAAGTTGATGGTTTTGGCTCTGGCAAGGATACATATAGTATTATATTGCATCACACAATCTATCACTGTCACGTGCACTGCTTTGTTTGTTTTTATATATTTTTATAAAAATAAGTAATATTTTAAACGGTATTTGTAGAACATTTTATAAATGTTATGTTGTTTGTTACACAGAAATTACAATGTCACTAAATTACTATATATATATTCAAGCACGTTTTATTGGGGCGTGTTTTCTCTCTCCCTGGGAGTACGTTAGTGTATATTGAAATATAGGGATGTTGATTTAAATTAACGTGAGTTTTCATATTATTACATTTTTACCTAGCCGTGAACAAGTCGCATGTATAATTTTACTGAGGCGACGAAACACGTGTTGGCTTGGGAACGTTTTACATATTGGAAAATACAGTTGGAAGACTGAATAAAGAAGGAGAAAATCAACGATACGCTTCTATTTTGTTCATATGTGATCAACTACTGATGAATAACACATCTTTTTAATTATATATGTGTGCTGGGGTATATTAAGTACGTTGTCTTGTGGCTTCTTAGCCTTACCAGGAACTTGGGGAGGCTGGTGGTTCTCCCTAACCCTTCAGCACCGCCTTTACTTTGGAATGTTTAAGGAATAAATGAGTGAAACTACCTAGTGCGCCTGTACCCTATCATCTATACCACCGTGTCTCTCTTTAAAAACTTTTGTTCAGGATAGAGGGCAGCCTAGGTACACAATGACTACTTTTGAAGCAATGAGGAATAACAGGGATAAGGAAGCAGATGATCTTTTCAACAATAGGGCAGATAATATGCCTTCTACATCAATGATCCCAGGGGCAATTATTAGAACAAATGAGGGCCTCAAAGATAAGTTTATACGCTTAGAAAGGCTGCGTAAGAATGAAGCATCGAAATGGTGGGACGGAGCCACCCTACGGCAATACATTAAAGTTCGGAGAATACCGAGGGGCTCCGGTCTCAGATCATACCCACCTATGATGACTTGGATACGGATCTGTTGGTAGCCTGGGAACAGGAACTAACAGACAATTCCAACAAATTAATGATAATACTAATAGAGAACTGTGACAGAAAAACAACAAAGTTACAATCAGAAATAGAAATCTTAGAAATAGAAATAAAATCATTAAACCTACCAGAAGCCACTGAGAAAAACTATAAAATCTTAGATGATGTTATGAAACGCCATCTATCAGAAATCAAGTTGCGCAAGACTAGAAAACTGAAGAGAGACGAAGTGGACTACCTTAATGGTAGAATTTTCACTTTTGCGAAGAAGTATGATTACTTAATAACCAAAGATGATGTCACTACACCAAAAACTGTAGCGTCTACAAGTTCCAGTACTACATCACTCGATACACCAGTTTCCAGTGAATCAGAGCAGCTAAACGGTCTGTCAGACACAACTGGCAATGAGAACCGTTTTTTGAAAGAAGTTTTAAGAATCAAGAGAGGCAACAGGGAGCAAAATCGACGTCCCATGACAAGCCCAAAACAAGGAGAGGGAAAAGAGGGGGCAACAGGGGAAGAGAAACAAGGAATGAGAACAAGGTCTTGGAACAAGAGGAAATAGATGATGTTAGCATTATTAATCTGTCCAATAAAACCCTTTCGAATGATGAAGTGTCTCTCCTAAAGAAAGGTTTAAGTTTTTGTCCTAAAAACAATGGAAATGTGGTTGATCTAAAAATTGATTTGTACAAATTTGTTAGAAAAATAAAAATTAAAAAGCACTTTATGATGTACAATGAAGATAATAAAAGACCATATGTTGAGCAGCAGTTGCACCCTTTGAGTGAAATTACTATTCAAGAAATAATAGATACTAGATTGCTGCTGTCACTTACAGATTGTGAAGATGAAGTGATTACTACTGATATTATTATGAGAGACCTGAATGTAATTAGTGATGGACAGATCACAAGTGGCTTGAAAGTTAACTCAAAATGGACACCTACTTTACATACAGGCAATAATATCGACATCTTTCACAAACTGGTATTGAATGACTTGGACAGATTTGACTCTAAGAGACATCGACCACATATAACGAATGACAATCTTACACAAGGGGAGAGGTCATCACTTAGACAAATAAGAAAGGATGAGAGTTTAACTATTAAAGAAGCGGACAAAGGGGGTAATATTGTCATCATGAACAGCACAGATTATGAGAACCAGATCTTATCCCAGCTAGGAGATTTGGACTGCTATGAACCCCTGACTAGTAACCCCATCTGGAAATTAACAGACCATGTAAACCAACATCTTAAACAATGGCATGGGATGGGCATTTTGAACCAAGATGAATACAGCTATCTTCGGGTTGATAGACCCAGATACCCGTGTATATACACCCTCCCCAAGGTACATAAAAACCTACCCTTTCCACCTGGTAGGCCCATAATATCAGGGATCGAGGGCCCCACTGAGAGATTATCAGAGTACGTGGACGTTTTCCTTAAACCGATGGTGAGTAATTTACCGTCGTTCATACAAGACACAAAGCATGTCTTGGGGCTCCTTTCAGACATAACTTGGGATGAGAGCATGACACTAGTTACGCTAGATGTAACTGCTCTCTATACGAGCATTCAGAGAGAGTGTGGACTGAAAGCCATTAGGAAGATTCTAAGTTCAAGATCAGCTAGTACATGGGAACACACAGAAATGTTAATCACAATGATAGAATTGATCCTGGACAACAATGTCTTTTTATTTAAAGAAAGATGGTTTCGACAGAAACAAGGAGTGGCCATGGGTTCCAGATTTTCTCCCTCGTATGCCAACCTCTTCATGGGCTGGCTCGAGGAGAGGTGGATCTGGGGCCCTGATGGCACAAAGTGGACTGATTACATCTTATTCTGGGGTAGATATATTGATGACTGCCTGATGATCTGGACAGGAGATACTGACAAACTGGTTGAATTCGTAAGACATCTCAATAGTAACATTATGAATATCAGATTTACATATGAATCTAGCAGAGAAAAAATAGCATTTCTGGACATAGAACTGTATGTAGAGGACAATCACATTCAGAGTAGACTTTACCGCAAGAGTACAGCAAGCAATGCAATCCTACATGCATCAAGCGCGCATCCCTCCCACCAGATTAGTGCTATCCCCTATGGAGAATTTGTGCGGGCAAGACGCAATTGTAGTTCAGAACCTGAGTTTAAAGCATGCACAGAAGCAATGATACGACGCTTCAAACAACGGGGGTATGACAAATGTGTACTAGAGAAGGCGAAGGCAAGGATTGAGAAGACAGGTAGAGAAAATACTTTGAGAGTTAAAAAAAGAGGAGCAAGGATGCTAGAGTTAGATTCATTACGAATTTTAACAACCTCTCAAGTGTCCTGAACAAAAGTCTTAACAGGCACTGGCATATTCTCAAAGAGGACATGACTTTGACTGGAGCTATTAAAAGAAGACCAGAAATTACGTACAGGAGAGGAAGGTGCCTCAGGAATCTATTGAGCCCCAGTTACCCCATAACAAGAAATAACTCCAACTGGTTAACAGAACGCTCAGTGGGTTTTTATGGGTGTGGACACTGCACAGCATGTAAATGGGCGGACAACAGAAAACTGGGGTTTAAGGGCCCTAATGGCAGATGCCACAAGATTACCACTAACATAAATTGCAATTCTAATTTTGTTGTATATATAATAGAATGTAGATGCAGTTTAAGATATGTAGGTAGCACTATAAGACCATTGCGTGAGAGGATTGGGGAACACATGAGGGCGGTCAAACAGGGCGACCTTAGATACCCTATTGCAACACATATCACAGACTGCCATGCACAAGGACAGCATAAAGATTTCTCCTTTTACGGGATAGAACAGATCCAGAGACATCCAAGGGGTGGTAATAGAGAACTTCAATTACGCAGGATTGAGGCTTCCTGGATTCTCAAATTAAAGACAACTGAAATTGGGATGAATATTGATCATGAGATGCACTATTTCTTGGGTAGATAAGTGCACTAGCTTAGTACTTAGCTCCTGGAATTAAGCTTTAATGATCTGTGCTCCTCCTATGTGATCTGATTTGTCATTTCTATTGATTGTATTGTTGTATATGAAATAGAAATACCAATGGGAGGATATCTAATGCTCTGTTTGAGATGTAATAATGTCACTTACATACAATAACACTGACGATTAATAATTAGAATAAGTAAGTGAGAACATACACATAATAATGACACTAGTTTGGTCTAGCATTATCTTTATTTGGACTGGAACTTTTTGATTTATTTCATCTTTGATTTTTACGTTGACTAGCTATTAGTAGCCCTCCAATTTACTGGGTCAAATTACCATTTTCAGCCTATTGCAATAAAATGATGTGAGAATAAGGATTTTATGTCGATCGAATTGATCACTTAATCTCGTGAAGATTAAGGATCAAAAAACTTTTTCTTTTGCACTGGTTCCAATTATTGCCGGGTCTTTGCATTTTATACAATATATACATTTTTTCAATAGTGAGGCATGTTGTTTAGGGTACTCACTTGTGATATAGTCTAATGCATGGGTCATGTGGTTCCATATAGAGAGCCTTAAATTACATTAAATCAATATGTAAAACAAATTAATAATCCCGAATATGGGGATTTAATTTTATACAATTAATCGTATGAACGGGGTTCTTTTAAATATATTAGTAGGGAGATTACACATACTACGTATTTGTGTAATTGATTTTTCTCCCTAAGCATCGCGCACACACATTGTTTTTATTCTCATAATAGTGGTGTTTAGACCCGGGAATGGAGATCGCGTTTCCGTGTGGATTTACAGGGGCACGCTTATTTTCCTTTCTTATTGAACACAAGCTTCTAGTCCATTGAGGTTTGAAGTCTGTTTTCGATGTCTTTTTGACGTGACCACGCTTTTGACGTGGTCACGTGATCAAAGGGGAGCGTCATATTAAGACGCTTGGATAACAATGCCGGAACTCGCACTCGAGGATACCGGCGTGGGGCACGTTTTTCAAAATACGGCGTTTTCTACTCTCAAGTAAGGTTGGAGAATGTAGCTTAGATTTTGCCACTTCATGGGCATTATATGGGGCACTGTCTACAAGATAGGAGATTACCGGGTAAAATATTCTGTGGCTAAGCCAGGTGGTGTATTCTGTTTTCTTTCCTCTAGAGACTCGTGAACGCCCTACAGGGCTTTGAAGCTACTCAATCACCACTCAGCAGTCTGTGCGATAAATTACTGACATATTGGAGTTTACCCCACGCCATAGGCTTATGTGGCCTGGAATTTTCGCCACATTGGAAGTATGTATTAATAGGCTGATTTTATAGGATTTTACATGAGGCATGATACTGTATGGTGTCATATGGATCTTTCTTTTTTGAAATTAGTGAATAACATATGTATTTTATGTGTTTTGTTCACAGATTGAAATACAGTGAAACCTTTCAGGTTAGCTTATCACATTTGGAGATATATTTCTTTTAATATTAAGTTTAGATGTATCAGTCCCAATATGTGGGACTTCTTGGTGGTGTTGAGTCACGTTTTTGTCACTGGGTGACATTAGAAGTTGATGGTTTTGGCTCTGGCAAGGATACATATAGTATTATATTGCATCACACAATCTATCACTGTCACGTGCACTGCTTTGTTTGTTTTTATATATTTTTATAAAAATAAGTAATATTTTAAACGGTATTTGTAGAACATTTTATAAATGTTATGTTGTTTGTTACACAGAAATTACAATGTCACTAAATTACTATATATATATTCAAGCACGTTTTATTGGGGCGTGTTTTCTCTCTCCCTGGGAGTACGTTAGTGTATATTGAAATATAGGGATGTTGATTTAAATTAACGTGAGTTTTCATATTATTACATTTTTACCTAGCCGTGAACAAGTCGCATGTATAATTTTACTGAGGCGACGAAACACGTGTTGGCTTGGGAACGTTTTACATATTGGAAAATACAGTTGGAAGACTGAATAAAGAAGGAGAAAATCAACGATACGCTTCTATTTTGTTCATATGTGATCAACTACTGATGAATAACACATCTTTTTAATTATATATGTGTGCTGGGGTATATTAAGTACGTTGTCTTGTGGCTTCTTAGCCTTACCAGGAACTTGGGGAGGCTGGTGGTTCTCCCTAACCCTTCAGCACCGCCTTTACTTTGGAATGTTTAAGGAATAAATGAGTGAAACTACCTAGTGCGCCTGTACCCTATCATCTATACCACCGTGTCTCTCTTTAAAAACTTTTGTTCAGGATAGAGGGCAGCCTAGGTACACAATGACTACTTTTGAAGCAATGAGGAATAACAGGGATAAGGAAGCAGATGATCTTTTCAACAATAGGGCAGATAATATGCCTTCTACATCAATGATCCCAGGGGCAATTATTAGAACAAATGAGGGCCTCAAAGATAAGTTTATACGCTTAGAAAGGCTGCGTAAGAATGAAGCATCGAAATGGTGGGACGGAGCCACCCTACGGCAATACATTAAAGTTCGGAGAATACCGAGGGGCTCCGGTCTCAGATCATACCCACCTATGATGACTTGGATACGGATCTGTTGGTAGCCTGGGAACAGGAACTAACAGACAATTCCAACAAATTAATGATAATACTAATAGAGAACTGTGACAGAAAAACAACAAAGTTACAATCAGAAATAGAAATCTTAGAAATAGAAATAAAATCATTAAACCTACCAGAAGCCACTGAGAAAAACTATAAAATCTTAGATGATGTTATGAAACGCCATCTATCAGAAATCAAGTTGCGCAAGACTAGAAAACTGAAGAGAGACGAAGTGGACTACCTTAATGGTAGAATTTTCACTTTTGCGAAGAAGTATGATTACTTAATAACCAAAGATGATGTCACTACACCAAAAACTGTAGCGTCTACAAGTTCCAGTACTACATCACTCGATACACCAGTTTCCAGTGAATCAGAGCAGCTAAACGGTCTGTCAGACACAACTGGCAATGAGAACCGTTTTTGAAAGAAGTTTTAAGAATCAAGAGAGGCAACAGGGAGCAAAATCGACGTCCCATGACAAGCCCAAAACAAGGAGAGGGAAAAGAGGGGGCAACAGGGGAAGAGAAACAAGGAATGAGAACAAGGTCTTGGAACAAGAGGAAATAGATGATGTTAGCATTATTAATCTGTCCAATAAAACCCTTTCGAATGATGAAGTGTCTCTCCTAAAGAAAGGTTTAAGTTTTTGTCCTAAAAACAATGGAAATGTGGTTGATCTAAAAATTGATTTGTACAAATTTGTTAGAAAAATAAAAATTAAAAA
The DNA here is from genome assembly GCA_963921515.1 of Calotriton arnoldi. Classification (NCBI taxonomy): domain Eukaryota; kingdom Metazoa; phylum Chordata; class Amphibia; order Caudata; family Salamandridae; genus Calotriton; species Calotriton arnoldi. Next base: position 344,809 of record CAWUFW010001665.1, read on the forward strand.
GCACTTTATGATGTACAATGAAGATAATAAAAGACCATATGTTGAGCAGCAGTTGCACCCTTTGAGTGAAATTACTATTCAAGAAATAATAGATACTAGATTGCTGCTGTCACTTACAGATTGTGAAGATGAAGTGATTACTACTGATATTATTATGAGAGACCTGAATGTAATTAGTGATGGACAGATCACAAGTGGCTTGAAAGTTAACTCAAAATGGACACCTACTTTACATACAGGCAATAATATCGACATCTTTCACAAACTGGTATTGAATGACTTGGACAGATTTGACTCTAAGAGACATCGACCACATATAACGAATGACAATCTTACACAAGGGGAGAGGTCATCACTTAGACAAATAAGAAAGGATGAGAGTTTAACTATTAAAGAAGCGGACAAAGGGGGTAATATTGTCATCATGAACAGCACAGATTATGAGAACCAGATCTTATCCCAGCTAGGAGATTTGGACTGCTATGAACCCCTGACTAGTAACCCCATCTGGAAATTAACAGACCATGTAAACCAACATCTTAAACAATGGCATGGGATGGGCATTTTGAACCAAGATGAATACAGCTATCTTCGGGTTGATAGACCCAGATACCCGTGTATATACACCCTCCCCAAGGTACATAAAAACCTACCCTTTCCACCTGGTAGGCCCATAATATCAGGGATCGAGGGCCCCACTGAGAGATTATCAGAGTACGTGGACGTTTTCCTTAAACCGATGGTGAGTAATTTACCGTCGTTCATACAAGACACAAAGCATGTCTTGGGGCTCCTTTCAGACATAACTTGGGATGAGAGCATGACACTAGTTACGCTAGATGTAACTGCTCTCTATACGAGCATTCAGAGAGAGTGTGGACTGAAAGCCATTAGGAAGATTCTAAGTTCAAGATCAGCTAGTACATGGGAACACACAGAAATGTTAATCACAATGATAGAATTGATCCTGGACAACAATGTCTTTTTATTTAAAGAAAGATGGTTTCGACAGAAACAAGGAGTGGCCATGGGTTCCAGATTTTCTCCCTCGTATGCCAACCTCTTCATGGGCTGGCTCGAGGAGAGGTGGATCTGGGGCCCTGATGGCACAAAGTGGACTGATTACATCTTATTCTGGGGTAGATATATTGATGACTGCCTGATGATCTGGACAGGAGATACTGACAAACTGGTTGAATTCGTAAGACATCTCAATAGTAACATTATGAATATCAGATTTACATATGAATCTAGCAGAGAAAAAATAGCATTTCTGGACATAGAACTGTATGTAGAGGACAATCACATTCAGAGTAGACTTTACCGCAAGAGTACAGCAAGCAATGCAATCCTACATGCATCAAGCGCGCATCCCTCCCACCAGATTAGTGCTATCCCCTATGGAGAATTTGTGCGGGCAAGACGCAATTGTAGTTCAGAACCTGAGTTTAAAGCATGCACAGAAGCAATGATACGACGCTTCAAACAACGGGGGTATGACAAATGTGTACTAGAGAAGGCGAAGGCAAGGATTGAGAAGACAGGTAGAGAAAATACTTTGAGAGTTAAAAAAAGAGGAGCAAGGATGCTAGAGTTAGATTCATTACGAATTTTAACAACCTCTCAAGTGTCCTGAACAAAAGTCTTAACAGGCACTGGCATATTCTCAAAGAGGACATGACTTTGACTGGAGCTATTAAAAGAAGACCAGAAATTACGTACAGGAGAGGAAGGTGCCTCAGGAATCTATTGAGCCCCAGTTACCCCATAACAAGAAATAACTCCAACTGGTTAACAGAACGCTCAGTGGGTTTTTATGGGTGTGGACACTGCACAGCATGTAAATGGGCGGACAACAGAAAACTGGGGTTTAAGGGCCCTAATGGCAGATGCCACAAGATTACCACTAACATAAATTGCAATTCTAATTTTGTTGTATATATAATAGAATGTAGATGCAGTTTAAGATATGTAGGTAGCACTATAAGACCATTGCGTGAGAGGATTGGGGAACACATGAGGGCGGTCAAACAGGGCGACCTTAGATACCCTATTGCAACACATATCACAGACTGCCATGCACAAGGACAGCATAAAGATTTCTCCTTTTACGGGATAGAACAGATCCAGAGACATCCAAGGGGTGGTAATAGAGAACTTCAATTACGCAGGATTGAGGCTTCCTGGATTCTCAAATTAAAGACAACTGAAATTGGGATGAATATTGATCATGAGATGCACTATTTCTTGGGTAGATAAGTGCACTAGCTTAGTACTTAGCTCCTGGAATTAAGCTTTAATGATCTGTGCTCCTCCTATGTGATCTGATTTGTCATTTCTATTGATTGTATTGTTGTATATGAAATAGAAATACCAATGGGAGGATATCTAATGCTCTGTTTGAGATGTAATAATGTCACTTACATACAATAACACTGACGATTAATAATTAGAATAAGTAAGTGAGAACATACACATAATAATGACACTAGTTTGGTCTAGCATTATCTTTATTTGGACTGGAACTTTTTGATTTATTTCATCTTTGATTTTTACGTTGACTAGCTATTAGTAGCCCTCCAATTTACTGGGTCAAATTACCATTTTCAGCCTATTGCAATAAAATGATGTGAGAATAAGGATTTTATGTCGATCGAATTGATCACTTAATCTCGTGAAGATTAAGGATCAAAAAACTTTTTCTTTTGCACTGGTTCCAATTATTGCCGGGTCTTTGCATTTTATACAATATATACATTTTTTCAATAGTGAGGCATGTTGTTTAGGGTACTCACTTGTGATATAGTCTAATGCATGGGTCATGTGGTTCCATATAGAGAGCCTTAAATTACATTAAATCAATATGTAAAACAAATTAATAATCCCGAATATGGGGATTTAATTTTATACAATTAATCGTATGAACGGGGTTCTTTTAAATATATTAGTAGGGAGATTACACATACTACGTATTTGTGTAATTGATTTTTCTCCCTAAGCATCGCGCACACACATTGTTTTTATTCTCATAATAGTGGTGTTTAGACCCGGGAATGGAGATCGCGTTTCCGTGTGGATTTACAGGGGCACGCTTATTTTCCTTTCTTATTGAACACAAGCTTCTAGTCCATTGAGGTTTGAAGTCTGTTTTCGATGTCTTTTTGACGTGACCACGCTTTTGACGTGGTCACGTGATCAAGGGGAGCGTCATATTAAGACGCTTGGATAACAATGCCGGAACTCGCACTCGAGGATACCGGCGTGGGGCACGTTTTTCAAAATACGGCGTTTTCTACTCTCAAGTAAGGTTGGAGAATGTAGCTTAGATTTTGCCACTTCATGGGCATTATATGGGGCACTGTCTACAAGATAGGAGATTACCGGGTAAAATATTCTGTGGCTAAGCCAGGTGGTGTATTCTGTTTTCTTTCCTCTAGAGACTCGTGAACGCCCTACAGGGCTTTGAAGCTACTCAATCACCACTCAGCAGTCTGTGCGATAAATTACTGACATATTGGAGTTTACCCCACGCCATAGGCTTATGTGGCCTGGAATTTTCGCCACATTGGAAGTATGTATTAATAGGCTGATTTTATAGGATTTTACATGAGGCATGATACTGTATGGTGTCATATGGATCTTTCTTTTTTGAAATTAGTGAATAACATATGTATTTTATGTGTTTTGTTCACAGATTGAAATACAGTGAAACCTTTCAGGTTAGCTTATCACATTTGGAGATATATTTCTTTTAATATTAAGTTTAGATGTATCAGTCCCAATATGTGGGACTTCTTGGTGGTGTTGAGTCACGTTTTTGTCACTGGGTGACATTAGAAGTTGATGGTTTTGGCTCTGGCAAGGATACATATAGTATTATATTGCATCACACAATCTATCACTGTCACGTGCACTGCTTTGTTTGTTTTTATATATTTTTATAAAAATAAGTAATATTTTAAACGGTATTTGTAGAACATTTTATAAATGTTATGTTGTTTGTTACACAGAAATTACAATGTCACTAAATTACTATATATATATTCAAGCACGTTTTATTGGGGCGTGTTTTCTCTCTCCCTGGGAGTACGTTAGTGTATATTGAAATATAGGGATGTTGATTTAAATTAACGTGAGTTTTCATATTATTACATTTTTACCTAGCCGTGAACAAGTCGCATGTATAATTTTACTGAGGCGACGAAACACGTGTTGGCTTGGGAACGTTTTACATATTGGAAAATACAGTTGGAAGACTGAATAAAGAAGGAGAAAATCAACGATACGCTTCTATTTTGTTCATATGTGATCAACTACTGATGAATAACACATCTTTTTAATTATATATGTGTGCTGGGGTATATTAAGTACTTCCCCGGAAAGATCTTTTTGATGGAGGTCTGCGCTTTATCAAGCGTTGAAAAGGTGGCCACAAATTTACCCAGCTCCTTGACGAAAGGCTCACCAAATAAATTGCCCTTTGAAACGGCCCCTGCCTCAGACGAGAAGAGTTCCAGATTTTCAGAAGAATGGAGCATCTCCTTTCTGCCGACAGGGCACAATTGGCATTGCCTAAAAGGCACATCTCCTATTGGGCCCACCCGGCCACAATATCTGTGGGCAAGGGTTTCCCCTGGCTGTCTGGAGCTTTCAGCCAGTTCAATAATTTTCATTAGTGGGCCCACCACGTCTAGCAATTTATCCTGACACGCCCTCCAAGAGTGATCAATGCCCTTCTTGTGGTCCTTCATGTACTTAGCAAAGAATGTACACAACTTAGGATCAATGTCAGGGGTGGACGCCACCTTCCCCTCTAAGGATGGGCTAGGGCACTGCCCCCAAAGGCGGATGCGGACTTCCTTGTCCAGGGGTTGGTGTATTTTTCGGGCAACATACTCTGCCACCTTCTGGTCTGGGAGCCACATTGAGGATCTCAGATGGTATATGCCCTCTGGCTCAAATATGTCGGCCGAGGTGGAGTCACCTTCAAAGGAGCCGGAGGCAGTCGAACCGGGACACTAATCCTCCTCGTCTGAGGATCCATCCTCATCCATACCACCCTTCCCCCAGATCGGGGAACTCATCATCAGGGTCAGAATTTGGTGGGACAGCGTTGCCAGTATTCCCGGGCCAGTCTTCCGCCCGGTAGGGTGCGTTCTTTAACGTGCACGCACTCTTACGGAAGACGCGCATTAAGAGGTCGATACCTTCCAGGTGTCCCGGGCTACGTTTATCGGCCTTTAGAGAGCTAGATGTGGATAGCCTGCTAGGACCTGCCCCCGTGTCCCCAAAGATTCCGGAACCCCCAGAGACCTGGGACGTCAGTTTGTCCACATTTTCCTGCAGGGGTGCCAATGTCTTAGAAATTGCCTGTGAAAGCAGCATGTCCACCTCTGCACGAAGGTGGTGCTGTGGGGGCCATTCCTCTTCACAGGCTAGATCAGGCGAATAATCATGATCCCTGAAAGATTCTATATGTGTAGAGGGTGTGAGCACTAAATCAATCAAATCGCCCTGTAAAAATATCAAGGGTAGCCCCCTCGCAGGTGCTCTTATGAAGAAAAGAATCCCTGATCTAAGATATCCAGGCAGCCTATAGGCGGTACTTGAGGTGTCTTGGAAGGGTTGGGAGGGGGGAAGGGTTGGGAGGGGGAAGGGTAGGGTAGGGAGGGGGGCCCCAGGCAGCGATCCTGCCATGGAAATACCCACTGCTACTCCCTAGCACGCATCGCTTGTCTGGGGAGCGCTTCTAAATCACAGCGTGCTGCCTCACAGATCACGACGCGTCCAACAGGCCGCAAACGCGTGAAACAGCTTCCCTAGCAGACCCACGATGTATCGAAAGGACGCTCTCGGACGTTGCCTGCTGCATGTATTGTCAATCTCGTGTGAGTGCACACACAAAGATACTATGATAATCCGCTCTAGCAACTACAATAAAGTAAATCACCAACTCAGTTAAAGACTATTAATGCTTTTAATCCCCCAAAACACCTTAACCCCAAAAGAGTTGTGAGTGGAATGAGGGACTTAATTGACAGCAGTGAAGTAAGAGGAAGGACTGCAGGCAATATATGGTCCTGAAAAATCAAGGCCTAGGCTACGTCAGGAAATGGTGCAGGACGTAAGGGTGTTTTATTCAGTTTTCAATGCTTATTGGACAGGAGACGTTCAGGACATTTATCAATTACCTGTTTAACATGCGCATCTATGGCAGGCCACCAATAGTGTTGTTTTATGCGCATGGACGTTATGGTTACACCCAAATGTCCCTGATGTGCTTTGGAAGTGATAAGATTGCACATTTTAACTGGAGGTACATGTAAATCGCCTCTTAACACAAATACATTGACAACCAACAGTTCACTTGCAACTTGGGAAAAGGTTTTCAAATCGCCCTGCAAACACCTGACTTTAGGCCAACCTTGTACAATGTACTGGCTAACTTTCTTCAAGACATCTTCATGTTGACAGGCATCCGAGTCATCCGCTTTAAGCATGCCATCGCACTCATGCACAGCAGCAACTGAAGCAACACACACATCATCATCCCATCCTCATCTCCAAGATGTGGTTAGTAGACGCCAACCAGGAACTGTAGGAGGAGGCTGTTTATTTAACTCTACAAACAACGCCCACGACAGGCAGCGACCAGCCGGCTTGGATTTCTGCAGTAACTGACCTAACTGTGCAGGAATCCACCCCTGTTGTTCTCTGCGAGCATGAGGGATATTCAATTGTATACACCGTGAATAGGATGTGCACAAGGTGAAAAGAATTACATCACAGTACTGCATCACAGTACTGCACCCTAACTAATTTTAAGGAGAGAGAACTGAGGACTTATCTATGTGGTCGGCGGGGAGTACTGTTGGGAAGTTTTCAGATTGCTTAAGTGTGGCATTACTATGGTTTGAGTGTGCAAATGAGTAACATTCTACTGTCAAATGTGTGACACTTTGAATGAGACTTTCTCAGGAGCAAATCAAAGCAGTGATCAGTATTTGGATGCCTCTCTTGAGTTTTTTTGTCATTGCCTCCAGATATCATACAACAATGAACTTACACCAAATAGAAGCAAGACCTTTTGACATTGCCAATGCTTGTTAGCAGTATCAGATGAATGAGTAATATTAATTTGGTTGCAAATGATTAGAATTGAGCATGTCTCAATTCTGAAAATATTCGACTGTGAGGTCTGTGGAAGGATTTTCATCTTCAGTGTGTCTCAATCACTCATCAACCTTCTCACCACTTTCCTCTGCACTCCCCCACGGGAAGCCACATAAGGCTTTTTTTCTCCCTACATCTTTCTGAAATCTTCCATATGCATATCTCACACATCATCTCCTTGCTCCTCTTCACCGTCTTTCCAGTCTGTTCTGCATGTACTTTCTTGTGTTGACCCCTTTTTACAAAACACCCACTCATTCTCTCTAAAACCTCACCTGTAAAAAACACATTATTTTCCTTTGGCTCTGTCAATATTTTGACAGCTGTGGTATACATTTGATACATATGTAACCATCCCTCCATACCGTCTGCAGAAATGCCAAGGATTGGATGATCATGCAGCCTGAACATGTTACTGATCCACAGATAGATACTTTGAGAAGCTCTCGTTGTTTTCAGCCTCCACCCCAGTGCTCTGAATTGTGGCCAGTCTTGCACACCCACCCATAACCTGAACTTACCCATACACCTAGAGGCAACTTAGGTCACAGTACATAAGATACAAGAGTCGTGTTGCATATGGAAAAAACTGCAAAAACATAATATCTTGATAATGCATATACTCCTGGGGAATGCAAGATAAAGTAAAAGGTGAAATGTAAACAGGGACTGCACCACTAACATGGATTACTTTAAGGGTTTACCATTGCTCTGTGCACTCTGCAGCGAGGCCGAGGACTGGATGAGCATATACTCTGACCCACTAGCAGGCAGTGTGAGAAATTCTTACTAGCTCCAGCCTTAACCCCAGATTTGTTAATCGTTCCCAGTCATGCACCCCCACCCATTATTTAAAGAGAAATCTATAGGCCCTTCAGTTCATGGTACCCACTATGCAAGAGTCATGTGTTGCAGGGAAATATACAGAAACAACCTTGAAACGTCAAATGCAAATAGAGACTCCTAGAATACATCGCTGACATGGATTACCTCGAGGGTGGATGTTCTGCAATGTCTGCTGATGTCGAGCTTTCAGTGCACTGAAGCGCACAGACTTCTCAGGTAGCCCCAGTAGAGTTTGGGGTTCACTGCTGTCTCTTCATATCGGGGTTCACTGCTGTCTCTTCATATCCACCGAGACAATAAACTCTGCCTGGCAGGCACATGACAGCTGAATTCCAACAATCCGGCACCAGTGCACAAGAGAGCTCCGTTGCACGAACCAAGTGCGTTGTGTTATATAAAAACACAGTAACATATCATACCAGCCCAGATGCTAGTGCCCCTGTCTGTCTCCTAATGAGATGCAAGGCTAGTGGGCTTATGCCCAGTTCATGGTCTGCGGTCTTTGGAGATAAACTTTTACAACTTGATCTACATCGAAGCTCCTTGGGTGCTAAGACATCAGAACAGATACTAGATTAGGCAATTATCTACTTATTAAAAAGATTACTCTTTAATAATTTCCTAAACGGTAATATATCTGGTTCGGCACAAAGGTATTAAGGAATGGCATTCCATAGCTTGCCCACCGCTATCCGACAACTCTGTTACCCACACATACTCTGTGGGGTTAATGAAAAGTTACATTCTGAGGCTGAGGGCGGAATGTGAGGAGAGGTCAACTAGGGTCAAGGATATCTCTCAGGAGGGTGCAGAAATACATGATTATATTAAGCGAACATATGAACTCACCTCTGCATGACAACAGCCTGCACAGTGATCACATTGTCAGATTTCCCTGTGTGTGAGCCATCCTGCCGAGACTGAAAAGCACATTACCCGTCCAGTGCCAGGAGCGGCAGTTAGAGTCGCTACTACCAATTAATGTAATTAGTTCAGAGTGACACCTGTGATCTGTCTTCCTATTTGTTACATGAAACCATGGGGCAGGCACAGTTTCTTCGACCCTTGGACTGTGCAAAATATTTAAGAACCTACTGTTACCTCACAGCTGGCATGTGTGACGAATGACCAGTCATGCAGTAATGGGGAAAGTTTTCTAAAATGTGTTATTGTAACTCAAAATGTGTGGCACTTGACAAGGCTGGGCCGAGGAGCTGTGCATGGACACAGTGGTAAGAAAAAGGTGAAGATGGGAGACACCTGACACAAGAAAGATAGAGGAGAGAGGGCGTGGCTTGACGCAAGGCAAGATGGCCGCATTGTAACGCGGCTCTGCCGGCCACCGACATCATGCTACAGTAATCCTGCGTTCCCTGTGCCATTAAAGTCGCCAAAGTTGTAGCGTCCACTACGCAGGCACAGCGCAACACACTGGTCGCATTTGCGGACAGATTGCCGACCCAGAAGTCGAGAAAAAGGCGATTGACTCTGGGCTGCGCCGAGGGCAAGATGGCGGCCTCCCAGTCCGCATCGAGGTATCCCGGGGTTCGGAGTGAGGCTGCGGTGCCCGGGCCTCTACTGGTCGCCGGCTCTGGTGGATCGCACCGACGTTGACAGCGCTGAAGATTGCGCTCCATGTGTAACGCCGTCAGAGGACTTTTAAACAGGAAACCCTGGGGCCGCGAGCTGCTGGGAGCGCCGAGCTGGGCTGCTGTAATCGCCTGGGCCCTGAGGGAATCGCGCGGCCGGCGCGTGGATGGCTCGTGACACCCTAGCGCTGCACACACCAATCGGGCCGCACCACGAGGAGAGACACCGGAACAGACGGGCCCGCTGATCAGAGTTTGCAACGTGGATTCAGGTACCGCACCGATCCCAGAAGCGGTGAGTGTAATCAGGTAACTGCGCACCGAATAACGCTGGCGGCGCCCGGGCGGAGGAGAACTCGGAAGGCCATGGACCTGAACTGTGTGGCTGGAGAGCGCGAGTGACCGCAGCGGTTCAGCCGGCTGGATTTTGAAGCACTGAGACATACTGCGGTGGTGAGTGTCGGCCGCAAAAGCGGGGTCGCAGTGAAACCGCCAACAATCTGCTGCGCATTGCTCTGATATGACTGTGTAGGGATTACGTGTGCATGTAGCTCTATCACTGTAATACTGTGTACTGGTGCTGCTGTGATACCGACGTGAGCTGAGCTGCTGGGATCGCCAGCCTGGAGAAATACAGCCCATTAACAATTAGGCAGTTGATGGAAGCGTAAATCAGAGGGCTCATTTGCTGCGCCTTGGGTCCACGGGTTGTAGCTGGCTGGCTCGGTGTGGCTCGGTCTGCTGGGGAAAACTGCTGAACCTCCTGTCGCATCGCAGCTGACCCCCAGATTGCTGGGGGACTGCCAGCCCCATAGACTCCCCGGAACGTCGCGCCGCCTGTGCCCGCTGCTGACCCTGATGGTTGGCCCCACAAAACTTGAGGAAGGCTGACCCAACCCTGACAACCCGCAACTCCTGACGGAATGTAGTCCCTGTAAACATCTTTGGACACATCTATGCACTTTCCGTATAGTCGGCGCACAAAGGCCCACAGAGAGGGTCTGGCACATTGACTAGTGCGCAGAAGCCACTGCGAGCAAGGCAGTGCGAGCTCATCTATCCCGCTTGCTGCAGCACATGGAATAGGGAAACTCTGCGCCACCGTGACAGCCATTAGTGCCCTAGATAAATGGATTTAACCACACGACCCGGAGATACCGCACGCTGAACACCATGGGTAAGCCAGATAAACATCAACCGCGCCGTACCTTTGAACTGCGCAAATCCGGCAAATCCCAGCAAACTGCGGCCTCTGACTCAGAACTAGACAACGCTGCTGTGGCCCCGACCCCTCTGGAGAAAACTCTCGCTGCTATCCAAAATAGTCTGCAATCCATAAATGAAAACATGGAGGCCCTTAATGGACGCATGGATAGCATATCAGCCAAACTAGACAGACAAGGGGTGCGAATTGGAGAAGCGGAACAGCGTATTTCGAACACGGAAGATGGCCTGCAGAAAGTTGAAACAAAAACAATGGACATGGGAAAACTCCTCGCGGTCATTCAGGCCAAAAATGAAGATCTCGAAGCGCGCTCACGGCGCAATAATATACGCATTCTTGGCCTTCCAGAGTCAACGAATGTGGGACGCTTGGAGACCTATGTGGAAAACCTACTGCGCGACATGTGCGGAGACGACAACCTCTCTGGTATTTTTATTGTGGAGCGGGCACATCGTTCCCTGGCTGCGCGCCCCCCGCCGGGAGCCCCGCCCCGACCGATTATTGCCCGTCTACTCAACTACAGGGATAGAGATGCAGTACTCCGCGTATCTAGACAAAAGGGCAATATCAACTACCAGGGCAATAACCTCTCCTTTTATCCTGACTTTACAGTGGCGGTGCAGTCGGCCAGAAAGGAATTCTAACCTGCAAAAAAGATTCTGATAGCTGAAAACATTCCATATGCCATGCTTTACCCAGCAGGTCTCTGTATAGGTACAGACGACAAAGCAAAAATATTTGCCAATCCTAGACAGGCCCTGGAATTTGCCAAATCACTCCGGCGCAAGAAGAAGGCGTCTCCCGAGACATCGGATGCCGAGGGCTGAAGATCGAGATCCCCTACAGACAAAACATTCCTCCCTAACGGTGGCATCAGAGACTTTGATTTCAGCGGTACACCGCCAGTTCAAGGCTTGAGACCCTGTGACATTGGTCATTTCAGCTACGCCGCCGATCTGTGGGGACGGACTGGGACAGTCTGCGGCCTTGATATCCTTTGTTGAATGCTGCTGTTCGTTACTAATGTAAATGTTTTTGACACATTATGCAGTGGTATGCTGTGCATCTCCTCCTATTTTTTAGATTCAGCATTGCTGCATCGGGGAGCAAGCACCTGTAAATCGGTGGCCACCTCCCTTGTCCACGAGGGAGTTGGATGTGTCGCGATGTCCCCCCAAATGGGTATACCCCACATTGCTATGTTTTCGTTTCTGTATTTGTTGGGGTATTTGTTGGGTATTGGGGATGGCTTTGGCATTTTGAGGTTGCTGAAGTGGGAGGGGGTGGGGGGATCCAGTTATGTCGTTATGGGGTTTGTTCAATGTGATTGTGTTGATACACGAAAGGAGGCCAAATTCCTTATACAACTACACAGTGACAGACTACTGACCATTTCAATGTTGGTAAACACATATGCAAGCACAAAAGGGTGAGGGCTACAGATGTTTGACATGGAATGTCCGCGGGTTGAACTCCCCCAAAAAAATCCGCCAAGTCTTTGCATATGTAGACCGACACTCTGTCCAAGTGGCTTTTCTGCAGGAGACGTATTTAACTAGGGACTCTGAAACCAGGATTGCAGCCAAATGGGCAGGATTCAAGCTAGCATCATCCTACTCCTCTTACGCCAGGGGGGTTCTTATTTTGATCAAACGGGGCATCCCATTTACACCACTCAAAACTCACATAGATGACGGAGGGCGCTGTGCGATGGTTCATGGTAAGCTGGGTGACTCCCTAATTACACTCGTAAACATCTATGGACCCATTGCGGATGAAACTGAAATGTTTCTGCGCATGTATGGAGTGCTGAGAGACTGGCCGGACACAGGTATTCTATGGGGAGGGGACCTCAACACGCATCTAGACCCCACACTAGATAAATCCAGTCCACATGGTACTCGTACGCCAAAAGTGGCCCGGTGCATTAATGATGCAATGCTGGAATTTGGGTTGGTAGATGTCTGGAGACTCCGTAATGCGGCAGCAAGGGCAGGTACACACGCCACACCTGCGCACAACAGTTGGTCAAGAATAGACTATTGGCTAGCAAGTGAGGGGATAGCGGAATGGGTTACTGACGTTGTCATACTCCCGCGCACTCTATCAGACCACAACCCTGTACAACTGACATTTAGTATTCCGAACACGGTACACCGCCCGTTCACATGGCGTTTTCGATCAGAGGCTTTACTTGACCCCATCTACGCCGACACTGTTCGAAGGGCCATAGTACAATACTTTGAGATCAATACTGGCACAGTTGATAGTGCCGCCACCTTATGGGAGGCCTTTAAGGTCACGATACGGGGTGTTTGCATCAGCACCACGGCTGGAATACTAAGAGATATCAGAGAACAACTAACTAAGATAGAGACCACGTTATCAGCCTTGGAGACGGCCTATGCAGTGAAGCCAAGTCAGGTGACGCTCTGCTCTCCCGGATTCACGAACTGATCCTTGAATATGACACATTAGCAGAGTCCGAGATTCGCTACCTTTCACGCCGACACATAGCCAGGGCATATGGGGAAGGCGGTAGACCTAGTCGGAACCTAGCTGCAAAACTCAAAACTCGTACAGAACATCATCACATAGACAAAATCACTGATCCTCAAGGGGTAGAGCACTATTCACCCATAGAGCAGGTGGATCAATTTTGCGATTATTACGCGGCGATGTACGAATCACAAGTGGCCGCGCCTGAGCTAGATATAGCAGAATATTTGGCAGAAATTGCCTGTGCGTGGTTGGCAGACGGTCATCGTGACTATCTAACTCAACCTATTGCTGACTCAGATATCAAAGCCGCAATACGCGACTTGCCCAACAAGAAAGCACCGGGGCCAGACGGCCTCACGGCCGAATTCTATAAAGAATTTACAGACATAGTCACACCCCACCTACTAGAATTGTACGCGGAGGCACATGAATCAGGCATCCTTCCACCATCACTCCGACAAGCATTAATCATTACTCTACTAAAAAAGGACAAACCATCAGACAGATGCGAATCGTACAGACCACTATCCCTAATTAATCTAGATGCCAAGATACTTGCGAAAATCCTAGCCACTAAACTCCAGCCTCTGATGCCCTCATTGGTCCTTCCGGACCAATCTGGTTTTATACCAGAAAGGTCTACTTCTCACAATCTTCGAACCATTTTTGCAATGATGCACATTCTCGACCCGAGCCTACATGCAGCGGCGGTAATGCTGGACGCGGCCAAAGCATTCGATTCAATAGAATGGAGCTATATGTTCTATGTCCTCCAGAGGATGGGGTTCCCGCCGCTGTATCTGGGATGGGTGTGTTTGCTATATAATGACCCGTCGACCCGGGTGCGAGTGGGGGGTTTAACATCAGAACCATTCACAATCAAACGAGGCATCAGACAGGGTTGCCCTTTATCGCCCCTGCTGTTTGCTCTGGCACTCGAGCCCTTGGCTTGTGTGATCCGTCAAAGGCATAGAGAAACAGCACTTAATTTTGTACATCGCTCGGTGGGTATATCTCTCTATGCTGACGACATGGTATTAGGGAGCCGGATCGCTACCTTACACAGGTATTGAGGGAGTATATTAGATTTGGGTTATTCTCAGGACTGACTATTAACTGGGATAAATCGGTGATCATACCTTTGACAGCTATCACATCCCCGCCAGCTATGGAATACCCCTTAGTGTGGACCTCGGATCCTGTTAAATACCTAGGTGTATGGATCCATCGGGACCAGGAAGTCGTAATACACGAGAGCTACGGACGTGCGTGTACCAAACTCGATCAGCAGATTGAAAGATGGACCGCATTGCCGCTGTCCCTAGCCGATCGCATAGCGATCATAAAAATGGTCATACTGCCGAGATTTCTCAACCTTTTCTCTAATATTCCGATAAAACTGACACGACATTTCTTTCAAACTCTACGAACTGCCTTACTTAAGCTAGTGTGGGGAGGCAAACAGGCACGCGTCGGCTGGGCAACCCTCACACTTGACTATGACAAAGGCGGGTTCAGTGCACCAGATCTGTACACATATTATCTCAGTGCCCAAGCGCAATATGCGTATTATTGGTTTCATCCACATGCATACACTCCACACGTTGCAGTGGAAGATGGAGATGCCCATCCGACCCCCCTATCGGGTATTATCACTCATACTCGGCGAGACACCCCAAAAACTGAAATCAACACACTGGATGCAACAATCGCGGCATGGCACTCCATAGGCCAACTTGCCTCTAAACTTCCTATATATGCCCCAGCGCTACCCCTAGCACATCATGCCGCTTTATCAGTGACACAAGAAGACGGTCCTGTGAAATCATTAAGGGAGGTTGGCTTAGTTACCATGCATGATCTTTATCCAGATGGCAAGTTTCTCACAGCTGAAGATCTCCAATATATCACCAATCCCACACCACTATTTCAATTCACTATCCATAGGCTACGACATGCTGTTAAATCACATTATTCTATGTACCCAGAGGAGCCACCCGCTCTGCAATCTCTACAGATAGTACTAACCACTCCTACGCGCAGAAAACTAGTCACCAAATTGTACAGAGCGATAAGGGCCGAAACAACCAGAGCTCCAGATAAGAGCCTTGCCCGTTGGAATAATAAACTGCCTTCCCCCCTAACGTCTTGAGAGTGGGAACATATTTGTATTCTGACCAGTCAACTCACTCCCAATGGCAACGTACGAATTATACACTTTAAATACCTCCATCAGATATATCACACGCCCCTCAGGCTATTCAAATATGGCGTACGTGACTATAGTAGATGTAAACGCTGTAATCAACCAGATGCAGACTTTTGGCATCTAGCATGGGAATGTGGGTTGGTTGCCAGATTCTGGGAGCAAGTGGTGCAGCATATCCATACGATGTCCGGGATTGCATTGCAATGCACGCCCCTGATATGTTTACTGTGCTATGTCCCACATGCGAAAGGGACGCTGGGTAGATTCATACGAATTGCACTACTAATGGCTAAACGACGAGTTGCTGTAACATGGGAGGGCGTGCAGGCACCGAAGGTAGCACACTGGATTAAAGATATGGTATATTGCAAAGAAAAATTGGAGCTGTACGCGGAAGAGTTACCAACATCATCCAAACCTAAGGACATTTGGGCACCACTACGTCAATTTCTTCAACAACAAGCCTCACGCAGCTCTCCGGACGCAGCAGTTTGACAATCTGTACAACCTCAAAACTTCTTTGTAATGCCAACTGTGGTCACTGATTGGCTACATGTAACCCATAGGCCTGTGTACCGAGCAATCACATATTGTTTTTGTTGGTTTTGTTAATGTGCTACCTTGCATGGTAGCGATGTGGATTATCTTTATTCTGAAAATGCAATAAAAAGATTTAAAATAAAAAATAAAAAGATAGAGGAGAGAATGAGAATGTAGACACATGGAGGAAATGGGCAGATAATGTAGAGGAGGGCAAAGAAGCGATAAGGAAACGAGGAGGATGGAGCGATAGGAGGGAGGAATTGCATACATGCCAACATTTTAAAACTGAAAAGTGAGTGATTCTGAAAAAAAGTCGGGGAACGTATTTTTCCAATGACCTATATTGAAGCGGAGGAAATTTTAGGCACGAGACCGCAAAAATAAAACTATTTTTGGCTTTAAAAAAATCCGGAGTCTACTGCCTGAATCAGGTTTATTGGCATGTATGGAATTATGCGTGTTAATAGAAACATAGGAAGATGAAACTGGGATAAAGAAATTGGTCACAAACCATCATTCGTGGCCTTTTATGAATGAGATGATTAGCAACTATGGGAAAACTTGTAAAGTTTGTTCTAAGTCAAACAAGTGTTTAAAGTTCAGTAAAACTCCCCAGTTGAGTTTCCAGGAGGACGTTGGCAACACTTGGCCATAGATTTCCTGTGACCACTTCACATTCTTAATGGATTGCAAGTATGTTCTAGTAGATTATTTTAAAAAATTGATAGAGTGGAAATGTGTTAGAGAACCCACCAGGAGGCCATGTTGTAATTTCTTAGAGAATGCTTTCTCAGCTGCGAATTTCCCTCTTCCATTACAATCCACTCCACTTCCGACAAAATTGTCTGATTTCCTTGATATTGTTCAAATGCGCTACCTTGTAGTTACCCAGCAGTAATGGTTTAGCTGAAAGTGTAAATAGAATCTTGTCTGATGGAATTCTAATGCCGGTATCTAAAGACTGTTGTATTCAAGTTTTCATTCTAAAGAGGATGTGGACATATCACCTTGCGCCACATTCCACCAATGGGTTTTCACCATTTAAATTGTTGCAAAATTGTATTCTTTAATCAGGTTTATGACTCATTTGTTAATCAAATTGCTCTTCAACCAAGATCTTGTTACAGTTCAACCAAGATTGACACCAGTAGGTACAAAAAGCTACATAAAAATGTGCTCTCCAAACAACAAAAGATTGATCCCAATATGTACAAAAAGCTACTGAAAATGTACTCACCGAACAACAAAAGATTAAGGGACTGAATTAGAGTTCGGCATACCCATCCTCCGAATTTAGAGTTGTCAGCCAGCCCAGCAGAGAACTCTAGTCATTGGCAGTAACCGTCGTGATGGCGGTTCCTGTCAATTAGTAAAAAGTTTGACGGACTGATCCATTAAATATGACGGCTGGCCATCAAACTTTTAACTTGTTTTTGTTTCTTCAAAAACAAAATCCCAAAACGGGATTTTGTTTTTGAAAAGAGAAAAACTAATGACTCCCACACCATGAGAGCTTTCTCCCAATGTATGGGGTAATTTAAAAATATTTACTGTCCCTTACTGCCAGGTTTTTTACAGTGATAAGGGACAGTAACCACACTCTAAATCAGGTGGGCGGTGGGGGCGTGGCTAACCGCCGACCATGGCGGACGTGTTGTAGTCGAGCTCCGGGCCGGGCCTAATATCCTGGTAAATACATGGCAGTGCGAGGCCATCCAGAGCCGCACATCTGTCATCTTGGGGGCACGGAGAGCTGGGAGCGACGGACGGAGCCCCAGAGGTGGATGCACGGAGCAGCGCTGCCCGAAACAAGCCTCAGCTGCCGAGACAACGCCGCTGGAGCTGGGCACGCCGCGGGCTGTGTGCAGCCGCCGTGATCATCTAAAAGCGGAGGAGTCGCGAAGGTGCAGGGAACGCTGCCTCGGAACTGTGGGGTCTGCCGGCGCCTCGGTGGCTGCCCGGGAGGACACAAGAACGAGACTTGGTTGCTGGCTCGGGTTCTGAGTGCCCGCTACGAGTTGGGGTGCGGCGGCGCCAAAACCCAGGTAGAGACGCGGAGCTGGCCCTTGCTGCTCTGGGCGAACCCTGAAACCTGCATATTGATAGGCCCTACCCGGCGGTGAGTGTGAGTGCGAGGCGCGGCTGGCGTGCGGAGCGAGGGGGAGCTCCAGGGCAGGCCGCAGCGAGATAACCGAACTCGGGGCCTTCCCCCATTGAAGACTGGGCACAAATGATTCCTGGGCAGTAGGCCGCCGGGCGGGCCCCCACAAGACTGCAACACAGCAGGCCCTGACTACCAGTTGGCGCGGCGGGCCTACTGAGCTGATTGTGGTGATTTGCAACCGTGCGCAGTTCTGCACTGCCCCACGCTGGCTGTGGCTTCCGGGGAGATGCTGAAGGACTGCGCTACACACATACAGCGAACCTCACAATTGGACTCCTGCTTGCACTCCGGATCCCTGGTCTCTTCTGTCTTTGGGCCTACAACTTGTTGCAACATCCTTGCAACTTGGAATGTTTTATGGGACAGATACGATCACCTCACAGACACATAACTTGCTATATTTCTTGAAGTCTGTCAGTAACGAATACAACCACGGAAGGGCATTAATACGCACTGTGCTTCTCTTTGGGACTGTAGATCCCCCCCAAGCAACAAATCACGCCGGATGGTTACAGTGACCAGACTGGTCATGCTCCCGAGACTGCTTTACTACTTTACCAACTTACCGATAGTAATCCAGACTAATATTTTTAAAACCCTGAATACATTACTGTTAGATTTAATATGGGGAAAGGGCCGCAAACGGGTGGGGCTCTCGAAACTCCAGTTAGGAACAGATAGAGGGGGTATGGGAGTCCCAGATTTTAGGGTATATTGTTATGCCGGTCAACTCCAGTGGTTATCATACTGGACTGCAGGTCATAACCTCCACGAGTTAGGGATGACACAGCAGGCATTGGATCGAGGTACCCTTCATACCTTGCTGCTGCCTGGGGGACAGACCACACAGATAGCTCCCAACCTATTAAAAGTAGCCCTTATCTATTGGAAAAAGGCAATACATTGTACTAACCGATTGCTCCCGTATGTCCCCAATGTCCCACTTTTGGGAATCCCCACGCCGACAGGGGTAATTACTGCCAAAAATATTTCCAAGTGGACGCCAGAGGGAGTACACACTGTGGGGACTCTCTTCGGTGATGGTATGCTGCTAGACCACGAAAACTTTGCTAATGAACAGGGTGTTCCGCGTTCCCTTTATATAATACATGCAAAAATCAACAGGTACATCAAGCGACACTGGGCACCAGATAATAAAGAGCCCCCCACGCACGAATTAGTATACACACTATACCTAATGGGTAATGGGCGGCACTTGACCCGATGGCTGTATAGGGGTATCCGCTCCCATGCGTCGACATCGCTGGCAGCGTTAAGAGAAAAATGGAACACTGACATCAGGAGAGAAATATCAGATAAGGAATGGACCTCCCTTTTGGAGTATCCCAAGAAAGTGTCCCGAAATGCAAATTTTAATTCATTCAATATATGGTGCTACACAGGGCCTACCTAACGCCGCACCGATTGAGCAAGATGTATCCGGGGGTGGAGGACCAGTGTCCCCGTTGTCTAGCACAAATGGCTGACCTGGCGCATATGTTATTGACCTGCCAGCGCCTGGCCGCCTTCTGGGTAGCGGTTACAACACTCCTTGGGACTGTGACTGGTGTTGTGGGGGGTGACACGGCCGAATACTGCATACTAGGACTGCGCCACAAACGTAAGAAGCAGACTTTCTCATACCGCTTTGCTGATTTAGCCCTGATACTAGCAAAACAATCAATTACGATGCAGTGGAAATCCGCAGTACCTCCGAATACGCTTTACTGGCACGGAGAGGCGGTCAGGTGGGGGAGGGCCGAAAGTATGGCGATTAGGAGGGAAGAACGAAGAGGCCTACGAAAAAAAAACGATGCAATGCTAGAATTATTTATTTCCTCAGAACCCCCACCAATCTGAACAACTGTACCGTATACACTAACAGGTCACCACTAAACGTGACATACAGATATTGAACCCCACAGGTAAATGCAATACAGGACTGTGCGTTGACCCATGCCTAACATCTAGGTCTTGTATACTGAACACAACAGATGTGAGCAACTTGCTGCCCTTCGGGAGGACAGGAGTGAGTTAGGGAGGAGGGAGGGTTGTGATGCAGTTGCGTCCGAAAGGGAGGGTGGGGGGTTGAGATAATATGCCGACATTTGAGTTATGAAGATACCCTTAAATGCTAGTGTTGATGCTGTAATGTATATATCAATGTCTACAGTCATTACTGTAATTATAACGCAATTTCATTCAGCATGGTCGTAATGGATGACTACACCAAATGTGATCACTGGTATGTATCACTAGAATGCACAATTGCTGGATTGTCAGAATGTTCCTAATGAAAATCAATATAATCTGTTAAAAAAAAAAAATCAGGTGGGCGGTCGAGTGGCCAAATCTCCAACTACACTTACTTCGTTGGGCCATCGGAGGAGTATGTCAGCGATGCAGGTGGATTAGGCTCTGTCGCTAACATACTTAATGCCCACCTGTATGAAAATCAAGCGGGGGCCTTCAGTTTGGCAAATAGGGTGCTCCGTAGCCATTGCAATGGAGTACCCTCTCCACCAAACTCTAAATCAGCCCCTAAGTCCTTGTTTGATTCCAGTAGAGCTGTCAAAGCTGTTATTACTCTTATAGGAGACTTAGTTGAAATCAAAAATGTCTGTTTTGTAACCAAAGAGATGTCAAAGTGTTCATCCCCAATAAGTCAAAAAGGTGATGTTCCTATAGAAAGAAAGCAAAAGTAAGAGATTAGAACCAAATGGTCAAAAGGGAATCCTTTTGATCAGGATTTGGTGCCCTCACACACCCAGACGGGTGTCATGCTTCATCATAGGGCCAGCTCCTCGTTGGGCCGGTGCTGCAGTGTCCTACAGGCTCTGTGAGAGGGCTCTTTTTCTGAGATCTTTTTTTAGTTTTTCCGCCATACTGATGGATGTGTGTGAGAGTATAATATGTGTAGGTTGGAGTGAGTGCAAAAAATGTGCCAAGTGAGTTAAAACTGTCTAAGGGGTGCCTAATTAATTGTAATATAGTGGTTCCCTTTACAGAGATAAAAACAGTAGGAAAAGTGCTATCATGAGGGCTTAATGTCCTGGTGTTTCTTCATGACCAGGAGAATCCCTACCCTACATCTAAAATGGGATGTGTGGTAACAGGTACTCCCCTAACAGATAAATACCTCTATGTAGTATTGTCCAACCTTGTTGAATCAATCTGTCAAGCCCCTTAGGTCAAAAGCAGAGTAACACGCACTGCTGCAAAGGAAGTGGTGCTGCGTGGAGAGTGCCGGAGACCTACCCAGACTCTGCTCGCCTGGAAATGTTTATGCCCTCAGAGAGTGAGTTATGTAGCAAATCCTCTGTCAAGTTAGATAAAGGAAACTGGTGGAAAGTCAATGAATATGAAGGGGCTGATTATGCATCTTTTACTCAAGGTTGTTTATTGAAGTTTGGAACAAACAAACTTAAAATGAAGGAAACAGGAGCCAATAAGAGGACATATCAGGAAAGGAAAAAAAAAGAAACCAACGTCCTCTTTGTGGCTCTCCCACCCCATCCCCATTGGCAAGCATAGGCACGCTCTAATTGTAAGGTTGAGGTAGTGTCCTCTGTTGTCTTCTCTGTACAGATTTATCAGGTCTCAGCCAAATATTCAAAGTTGTCTTCTCATGCCTCCTTATATGATTCCCAATTATCCTGGCAATTGCAGTTCCCATAATCTTAATTTGTTCATAAAGTTCATGTCCTCATGCTTTCAAAAGAGGGTACCTTTTCTTCATAAAGTGTTTTTCCTCTCCCTGTAAGAAAACTTTTTATTGCCAAATTAATTAAAACGATTGCAAAAGCAAAACCAATTCATAAAAACAGACAGCGCTAACCAGCTAACCAATGCTAAAGTGCACTATATAATACCAATTCGTTAAGATCATATACTAAGATCATACAGCAGCTAACACAATGTACTATCATGAAGCACATAAAGAGCCATCTTTATCGCAACAAACAGTAAATTACATCCTACATAGTTTATGAAAGCCAATCACTTTTAAGAACATTTTTTATTCATGTCTGCTGACATTCCATCTTACCGTACAGAAAAAGGGAAAACAAGTTTACATTAAAAAGTATTTAAAAGACCACTGTGTCCAAATGATCAATAAAATTCATATTGCAAACTGATTGAGAAACAGGATGGGCTATATAATTCATCTTACTAGACAACAGAGTAGATATCAATACAAAAAACCTATTAAACTTGAGGAGAACCCAACTATGGCCCATTCAGTATCACTTTCGATGGGTGCAAGCTGTCAGCACAGCAGCACCGAGTAGTTAGTGAGCCCCAACAGTTAGGGGTCATAATTACTCGCTGCTGTTCATTTCTTTAGAAACTGTTCTCATATACTTTAGAAAATGGGCCATCAGCTGTCTATAATTTCCCTTTAAACAAACATCCACTGCAGTTGAGCATGTTCAAATGGACAAACATCTAAACATTGATTTTAGCCAATATTTTCATGCGACTACAAGGTTAGGGAAGATACAAATAACATGAATTAATGACTCAGAAGCTGCCCCACACAAGCCATTGATCATAGTCTCCTGTCTGCACTTTTCCTAATCTGCTCTGTTATATGCAGACTTCCTGCCTTGTGTTATGTGTTCCTGTTCGTTTGCATATTTCTGTCTTGCCTTGTTTGAGTGTACATCTTTCCTAGCCTAGTTTTCAGTATTTCAGCTCTATGTATTCCAGTCCTTTTCCTGACCCTGATTCCAGTCCTACTTTTCCCTGAGCCAAGTTTCTGTTTTGGTGTTCCTTCTTCTGTTCCCTGTTTTTCTGTCTTGTATTGTTATCCTGGTTTTCATTGCTTTCAAGGGTGACAGTTAGACTCCAAGGCTTGTGCCTTCAGCACAGAGGACCACCCTGCACTACTTCTCCATAGGAGCTGCTGGGTGTCTCCGAGAACTCTGTGAGATTAATCTGCTCCTTGCTTTTGTATAAGATCTTTCCACCTCACAGAGATTATTTCTGATAGTTTGTCTATCATTTCCCTGCTTACCCTTTCTGTTGTGTGTTCTTGTGTTTTCTCTGTAGAATTCCAGTTCCCTAATCACTGTTTGTTCCAATCTGCTTCAGTCCTGCTTCCCTTCCAGCTTTCAGGTATTCTCTTGTTTGTATTCCCTTCAGAGACCACACACAAACCCAGTATCCAGTTTGGTTTCATTCTCACCCAGCTAGTTCCCTACAGATCCCTGCTTGTTCCCTAACATATATGGGTATACCCGTCCCACTTAAGGTGACACAATAAGTATTCCACTCATCACTTTTCTGTATACTTTATTATGTCGCCCTAAGTGGGACGGGTATGCACTGACGTGGGTCCCGTGCATAATAGAAAAATCCAAGAAAGACTACTGTCTGCAGCAAATTCAGAGCTAGAAACCGCTTTAAGCATTTCTCGCACCATGGAAACCTCTGAGGCATATTTCAAAGAAACACTATCACCATCTGATGCCTTCTAAAAGGAAATTAAATTCCAAGGCAACAAAGAAAACCATGAACAAAACGGTGACGAAGATAGAGAAAACTGAGCAATCAGTTAGAAAATAGAAAGGACAATGAACACATATACTGGTTCAAGTGTGGCAGTCACAACCGTACCAGTTCAGCCAAGAGTTGCCCTGCTTTATCAAAGACATGTCTTAAGTGCAACCACGAAGTACATTTTTTTGCCAGAGTATGTTGGTTCACTGTGATGTACAAGTCTGTGGTGTTGAAAGTGGATGATGGATGCTTAAGAAACAATGACAGTGAGTTTGTATTGTGTGTCTCGGATGTGCTAACATCAGAGGAAGATGAGTGCGGAGAGCAGAGTCGTGAGCAAGTGTCTCTGGTGGGAAAAACTGCGAGAAGCAGGTCACAGGTAAGATGCACAAGACTGCCAATCCTGTTGAAAAAACCTCAAGGAACAAGATCCCACTGACCCTGGTGGGACTGGACACTGAGAAAGTGTTTGAACGGGTCATTTGCAAGCTCCTGGAATCTGTCCTGAAACATACAGGGCCTATGACATAATATGATTAGGTGGATCTTGGAAAACTACCACATTCCCAGATGCCGAATCAAGGTCAACAGTAAGATACTGGACCCAGTCTGTCACCCCTCCTCCTTGTGTTGGTGGTGGAGGCAGATACAATTAGGCAGAGTAGAGGGATTAAAGAGTTAAACTTTGGCAGGAACAAGCACAAACTGTGTTTGTATGCTGATGATGTTATGCTTACCCTAACTGATCCTGTGATTTCATCTGGGAAGCTTCTGCTCAGACTAGAACACTTTGAGAGAGTATCTGACTATAGGAGTAACAGAAATCTGAGATTTTAGAGATGGCACAACTGGAGGGAGTGAACCAACGAATAGGCGAGATCTGCCCCTTTCACTGCACCCCGGGAAAGATCATATATCTGGGTATACAGCTGATTGACGATCTTATCTTTGGGGTTAGTATGTGGCAAATTTGTATTTATTAACAAGGGGCATATTTGAGGATCTAGGGAGGTGAAGATATTTGTACATCTCCTTGTTCAAGAGGATAAATGTTTTGAAAATGAATGTTTTGCTAAAACGCCTCTATCCCTTTCAGGCAATGACAACCCCAATACCACTGCCAGAATTAAAGTCCTTACAGCGAAGTTGATTGATTATGTCTGAGGACAAGGCAAGGCCAGGATAAATAAAAAAAATTTGATGGCACAAAGGAAAGAAGGGGGTCTTGCCTGTTCACATATTATTAGATACTACAATACAGTGCACCTAGTAGTCAGATGGTCAGTGAAAGAATCAACAAAATATTTACACACATGGATAGGGCTGTGGCGGGCAGATTCCTCAGGGATTTAGCTTGGCTAAGTAAGCATCAAAGACCACAGAATGTTTACACTGCCCTGCAAAGACAGTTATGGAAGTTTGGTACAAAGGGCCTTGAAAATAGCAAGATCGGAAGCCCAGTGGAAGGTGGGTGACAAATGGCTTTATGGAGAAAAAGCCCAATATGCAACCAACGGCACCTCATCCAGCTCAACTGTCACCAGTGGAATTCAGGGCAAGTATAAATTACACATTACACTGAACATAAATTACACATTGCACTGGAGAGCCCAGTAGTACAGAGAGACAGACACCACACACCTCCTTTTTTTAATAGCAACAGAACAAGAACGTTACTGAGGAAAAAAGGGACAAACAAAGAAATTGGGTAGACAACTAAACACAGTAAAACTACATGAATAAACACAACCAAAAGAAAATCCATACGAACGCAACCAGGAATTTATATTCAAGTCAGAAGAGTTCTGTTTAACGCAAAATCTTTCAACCAATATGGTGTGCGTAATTTCCTCTGTAATTATGCAGCACCCACACCATAAGTGGATGCTTCCACTTTTCCATTGCCTAATGTTGTTAGGCAACTTCTCAGAATCTCGCCT
Organism: Calotriton arnoldi; assembly: GCA_963921515.1. Lineage (NCBI taxonomy): Eukaryota > Metazoa > Chordata > Amphibia > Caudata > Salamandridae > Calotriton > Calotriton arnoldi. The sequence continues at coordinate 370,505 of CAWUFW010001665.1, forward strand.
CTTCTGGGCCAATAGTCTCCGGGTACTACTTGCTTTCTTAATGCACTAGGCCCTTTGCTAGGTTCTGTATGTCTCGCAGTCAACCTTTTTTGCTTAGACCCTTCCGTACCTACAGTTGACTCGGGCAAAACAAGTGCTGTCCCAGCAGCCCAACAGCTTGACTAACCTGATCCTTCTGTCTCACTATGACCACCGGTACATAAGGAATAAGTGCTGTTGTATCATCAAGGGGACATGGGACTCTGCGAGTGTGGCTTGCATGTACCCAGTTCGGGAGAACTCTGCACTTCACAGCGGTGTTGGTGTCTAAGATCACCTGGAAAGGTCCTCTCCACCATGGTTCCAAACATGTTTTGTGCACGTGTTTCTTCACCATTACCCAGTCACTAGGACTGAGGTCATGGCACTGCTCTTGTTGAACTGCAAAAGCAGCTTCGCCAACCTGGTGAGATACAGAACACACCACATCATCCAGGCCCTTGCAGTAGTCCAAAATAAGATCACCCGTTAAGTTTACTAATGCATTAGCAGGAACAGCTGGCAGTCTCATCACTCGGCCCTTAATTACTTTGTGCACTGACAATCCTATCCTCCTGTCTAGTGTACTTCTCAAACACATCAACACAAGAGGCAATGCATCAGGACACTTCAAAGACATTGAAGCGCACACTTTCGCCAATTTGGATTTCAATGTGCCATTAACGTGCTCCACCAAGCCAGAAGCTTCTGGATAGTAACTGCAATGGAGTTTCTGCTCAACCTGTAGTGCTGCACATAACATTTTCAGGACCTCATTATTAAAATGAGTCCCTCAATCTGACTTAAGAGAGGTCAGAAATCCAAAACATGGAATCAACTCTCTTAACAGTAATTTTGCCACAGTCAAGCTGTCATTCCTGCATGTTGGATAGGCTTCAACCCATTTTGAGAAAATGCATACAATGACCAAAACGTACCTCAAACCGTTGCAAAGGGGCAGTTCATGAAGTCCATTTGCATTCAGTTGAAGGGACCTGCGGGTTTACCAATGTGACTCATGACAACCTGCGGTTTTCTTCCAGGATTTTGTTGCTGGCACACTACACACCTGTGACACAAGGTCTCTGCCGTCACTTTGAACCCTAGAAAGAGCAAGGGTTCAAACGTAACCCATAGCTCTGGGAAGCGTCGAGACTTCTGACAGCTGACGTTTGAACCCTTGCTCTTTCTATACGGATACATCCGCGGCCTTAGGTTATTGCGTACCTTTGGTTTATTTCTATTCGGACTGCTGTACCTATCGTGAGAGCCTTGCTGGCCCACATCACTATCTTTCAGCCTGAAGACACCTGTGCTGTCACTGGTGCAACATATACCCTTCGCTTCCCTTCCCCCTTCCCCGTTGGTCCTGATGAAGACCCCACCTCCAAGACGTTAAATCTGCTGGTTTTTATAGGGGTCGAAACGTCGACATCTCCTTCCCTTCACTTATCAAACCTGGATGACAGAGGATCTATATCTGCATCTTTTGTTTATGATTTTGCATTTGTATGTTTTGCCAGTAATTTGGCAGGTTAGGTTATCATTATTGTATATTGATGTATATATATGCACCACCTTTCCCCCTGCACATCACTTTCATTTATCCTAACTACGCACCTATCACTTCACGCTGTATGCACCTGTTTTTACTAAATGTTAAATGTGATATTCAGTTCACATTTTTTGAGTCTATGATCTATGATGACAATTTTTGTGATATTTATTAAATCATAATCATTTATTGAATGAGCCATTTGGTGTTGTCATATTCCTTGTATATAGACCATGTATTGGTTGCAGATACATTGTGAATAATTTCCACTGTGACTATCAGTTCTGCGACTTGGGCAGACTACACTCCTTGCAACCACGATGCTTCCACAACATCTCCAACTGTACACAGCATAAGGAGCTTTCAGATTTTCTTCATTGTCTCTCAAACAGAATCCATCAACAAACACATGATCAGATTCAGGCAATGGTTCATCCAAAACATCAGGACACGGTTTGGCACATAATTCAGTCACATCCAAGCAATCATGTTCAACTTCTTCAGTCACGTTCTGATTTCCAGGCAATGGCATCAAAGTAGCTGGGTTCAAAATCATGCATCTTTTGAGCGTCACATTTTCTGCACTAAGCAAAATCTGCTCATACTTGGTCAAATGACTGTTCGTCAGCTATTGTGGATGTGTACGTGTTAACAGTATCTCCACTGAATGGGGTACAAATACAGTCATTAGATGTCCCATGATTATACTTTCACACAAAAGGGTCAAGAGTCACCAAAAAATAGGCAATCGGTCTGCGATTGCTTCCATGCATCTGTTTCAACACTGAAAGAGTGCAGCCTCCTCTTTAACTGCAAAATAACACAAAACATTTATTGTAATCGGGCATTCCCAATGCTGGTGCCCTACAAAGGCATTCTCACAGCACAGTGAAAACTGACATACAACTGACATCCCAAGGTACCAGATCAGACACATCTTTGTGTGTCAACCTCTGGAGAGGTTTTGCTGTCAATGAAAAATTCGGAATCCATTACCGACAGTAGCCCACCATTCCTAAGAACATGCAGACTTCCTTTTGGGTAGTTGGTGGATTCATGTTCAGAATCGCTGCAAACCTTTCCAGTGACACTTTTGTCGCTCCTTTCTCAATGTGATGTCCTAAGTACAAGACTTCTGTTTACATTATTCACAATTGACTTACACTTGCGTTTCCAAAGTCCAAATTTTCCGCAAGCTTGACATGGATTCAATTTCTTCAAAAGCGACACATCAACACCAGTTCTTAGATCAACTGGGTTACCACGACCTCTACAATGTGGCTGGAAATTCTGTTGCTGGAAACCTTAACACCCTGCATCATCGGAACTTGATTATATCCTCCCTGTAGCAAAGAGATGTTGTCAAAACTCATCTGATTCTGACCTTTCTGCATTGCTCTAATCTGATCAACCATCAACTTCTCCTTAAGTTTGTTGTGCTTCATCTCAATCTCATCCCCACAATATTTTGCATAACGCAAAATCTCATCTAATGGTTTGCTTTACCAACAAAGCAATTGCGTATAAAATCATGTTAGAAATGTCAGGTCTCAAACCATGCACAAATCTGTACACAAAATGTCCTGTAACTCTTTTAGCTACATTATCCAAACCACTATATTGTTTAAAAACCTGTATCAATCTCTCATAGTTGGCATGTACTGTCTCTTTTAGTTCCTGAGTTGTTTAGGGGAATTCTTAGTCTTCAAGTGATTTATCACCTGCTATTTCTTCTGTATCATTTCAGATGATGCTCCTGTTCTAGGAACCCTCTCTGGTTCTGTCTCAGGCCAATCCATAGTAACTTTACATTGAGCCCACAATCACCTGGTATTGCAATGTCAAACAGAGAATTCAAATCAGTCCACAAACTTTTGAAATTTTCACAAATCTTTCAATCTGTCTGTACCATTTCACTGGATTTTCTCTCAATTTTGGGAAATCATTTGTAAATGACAAAATATCAGGTCTTGTCCATGGTACATGAACATAACCTCCACTGCGGACACCCGTATTTCTCTTTCATTTCCACAAAGGGCATCAGGTAATGACGGCACCTTAACTTTTTTCATTTCTTTCTTTTTCGACCATCTGCCTTCCCATTGTTTTCTGTCATTCCATTTCTTAATCAATGTCATCAGTTCTTTAATCTGCAATTTCAATCCAGGAGCTCTCACGTTCATAATGTCTTTGTCACTAAACCTGTATGAACTTTGACTTTTGAATATCTAAATCATATTTTTGAGTCAATTCAGTCAATTTCTCATGTGTAAATCTCGCTAGTCGAGTAATGTCTTTACAGAGACACAATAGTTCCTTCTCCTGGTATGTATCTAATCGTGAAGGACTAATTGTTCCCAAAATCATTTCTTCAATTCTACTTTTAGCCTACCCACATCAATTGGCTTTCTTTTTTCCTTAACTAGATTTTGATTCGAACTTGAACTTGGAACTGAAATCGAATCTGGAGCTGAAAGAAAAACTGTAGCTTGTACTGGAGCTGGATCTAAACTCGAGACTGGAGCTGAAACTGAAGCATTTTCAATATTTTGATTATTAATCGGAGTACTATATCCTTTAAGCCATTTCTCGATTTCTTGAGGAATAAATACTGATTGCTCCCTTGGAGTATTTAAATGAAATCCTCCATCGCTCAAATTTGCACTCGTTCCAGGTTGCATATTTAATGCAGATGTATCTGGAACTGTTCTTCCCATTGTCATGTCAGAAGCATGATAAGTCATTTCAGGAGGTTCACTTGATCTGGGGCAATAAAAAGGCGGACACCTCTGAAACATTCTGCTCATCTGGTCACATTGAGTCTGATTTGGAATGTAACCTACATTTCTAGCTCCTGTCGCAGTAGCGCTTCAAATTGGAACCATGGGTGTCTGAAGCAATGATCTTGTCATCAATTCTACTGGATTAGTTTGTGCTGTATTTACTCCAGTAGGTACAGCCAAAGTGTGAACAGTATTTACCTGTAACCCAGATTTGTAAAGAGGTACAACAGGTCCAATAATAACGGATACAGGAAAAGCATCTGGAGCATTTCAATCAATCGATTCATTGGCGCTGTAAATTCTGTCCTCCCTTTTACAGGAGTAACAAATGTATGTTCTTTAGGCATGTCATGAATTAAAGGTGCATTCGGAATCTCAGCTGTAAGAGCGTTTATCAAACTCTCACTCTGAATCTCATTGTAAGATGGTGGACGAATTATCAATAAATCATTTAAAAGTTTCTCATCTATGTCACTTTCTTCTCCTTGTTTCTCTGTGTCATTCTTTTCTGTCTCTGGATGTTTCTTTTTCTCTTTCCTTTATCATCTCCTTCGACTTCTAACACAGGATATAATCTTGTACCATGTACAATGTCTGCTCTCCACCTTTTCTGTTGTGCTCCTATCTAGCTTCTGCGTAATGATCCATAGTTCTCCTATATCTCCCTTGATGCTTCTCCTTCTCTTTCTGATGTGCCATGTGTTCCCACGTATTTAATGCTTCAAATACGTTAGGTCTAGTAGATGGTTTCATTTCATACCATCTTCCTCCTTAAATTCTCAATAATTCTCAAGTTGAATGTCCTTTAATGAGGAGACTGTAAACCCTCATCTTCTTCAGTAAGTTTGTGCCAAAACCCAAGCCACAAACATGGATGTAAATCCTTTGTCCATCAGGATAGTGTGTCCTGGCTTACCTTCAGGTGGTGCGTCTACCTTTGCTCTAACAGATATAGTCTCATTTTCTTTACAATTCTCTGTAATGCTTAAAATTTTGTAAATCGAATTCAATTCTATATTCCCAAATGTTTTCCATAAAATCCAGGAAATGAATTTCTCCCACAATTGACTTGTTCGGCTATCTTAACCAATAACAGAGCAACTTTTATGATGTAGACAACCAATCCCAGCGCGACCTTACACCAACAGGCACACTGCGACATCAATCTTGCTCTTTGCAGCAGCTCACCCTCCTTTACAGTTTTCTTCAGCTCATCTTCTCTAAGCAAAATCACAATACAAAGCAAGCAACAAATAAACCTGTCTGCTCTACTAAAAGAAATACATACTTACAAGGTAACTAAACTTTTCTACAATCATTCGCTTAAATTAAATCTCTACCAGTGGGATTTCATCCTGATTGATACAGTTATTCCCTGTGCACCTGAGATCAACCTTACCAACCGTTTACCACTAATACACAAAGAGAACCCTTTACCAAGATGTTGTTGACTATGTCTCACGACCAACGCCACAAAACAGCAGTCAACTTACTCAGTGTCTTCTACACTGAGACAACCCATAGGCAATATCGCGAGATCTTAGGCCACAATGGACCCGTTTACAACTTCAGCTTCGTTGCATCAAGTGCCACAATCATTCATGGACTTTAACCATGTGGACTCTAACCACTTCACTCCCCTCAACAGCACACGGCCATTTAAAAAACCACAATCTTAGAAAAAGCAATAGCAACGCGCATCCCTATTAATATTCACACTCCTTCACTGCTACACATTGACTTCATCAGGATGAATACTCCATCAGCACACCATCTATCCTTCTGTTTGCCGAACAAACATTTTTGGCTCTTTGGACTTTGACAATAATTTTCACTGTCTTTTTTGGCACCTTAAAACCTTACTTCTCTAGGCAGAACCATAGCTCTGCTACCAAAGATTTGATCCAGCGTAAGCAGTATAAATATTTCAAGTTAAACTTTCAATTCACTACTTACTCATTTATCCTTCTAACTGTACTGGACCCCCTACAGCAGCTGGATGGATTACAACATTACCTTTACCACTGAGGTGAATAGTCCTTTGATGGATCTCTCTCTGCCAATAGGAGGGGTGGGAATCAGGATGTCCAAAACCACAACGTTAGCCACCCAAAGAGGACCAATTATTGTGACCAACTCACAAATTCGAAATAAGGTTCAAACACACTACTCTCGGGACCATATTGTAAAAATAAAGTATTGCGATGGGGAGGCCCAATCTCCTAAAGAAATTAAGTCTAACTAGAATGATACAAACTAGAAGCTCTGCTACTGTGACACAGAATAGAAAAAGCAGAATTTAATATTCTGAAAAGATTTGTTGATTCTCCCTACAATGCATTTAGATTAAAACAGTAATTCAATACAGTTTCAAATAAAGAACATCAGGACACAATAATAGACTCAGGCAATTTAGATAGTTATTGTATTAATATTCAAAAATTGATACAGATAAGCAATTTCTTAGTCAAGAATATTAAAGCATGTAGTACTAGACCACACATTTAGTCAGAAGTTCAAATCCAAGGTGGATGGTTCAAAACAAACATCAGATACAAGGTTACAGACGTCTACCGCCATTAAAGACAGAAGAATAGTTCAGTATTTTCACAGCATCTAAAGATTTAAAGTACAGGGGTTAGAAAGGAATCGTTTAAAGTCCTCTAAGGGCGAGTCCATGAGCACAGGCAAAGAATAATGTAAATAAAAAATCAATTAGTTTGGCAAAGAAGGATTCCAGGTCTACTGTATAAAGGCAGCCGCATCAGCAAAAAGGCAGTCCAAGATAGAAATTAGAAGGATGATTAAAAAATCATACAAAAAGAGTTCTGTTCTCTCCGAAGGAAAGAAAAATAAAGTGATGCGTGAGTTCTCGCATTGAGAGGAAAAGAAAAATAATGGCGTTGCCCCTCCTTTGGGGTTTCTTCTTACATATTCCTTATGAGACCTTAATGATAGGAAACAGTCATTACAATGAGTTTTTTACCACGCAGTACCATTAACACGCATTGTTTACCACAACATTTTCTATATTGCATATGCCTTTACCACGCATGCCTATACCACGCATATAAAGTAAGTATAAATGTTTGAGAGTTTGTGTTTGTATGTGTGTGTGTGTATATATATATATATATAACATTTTACTTTGGGTAAGATTCATAGATGACGTTTTCGTGCTGTGGCTGGGCACGGAAACGGACATAGAACAATTCATTATGGATCTGAACCAGAACTCGTTGAATTTGAAATTTGTGGGACAGTATAGTAAAACTACCATAGATTTTCTTGATATCAGAATTCAACCAGTAGGGGAAAAACTTGAGACCACTGTATTTCGAAAAGCTACTGCGGGAAATACTATTCTCCACGCAGGGAGTGCCCACCCAGCTCCACTGATACAAAGTATTCCCTTTGGGGAATTTTATAGGGCTAGGCGGGCATGCAGTAGCCAGGAAGAGTATTTGAGAATCGAACAGGAAATGACAAGTAGATTCATTGAGAGAGGATACTCACCACACATAATAAAAGGTGCAGCTAAGAAAGCTAGGAATCTTGAGAGACAGAAGGTACTCTTTGAACCATCACAAACTCAGAAAAAGAAGGAGAAAACTGAGCAGAAAGAGCGGAATAATGTGGAGAATCCAAGATTTATTATGACTTTTAACACCAAACATAAAGAAATCAGAGCCATTTTAAAAAACATTGGTATCTGGTACGGGGTGAGCCTTTAATAGGCCCACAAGTGAATAAACAGCCTAATATTACTTACAGAAAATCAAAATCATTGAAAGATTTAATTGTGAGTAGTGAGTTTCAGGAAAGGAAGGGTGGGGCCTCGAAGTGGCTCCAACAAAAACCAGGTTTTAAAAAATGTTTTAAATGTAAAGCGTGCCAACATGGAATGAATGGCACAAATTTTAAAAAAAAATGTAATAAAACTATTTTCATCAAAAGTTTTTTAACCTGTAGATCAAATTTTGTTGTCTATTTATTGCAGTGTGACTGTCCAAAGGTGTACATTGGTAGTACAACTTTACCAGTGTACAAAATAATTTTACAACACAGGAGAGCAATTTTAAACAAAGATAGAACTTACCCGGTCGCAAGACACTTTGAGAAGTATCATCAAAGCAATCCCTCCAGCCTGCAGTATAGCTGTATAGCAGAAATTCCCCGTAAAAAGAGAGGAGGAGATAGGGAAAAAGAACTCAGGAAATTGGAAACCTATTATATTTTGGAGTTCAATAGTCGGAACCTCATGGATTGAATGTAGATGAGGACCTCTATACATGTCTACACTGAGGTTGTTGAGGGAAGGGAATTTAAGGGTAAAACTGCACAAAATGAGACCTTTTTGTTTTTATATTGGTATGGTAAGAATTTGAGGAAGAGGGATATGAAAGGATTAGATGATTGCTGTACATAAGAAAAAATTGTTTCTAAGATGGAACTTTTTATATGTACAGTTTTTTTCATTATTTTATACAGACTAAAAAGTAATTAAGGGGTAGTTTTTGTATATCGGTTTTAGATATTTTAGGACATTGATAGTGTTTTAAAAGTGTTTTTCTTTATTGAGTATATGAAATAAGTTCTTTTTAATAATGAAGAATAATATACTGTGAAGCACTTGCACTTTAAAAATTTTGGAATATATAATGACATTTTAATTATATATTTTTTATAAGGTGGTTTAATAAGTATATGAAATATGTATAATAATATACTGTGAAGCACTTGCACTTTCAGTGATTAATTTGCACCAAGCACTTGCACTTTAATAATTGAAGATTTTTACGATATATGTAATCAAAAAATAATCTTTTTTACTCCCCGTTGGCTTTGAAACTGTTGAAATATATTTAGAACATATAATCTGAGGAATTAGAGGTTGTTAAAACAGAAACATGGTTCAGTTAGAATTGGATGTTCATTTGTATATTCTCTGAGATACTGATATGTGAAATTTGACCGGGTATCTGGATTACAATTGCAAGGGACTTGGAGTCTCTGCTAGATATAAAACTCCAGGAAGGCAAAGCACAAGTATGACTTGAACAACCAATATGGAAATTCTGTGCTGCTAAAAGCAGTAATAACTGTAACAAATGGAACTATCCTTGTAATTTGTTTTTGTGTGCACCTTGAATGTTCTAACATGGCCGCCGTAGTTACAGAAAAAAGCGTGCTGGCTAATGTTCCTTAATCTTTGTAGTCCTTCCTCAATGTTCTTTCTTTTTGAAAGCGAGTATTTTAAGGAAAAAATGATGGCGCTCAGACATTGTGAGCAAGGCAGCTGAGACTGCTGAAACACGTTGATGATGTTTATCATTTAAATAAAAACCAAGTGACCTAACCCGCCTGGGAGTGCTGGACGATTATTTCCTGAGAGGAAGGAATATCTTATTTTGAATATATATATATATATATATATATATATATATATATGTCCCAAAGTTTGGCCCTGAGCTTGAAGAAGCAACTCCACATAGGAACAGGTAAACCTTTTATCCCAGAATTCCTAGCGAGACAACTCACCTGAAAGCTATTGGAATCTGAAATAAAGGGGATGTTCTAGTGGCTAATGCGAGTCCTTCTTTGCTCACTTTGCCCATGAAGAAGAGCGTCCAGCTTGAAACGCGTCGGCATCATAGTGAGGTGATTGGAGTCACAACCGGAGGCTTTTCAATTGTCAGCTGTATTCCAACCAGCGAGTGCTTCTCACGAAACGACAACTTTTATTTACATAATGTGGTCCTGCCTGGGCCACGAGCAAGCACCACCACGATATCCCAGTGGGTCTGTGGCAGCCTACATAGGCAGCATTTTACAGAGCAGGTTGGTGCTGCCATATGGAAAAGAACTGTGCGGGACTTTTTAATTCACCCTGGTTTATAAAAAGTGCAAATTGTGACAGCAACCCACATGGGGATTATTTATTTGCCTACTAGTCCCAGAATTCCTAGCGAGACAACTCACCTGAAAGCTATTGGAATCTGAAATAAAGGGGATGTTCTAGTGGCTAATGCGAGTCCTTCTTTGCTCACTTTGCCCATGAAGAAGAGCGTCCAGCTTGAAACGCGTCGGCATCATAGTGAGGTGATTGGAGTCACAACCGGAGGCTTTTCAATTGTCAGCTGTATTCCAACCAGCGAGTGCTTCTCACGAAACGGCAACTTTTATTTACATAATGTGGTCCTGCCTGGGCCACGAGCAAGCACCACCACGATATCCCAGTGGGTCTGTGGCAGCCTACGTAGGCAGCATTTCACGGAGCAGGTTGGTGCTGCCATATGGAAAAGAACTGTGCGGGACTTTTAATTCACCCTAGTTTATAAAAAGTGCAAATTGTGACAGCAACCCACATGGGGATTATTTATTTGCCTACTAGTCCCAGAATTCCTAGCGAGACAACTCACCTGAAAGCTATTGGAATCTGAAATAAAGGGGATGTTCTAGTGGCTAATGCGAGTCCTTCTTTGCTCACTTTGCCCATGAAGAAGAGCGTCCAGCTTGAAACGCGTCGGCATCATAGTGAGGTGATTGGAGTCACAACCGGAGGCTTTTCAATTGTCAGCTGTATTCCAACCAGCGAGTGCTTCTCACGAAACGACAACTTTTATTTACATAATGTGGTCCTGCCTGGGCCACGAGCAAGCACCACCACGATATCCCAGTGGGTCTGTGGCAGCCTACATAGGCAGCATTTTACAGAGCAGGTTGGTGCTGCCATATGGAAAAGAACTGTGCGGGACTTTTAATTCACCCTAGTTTATAAAAAGTGCAAATTGTGACAGCAACCCACATGGGGATTATTTATTTGCCTACTAGTCCCAGAATTCCTAGCGAGACAACTCACCTGAAAGCTATTGGAATCTGAAATAAAGGGGATGTTCTAGTGGCTAATGCGAGTCCTTCTTTGCTCACTTTGCCCATGAAGAAGAGCGTCCAGCTTGAAACGCGTCGGCATCATAGTGAGGTGATTGGAGTCACAACCGGAGGCTTTTCAATTGTCAGCTGTATTCCAACCAGCGAGTGCTTCTCACGAAACGGCAACTTTTATTTACATAATGTGGTCCTGCCTGGGCCACGAGCAAGCACCACCACGATATCCCAGTGGGTCTGTGGCAGCCTACGTAGGTAGCATTTCACGGAGCAGGTTGGTGCTCCAGACTTCAGGAGTAAAACTACGTGCATTCCCAGCAGGTAATTGCTTGAAGGTTTATTGAACAGCACACTCAACGCGTTCAAAACAAAGACACTTTGGGTTTGAAACGCGTTGATTGTGCTGCTCAATAAACTTTGAAGCAATTACCTGCTGGGAGTGCGTGTGATCTTACTCTTGGAGTTTGATGGTCTGGAGATAGATATATATATATATATATATATATATATATATATATATATATATATATATATACATACACACCAAACACCACAATCCTGCAGTACCGATGTCCTCGGCGAAAATCAGGTGCGGACCACTGCGTGCATGTTTTCAAATAAAGTGCTTTATTTCAATTTCAATGGCATCGAATCACAATACCAAGGCAAGTGCCCAGCATATGCATATATATATATTTAAGGTTTTAGGTTTAGTGTTGGGTAGGGGTTTTAGGTTTATGGTTGGGTAGGGGTTTAGGTTTGGGTAGGGGTATAGGGTGGTAAAGGTAAAAAAAAAGGGGGGTGTTGGGGGCTCCACCCAAAATATATATTTTGGTGAGAGCCCCCGAAACCCCCTTTTTTAAATTACCCTTACAACCAAATACCCCTACCCACCCCTCAACCCTAAAACCCCCTTCCTACCAATACCTTTACCCACCTCTAAACCCTAAAAATACCCTTACCACCCTACACTTTCTCCCGCTATTACCGGTTTCTCACAGGAAGACGATAGTCCAAGCTCTGGTGGTGTCGAGACTGGATTACGCCAATGCCTTGTATCTCGGCCTCCCTGAATTTTTACTCAGCCGCCTTCAGGTGGTTCAGAATGTGGCGGCCAGAGTTACTCTTTTGGCAGGACGGAGAACTCACTCTACTCCCCTCCTGGCCTCACTGCATTGGCTACCCATTAGGAAACGGATCGCCTTTAAATCATTGGTATTGGTTTTTAAGGCCTTCCATAAAATAGGTGCCCCATATCTTGGGGATAGAATGCAGCACTACAGTCCGTGCCGTACTCTGAGGTCATCCGCCAAGTCACTGATCATCACACCCAGAATTCGTCTTTCTCGGAGAGGAGGTAGATCCTTTCAAGTGGTGGCTTCTCGCCTCTGGAACAGCCTGCCCCTCGCGCTGAGGCAATCCCAGGATCTCCTCACATTCAGAAGGAAACTTAAAACTTGGCTTTTCCAACAGCAGCCCTAGGCCGAGGTACTTGAGCTCAGCACTGCGGGTCGTTTTTTTTTTTGTCAGCGCCGGGACACTCCTGGGAGTAGCAGTGCGCTTAATAAATACCTGCTAACATAACATAACACCCCTACCCACCCCTAAACCCTAAATATACCCTTATCACCCTATACCCCTAAACTCTAAAATACCTTTACCACCCTAAACCCCTACCCATATATATGTACGTGTGTGTGTGTGTGTATATATATATATATATATATATACAGATTTACATATATGAATATATATAATATATATTCCAACATTATATATATATATATATATTCACTGAAAAAACCATAGGTTTTAGGGACAGTTATAGTTAGTTGGACATTTCACTCGTACAAAACCCGTGAAATTCCCCCGTTATAGTTAGTTCAGCTAACTATAACTCGCGCCCCCGCAATGCACTGCTGATGACGTCACATATTACATCACTCATGACATGGTCAGTGACATCACTGATGACATCATCCAGTGACTGTGTGTTTCTGTAAAGTTTAAATATGTTTAATATATATAGGCAAAGGCGTATTGAAGAATGAGTGGGTGTATAAGTGTCTGAATGGATGATTGAGTAGGTGCGTGACTGACTCTACAAGTGAGTGATTAAACGCATCTTACTGAATGCATGGGTTAGTGACTAAACTGTGTGAATGTCTGTATCCGTCTGTCTGTTGGTGTGTAAGTGGATGCATGGATTTGCGAATAGCTACATGAGTGTCTATATGGGTTATTGATTGGTTCTCTGAGTATCTGTATGGGTGCCTGAGTGTTTGTGTGGGTGGGGTGTGTGTGACTCTGTACATAGATGTGTGAGTGGGTGATTCACTGGGTGCATGATTTTAAGAGTGGATCTGTGATAGACTGCTTGGGTGGGTGAGTGTGTGTATGGGTGTGTTAGTGAGTGAATGTATATCTCAGTGGTACATGTGCGAGTAACTACATATGTAAAAGGCAGTATATATGTGTGTTAGAGTATTTAAAAGGCTATAAGTGAGAGTGTGTGATTGTGAGAGTGGCTGTATGGATGCGTGTGTGCTTGTATCAGTTATTGTATAAGAGCGTAAGAATTTGCTAGTATTTGTATGAGTAAGTGAGCTAGTGTGTGTATAACTGTATAGGTGAGTAAATGGGTGTGTGATTAATTATTTGCATGACTGACTAGGTGTGTGAGTACCTCTATGGATGAGTGGCGGTGTGTGAGTGTTTATATAGGTGTATGAGTGCATATGATAGTCCTGTACTGAGTGACTGTAAGTATGAGTGACTGTACGGGTGAGTGAGTAGATGTGTGTGTGTAGACCTAAGAATCAGTGAGTGGGTATGTAGTTATTGGTATTGGAGTGTGTATGGTTTTGCGAATGTCAGTCTGTAATTTAGAGTGGGTGTATCAAAAGTTATATTAGGGTGTGAGAAGATGCATGAAATTAGCACATGGATGATGTCATCAGTGATGTCATCAGTGATGTCATTTGAGATGTCATCAGTGATGTCATCAGTGATGTCACTGACCATGTCATGAGTGATGTAATATGTGACGTCATCAGCAGTGCATTGTGGGGCGCGAGTTATAGTTAGCTGAACTAACTATAACGGGGAATTTCACGGGTTTTGTACGAGTGAAATGTCCAACTAACTATAACTGTCCCTAAAACCTATGGTTTTTTCAGTGAATTTCAAAGGTTTTTTAAATGCTAATTTCTAACTATAACGTGTCTGAAACCTATGGTTTTTTCAGTGAATTTCAAAGGTTTTTTAAATGCTAATTTCTAACTATGCCTACAGAGGTAGGACATGTGAAGAAAGAAGAAAAACGCACAGAAAGAAGCAAAAGAAATGCAGAAAGAAGCAACAGAAGTCCACAAAGACGAAGAAAAGTGCAGGAAGAAGCAAAAGATGTGCAGAAAGAACCAACAGAGGAGCAGAAAGAGGCCTTGTTGCAAAATCATCCTGTGCCCACAACTTTTTCAGACGGGTACTGGTGGTAACTGACTCTGACTAACCAGAGCCAGTGCTATGCTAAAAGACACTTAGAATACAGTGAAAACACCTACATACACTAGGGAACACTATGCGTTGGGGTACCCCTGTGATTAGCATGACCTCCTCTGTAAGTCCCTAGTACATAATAGGGCTGGGGGATTAAAACTACCTCTTAAAATGCGCTACAGGGCGCGTTTGCACAGTGGTGAACGGAGGGGGGGCCTGAGGTGACATGTGTGCAAACGCGCCCCGTGGCGCGTTTTAAGTTGCGGGATTAAGTCCCCTTGAATCCTGAGGGTCCCTGGGGCCCAACTAGCCCCCCAGGTACCTACAGTTAGGACCACAGAGCTGAGTTGCAGAGAAGCGTTCCGAGGCCACGCACCTTTTTTCACCTCTCTGCAACGCAACTCTGTTGTGCTTACTGAAGGTACCTGGTGGGCTAGTTGGCCCCCAGGGTCCCTCAGGCTTCAAGGGGAATTAATTCCCCAACTTAAAACGCACCACAGGGCGTGTTTGCGCACATGTCACCTGAGGCCCCGCCCCCTCCCTTCACCACTGTGCAAACGCGCCCCGTGGCGCGTTTTAATTTGCGGGATTAGGTCACCTTGAATCCTGAGGGTCCCTGGGGCCCAACTAGCCCACCAGGTACTTTTTTTATTTCAATTTTGGGGAGGGGGGCCACGTGCCCCCCCTCCCGGGCCACTTGTAGCCCCGGGGACCCCATCCCCCGGGGCTGGCCCTCTCCGTTGGGGACCGTGGGGGGGTCCCCAATCCCCCCACGGTCCCGCCGGCTCCCCGCGTCCCTCGGGAGCCGGCATTGCTTTTCCACATGGGGAGCTGCTAAGATGCAGCTCCCCGTGTGGAAAAGCAATCGGCTTTGGTTTTTGGAAGAGAGAGCAGGTTTCCCTGCTCTCTCTTCCAAAAACCAAAGCAGAGTTTGCTATGACAGGGCGGGAGCCGCAAGGCTCCCCCCCTGCCACAGCAAACTACAGTGTCCCGGGGGTGAGCACCCCGGGACACTGCAGGAGCCGGCCCTGGGGGGTGGCGGTCCCCAGGGCCATCAAGGGCTCCAGGAGGGGGGCCGCGCGGCCCCCCTCCCAACATGTGCAAAGCCCCGGGGAGGTGGTGGTCCCCGGGGCTCGGGGGTCCGAAACGGACCCCCACATTCAAATTCTTAGTTCCCCGGGGAGGTGGCGGTCCCCGGGGTGTGTGGGGGGGCTCGAGCCCCCCACACAGGTAATTTTAATTTTTAAAAAAAGAAGCCCCGGGGGGTGGCGGTCCCCGGGGCTGTGGGAGGGCCGAGTGCCCTCCCGCACCATTTTTAATTGTAAGCCCCGGGGTGTGGCGGTCCCCGGGGCTTGGGGGGGCCTTAGAGGCCCCCCCACTCATTATTTTTATAAACCCCGCATGCCCCCGGGACTTGGCCCACCCGGGGGCCAAATAACAACAAAGCGCGGGAGCCCGCGCTTCGTTTCTTTTTTTCACGGCGGGATCCGCGCATCCTAAGTGCATCCCGCCGATTTAAAAAAAATAATATATTTTTTTTTGGGCCCTAAGCAGGCCTAGGGGGTCAGGGTGTTTCTACCCTGCCCCCTTTTTGCGTTTTGCGCACTTGTTTCTTGTGCCTCGGTTCTACCGAGGAACAAGATGGCTGCCAACACTTCCTGGTTTGGAGTGTTGACAGCCAATTAGCATACAGCTCGTGATCGGGAGGGTGCGCGGATCCTCCGCTGCCATAGATATATATGTGGTTTTACTTTTGATTTTCTCAGCAACTACTGAACGGATTTACACCATTTAACAAAAAGGGTTCTTTCTGAACCAAGAACTACCTCTTTGCCAAATTTGGTGTAATTCCGTTCAGCAGTTCGAGCTGTAGCCTTGCATAAAGTTTCCTATGGGAAATTGATTTTTTGACTCTTATTCTTTGAATTTCTCCGCAACTACTGAACGGATTTACACCATTTAAAAAAAAGGTCGCTTTCTGAACCAAGCGCTACCTTTTTGCCAAATTTGGTGTCATTCCGTTCAGCAGTTCGGGCTGTAGCCGTGTCTAAAATTTCCTATGGGAATTAACATGGAGAAAACACGTTTTGGGACCCCCCTTTTTTCTCGGCCCCCGCTTGACGAATCACCCCGAGACTTTCAGGATAGGAGCGGACCGGAGCGCCCCAACAAGTTGGAAACTTTCGCGAAGATTCGTCAACCGGCGCCAACGTTATTTCAAATAGAATGTTGCGGATTTCCTATGGAAAATAGGTCCTAACTATAACTATCTACTGGCGACCGCCAGTAGATAATATATATATATATATATACATATATATATATATATAGTTACCTTATTAATACTTACCTTACAAAGGCTACCAATTTCATGGTAAAGGCATGCACTGTAAGAGTATATGCGTGGTAAAAAATAAATGCATGGTAAAGGCATGCATTGTGTTTTACCGCATTGTAATGTCATACAACCCTTATTGACATGGTGTCACTCCACTAGTCAGTCCATCACATGATTAGTTTACATATGTAGTCACTGCATACAATGCATTCTTTACAAAGCACTTCATGTGAACGACTTAGCTTTCCGGGCCTCACACTGAGAACGGTAAGAAATATACAATGTAACAGTCTATGGCATCGGGTTAGAGTTGACATTCCCATCTAGCCATTCCACAGTGAACTTTGAAAGAATGTCTTTTGTATGTATAATGAAACATACACAGAACGAATACAGCAACATTTGCAAAAATGTCAATGAATTATTATGCTTGCTAAGGGAAAATTGCAGCTCAAGAAAGAACACATTTCAAGCTTAACATGCATAAATGAATAAAACTTAATTGGAATTAAATATAATGCATCAAATCATTATTACACGAAATTGATGAGTGTTAGTTGAGGCCTACTGCCACAACTTTTTAACATCCATACATGTAAATTATTCTTAAAAAACATTTTACTAAAATGGTTTCCTAATTTTTAAAATCATTAGGGTCTCTACTATTACATCTGTAAGTTTTAACTTCCTAACTAATTTTATCACATAATTGCACCACAATCTAATTATAATGCATTTTCAATGAAAGGCAGTAGAACTGTTAGGCCTCATTCAGTAGATTCATTTGTCAGTACATGAATAATAAAACATAATTTCATGAGTAATCTTATTAAGCTTTATAACTATTTAGCAATATATTTTCTCCTTTTTTAACTATTTTAAGCACTCTTTTACGGTGCTGTAACTTCACTTGTCTTCATTGTTGTATCTCTTTGTTCATTTTGTGCAATATGCTCATTCAGGTTTTTGTGTCTAAATAGGTCAGATGTCATGTAATGTGCTTTTTACATTTTTTGCTTTAGCAGAAGTCACATAAATTAAGGGGTTATAGCTCTTTTTAGTGAATACATTTGTTCTGGTAGGGGTACCACCTTTCTCCGAACAAGCATTTGCAAAGCTAATAGGTCATCGCTTTGACGATGATTTTAGCCAAGCTGTACAGCAGCGCGGCTGAAAATAATGTAAAAAAAAAAAAACGCTATGGTGCAGCCATTGTACCATTTTGTAGGCGTGTGCCAATATGTATGGGCATGCCTACAAAATGAGGCGAGCATTTGTTTTTTTCTATTTACCAATCCAAGATGGATTAGTAATTAAAAAAATTGCACAAAATGTGCCTTTTTAGGTCTCGCGCCTAGCGGTGCACTGCGTAGCAGTGCTCGCGCAGCACGAGACATTTAGTAGGTAAAACGGGGAATCGAAGCTGACCTAGGAATCGCACACGCCCATGCGTGTGCGATTCCTTTTGTGCTACCCCATTGGCGTTTTCGTGCGTCTTTTTATAAAAGACTGCACGCAATTGGCCAAAGGCGGGCGCATTGCTCCGCCCATGGCCTATTGGTGTCTATTACGCGCTTGGTGCGCGTAATAGACAGCAATAGGCCATGTGGTTTCAATTATCGTGCCCAGACACGGGCGCGATAATTGAAACCACATGTTTCGCTGTGGCGCGCGCGCACCACTCGCGGGCGTGTTTTTTTGTTGTTGTTTTTTTTTTAGATTTCACTGCCGCTTGTTTCAAGCTGAAAGTGCCAGCCATTCACACCACAAAAGGACAAAAGATTTAAGTGTTCCCCTCCGGGGTCAATACATACCCCTCAACAGGTGAAACTTGGCAACCCCCGAGGCGGCGAGCCATGCCCGGCTGAGGCCCCCCCTGCCCGGGTGGGAGAGTGCTTTCGAACCGGCAAACAGCAGCATCTTCACCAGCAAAGTGCACCGACTCCGAAAGAACACGTGAGGATGTGGGGCCGGGCCGGGGGAGGGGTTGCTGCCGCGGCGCACTTTGACACCGAGAGGAGGGAGGGAGGGAGAGGAGGCAGCTGAGTGAAGTCCTCCCTGGCAGCGCAAGGGTGGGTGTGTAGGTGTACTAAATGCAGCCAGCACACATAGTCAGTCAGTAACACTAACCCTCAGGAGTTAAGTCAACTTCTCAAATGTGCATTTAAATCCCGTTAACTCGTTGTCACCGATGGCTGCTTTAACTGGGGAAAAAGAAGTGTAGGTACTATGGAATCTGTTTTTTGAATTGTAGAGTTTAATACAGTAAAAGTCAAGCTTACGCTCATATAAACCGGTTTTATGCTTTCTTCCATTGGGAATATGACCTCTAATACAAGCTTTCCCAGTCGCACTTTCCCAGGCTAGAAAAACGGAATCTTCTGTAATAATATCATGAAAGAATCTTCGAATATATTGTGCAGTAAAATGTTCTTTCTTGCTTGTTCCCCATTGGTGCATATGCATATCCTGGGAACCATGTTCTTTATGTAGTTAATGTAGGAAATGCTTTGCCTAAAGCAGTGGTTAATTTGTAAAAATATAAGTGCCGGGGCTCTAGTCAGGAGGCAGCTTGCACCAGCCCATTTCTCTTGTTAGCGCCGCCTTAAAACAGAACCACCTACTAAGCATGAAAGTGGGGAGAGGATGTGGTGTAATGGCCAGAGCTGCCTACTTTGGAGCTGGGGAACCAGGTTCAATTCTAGGCTGGGATTCTGGGCAAATCATGTAATCTCCCTGTAAATGAATGTGTTCTTAAAAGGTGCTCATGAAAAGTGTGGTGATGATGATTAAGTGCCGGAAACCACAGGCTCAAATTAAGCACTGGTCCAAAGTCCTATAAAAGGACCTGTAATTTCGATGTTCGAATGACCCCATTTTCCCTACCTTAGAAGGCAAATCTATGCTGGATATTCTATTGAAGTTTACTGAGTTTTTTTGTATTTAGGATTTTTGTTTCTGTGCATTTGTGGAGTGGGAAAATAGGCCTTTCCTTAACGACCCTTATAAAAATGTTTCTCTGCTTCTCGAATAAAAAGTAATATTTTTCTGCATGATCTTTCGAGTTTGTTTGCATGAGCGTGTGTGCGCATTTCAGGAGATGCCTATGAAATTATGGAAGCGCCGAGGGGCTGCATTCAAAGAATAGCAAAGACTGCCCCTGAATAAAAATTGATTCAGTGCTGCTTTCGCTATAGATCTCCCTAAAATTTATATAATTGCACCAAATGTTTCAGAAAATGTCCACTTTTATATATACTTTTTTTATATATATATATATATATATATATATATATATATATATATATATATATATATATATATATATATATATATTTCAAATCAGACTCTTCTAGTACAGTAACCACCGGTCCTCAAAAATAATCTGAAAATTAGTATTAGCCACCACATGCTGAAAGACACAAAATGTTAACACCCATCTGTACAAGACAATCAGCATTAGGAGAAGAGACATGACAATACACAGTACCTTCCAGAACAAGCATTTGCAATGCAATAGGTCTCGCATTTATCGCTAGTTTGACCTATTGGCATTGTAAATGACAATGCCTTTTATTTATGTTTTGGTTTTTAAAACATAAATAAAAGGCATTGTCATTTACAATGCCAATAGGTCAAACTTGCGTAAATGCGAGACCTATTGCATTGCAAATGCTTGTTGATTTAGTGCTAACGCGTAAAAACAAACGGGAGAGTAGGGGGGTGTCAATCAGGCTGGGGCCAAGGCAACACGCTGGGAAGGGGAGCGGGATTGAAGGAAGTGGGTGGAGGAGAGAAGGATAAGTAAGAGACAACATTGGGGAAGCGCACGAACAAAGGAGGGTGGGGTATGGTGAAGCACACCAACAATGGAGGGTGGGCGGGCGGGCAGGCAAGCATCGGACAACGGAGGGTGAGCAGTCGGGAAGCACACTTACAACGGAGTGCAGGCAGGTGGGGAAGCACGCTGACAACGGAAGGTAGGTGGGATGGGAAAGCAGACATACAACGGAAGATAGGTGGGGATAGTGAAACACATGTCAACAGAGGGCGGGTGGGGATGGGGAAAAAGATGGACAATGGAAGGTGTGTGCATGGAGATGGGGAAGCAAACAGGCAACAGAGGAGGGATGGGAACGCACAGGGCGAACAAAGGTGGCCAGGCCTGGAGGAAGCAAGAACGGCAACTGAGGGAGAGAGGGCGAGGGGATAAACACACAGACGAGAAAGAGGACCTTGAAGCACATGAGGGAGACCTTTTTTAGAGTGCTTGAATTAAAAGAAAAAAATAGTGTCTAAAAAGGGAGTAGTGGAAGAGAGGTTTTAATGCATATTGGTATTAACACAATGTGATTAATGTGTAATAAGAATGAGATATTCTGCTGAGAAGCTGTGTTTATTTTGACTTTGATAATGTGGGCCTGAATTTCAAGATGGTTGTTGCTGTCGCAGTTATTCTCACACGCAGTCATCACTCTGTCCTTATTCCTCACCTTTCATTCTGTGTACAGTGGAAAGTTGGTAAACAATGTTGTAAAACACGATGTCATTCTCTCATGTACAACATAATGCTTCGTACCCAAGCTTCGTTTTCATGCTGTGTTAGCAAAGTGAACGTTTCTCAAGGCCTTACCTATTGGGGCCATGATGTAATTCTTAGGAGCACCTGACCTTGGTAAGTGTAACAAATTGTGTTCTAACTATAAGGTGTCACAGGGGCACAGGGGATGGGAAACATATTGTAAACGTCTGTGGGACAATGCTAACAAATCTGATTTCGAACTGCGTCATTCTTTCTGTAAAATGAATGGATGGGATCTATGGGCCTTTGCACATTCACACCAAATTTATGAAATCTATTGTATTTTACCCTGTAAAATGAGTCGTACTAAAAGGGTTTTGATTTTTAGAAGTGACACCCTGGTGGTCCAATCTTTGATTTGTGAGCTGCATTATACCCTGCTCAGCTATTTCATGCATTGCATTTTATTCTGTGCTTCATGCTTTTTGTGACCAATGACTAACTGACTGACTGCCATTTATTTGCTTTCTGTAATGCATTTTTAAATTTTAATAAACCTTCATGATTTGTATTATTATTATAAGGGCTCCCAGTTTTATGGTATTTGTGCTTTTTAACATTTGCTTCTGTATATATCCATATTTATTTTTGGGCCATATTATCCATTATTTATCCATATTCGTTTTGTATTTTGTGAATAAATTAAGTTGTAAAATTGTATATATCCACATTTATTTAACTGATAAACATGCATTCACACTTAGTTGTGTATTAGCAAATTAAGCCGCCAAGTATAACATAACAATACACACAGGTAAAGTTAGCATTACACTACAAATGTATGTTGAGATATACCATTATTTAAGGATATTTCATCCTGTTTTTTTAATTCTCAATGATGTCTACTCAGCTCTTGGCCTGGAAATCATGAAAGACTGTACAGAGAGTAAAAAGAAAATCAAAATCACCTTTATTTGGTCATTGTAGAACCATAAAAGCACAGGATAAAACATTTACATCTTCATAAAATATAAATAAGACTCTAAAAGCATCATAAAACAGATGATCATTAAAATGCATAGATTCTTCGCAATTTGATAGCAGCAATGATATAACTGAGAACAGCAGTGCAAACATCTTGTGATTCTAAGCTTTGCAGATAGATCAAGCCTTCTTTGTAAGAATTAAAGTGCTTATTTATTAGGGCAGGGCGTAAAAAGCGCAATCTAAGAGAGTCATATAAAGTACAAAAGAACATAAAATGAAAAGTTGATTGAACAGTAATACAGTCACAGGGGCAACATGGGAGGGAGAGAAACCACTACTGGGAAAGCCACAAGAAAATGAAATATATTTAGTCTAAATCTAGTGAGATAAAATCTGTGCTCTGGATTTGCTATCCATTTCAGATATGGCTCCATATCAGATGCATATATCTTGTAACTGTAGCCATATCAAGGGATTTTTCTAGTCTAACTCCATCTTCGTAAGTTTCATAGATCTCCTTGACTTCCATTTTAAGATCAGGTGTTATACTTTGCGGTGACTCTAAGAGATGACTATACCGCAGGCTATAGAAGGTGTTTCGCACATGTTATCGGATTTTAAACAATCTAGAAAAACCTTCTGCGAGGTTCTGGAGATCCGGTCCTCCATGAACCCTATACCCAATTCCAAATGTGAAATAAGGTTTGAGGAGGATTTAGGAATGGCCAGAAGCCTGCACAAAAGCCTATTTTCGTTTACTTGAAGTTTTGTGCAGGCAGTACAGCCCCAGATTCCGGCTCCATAAGTGCCAGCCGATAAGTACTTGCTTTTATAAAGTTGGACCATTTTGTATACCGGCTTGTGGCCTAATCTTTTTGCAAATCTGAATATTGCAACCTGTCCCACGATCCATTTGCCTCCAATAAAATACCAAGGTAGTTGAAAAAAGGAACTTTTTCAATTTGTGTCCCAAAATAAAAAAAGTTTTTGACTTGGTTTGTTTTGGACCACAGGTCATGTCATGTCAAAGTCTCTTTATTTCGGTTGATAAAACCATAAAAGAAACAACCACACAGGTCATGATTAAGACATACTAAGTTAAGAAGAGCATTCGGGAGACAAATGGGGAATTAAAAGATGAAAAAAGCTCAAGTTAACATGATAAACCAGTGGTTCCCAAACTTTTTCGATCTGTGGCTCCCTAGACCTATAGACCCTTGGCCGCGGCTCCCCATTGTAACTTTTTTTGGCGGGGTGGGTGATGTGCGCACTGCCTCGGGAATACTTCAATTTTTCTCCCTGAAAATATTTGGGATGAAGCCGATGAAGGTATTATAATCAAAGATGTAACAAAATAAAAATATAACAGTTGTTTAAGAAAAAACTTTAATTGGTTAAGTCAGAAATAATACAAGGGAAACTCTTCAGCACTGGGGTCTGCATATGGAATCATGGGCGTACAAAATACTAAGCATTACATATTCCTCAACCCTAAGCAAGTTAACTTATACAAATCACCCCCCCCTTACATAAAATCTGTCTTGGGTGTTCCTAACTATTAGCCTGGTAGCTTAAGTGTTTTTTTTACAAATAGTGTTCCATATTGATTCACTTGAAATCAAAATTTCAGGCAGCAATGAAGAAGTATCTGTGCTGTGGAGAAGTTATCTTGCAATATAAACATGGATATTAACAACAAGGCATCACATCTAGGTTTGTGTTACGTGCACAGCATCACCCATCAAGAGTATGTAACATTCCCTTTCCTTCCGATTCCCCCTACTATAAAATACACCTCTTACAATAATATTTCACAATGCACGTTATATCACACTTCTGTCGTGTAGAAGCACAGTCTATAACAGGTCTTATTAGTATCAATTGTACTGATTCTCAAGGAAGGATGAAAGGCTGAGGCAGCCTTGCTGGGGTTGAAACTCGTTACTTGCAGATCATCGCTTTTATCTCACTGGGCTATCCAGCTGGAGTGCTTTGCGCCAATGCATGTTACCTAGTACATATAATTATTTCTTATTATTCCACTAAACAACGTCCTCACGGGACTCCCAGATTATGCACGTTAATAACACTGCTGCTTTTTAAATTTATTTCAAAACAAGCCTTTTGTGTGCTTTCAGAAGAGGGGAACGTTATGATTAAGAGAGGGGGCAGCTTCCAATAAAAGGCTGACTTGCTGTGGTGTAGTGTGCTTTACTCTGGACCCTCCCCCCCTTACGCCAGCATGGCCCACACCTCCTGTGAGTTGAACGATCCCTGGGCACACTGACTGAGTGAGCACTGCTCAGGTGTCGCTGCTAACTCTTCTTTCAGGCCCAACTCGCACTGTTACAGATGAATGCCAGCTGCCAGTCGCAAGTTCCTCCTGGACGTGTAATGTTCCCAGCACCCTCACAGTTGTGCAGAGCTTCACACAGGTGAGTGACAAAGCCCCTTCTCAAAAACTGCTGCAGATCACGGGGCTGCTCAGGGGGCTCGCTGAAATGCCAATGAAGCAATTAATGGCCTCTCACCAAGGTGCAGCAAACCTTTCACCCGCCCGTTTGATTCCACCCTGTCGCGGAGGAAATGGCAGAGGGGGTCTGCAAGGTTAATTAAGAAAAACATGTTTCTAAGCTCTGTGAGTGTGTCCCTGGCCCCTCCCTCACCCAATACAATGTTTTTTTTCTTCTATTTGCATTAAAATGCTTTGAGTGTTCTTTTTAAGAAACATCTGAAGAGCAAACTCGTTTCATCACTTTTCAAGCCCAATTTTTAAAATATACATTTGGAAAAGGGATGGCTCTAGCTTTCACGTTCAGCTTTAACCCCCTCTCTCTGCAATCAGCCCTCTCCATGTTTGCAGTCGTAGGTCGTGGCGGCACCCTTGGTTAGCTTTGACGGCGCCCAGTGGTGCCGCGGCGCACAGTTTGGGAACCCCTGTGATAAGCGAACATGGAAAAAGGCATGGATATCACAATTCCCAAATAATTCATAGTTGGGATCTCTCTGGCAAGACGAGCCAGGGCTATAAGGCCACAAGATTAAAGGACTAAAGTGCTAGTGCATTAACAAATATTGTACAAATCAATTGCCAGATTTATAATCCACACATTATACAACAAAGGATAATTGCCCCTTATCCCTAGATAGAGCCCTTGCTCTAAATCAACAATAGACAAAATTAAAATACATAAAATATTGGCATAAAAACAGCTATTTACAATATAAGAAATAACAACATTGGGGATTAAACTACACTTGTCTGGTCAATACAGTCTCCATTTTGTCAATCGTGGCCAGACAACAGTGTTAGCTGCGCCCTCCTTCTAATCGCCCAAAAGTGGCCTAAGAATTTCGCAGTGGCACAGGCGAAAAAGGGTCTAGCATCTGACTTTAATATACGCAAGGCGTCTTTAGAGCTTTTGGTCCCTAATTGTCTGCACACAGGAGTTAACCATTTGCTCCTCGGTTTTGCATTGGCTTTGCAGGCAAAAAAGACATGGCCTATTGATTCATGTGGGCATGAACAGGAAGAACAACCCTTAGGTTGGGATTTATTATTCTGCCAGGAGTTGGTGAAGGCGTTGATTGGTAAACTACCGTGCCTGAACTGTGCATACAATTTCCTGTCGGCTGGCACCTTGATGATATCAAAATAGCTTTCTAAATGACTATAAATTTTCAAGTCAATGAAAGCATCTGTTAGGCTGCCATGTTGTCTTTTCAGAAAATTGTTCTGATCGACCCATGCCCAATACATAAGTTTTATTTGGCCTCTGGAGTAGGATGGTGGATGACCAGTAACCTGGTTTGGCAAGCCAATGCTGGACCGAAGAGCGTCTACATGTTTAATTCAGCCAATTTTTTGGGTGGTATCCAAATTAGAGACCTCAATAAGGGCAGCAGCATATGGTGCCAGATCGGGAGTAGTGACCAATCTGTGCCAAAACAGCAGTGGGTGAAACCTCGCAAGATCGTTGATAGACTTAATACCCAGATCAAGCTTAAGAGGAAAGAGAAGAGTGCTTTGGAGAAGGGATACCAAATTCCTAAGGAACTTGTTTTCCACAACTGCGAGGTCGTTTGCAGTTACTGTGCCCCACAACTCTGCCCCGTAGAGGGCACTGCTCACAGCCTTGCAGCTGTACAATTTAAGAGCAGGAGCTACTGGCTTGGTATATGATAGGCAATGTTCCCGCCTCAGAGCCCCAGTTAGCTGGGAGAATTTCAAAGAAACCTTCCCTAGGTGAATCTTCCAAGCCATTCCCTCAGACAGCTTGATACCCAAATAGTCGAATGAGCTGACCCTCTCAAGCGGAACGTTGTCCAAGAACAAATTTCCCTTGAAGGATTTGTGAGGGTTCAGCATCATTAGATTTGTTTTGGTGGTGTTAATAACCAAGCCCCTCTCCTCACAAAAGGCCTTAAATTGATTCAATAGTTTTTGGAGGCCCATGGGGGTTTTGGAAACCAGTAGGGTATCGTCAGCGAACAGTAGTGTGGAAATTTTATGGTTCGCCAAAGATGGAGCGTCAGCTGGAATGGAGCACAGGAGATCAGCTCCCTGATTGACATACAGGGAGAAAAGGGTTGGAGCTAAAACACATCCCTGTCGGACCCCCCGCTGGATCTTGATAGGCTCAGTCGTTTGTCCCTGGTTTCCCCATCTCACCCGGGCAAAGTTTTCTTCGTGCAACCTGATTAAAATTTCCAGGATTGCCGGGTGCATTCCCATATCCCTAAGCACCCGCCAAAGTGAATCCCTGGGGACAAGGTCGAAGGCTGTTTTTAAATCTATAAAGGCAAGGTATAGACTACCCTTGCCCAACACAACTACCTTCCAATATAGCGTAACAAGACGAAATACTTGATCGATTGTGCCGGTCTTCCGCAGAAATCCTGCTTGGAGTGGAGAGAGAATATCATTCTCATCCATCCAGTCCTGGATCTTAACTAGGAGGGAACGGCAGAAGACCTTTTGGGCACAATCGATCAGGCTGATCGGATGGTAGTTGGAGGGCATCGACCTATCCCCTTTCTTAAAAATGGGTATTACTTTGGCCCCTTTCCACAAATCTGGGATCCTCCCCCGCCAGCAATGTCGTTGGCCAGTGTCATAAAGTATGTTGCCCAGTTGTCCCTGTCTGCACGGAAGAGATGGCCAGGGATGCCATCTGAACCTGGGGCTTTCGCAGGTATAATTGCGTCCAAGGAAGACAGGATTTCCTCTTTAGTAAATGAAAGGTTACATACTGGATGACCTATGTCATAAAACATCTGGGGTCTGTCGTGAGTGTTGATGATGGAATACAGATCACTAAAGTGCTTGTGCCACTCTACAGCTGGGATGTTGTTAGCCAAAGGGGGCGATCTTTCAAAATTGCCCTTGAACAAAAAGTACCAAAACATCCTGCTATCTGGATGCAGGATGGCCTCCCCAAGATCTTCCCATCTCCTTTCGTCCCATTCTCTCTTCGCTTTAGCTTGTGCCTGTTTGTATTCCTTCCTGACTTTTCGTATCCTGGGTGCATCCCTATTTCTGATGGCTACAGACAGTCTCCCTCTCAACACCCTGCACTCCCTGTTGAACCACAAGTTGGATCCTAATAATCTTCCCTGCTTTGGCCAGGTCTTATGACCATGAACATAAAAGAAACTGGCCAGGATGCTGCAGCTAGACTGTGTGGTCGGGTCATCGGTCGCTGCTGACAGAATCTCCAAATGCTTTTCTAGATAATTTTTAATTAATTTAGTCTTGGATTCATCTGCCATAATAGCGGGCCATTTGAGCCGGCGTTTGTTGTTAGTAGGGATTACCTCCTTAGTGCTCAATGGGATCAAGGCGACCCTACCCCTTTCGCCCCATGGATGTTCGACAGTCAGGCTAAGGGGATTATGGTCGCTATCACAAGATGGGATTGTAGTGTAGTTCCTATTTCCCTAATAGGCTCTGCGCATTGGAATAATATAACCTATATGCTTGACATAGGACTGAGGTCGGTATGTCCCTATCGAGTATATTAAACTTAATTACTTGTGCCAGCTAGCTCAGAGGCCACTAGAAACTCCTTGAAAACAAGAAGGGAGTAGTTTCTGGCAACCGCAAAAACATGACTACTTTGTTTCCCTTTAGAATCGGAACACGTCTCAGAATCGTGGAAACAATAGATAACAGTTTGACTCAGTCAATCGTGCATGCTTAGTTTCTACAGAGTTACACAGAAAGGAAAGACGGGCGTTTCAATAAAGAGGTTTTATTGAACAGTCTTGTTTCTCGTGTAAGAGATATGTGCTGTTATGATCACAAGACAGTATGCAAGATAAATAATGTACAGCGTAAGCAGTAGAAATAAATAATACTGCGCTAGCATTATCTTTTAGCATATATTCACGTACATAAATAACATGAGCTAAAAATGCGAGTACTCATACGATGCGTCTCTAAGCTAGTTCTACCCCAATGTACCTAACCTAATCTAGGTGTAGGGAAAGGTAAGAAGTAGGCGAAGTATTCTCTAGTATAGTATACTAAGAGTATGTTAAGTCTAGTATGCCAAGAGTCCCTCTAGGTTCTAGTCAGCTCCATACCTTGAGAATGAGAGAGGTGGGAATCTCTTTCCGGACTCGAACTCTAACACCCCGCGAAGGGAGTCAGGACACTGGAAGCTGGATTCTTCTGCGTGCAGGAATGACAGCGTCTTCTCAGTGTGTCAGGCCGGGATATGGGCTCCTCTGAAGTCGAGGTCTCCTCTAACTTGCTTGGGCAAGGGAAGGCATATTTATACCTGATAGGTGCCTTGGAATGTTAGCATTGACGTGAAGTCGGACAGAGGAAGATGTCAGGAATGAACCCTTAAGGTATAACGGTTCATACATAATAGATGAGTTCTTGGAGAAATCAATAATCCTGTGCTAGGGAAAACTCCTGAGAGCTTAAGGGTCTGGTTTCTAAGAACTCGTTGTGACGTTAGGGTGGACAGATGTCGGTGACCATGCCTGTATTTGGAGTGCACGGCTAATGCCTAAATAAGGACTGGGAATCTATGCCTATATAAGGGCAAAGCGAATTGTGCCTATATAAGGACATGTTTCAGGAAAACCTATATACGGACACCTAAAGCGGAATACAACAC
Organism: Calotriton arnoldi; assembly: GCA_963921515.1. Lineage (NCBI taxonomy): Eukaryota > Metazoa > Chordata > Amphibia > Caudata > Salamandridae > Calotriton > Calotriton arnoldi. Next base: position 400,227 of record CAWUFW010001665.1, read on the forward strand.
CCACTCCACTTTCGAATGAACGATAATACTAAATGCTAAACATTAAGTGCTAAACATTAAATTGAGTACCACATGTTACTAAAAACATTTCTAAAAGCATATTAAAAGAAGTTTAAAATAAACCGTTGAATGCAATAGGTACTGTACATTTTAAAGCATCATTTTCATTCTAAGCATATAACGGAAATAAATGCTACATGAATGAATAAACAGTAATATATACATATGACAAAATGATTGATAAGTTTTTCAAAAATCAAAGCCATTTCATATCATGGAAGTAAATGAAATTTTAGACAGATAAGGTGACAATGTGTCCCTGGAAGTATTCAAAGAAGTCCGTTTTATAAGAATAGTTCTACTGTAAGCAGATTGATTTGCCATGTAATTTCAAAAATTTTAAAAAGAAAAAGTTCAATTCTGGGAAAAGTTCCAAGTGTTGAAAATATGAAGGCCAAATTCATTGCGTCCCTGGTACACTGTGAGCCGAATCAAAGTCAGTGTACGGGTCTGGTGTAAACATGAAATCATCTATTTCCGTAGCCAAAATATCGTCTACCGAAGTTGGTGACATTTGGAACACTTCGTTCAAAATGTTAATTGCACAGAGATGAGAAACATCGCCTTCAGCAGAAGATGCAATGTTCGCGTCAGTTGGTACCTGTGTGCCTGTTGATCCATCTCGTACCTCAGCAGCTGCAGGAAGCGTCTGTGAGATCTCAATGAATGCCGTCATCAGGATTGGAAGCCTCTGGGGACAACACAGAGCATGGGCCGTTATCGGGTCCAGCAGAGTATCGATATCCGTTGGCATGACTGATGGGAGTGTTAGACAGGTGTCTAGCACGCATTCTACACCGCAAAACAGGCAGCGTAGAACAGGTAAGATGCAATCTTGCCAGATTGGTCTGAATGACAGGAACCATGTTGTATTAAGTTCCCGTAGACGAGGCATGCCCAAAAGCTGTACTATTCGCTCACGGCACTTTCGTTCAAGGAGAGCTTTTCTCCACATCGCTCGGAGTGATGTTGGCGAATAGGCTTGCCATAGCGCAATAGTAGGAATAGAAATAGGATTCCTGCAACAAGTGCTAGAATTAATGGCACACCACCAAACACCGAATGTGCGAAGTTTGGGATGATTCCGAGGAATGCCTGGAAAGGTGCTAATAGTCCTGAACAGATGGTCTTAAATACATGTACAATTCCGCTCGTATCAGACATGTTAAAGATACGTCCCATCATTTCTACGAAATGTATAGGGCAGTTTGTACGTATTAAAGCCTGTATCTCAGCCGAAGTCCTTGCTACTTGCAAATCATAGATTTCTTTGGCCGAGGTCAGAGGCACTGTTTGTTGTATAAGCATGGCTTTCATTCTGCTTAAAGTATCAAATCGTATAAAAGAGACATTCAACGAAGGCCATAAAGGCGACTCCCTGACTGTGTCTATTGGGGCAAACAATACTTGCATACAGCAAGTGACCCTGGAGTCGACCGTTACCAGATATGGGATGCCTGGCAACATGCCACAGCAACTCCGATCATTCACCATGAGGTAACTCCCATTAGAAAGTTGGCCAAACGTTGGATTAATCACAGCAGCTGGTGTACCCTGCTGGTGGCAGGACAAATTTGCCACAGAACCATTACAAGCCCCGTGTAAAGAAATGTCCTGACAAATTAGTGAACCGCTTAGTGCCCTTTCACAGTGTGTACCGCTAAGAAACACTTCACGATCCCCACTCCAACATCTGTATGTGTATGGTAAATTCCAGGATGTCTTAATGTATTCTTTACCCAACCTTTCATATTTTCCTGCTTGCATTTGTTTGAGGCAATACTGAAACTGAAAATTAGTGACAGGCAGAGTGATTTTGCCATGAATAAGCCATTCTGTAGCTGGTTTTTCTGCCACTGTGAATGGTAATTTTTCCAGTTTTTCAATGCTCAGCACTGTATACTTTGCTCCCCTTTGTGCCAGTTCGATCTGTTTATCAGTCAGATTGTATTCTGCAAACAGAGCCGACGTGTTGATAAAACGCCAAGGCACATAGCCCGCTCGCAAAGATTGCAGCGTCCAGCCTAACAACATAATAGAACGTAACTGTGATTGGCCTTGTTGTAACATGGCTAAATCTTGTTCCAGTATGTCAATAGCAGAGGATACAATGTTGTTCAATGAATAAATTCTGGATGACAAAGTTGTTAACCCATTGTCGACCACAGAGAGACTTTTCTCTAAGTTGATACGATCAAGTTCACGTATTTGTTCTGCGGCCTCTACCTGTGACACCTTCCATGCTTCATTATAAGCAGCATAGATGCCGGCATATATGAAAAGTTTTTGACGTGGTTTTCTTGGTCCTAGCAAGAATTCCCTAAGGTCTGCGTCGTCTTTAAGTAAAGATAAGTGTTGTTTCACATCCTCCAGTGTAGATTTTTGTAGCCAGTCGAGGCATAATTTTCCTACACTGTATGTTGTTACTACCCCCGGATGTTATCTTTGGACGTATTGTGGGTCTGGCCTATGAATATAAAGCCCTGTGTTTTATTCAGGAATCTTTCTTGACAGATGTTTGTGTCTGTGGGCCAGATCAACCATTTTCTCCAATCAGGATTTGTTCTGTTGAGTTGTAATATTTGGTCAACTGTAACCGCTGCCTGTGTATTGTTATTACTGGCAGGTGTTGGTACAGAAGGTGTTTTCATGTCTTTGATCTTGGCTAACCCAAGGCAAGACGTTTGTTGCACAGTGTCATTCAAAAACATTATTTGCTGAGGGATGATACATGCTCTAAACAAAGCTTCTATCCCCTGCACTTGCCAATCTTTAGAACCCCAGACAAATTTTGTGTCTATTGTGTCTTTCCATAAGTCGAATCCATGTCTAGACAGTTGGGCAATAAATGCTGCAGAGTAAATCTGTTTTGTATTTGTTAACATAACTTTCTATCCTGTTTTGTTCACATTTTTATAGTAAAATGTTTCTGGGTCAGATGTATTATACCCTGAAAAATAGGGAAACTTTTTAGCAAACGTTCTTGAACTACCTTTTGGTGGTGTAGGACAATGCTCCCATTGGTTAAACATAAACACATTTCTAGGTGTTGCAGATTTATGCAAAAAATGATGACCATAGTGGTTATATCAATACAGCTGTTCATAGTCTGATGAACCCTCTAAATATTCATTATTAGAAAATGCAGCAGGCCTTTCTAGGTCAAACATCATATTATTTACAGTCTCAAAGTCCCAATCATCAGAATAGGTACTAGATGAAACAAAATCACTTAGTGAAATTTTAAATAAATGTGGAATGTTCAATTTTTCCGTAGGGCCGAAGATATCGAAATCAGTTTTGTCCCACACTATACCATCCTGTATAGGAACGGCTGTGATGTTCACTGCAGACAAGTCTCTTGTTTCACGATGGGATGATTTGTGTGGTTTCAAAAGAAAGTTTACATGTTTACTTTCAATGTCCAAACGGATGTATCTGCCATTTTATAAGCACGCTGATAGTCATAACCAAAGCTAGCCAAAGCAGAAAGAAAAATATACCAGAAATGATCCAGAGTTCAATCCATGGTGAAACCAGATAAGTCTTTTTCAGAAAATGAAAAAAGTCTTGTACTTGCTGTTTGAAAGTTAATGCTGGCGTCGTTTCAGGCTCACTCAGATCCTCAGAAAACGTATCAAAGTTAATGAAATAGCCAGAAGCAGTTCTGTCAATTGTTGGAATTGCATCAGGATTTGTTGAAATCGCTGGAACCAGTTGATCACTTGTTACATTGGTGTAGACAGGTGTATTTGGACGAACTGTTACTTGAGTTTCAAGAGGGATGAGTTCCATAGCATTGTTGCTCAGTCCTTCATCTGTTACTGCTGGATTCTCGATGGTTATCAGTCTTTCAGTCTGAACCTCTTGGATAGTAGCGAGAGGAGTGCGTCTGCTACTAGGTCGGAGTCCACGAGGCCTACTATTTAGTATTGGCCACATACTGTGGTTTGATGAGGTCGATTGACACAAATCTTTTCTCCTTTTTTCCAGCAAGGGGCGGCAGAAGTACTGTTCTTGTTCCGTGTACGGCTTGGACAGGTACTGGTTGTCTGTAAGAAGGTCCAAATTCCTTCTTGTCCGCAATCTTCTCTCTGATTAGATCCCCAACTTTTGGAATCCAGACAGGCCTTGCTGGGACTGCCGGTTTTTCCCCAGTGGTGGTTGGCTGCAGGAACACGTTGCTTTGTTTCAATCTTAGTTCATTTAGATCCTGTAAAACAGCCAAACGATCTTTGATATCAAAGGGTTTATTTTCCACCACTGTGCCTTTACATTCGAGATCAGGAACCCACATTCTTGTCCCAAATAGGACCTCATATGGAGTGACCCCCCCTAGAGAACTTCTTGGCAAATTATTTAATGAGCGTTGGACCCCATAAAGATGTTTGACCCACCCATCACCCGAACCTAATACCCTAGCTGTTATAGATTGCTTTATGTCCCGGTTTTTCCTTTCCACAACAGAATTTCCCTCAGGATGAAACGGAGAGGAGTACCGCAATGCAACGCCCAGACTGGCCATGGCTTCTTTGTAAGCCCGAGAGCTAAACGCAGGGCCCTGGTCAGAATGTAGCGTGCCAATTGCGTATGTGCCGATAAAGACTCGCAAATCTTTTATAACAGTTTGAGCGTCAGCCGAGCGCTGAGGCCATATCCACATGAACCTAGAGCAAGAATCCACTGCGACCATTATATATTTATAGTTACCGTCCCTTTGCAAGGGACCGCAGTGGTCCAGGTAAACACAAGCTAAGGGTTTGTCTGAAATTAACAGGGGTGTCTGCGCAGGACGTTTCACTGTGGAGACTTTCATCTGTTGGCATATTTCACATTCCAAAACATAGTTTTTGGTCTGTTTCCTAATGCCAGGCCACCAATATCTTTGTTTTAGTAAAGATACTGTTGCAGAAACACCTGCATGAGCAGAAGCTATCCCTTCATGCGCTGCTAGGATCAGTCCTAATCTACGTTCCTTGTTTGGAATTACCCTATCCCCCACTCCAGGGATTCGAGCAAAAGGAACGTTGTTCGCATCAATTACATAAGAGTACTTGAGTGGAAACTTTTTTGGTAACGCTGCACCACTGCCTTTGCTCGTAGCATTGACAGCCAACAATATCTCACTGTCTATTCTCGTCTTTGAACGAGTGATCGCAGCTACGGAAGCCGTCTGAACAGCCCCCTTTGCGGCTTCGTCAGCCAATGAATTCCCTGCAACGTGAACGCCATCACGTTGATGACTCAGTGTATGTATCACATGAGCCTTTGGTAGTTCGTTTTTTAACTGAACTACGCGTTTTATGCTTTATTGTGCCACCTTTTGCATCTTTGAACCCATTTTCAAGCCAATTTTGAATATATTCATTATACGACTGAACACAGTAAAAAGAATCGCACACTATGAGTGTGGGGAATTCGCGATCTGTACTTTCAAGTGCCAGTTTGAATGCTTGTAGTTCAGCTCGCTGAGCTGTACAATCTCCTAGAGATTGAGTTTTTGTGACCTTTGGGCTGAAGTTACCATCGCGCATGCGACCTTTAACGATTGCGCATGCTGCACTGTAAGCTTGCTTACTCCCTGTAGTGGGTTGTGCGGATCCGTCAGTGTAAATTATGAATTCATACTGATCGAGAGGCAGAATTACAGTGGGCAGAGGACATTCATGTTCATATTGCAGGAACGCTTGCATTTTAAAATCAGGATCAAAAACATATTCAACATCTGTTGCAGCAAGAGAATTAACCCATTGTATCCATCTATAATGTAATGCTTTAGCATTTGGAATGCTTGCTTTTGTAACCGCATCTAAGGCCGGTACTGGGGATACGACAATAATGCGTTTCCCTTGGGCTAGAGCTCTTTCTTTTGCTACAGCGGTTTGAACTGCTGTCAGTATTTTTTCAGTTGAAGTGAAGCGCATTTCTGCTTGTGTATACAAATGAGATTTGTATGCAATTGGTACCTTTTCACCCTCATTTTAAATGTTAAGTAGGTGAATCCGCATTGACCCGAGATTATTCGGATCACTAAGTTGCGTTTACTTACGCGTGTTTGTAAGTGATTTGTTGCTAACATGTTAGCTTGGAGTGAACGCAAGATTTCTGTGTGTTCCTGTGTCCAATTTTTGATTGAAAAATCAGTTTTGATTAACGCGTAGAGAGGTTTAACCCTTTCTGCGTAATTTAGAATGTGAGTTCTTCCAAAATTTAGAAAACCCGGATGGATTGTAAATTTTTCAGCGTTTTTGGAGGTTGGAGCAGCGCACACCTTTCTAAAAAGTTAGCTGCCAAGCTCTTTCCTTCACTTGAAAGCTCATATCCTAGGAAAAGGACATTTGGATTTTTTAAAGTTGAACTTATAGCCCTCAGAGGCGAAGCCCAATATAATGGTACTCACCCTGTTCAAGTGCCTATCCAGGTCATCGTCAGTCAGATAGATGTCATCGACATATGACAATGCCTCATTATCATAAATTTGTAGTAACTCCGTTACCCTCGCTGAGAATAACCCCGGGCTGTTCTTGAACCCTTGTGGGAGTCGACAAAATTGATGCTGGGTCCCCATTATTGAGAAAGCTGTTAAGTACCTGCTTCCAGGTGCTATGTTTTGACAAAAGAAACCACTTGAAATGTCCAATGTGGTTTTATATTTTTTACGCACAATGTTATTCATTAATGCTGTACTATGTGCATTTTGCACTGCAAATGTTTTAGAACAAGTGTTTAAGTGTCTGTAATCCAAAACTAGACGATATGTATTGTCTGGTTTGGAGACAGGAAACAAAGGATTGTTCATTGAAGAGGTGCATGTTTCAATCACCCCTTGGTATTCAAGTTGATCTAAGATCTCCCTGACCTGCTTTTTAGCTTCTTGCTTTATTGGGTACTGCCTTTGTGCAGTAGGTTCATTTTTTAGATGTATTTTATGGTGAGGTGAGTCCTCATCCCATCCTACATGATTTTTATATAATGCTGGAGCCTGGGCAATTGCCCATTTCCTGGCATAAGTATATTTTAGGTGAATTGGAATATGGTTGGAGAAGGCAGGCATAATAATGTCCTCACCATGTGGGCATTCCCTGACAAATTGTGGTGGCCAGTCTTTTTCTGCTAGAAGTATATCATAACCCCTTGAAAGTTTTTCCCAAAAGAGTGTTTTCACCTTTCTTGGTATGTCTCCCTCCATTCGGAGTGTTATTTCATATAGCTTTTGTGGAGTACTAACCCTGGTGTCTACAGTCTCTACTGTGATGTACTCATTCAAGTCCACTATCTCCAGAAGTTCCTTCAGGTTCTGGCGAGCTATTGTGACTTCTGCTGCACTGTCCAGCATTGTCTGAGCCCATTCTCCGTTCTTGAGTTGTGTTCTCAGTATTCTCGGCATGTCTGATCTTCAGACCTGCTACCTTCTTTTTGAGAATTGAGGTTTCGATTTATTTTTTGGAATGTGTTTGTGGTCTTTCGATTTCACGCGTTCTTCTTTATGTTCTGACCGTCCTCTTCTTTCCGATGCCTGTGACGATATCTGAAAGGTACGAGAGGAACGTGTATCAGTATCTTCATACCTGCCAGGTGTTCTTAAATTATCCCTATTCCTGAGGTTATACCTCCTTTCAGAGGGCTCCTTTTGAGAAGACCTACCTCGGGATTGAGAACGTTTCTCGTTTGAGTTTTGTTTATTAGTTTCCCACTTCTTTTTAGAAGATGTAGGAGTTTGTTTAATAGAGTCCTTCTCAGGATTCTCAGATAGTTTTGGCTTCAATGGTCTTCCACCCAAACTATCTCTGCCTAATTCTGCATAAGATTGTTCTATTATTCTGGGTAGTTCTGTTTGATGTTCTGTAACATCGAATTCCGTTAATCGTTGGCGGATCGCCACTGCTGCTGCCTCCCCTTTAATATTAGATAATATTATTGTTGAGACCTGGTCGAAATTTTTCAGTAATTTCATACCTAAATTCAGAGCAGGCTCTGCCCCGTATTCGTTTTGAATTTGTTTCCGGACATCAGGTATTACTGCAATTGATGGAATACCATGTGTTTTAGTATAGATGGCAGAAAAGACTGAGCCCCAAGTGGTGCAGTCTTCCAGTTGTGGTGTGATCCCCATTGGTAAACAGATTGTTAGGATTCTGTGTTTCTCATAAGGGCTAGTATTAGGAAATACTGCTTCTATTTGAGTAATTTTTTGAGCTATCCAGAATGGAATTTGCTCACGTTTTGTGGGCATTTTACCCATGACTGCGTATAGAGTCTGTGGTGTAATTTTTAGTGTATTCCCCTATTGAGGGGTTTGATTTGGAATGGTCAATGGTGGTTGGACTGTGAAAGTCTGCATCACATATTGGACCAATTGTCTGTAAATTTTTATTAACTCTGTAAGTTGAGTAAGTAATTCCTCGTTGACATTATATCGATGTCAGGATGAGGTGTGTAGCCGGCTAAAATCGGCCATGTTGCTCCTGGTCTACCTAGTGGACCGAGCCTGGTAATGTTTCTGTGATGTTTTAGGGCGCCTTTAAACCAGAGATGATGCTCCTGGTATGTTAGTGGAATTTCAATATCCTCGAAAGGAACATATTCCTCTGGTGGTTCATCTTCTTTGTAGAAGTGAAACACTCTTGTGACTGGATTTGATTCAGGGAATACTATCCATGAATAGAATACCTCTGTCTGAAAGGATTCGTGTGCCTCTATCACGAAAACTGCTCTACCGCCTCTTGGTGGTAGGCCATGTTTTATAAGTTTTAGAGTGATGGCTCTTCTTAAGTTTGGATGGATGTCTATAACACCCTCCTCGGTTTCATTTAAACCTGTAAAATTAAAAGCTGTTACGACTGGGTCAGCCGCAGCTACACCGTTCTCGGTGTCATTGTCCCCGCGTGTGGACATTTGTTTTTTGAAAAATGTAGAACAAGTTTCAAGGAAACAAAAGATAAGGTGCACAATATTTTGGAACACTGTATCCTTCAACGTTGAACAAACCAAACAACTAATATATAGTTTTTTTTTTCCTATTTAGCTTTGGCGGATATTTAACCCTACCCACTCCCGACGTCTTATGGAGTATATGAGTAGGGGTCTCTGAGAGAAAAGCATGACTGAGTTACTCAGTATCTAGCGTTAAATTACTGCCTTACCAAACGTTTGGGCACCATGTAGTGTAGTTCCTATTTCCCTAATAGGCTCTGCGCATTGGAATAATATAACCTATAGGCTTGACATAGGACTGAGGTCGGTATGTCCCTTTCGAGTATATTAAACTTAATTACTTGTGCCAGCTAGCTCAGAGGCCACTAGAAACTCCTTGAAAACAAGAAGGGAGTATTTTCTGGCAACCGCAAAAACATGACTACTTTGTTTCCCTTTAGAATCGGAACACGTCTCAGAATCGTGGAAACAATAGATAACATTTTCACTCAGTCAATCGTGCATGCTTAGTTTCTACAGAGTTACACAGAAAGGAAAGACAGGCGTTTCAATAAAGAGGTTTTATTGAACAGTCTTGTTTCTCGTGTAAGAGGTATGTGCTGTTATGATCACAAGACAGTATGCAAGATAAATAATGTACAGCATAAGCAGTAGAAATAAATAATACTGCGCTAGCATTATCTTTTAGCATATATTCACATACATAAATAACATGAGCTAAAAATGCGAGTACTCATACGATGCGTCTCTAAGCTAGTTCTACCCCAATGTACCTAACCTAATCTATGTGTAGGGAAAGGTAAGAAGTAGGCGAAGTATTCTCTAGTATAGTATACTAAGAGTATGTTAAGTCTAGTATGCCAAGAGTCCCTCTAGGTTCTAGTCAGCTCCATACCTTGAGAATGAGAAAGGTGGGAATCTCTTTCCGGACTCGAACTCTAACACCCCGCGAAGGGAGTCAGGACACTGGAAGCTGGATTCTTCTGCGTGCAGGAATGACAGCGTCTTCTCAGTGCGTCAGGCCGGGATACGGGCTCCTCTGAAGTCGAGGTCTCCTCTAACTTGCTAGGGCAAGGGAAGGTATATTTATACCGGATAGGTGCCTTGGAATGTTAGCATTGACGTGAAGTCGGACAGAGGAAGACATCAGGAATGAACCCTTAAGGTATAACGGTTCATACATAATAGATGAGTTCTTGGAGAAATCAATAATCCTGTGCTAGGGGAACTCCCGAGAGCTTAAGGGTCTGGTTTCTAAGAACTCGTTGTGACGTTAGGGTGGACGGATGTCGGTGACCATGCCTGTATTTGGAGTGCACGGCTAATGCCTAAATAAGGACTGGGAATCTATGCCTATATAAGGGCAATGCGAATTGTGCCTATATAAGGACATGTTTCAGGAAAACCTATATACGGACACCTAAAGCGGAATACAACAGGATGATGACCATATCCCGTACTAGAGGCCATAAGGTGAGGTCCACTAGTAGGTAGTCTATCCTACTCGCCCCATTTGGTCCGCTAAAGGTCATCCCCCCTCCTTTGTTGGAGCTGGTTCTCCCATTAGCGGCCCTTAGCCTATATTCTAAAGATATAGCATTCAGCTGCAATGCTGCTTGCAACCATTTTTTAATGGGGCTAAGCTCCAGAGGTGGTACCATCCACACTTTATCCTCCTCACTCACATCATAAGACTCAACCCAGTCGAGTGGCTCAAATGTAACATTAAAGTCACCACCGACTATTAGGGGGTGGCCGTCATGCCTGGCTTCCAATAGGTTGTCCAAGACGTGCAGAGTTGGAGAGCTACCTCCTCTAGTACTTCTAGCATACACGTTATAGATATCAATGGACTTGCCCTTACCACTATTGAGCCTAATCCCTAAAATATCTGAACTGTTGGTGTCCAGCTCCTTGGTATCACAATTTAATGTGATATTAATTAGGGTAAGCAACCCACCTGACGGCCGGCCATGTTTAGATGGAATGGCCGGTCAATAAAAAGTCATAAACCCAGGTATGTATGTGGGGGTCAGGTTCCATGTTTCCTGCAATAGGCAGATCTCGTGTTGATTGATAAACTCGAGCCAGTGAGGGCAATCAAGTTTCCCCTTATACCTGCCACATTCCATGACACTATTTTCAATGTCCTGCCGTTAGTTGTTGGGGAGTGAACCTGGGGAGATGGTGAAGTAATTAGATGAGTCGACTTTATTGGAGGATAGCTAAGTGTATCTGGACCACTGGCCTGCACATGATCGCTCGACACTGGCACAGTAGCGATATCTAAGACTAGCTGTAGGTTTGAGGACATGCTCTCGATCTCTTGAGGGGGACCCTCTTGGTGAATGTGTACTATGGGGGGAGTGCGCTCAGAATCTATGCTAGGGATGCACATGGGATCCTTAGTAGAAGATAAAAGAAGTTAATCATTCTGAGATAATGTTGAAGTAAGTGAATACTCAGGGGGCTGGGGAGCAGCTTTAACTCGTTCAGTTGTAGAAGGGATGTTTAGCTTAAGCCGAATGTTTGTAGAAGGTGGAGGATAAGATCTAGCTTCCAGAGCAACTAGATTATGTACCAGGTGATCACTAACTAAAATAAGCTCAATAGCATCGGCTGGGCTATGTTTAAGGACACATCTTTTTTGCCTGAACAATGTCGTCCCTTATTATAGATCTACAGCCCCTGGTATGCCTCAGCCAATGTATAGCTTTGTTTTTAAGGGTTTCTCCGTTCTCATATTTAGAGCTGTTGTTATCCACCTTGGGAATATTGGTCAGATAGATAGGTGTGGGCAGGGGAGCGATGTGCATGGGATGTAATAATTGAGGGAGTTGGGGGGGGTAGAGACGCCCTACTGCAACATCTGTTCAAACTCTGGGGTGCTTGCTTTGTCAGCGTCCCATGCCCAACTAGGTCCCGTGGTGCGCCCCTATATTTCTCAACCTGATCCTCCTGAAACCTGCGATGGGCAGATGGTGGAATATCAATTGCCCTATCCTTGCAATCAAATAGGCCAAGCTGGAGGGCAGTGTTCTTAATCGGAGCATTGTGGCCGGATTGCTTGGGAGGGGACGATACAGGCCCCGTCCTCAGGTTTGCATGGTTAAGTGAGGTGGGCACAAGTGAGGGGGGCTGAGGTCTGGTACATTCTTCTAATTTGAGATAGATTTTTGACACTAGAGTGGTCAAGATCTCAATAGAACCTTTTAGGGCAGCTATTTCCCTCTGGAGATCTGAGTTAGAAGGTGTAAATTCATTGGCAGCCTCCCTTTTTCCCTGAGAGGAGTGAGTATTTAGTCCAATGTCGGATGTACTTGTATAATCCAGGTCACTATGTGTATCGTTTGTGCCAGATTATCTGCAAGAGGGGCAAAACGATTACTCAAGGGGAGGTTGGCTAATGTAGCAATCTCAGAGGGGCACATTTTACTCGAGGGACACAAAAGGTTACAATAGCGATCTATTGGGGCTTCTAGAGCTGGCGTTGGAGTTAGTGTTGGCTGTGTTTTATTAGCCACTTTCTTAAATAAAGTTGGAATGTTCCCGTACCCAGTGCTATTGGACACAATCAAGGTTTGCAAGTGGAGAGGCTTGAAGGTGGTTTCTAGGGTAAGGGTGTCTGTAGCTAGAGCAGGAGACGTGAGCAACCCCTCGCAATCAGCAACAATGGTCTCGATACGGTCTAGCACTTTCGCCCCAAGGACCCCATCATTCCCAGTTTCTTGCCCTGGAACCTGGGACCGTTTCTTAGGTCTTTTCTTTGTTGCACCTCCCAACCCAGCCTCGATCCCCTTCCTTTTCCCCATACCAGGTATAGAACAGACAATAAGTCAACAAGACAAATCTGCAGGGGATGCTACAGAGTACAGAGCGAGGCAAATATGGGGCGATTGGTAGATAAGGATCAGAATGTCGAACAGTACCTTAAAAATTAACAGCCCAGGTCCTCGAGCTAAAGATGACAGGAAGGTGGCCCAGCCTAGCCTCTTCCGGGCGATGACGGACAAGGATGGGCCTGCCCTTGGCCCGGGCTTTGCCCGGGCGGGGCCCGCGCACGTCCCCCGCTGCGGGAGCCCGCGACGGCTTTTAGCTCGCGCCTCCTGGCGCTGCCGGTGATGTGGTTGGCGCGGTGCAGCCTGGGGCTGTAAGTCCTGGCCCCGTGGTCCCGGTTCGCAAAGCCGGCGTGGAAGAAAGTAAACGGGCGTCCTGCGCTGCGGGAGCCTGCGACGGCTTTTAGCTCGCGCCTCCTGGCGCTGCCGGTGACGTGGTTGGCATGGTGCAGCCTGGGGCTGTAAGTCCTGGCCCCCTGGCCCCGGTTCGCAAAGCTGGGGTGGAAGAAAGTAAACGGGTCATGATAAATGATTTTGACTGATTTACCTTAAGTTTTAATCTCAGCATAAAATCACTAAACTCGTTCAAAAGCTTTTGGAGGGCATTTGCGGTCAGACCTAAAAGAACTGCGTAATCCGCATAGAGCAGCACAGGGAATGCCTGCATGCCAATCCTAGGAACATAGTCACAGCAAGCCCTTAAAGTGGTGTCTAGGGAATTGATGTATAATAAAAAAAGGAAAGGCGCTAATATGCAACCCTGTCTCACCCCTTTAGTCACATTTATTTGGGGGTACAATCCCCATTCCTTGTAAAGCGCACACTCGTGGAATCCCAATGCATGCGTTTACCAGAACCACTAGATGGGGATCAATACCAGCCTGCTCCATCAGGTCCCATAATATGCTCCTATCTACAAGGTCAAAAGCACAGGAGAGGTCCATAAATGCCGTATGTATGGCCCCTCTCCTGGCTTTGGCATATTTGTCTATGATGAGAGTTAGGTAAAGGGCTTGTTCTACAGTTCCTAGACCTTCTCGGAAGCCATACTGGGCAGGGGAGAAAAAAGAGCTAGCCTCTGCCCAGTCCTCCAATTTGCTCAAGATTACCCTCCCCAGGATCTTTACAGTGCAATCAATCAACGAGATTGGGTGATAACATGCAGGGCAGTTGCGATCCCCTTTCTTATAGATGGCTACAATAATGGCTTTACTCCATGAATCTAAAAGGTTGCCTTTCACTGCAGCCCCCAATACATTTGTGACCAGGGGACCCCAGAATTCCACATTGTTTTTAAAAAGATCAATTGGGACCCCGTCTGGGCAAGGGGCTTTGCCATTTACAGCACTCATAATAGCTTTTTTTGACTGCAGCCACTCCTCGATAATAGGGTGGTGATCGGGCATATTTTCATTTAGGGACCAACCGACTTTGTTATCTGGATTATAAATCGAGGAAAAGTGAGCGATCCAGTCGGCCTCAGGGACATGGCATTCAATGCTAGAAGTTCGGTTGTCCGACAAAAAAGGTTGGTTGACTACATCCCAGAAGAGTCTAGTATCTTTCAGATCAGCTGCTTTATTTAGATCCTCCCAGGCTTTAGCTCAAATAACCTGTTTCCTTTCTTGTAGGGCTAGCTTATATTTATGTTGTGCCTCCCTTATGGCAGTAGTATCTCGTTGTATTTTATTAGTGGCCTGTTTTAGGGCTTTGAGTGCTCTAGTGCATTCAGAACTGAACCATGGATGCATGGCTCTCTAATTTAGGGGTTTGTTCGATACACGCCCGCAGAATATAAATTTACAGATCTTCGTAAAGCTATCTTGAATTTTGGACAGGTCCTCCACTGTGGATAGACAACTGGTGATCTCATTGGAGGCTTCCGTCATCAAGGTTTTAAAAAAGCTATTTGGATCTATTGATCCCCAGTTTAGACAAACCCCCTTGTATGGCTGATAACTAACTGCGGGTATGGTCCTACCATGTGTGTCATAACAAGAGGAGGCACGAAAACGTACTATAATAGGGTTATGGTCGATGTGAGGGAGTGGGCGTACCTCATAATGACTAAGGTTGCATACCAAGTCCCTTGAGATAAGATCAAAATCAATGGTAATGGCGTGGACGCGCAGCGGACGCGCGCAGCAGGCGCGCCAAAGGCAAGCCCGTCTGCGCCCGTCCGCGCACCGATCGCGCACAGCGCCAGCCAGGCTACCCGTGAAACCAGAAATGTTATAATCAATAGGAGTTTTTGTTACTCAAGCCAGGAACTACGGGGATAGGGGAGGCCAGTTGTGGTGAGGCAGGTTCGGTCATATTTGAGGGAACCGCCAGCCCGAAGTCTGATTTTATTAGAAAGGAGGCTCTGACCTGCGGACTACTCAATGTAGATCTCTCCCTAAACACTTCATGGAGATCCAACTACTTGTTGACGCACATCATCTTGATGCCCTATTTATGACTGAAACATGGACCTTTCCTGATTCTGTTCTTGAACCAGGACTGGCCTGCCCCTCGGGTTACAAGATCTTCCACAAGCCTAGAGCTGTGGGCAGAGGCGGGGGAGTTGGCATTCTGTTCAATGAGATGTGGGACTTTGTACACATGGATGTTGACATAGTGGAGGGGTTTGAACTTATGGGGTTCTCCTTAAAGAACTCTAGGGGACACCTGCTGGATGGCTTAGTATGCTATAGACCCCCTGGGGCAGTCAACCCTCTTTATCTGCAGGCGCTGATTGATGTGCTTAACAACTTGGCTCTTACTCACTCCAGATTGCTTATTGTAGGAGATTTTAATTTATGGCTGAATGGGATTCTAAACACGGGATACAATAACCTCCTCCAATCCTGTGAAAGCCTAGGTTTACTACAAGGGGTGATGGTGCCCACACATAAAGGGGGGCACATACTTGACCTAATCTTCAGCGAGGAAAAGGTTATTGGACAAATGAAGGTGCTCCCAGTGGACTGGTCTGATCACCATTTGGTTAAATTTCTGACGTTTATTCCCTGTAGAGGAGCCCCTGCCGCTAGGGAAGCCAGCAACTTCTTGAGTAGGGACTGGAAGGGGCTTTTGAAAAAGGCGACGTGCTCACCAACGTTTGTTAATAATGGGGACATTGATGTATCTAGTTCAGTGGAAGAGAATTATGTGGAATTCGGATCACTGACAGAATATCGAGGAGCAAAATATCGACCTGGCAAAATATTGAGGAAAAAATATAGAATGCCAGAATATCGAATTCCTATCTACAAACAGGTAAGTACAAAAATATCGAATCCAAAATATCGTTGTAAAAAATATAGTTAGTCAAAATATCGAATTTTTTAAATGTCTTAAAAGTAATGTAAAATTAATAAAATAATACATATAATTAACTAAAACATACTTAAAAATACTTAAATAACCTTAATATTAATAAATATTTAATGTAAGTTAAAAAAAATAAACATGCATTTTTATTTTTTAATACATATATATATTAACGTAATATTAATAACAAATATTCAATATTTTTAGCGTAGGATAGCGGGAGGGTAAAATTTACTATTCCCACTCCAGTGAGTGCAACAGTAGGGAAAGCGTTGGATAGCGTAGGGATAAAAATGACTATTCCCACTCCAGAGAGTGCAACAGTAGGGAAAGCGTTGGATAGCGTAGGGATAAAAATTACTATTCCCACTCCAGTGAGTGCAACAGTAGGGAAAGCGTTGGATAGCGTAGGGATAAAAATGACTATTCCCACTCCAGAGAGTGCAACAGTAGGGAAAGCGTTGGATAGCGTAGGGATAAAAATTACTATTCCCACTCCAGAGAGTGCAACAGTAGGGAAAGCGTTGGATAGCGTAGGGGTAAAAACTACTATTCCCACTCCAGTGAGTCCAACAGTAGGGAAAGCGTTGGATAGCGGGATGGTAAAAATTACTATTCCCACTCCAGAGAGTGCAACAGTAGGGAAAGCGTTGGATAGCGTAGGGGTAAAAATTACTATTCCCACTCCAGAGAGTGCAACAGTAGGGAAAGCGTTGGATAGCGTAGGGGTAAAAATTACTATTCCCACTCCAGAGAGTGCAACAGTAGGGAAAGCGTTGGATAGCGTAGGGGTAAAAATGACTATTCCCACTCCAGAGAGTGCAACAGTAGGGAAAGCGTTGGATAGCGGGAGGGTAAAAATTACTATTCCCACTCCAGTGAGTGCAACAGTAGGGAAAGCGTTGGATAGCATAGGGTAAAAATTACTATTCCCACTCCAGTGAGTGCAACAGTAGGGAAAGTAATGATTTAATATTTAAATTAAAAAAAATTAATTATCAATACCAATAAAAAATTAATTAAAATTAATTACCAATTACAACATATTTAATAATTAATTAATTATAAATACCAATAAATATGATTTATTAAAAATTAATTACCTATTAATAATTAATTAACAACCAATTAATTTTCAATACCAAAAATTAATAAGTAATACAAAATGTTTACCAATTAATAATTAATTAACAGTAAATTAATTATCAATACACAAAAATATTTTCAATAATTATTTAATTACAATTAAATTACTTCCCACCCTATTCCCCTATAAACCCACAACCCGCTCCGAATAATAAATTAATACAATTAATATAATTATCAATTAATCAATTAATACAAATTAATTACCTATTAATACAAATTAATGACCAATTAATAAAAATTAATTACCAAATAAAAATTTATTAACAATAAATTAATAATCAATACCAATAAATAAAAATACATAATTACTGAATTACAATTAAATTACTTCCCACCCTATTCCCCTATAAACCCACAACCCGCTCTGAATAATAAATTAATACAATTAATATAATTATCAATTAAAAAATTAATAAAAATGTATTACCAATTAATAAAAATTAATTACCAATTAATCAAAATTAATTACCAATTAATAATTAATTAACAATGAATTATTTATCAATACCAATAAATAAAATTAAATAATTACTTAATTACAATTAAATTACTTCCCACCCTATTCCCCTATAAACCCACAACCCGCTACAGAACTAAAATGCAAAATTAAATTAAAAATAATTAATAATTCCTAAAAATTAATATTTAATTTACTATAATTAAATTACTTCCCACCCTATTCCCCTATAAACCCACAACCCGCTACGGAATTAAATTACGCAAAAATTAAATAACATAAAATTTATTACTTTAAAAAAATTAAAACATACATTACAAAAATAATACATACTTTTAACACATATACTAACACTTAAAACACTATAAAAAAATTCGATATTTTTAACAACTATATTATGACTGTCGATATTATGACAATCGATATTTCTTACCTGAATTTCGATATTCTGCACCACTATATTTTGGCAATTCGATATTCTGTCCATTCTATATAAAAAACTCGATATTTTGGCAATTCGATATTAAAAATTCGATATTATGTCTGTTCACCGTGGAATTCTGTAATCAAATCATCACAAAATTAGATCAAATTGCGCCTCTGAAAAATCGTAAGAAAATTGGTAGACCCTCGGCCAGGTGGTTTAATGAAAAATTGAAGGTTCTAAAATTGAAGTGTAAACAGGCAGAGAGAAAATGGAGAAAGTTTTATTCCGATGAGGACAAAAGTGCATGGAAAACGGCTATATCTATTTACAAAAAGGAAATTTTCTCAGCCAAAGCGGAATATTTTGCAGAGATCATTTTGAACTCACAAAATAATTCTAGATGTCTCTTCAAAATAGTCGATGATATTACCAATACGAGGTGCGCACAAAATAAGATCCAGCCAACTCAAGATCTTTGTGATAGCCTAGCGACCTTCTTTGAAGAAAAAATCAGTACTATCATTGACGGTCTCAGGGCAAATACCTTGGTAGGGACGAAGTCTCGATCAGTGGAGTAGAATGGGCACCTTCTGCAGAACAACAGACTAGTAAAGGGACTGTTAATCTGAGCCTGCTGGATCACTTCGAGCTGCCCTCAGCGGAGGAATTTGCTGGGATTGCTTTGGGTATCTCTTCAGGTTCCCCTTCCAAACAAAATCTGGAAGGAGTTTGGTTCGGAACTCTTTCCTAGACTCCGGCAGATTTGTAATCAATCACTATCTAGTGGGGTAGTACCGTCGGGCTGGAAACAGGCTGTGGTTACGCCACTCCTGAAGAAATCTACCCTTGATCCAACCTGCCCGGGAAGTTATCGGCCCATCTCCCTCCTACCGTACCCAGTGAAGATCCTTGAACGACTGGTCAGCAAATCTCTCTCCCAGTTCCTAGAACTTAATAACAAGCTGGCGGATGTACAATTTGGTTTCCGCCCAGAACATGGAACAGAGACTGCTCTAGTGACCGTGATGCATGATCTTCGACTGTTGGCAGACAGGGGTCAATCGGCGACACTTATTTTGCTTGACCTGTCTGCCGCTTTCGACACGGTTAATCATGGGGTCTTGCTGACCCGGCTAGAGGAGGTGGGAGTAGTGGGTACTGTTCTGGACTGGTTTCGATCTTATCTATCTGGCAGGTGTCAGGCGGTGGCCCTTCCTCCGTTTCAATCAGCCTTTACTAAGATCCGGCATGGTGTTCCTCAGGGGTCTGCCATCAGCCCAATTCTATTCAACATATATATGAGTCCACTGATTGACATAATTCGGGCCCATAATGTGAAGTTGGTCAATTACGCTGATGATACGCAGATCATTTTATCCCTGGATGGAACCCAGCCTAATACTTTGGAGGATTTTCATGCCTGTATGCACGTTACTGCGCAGTGGTTACGAAAGAATTTTCTTCAATTTAATTCGGACAAGACCGAAGTCTTACACTGTGCAGTTGGGAAGGTTCCTTTGCCTCTTCCTTACAACTTCTGGCCTCTCCCGACGTCTTCCCCACTGGCTCCGACTAAAACGGTGCGAAATCTGGGAGTTATGTTGAGCGCTAATCTATCTTTGGAAATGCAAGTGAACAAAATTGTGGGGAGCTGTTTCTGTCTTGTTAGAGCATTGAGAAAGATTCTTCCGTTGCTTCCTAACTCGGCCAGAGCCCTAATAATACGAGGCGTTATTTTAAGCAGACTTGATTACTGCAACGCCCTGCTGTTGGAGTCACCTAAATATCTGATTCAGCGACTGCAATGAGTTCAAAATACGGCAGCTAAATTAGCTCTGTCTAGGCCGCGGGATTCCTCTGCGTCACGGTGCTTAGCTGAGTTACACTGGCTCCCAGTGTTGCAGAGAATACACTTTAAATCCCTATGCATAGTGTTCAAGGCCCTACATGGGACCGGACCTAAGCCCCTACAGAAGAAATTTGTCTGGTATACTCCCACTCGGCACCTTCGCTCCTCTTCTGCCAGCTTGGCGAAGGTGTCAAGGTTCAATAAGGTCAAATTGGGAGGCAGGGCTTTTAGCATTGCTGCCGCAAGGCTTTGGAGTGAACTACCACTTGGAATTAGACAGTCCAATACCCTGCTTCTGTTCAGGAAAAGGATTAAAACATGGTTGTTCCCTAGAGACTGATCTTGTCCTGTCGATGGGTACTGTCTATCTTGGCTCTACCTTCTCCGTTTGATGATGGCTGACTTTACGTATCATAGCGCCAGGGTACCCGTTGGGTGTAAGGGCGCTCTATAAATATTATATACAATACAATACTGCTCTTACCCCTTCCTACAAAAGTGGGTGGATTTTTTCCATCATTTCCCCAAATATCCGATGAAAAAATTAAGGAGGTCATTACGATGGCGGACGGAAAAAAAAACGACCGCCATGGTAGCGGAAAAATACCGCCCGCCGCTACCGCGGGAAAACCGACGGCTAGATTAGGATCCCCAGCGGTAAAACCACAACCGCGGCGGAAAGGAGACACGAAAATCCGCCGTACGCCTGCGAAAAGGGCACAAAACCGTCCGCGGCGGTCGGTGTCGCAGCGGAAACAGCCTAAACGCCCGCAACCACAGCGGAGACACCGCCATCAAAATTATGATATCCCCGACACCCCCGCAGTGCAGTGCGCTGCTACCGACCGCCGCGGTCGACAACAGTGAAGAATCAGTGAGACGGCGGAAGCGCCATAGCCGAGCCACCACTGCGGACGCTCAGCAAAAAAAATGGCGGTCGCCAGAAAAACACACAACATGGCCACAAAGTGCACCAACCACACAAGGCATGCACCCAAAAATAGCCAACACAGCCCAAAGACACCCCCCCATGGGAAACACAAAAACTACAAATCCCAGGTACACACACACACCACACCTGCAACCAACACCCCATCCTGACACTCCCACAGACACCAGTATAAATCCAGCACCCAACAGACCACAATCCTTTGCAAAACTCCACAACTGAGGGGACATCCACCACGGATGACAGGAGAGGCAAATCTGCACAACACACACACATCACCACCACCACCACCACTTCCACACCTGCACCTCTAACACCTTTGCACAGCACACACCATACACATCACAACCACCACTAACACTCCCAAACCTGCACCCTAAACACCTTGACACATCACACACCATGTCACCACAGAGAATGCCCAAATTCACTGAGAGCGAGTTGAGGGTCATGGTCGATGAGATAATCAGGGTAGAACCACAATTGTTTGGTAACCAGGTCCAACAGACACCACTGGCAACAAGAACGCAAATGTGGAGAAGGATAGTAGAGAAGGTCAATGCAGTAGGGACCGTGCCACGCAACAGAGATGAAATCATGAAGAGGTGGCACGATCTGAAGGCAGTGGTCAAAAAGAGGAGAGCCAAGAACCATGAGCTGGCTCAGAGGACAGGCAGTGGCCCTCCCGTTCCACTCAAAACATTCACTGAATGGGAGGAGAAGGTGCTTGGCATTCTACATCCAGAGAGTCTCTCAGGAATACCCGGGGAGTGGAGGCTGGTAAGTACAAACAAATGCCTAACATCACACAAATGTACTGTCTTGCCCAATCACAAAATAATACCTCCTAGGTACAAATTCATTCATGTGCACAACACTCCTCCCAACACATCTCTCACAGATACAACAGACACTCCCCCTGAAGCCCCCCAAAGGTAGTAAGCAACATCACCATGGGTACATGTGTACATGCTGCCAGCACTACAACTCCCACCAGGCCCCCTTGTCCCACAGCTGAGCAGGATGTAGCCCTCCCCCACCCAGAAGCAAGCCTCAGCCATTGTGTTCTTCACCCTCACCTAACAGGTAGGTAGCCATCATCACAGGGAGGTGGGTGGATGTTTGGGAGGCCTGCACTACAACTCCCACCAGGCCCCCTTGTCCCACAGCTGAGCAGGATGTAGCCCTCCCCCCACCCAGAAGCAAGCCTCAGCCATTGTGTTCTTCACCCTCACCTAACAGGTAGGTAGCCATCATCACAGGGAGGTGGGTGGGTGTTTGGGAGGCCTGCACTACAACTCCCACCAGTCCCCCTTGTCCCACAGCTGAGCAGGATGTAGCCCTCCCCCCACCCAGAAGCAAGCCTCAGCCATTGTGTGCTACACTCTCACCTAACAGGTAGGTAGCCATCTTCACAGGGAGGTGGGTGTGTGTGTGGGAGGCCTGCACTACGACTCCCACCAGGCACACCCTGCCCCATCACTCAGCAGGATGGCACACCCCCTCCCCCCAGAACCATGTGGCAGCCATTGTGTCCTTCACCCTCACCTAACAGGTAGGTAGCCATCTTCACAGGGAGGTGGGTGTGTGTGTGGGAGGCCTGCACTACGACTCCCACCAGGCACACCCTGCCCCATCACTCAGCAGGATGGAGCACCCCCTCCCCCCCAGAACCATGTGGCAGCCATTGTGTCCTTCACCCTCACCTAACAGGTAGGTAGCCATCATCACAGGGAGGTGGGTGGGTGTTTGGGAGGCCTGCACTACAACTCCCACCAGGCCCCCTTGGCCCACAGCTGAGCAGGATGGAGCCCTCCCCCACCCAGAAGCAAGCCTCAGCCATTGTGTGCTACACTCTCACCTAACAGGTAGGTAGCCATCTTCACAGGGAGGTGGGTGTGTGTGTGGGAGGCCTGCACTACGACTCCCACCAGGCCCCCTTGTCCCACAGCTGAGCAGGATGTAGCCCTCCCCCACCCAGAAGCAAGCCTCAGCCATTGTGTGCTACACCCTCACCTAACAGGTAGGTAGCCATCTCCACAGGGAGACGGTGCAGTGTGTTTGGCTATCCGTCCCACAAAATGCTACATGCATGCTGTCCCACCACTATGGAGGATGTGACACTACACCCCCAATAAGAAGCATGTGGCAGGCAATGTATGCTACCCACCCAACTCACAGGTAGGTAACCACATCTCACAGGTCGGGGTGTGTGGGGCTGGAAAGCTTGCACAACAACTCACACGGGCCCACCTGACCGGCAGCACACAAGACCCATTACTCCCTGGCACCAACATGCATGTGTCAGTCATTGCAATGTACACTTCAAAAGAACTTGCATGTGGACATATCATGCTGACCTGTCCCACACTGGACCAAGATGGAAGCCATCATCATACACACACAGAGAGGTCTCACAAATACAAGGAAAACACAGCAAACACAACATATCCACAGCCACAACATAAAGCCAGATATGCATTTAATAAAACATGTCGGCATAGGACACCAGGCCTCTCAATTCACAACTGCACACCCAGATAGCATTGGCAACTATAGTGTGCACACACCTAAGAAAATGAAACTGTGACAGCGACCAAAGTGTGAATGACTGAAACACATGTCGATGGAACTCCGAGCACAACCATGCACACCACTACATGCCATCTGACAGTAGCAGTGGACCAGACCACCTAGGATCTACTGAAAGCAAACTTAAGCATGTCTGGAATTGCAAATACAGATATCTACACCACAATGATAAGGTATGCATGAAACTACAATACTCACTCACTGAGCAGAGAGAACCGCTACAAGGGCTCAACAAGTGACACATACGCGTAAATGGATGACATATGATTGATCAATAACAGGATGCCAACATGAGACTGTCAATGTCAAAAAACATATATTGTGCATGTCATGTCTTGAGAACTCCCAATATGGACAAGTAATGCATGTACCACAACAGCTTGTAATGCATCACTGGATGTCGGTCAATGCAAATTTGTACAGTGAACAACTGCTGGATGTACAAACAGTTGATGTAACACTGCTAACACTAACTTTGCTAGGTGCAACACAATGACCATTTCTCATCTGACCCACAGGTGACCAAGAACTCACTGCAGAGGATGACACCACCCTGCAGAGCCAGTCCCCCCCCCCCGGAACAGAGACAACTGGATGAGGACTCCCTGGATTCCTTGGATGAGGAGCTCCACGCTGGCCCATCAGGTGTGGCAGGCCGCAACCAGTCCCAGGCACCCATTGTCCCCCCAACCACATCAGCTGCAGCCCCTGACCATCCTCTGACAGCTGCTGTCACGGCCTGTGTGTCAACCACCACCACCACCACCACCACCACAGCTGCCCGCAACACCCTCCCTGCCCCAGGGGTTGAACAGCCCACTACATCGACTGCGGAGGCCAGGGAGAGGATGCAGCGGGCCAATGTGAGGACCGGACAGGACCGTGGCAGCAGTGCAGGTGGTCGGGACAGGGTCATGCAGAGGGGGACTGATCCTGGGACGGAAGCCCTGGGCCACATCGACAGAGTCCTTGGGGCCTACCAACAGGCCCAGGGACGAATGGGCCGGTTAGAGGAAGAATCTCGGGAGCACCTCTTGCTGCTGAGGTCCATGGACACACGCATGGGACAGATTGTGGACCTCTTGGGGCAGCTAGTGGCGGTTCTGAGGGACAGGCCAGCGCAACATTCTACCCCTCCGCCTCCCCCTGTTGGGCAGCAGGATGACACTTCATCATCCTCCCCTGCGTCCACAGAGGGGGTGAGTCCTCAGACACCACTGTCCCTGCAGCAGTGGCCCCTCCAGTCAAGCGCAAAAGGGGCCGTCCAAGGAAAGGCCAGGGGGACCCACGTGCCAAAGCACCTGCCAAACGCTAGTCCCCGAGCCAGCTATGATGGCAGACCACTGCACCACTGCATTGACCTTTTGGACTATCCTTCACCACACTGCCATTTGAATGGCATCCATCTGTTGGACTGGGTCTCCACATCATTGTGGGGACTACTCAAGTATCTCATTTACCTTGACTGTCAACTCACTTCTTCAATTACCCCCTTCACATTTCCTCCACCCTTGCATGTCACAGTTGTTAATAAATACACCTTTCACACATGTTGTTGTGTCTGCTCCATCTTTAATACAGGATGTGCAACCTTCTCCGTGTAGGACATGGTCCAGGGGAATGGAATGTAGGTAACAAGTGAGATGCTGAAGGGACCTACGGAAAACAGCAGAACAAGAGTCACTTGTATGGGTGTGGCATTGCACACATCACACGACACTTGTCAACAAGGTACTCAGATCTACAAACTTTACACAGAGCAACAGTCACCATAGAGACAATCTGTTCCACACTAACCAATCACACATACATTGGAAGGCAGCAATGAGTCAACACCAAGCTGCAGTCAGCAAGCTCACATACACCCACACAGCAACAGCAACACCATCAGACCATTTTCTCCCTTCTACATCATCACTCACCTTCAAGTGAAGTAGCGGGTGATGAGCTGACGACGCATGTCGACTCCTTCCTCCTCTCCACTGCCCTCGTCACTGGATCCGGCTTGATTTGCAGGCGGCGGCCTTGGTTGCTCATCATCGTCATCCAGGATCAGGGGTATTGCCTTGCGAATGGCGAGGTTGTGGAGCATGCAGCATGCCACCACTATCTGACACACCTTCCCTGGCGAGTACATAAGGGCCCCCACAGTACGGTCCAGGCACCGAAATCTTGATTTTAGGAGACCAAATGTCCGTTCTATCACACGACGTGTCCTCCCATGGGCATCATTGTATCGCACATCAGCTGGCGTGACGGGGTTCCGCAATGGGCTCAGCAACCACGGGCGGTTTGGATATGCCGAGTCACCTGTGTGTGAGAGACACAGATTAACCTTGCAGTCCCAAAATGCTACACAACAGCATGTCACACGCACACACCACTCTAATCCACTATACATACTCACCCACAAGCCATGCACGCTCAGGAAGCAGATTGGCCATCAACTGAGGAACGATGCTGCTGCGCAAGATGTGGGCATCATGGGCTGAGCCGGGAAACTTGGCACACACATGTGAGATGATCATGTCCGCCAGGCACACCACTTGAACATTTACCGAGTGTGAATGCTTCCTATTGCGGTAAACCTGTTCACGTGCCTGTGGTGGCACAAGCCCAACATGTGTGCAATCAATTGCACCAATGACATGGGGGATATGTCCAAGGGCATAGAAATCGCCCTTCACAGCCACCAACTCAGGCCCCCTGGGAAAATGGATATATCTGTCTTTGTACAGCATCATGGCCGACAGGACATCCCTCAGCACCATGCTGAACATCGGCTGTGACATCCCGCCTGCACTTGCGACCGTGTGCTGGAATGAGCCCGTTGCAAAGAAATGCAGGCATGCCATCACCTTAGCTGTTGCGGTGAAAGCTGTTGGATATGTCCGACGTGGCTGCAGGTGGGGCTCCAACATGGCACATAGGTTCTGCAGGGTTTGTCGGTCCAGCCTGAATTTGCGGATTATTTCCTCATTCTCCATGTCTGCCAGGACTGTGAACGGACGATGGATATTGTGCCTCCTCCTCCTAGGACAGATCACAGTGCACAGATGTCAATGCAGAAGACCATGAAATGTGCATCACATCAATTACTTCTACAGACACATTCCCAAGTCTTACAACATGCACCATCAACCGACAGGGCACTTCACAACTAGGTTCACATCAGGCACACTACTCGTACACCTGTCCCCTTACCAGCAGCAATTATCTGTGCACCCCTCCGGCTCATTCGCATGCACAGTGTGATATACTAACAGATATATGTGCATACCTGTGAGTCTGACCCCCAGCATATGTTGATAATTGCAATACTAGCCGAACACACCATGTTGCTGGCCCTGATACACCACCCAACACAAGTTGCACATGGCACACATCAACTACACACTCACCACCGGCTGAGCGTGGGGGACACGTGTGTGCATGTGCATTGGACAATGTGCCAGTTGCTGATGCCCCTAGTCCAGTTACATTGCACACACAGACATTGACCATTATCTCCATATGCTATGCAACACAGTAACTGGACAGTCTACATTTCATTACACAGCACATGTGACATGTGCGAGTGTATGTGCCCATGCAATGTATTGGCGACCCATATATGGTAAGTGTTGGTGACGTGGAGTGACATGTCCCTTTTGTACATTTGCCCTCATGAGGACCCTTCAATTGTTGGGACCCTGGGCACTGCATATGTTGGCCTATGCAGAGAGCTGGAGGACACGTTAGGTGCAGCACAGCTACTCCACAACTCCATTAATGCTCACTCCAGTCACTGTCTGCCAGACATGTGGCGGTGCCTACCGCCTGGCCACTGAGGTGCGGCAACGCACATAACCCATGCACGATCGCGGGAGACACCGCCAGTTATGTATGTGACAATTGCGGTCACCATGCACCGCTACCCAAATCACGGTCACTCCAGGCACTGTCTGCCAGACATGTGGCGGTGCCTACCGCCTGACCACTGAGGTGCGGCACCGCACATAACCCATGCACGATCGCGGGAGACACCGCCAGTTATGTATGTGACAATTGCGGTCACCATGCACCGCTACCCAAATCACGGTCACTCCAGGCACTGTCTGCCAGACATGTGGCGGTGCCTACCGCCTGGACACTGAGGTGCGGCACCGCACATAACCCATGCACGATCGCGGGAGACACCGCCAGTTATGTATGTGACAATTGCGGTCACCATGCACCGCTACCCAAATCACGGTCACTCCAGGCACTGTCTGCCAGACATGTGGCGGTGCCTACCGCCTGGACACTGAGGTGCGGCACCGCACATAACCCATGCACGATCGCGGGAGACACCGCCAGTTATGTATGTGACAATTGCGGTCACCATGCACCGCTACCCAAATCACGGTCACTCCAGGCACTGTCTGCCAGACATGTGGCGGTGCCTACCGCCTGGCCACTGAGGTGCGGCACCGCATATAACCCATGCACGATCGCGGGAAAGACCGCTAGTTATGTATGTGACAATTGCGGTCACCATGCACCGCTACCCAAATCACGGTCACTCCAGGCACTGTCTGCCAGACATGTGGCGGTGCCTACCGCCTGGACACTGAGGTGCGGCACCGCACATAACCCATGCACGATCGCGGGAGACACCGCCAGTTATGTATGTGACAATTGCGGTCACCATGCACCGCTACCCAAATCACGGTCACTCCAGGCACTGTCTGCCAGACATGTGGCGGTGCCTACCGCCTGGACACTGAGGTGCGGCACCGCACATAACCCATGCACGATCGCGGGAGACACCGCCAGTTATGTATGTGACAATTGCGGTCACCATGCACTGCTACCCAAATCACGGTCACTCCAGGCACTGTCTGCCAGACATGTGGCGGTGCCTACCGCCTGGACACTGAGGTGCGGCACCGCACATAACCCATGCACGATCGCGGGAGACACCGCCAGTTATGTATGTGACAATTGCGGTCACCATGCACCGCTACCCAAATCACAGTCACTCCAGGCACTGTCTGCCAGACATGTGGCGGTGCCTACCGCCTGGCCACTGAGGTGCGGCACCGCACATAACCCATGCACGATCGCGGGAGACACCGCCAGTTATGTATGTGACAATTGTGGTCACCATGCACCGCTACCCAAATCACAGTCACTCCAGGCACTGTCTGCCAGACATATGGCGGTGCCTACCGCCTGGGCCCTGTGGTGTGTCACCGGCATGGACCATGCCCCTGCAGCCAATGGGAAGCAGCCTCGCGGTAGCCTGATGCGAGTTTGAAAATCGCGGTGGGCGTGCACCACCCCCGCGGAGGCGGTCACTGGAGGCATTCATAAGATGCACCACCGCGGTAGCGCACACATGCATCCTACGGTGTGTCACCGGCATGGACCATGCCCCTGCAGCCAATGGGAAGCAGACTCGCGGTAGCCTGATGCGAGTTTGAAAATCGTGGTAGGCGTGCACCGCCACCGCGGAGGCAGACATTGGATGTATTTGAATGAGGCAGAACTCGTACACCAATTGCAGCACCCTGGGACCACTGACACAGCCCCAGGGGCCTATATATGTGTGGGAGGGCGCACCACATTCCCACAGCTACCAGGGACTGCTGACTGACACCCCTGCACCTGCTGCTGCTGCCTCAAGGGACTGGTGGCTGCCACCCTGCACCTGCTGCTGCTGCCCCAAGGGACTGCTGGCTGCCACCCTCCACCTGCTGCTGCTGCCTCAAGGGACTGCTGGCTGCCTCCCTGCACCTGCTGCTGCTGCCTCAAGGGACTGCTGGCTGCCACCCTGCACCTGCTGCTGCTGCCTCAAGGGACTGCTGACTGCCACCCTCAACGTGCTGCTGCTGCCACATGTCCATTGTGATGTCGAGGACTCAGAAGATCCGTGCCAGTCCCTTCACCAGTGAGGAGCTTGGGGTCCTGGTAGACGGGGTGCTTGCACAGTACCCAAGGCTTTATGGCGGACCTAATGTCGTGGTAAGTTTCCCAGACTGTGAGTGAGAGTGCAGGGTGTGCACACGTGGGGTGGAGGTGCTTCGGTATGTGTCAGTGATTGTGGGGCTCTGACATGCACTGCCCATCATGTTTGCTACTGCGGGAAGGGCTTGGTGGGCTCTTTCACACGTTACCCTGCATGCCTATCCAGAGTAGAGGGACATGTCCTGTAGTGTCAGCCATACAGTGCAGCTGCATTTTGGTGATGCAGGAGTCTGGCCAGTTAGCGTTTGTGTGAATGGCTGTGTTGCTCCCAATTGACCCACTCAGTGTCAGTCGATCTGCCCTGCACAGTCCCCACCGAATGCCACATGTCAACATCACTGCATGTACAGTGTGTACCATGTGTGTTTGTCTCACGCCTCTTCATCTAAGTCCCATCTCTGCCATGTAGATTGCACAGGAGCAGGCGTGGGAGAAGGGTGTGTGTATGACAGTCGTTGTCACTCTATGTGAGTCTCAAGACACAGTGAGGCTTTCACAGGGCTAGGACACTTAGGTCTGCGCAGTGTTGGACACAGTGAGTCCAACAACATGACACATGTTTTGCTATCTTCTGTATGTGTAGTTGTAGGTAACTGCAGACAGTAGCTGCAGGCAGACTACACGTTGCTTGGTGTGTTGGTATCCTGCATGTGAATGGGGTGTGGAGGTACTGTGTCCACCATCGAACATGCATGCCTGTACGTCTGATTGACCAATGACATTGCATCATGTTCAGAGCAACTGTTGGCTAAGTGACAGTTGTAGCTTGAGTTTTGGATGAGTCACTGTCGTGCTACTGCATTTTCGTTGTGTTGTTATTGTGCACTGTGTCACTGGCACATCACCCCTCTTGTCTCCCATGCCTGCAGCTGAAGGTCCACCAGCGTAAAGCCGTGTGGAGGGCCATTGCCTCCAGAGTCCGGGATCTGGGTGTGTCAAACCGAAGGCGCACCCACTGTCATAAAAGGTGGGACGACATCTGCCGGCTGAGCAAGAACGTGGCCGAGATGACGCTGGGGCTGCTCCCTCGGACTGGCAGGTTGGCTAGGCGCAGCATGACACCACTAATGGCCCGCATCCTGGCTGTCACACAACCTGAGCTGGACAGACGACTGAGGGAGCATCAGCAGCGAGACAGGGGTGAGTATGTGTTGCAGGCTGCCTTTGGCTGGGAGTGGGTGCATGTGTCTACAGAGTGTGCAAATTGTCAGCTGTGTGACGTTGGTTGTGTGGTGCAATGTTTTGTGAGTGGCCTCTGTGCTGGGTGTATTTGCCATGCTTTTGCCCAAACGGCGCTTCATGAAGTGAGTTTTAGCACTGTGCATCTCTCTTACATTTGGAGTTGTGGCCTTCAGGTACCTTCTGCTGTGGGGTAGTGTGTGAATTCTGATGGATGGTAATGCCAGTGTGCCAACTGTGAATGCGTTTCAATGAATGTGTGCAATTCCAGACCTCAGATGTCTGCCAGTCAGACATCTGAGGCCAATGTGCAACAGTAGATGTGCCCATGGCCTTGATATGGTGGATGGCATGTGTGCAGGGTCATTGTGGGCTGGTATGTTTTAGTCTGTGTGGTCCCCTACTGCTCCACACATGTAGGTGATGTGCACCATGTTGTGGTGTTCATCCTTGCCAACATCGGGACACTGTGTGTGCACAGGGCATTTTGGGGCTGTGTCTGATGTGAGCCAACTGCAGGATGGAGTGCTGTGTGAATCACCTGGGTCACTTATGGCAGGACGTGTGGCGGACATGCACCGTTGTGTCGAACTTTGGGTGTCAAGATATATGTGTGCACAGGGTGGCATGCAATGTGCTGCACTCCTCTTTCTAGGATGCAGATGTATTGGCACGTGTTAGTTCTGTTGATGCCACTCATCTCACAGTACTTCTCTCTCCTATGCAGCAGCTCCAGTATGTGCAGAGGGAGAGGGGACGGACACCAGTGGTGAGGCTTCCACTGCTACAGCCGCACCGGAGCTGACTGACACAGATGTGACCAGCGCCGAGGAGGCGGACAGGAGTCTGCTAGAGGACTCACAGCTGGAGACACAAAGCTCTACCTCATCTGACGCCAGCGGTGACACATCCATGTTGGGGGGTACAGGGAACGGGGAATCTGCCTCCTCTTCCGCCACACAGCGTCCAGTGCCCAGCCTCCCTTCAACCTCCACTGGTGCTGCCCGTGTCCGCACAAGTAGGAAGGGTAGAGTCACCTTCACCCCAGGCACAGCTGCCCCAGCCCTGCTGCCCTCAGTGCAGAAGCAGTCAAGCTATTGCGCCAGATGTGTGTGGGGCAGACAGCACTTCTCAATGCCTTCCAAGAGCACGACAAAAAGTTGGGGCAGGTTATAGCTTTCATGGAGGGCTTACATTCCGACGTTGGTGGGCTACACCGCACTGTGCAGTCCTTGTCATCAACTGTGACAGCAGCCCTGCAACAGGCACATAGTCAGGGAGCGACTCCCAGCACTCGGTCCGGCCCCGTGTCACTGTGCACCTCTGACAACAGTGACAATGCCCAACGGACCCCAAAGTCCCGATACAGAACCCGCAGCACACAGGAGCAGCAGCAACCCAAGTGTACTAGGGCACAGACACCATCCCCACATAAGAGTAAGGCCACCCCAGAGCGCAGAGAGAAAAGCCCATCAGGCGACAGCAAGGGCCACAAAGCAAAGAAACAAGCATCAGGGTCACAGGCCTCATCTTCCTCCCCTGCCAAAGACTCCCCTGTCCCAAAGACGTCTCGCAGAGGTAAAAAGACAGTTTCCACACCCACTGAGAAGGTGTTGCCTGCAAACATTACACAGGATGAGGGCCCCATGGATAATCCATCCTTGACCTCCACTCCCATCCCAAGCCCTGTGAAGCCAGCACGGGAGGACACTGTAGGGGGCAAAGCTGGTGGACAGAGGGAGGCAGAGAGGCAGGGCGGCGGCAAACACCAGGCAAGCGCACAGCGGGTTCCAGCATGTCCCCAGAGGGGGGGTCACCATCCACACCAGAATCAGCTTTGGTGATGGGGTCACCTGTTGTGTCTGCCCCAGTTCCCCTCAATCCCCTGACAGGGAAGCCTTTCAGGATCCCCAAGAAGTGGAGAGGCATCCCTCCACATTCTCCGGCACACACTGTGTCTCACCAGGGCATGAGTCCACCTCCCCGGGCCACCACCCCACCTGGTCCAAGCAGCCCCCCAGCTACCACATGCACAGTTGGCTCTTCCACAGTTGTTACTCCCACTGCCCAGGGTAGTCCGCCAACAGACCCCAACACACAGTCAGCTCCAAGTCCGACAGACAGCCCCATCTGAGTGGTGGTCACCCTCACACACCTGTCTGTCCACAGGGGTGCGTGTGATGCCCATTGTCAGACCCATTACTCTGTTGCTGGGCATGGCATGGTAGAGTTGCATACATTCCCTGTGTAGCTTCTGATGTGACTACTCTGCACATTGTACTTGCCTTGTGTTTCACTGCTGTGTGCCCCCTGCCTGTGCAGCTTCTCATGGACTCACTCTGCACTTTGTCCTGCCCACTGGCCTTGTTGTTCACTGCTGTGTGCCCCCTGCTTGTGCAGCTTCTCATGTACCTCACCTGCACTTTGGACTGGCCACTGGCCTTACTGTTCACTGCTGTTTGCCCCCTGCCTGTGCAGCTTCTCATGTACCTCACCTGCACTGTGTCCTGGCCACTGGCCTTGTTGTTCACTGCTGTTTGCCCCTTGCCTGTGCAGCTTCTCATGTACCTCACCTGCACTGTGTCCTGGCCACTGGCCTTGTTGTTCACTGCTGTTTGCCCCTTGCCTGTGCAGCTTCTCATGTACCTCACCTGCACTTTGGACTGGCCACTGGCCTTGCTGTTCACTGCTGTTTGCCCCCTGCCTGTGCAGCTTCTCATGTAAATACTGTGCATATTGAAATGCCCACTGGCTTTGCTGTTGCCCAGATTTGTTGGCTCTATATGCAAATTGTGAATAAACATAGTTGGTCCTGCAGTGAGTTGTGTCAGTGTCCTTCCTGAATAAAGTTGTTTCTGTGTGTGCATGGTTAACTGTGTCACAGGCTCAGTATGCCACTTCGACATTGCCAATGGGTTGTGTCACATTTCATTTTTTTGCAGGGGTGGGAGGCACTTCATTTGTACCTGACTGTGATACTTATGGGTGCAGTGCAGGTGGTTGGCAATGAAGTCTTGTAGTCATCTTCCTTCTTGGCTCATGTTATCTATGGTGGACACATGTCAGGTTTGTGGGCAATGGCAGCACAGGGTGGGAGTTTGGGCACAGGCTTACAGGCAGGCAGGCCAGGGTCATGGGGTCTGTGTGAGCTTCCTTTCTGTGTGCCAATCAGTGTCGGTGTATGGACATCTTGTGGTGATGAGTTATCCAGGTCCCATGGCTTACTTCCAATGTGTGCTCTTGGGTGGTGGAGAAGTGTGTGGTGTGAAGGGGGTGACTTTGTTGTGACTGTGGATGTGTGTGCACACGCATTGTCAACTACTGCCATGTGTGACCATGGAGTGGTGTGCCTGTATGTGTACTTGTTTAGCCCTGTGGTTGTGTTTTGTGCACATGGCAGTATTGTGTGTTGCTGTTGTGGGAGGAGGTATGTGTGCCATATCCTACTTGTGCTTGGCTGTCATGTAGTGTGTCACTGGGTCCTGTGTGTTGTGCAGCAGACGTTGTCTTGTCCAGTATTTGGATGCCTATGTGTGGCTGGTCAGTGTTTGTGTTCAGGGCCTTCCTTACATCCCTGTGCCTATACATGGGTGTCCTTGCTGTCTCCAGGAGTTGTGGCATTGGGGTGACCGTGGTTTGTGTTGACTGACTGTGTCAGCCATGTGTGCTGTGATGGGCTGTGTGTGTTCTCACATGTGTCTTGTCTTGCATGTGCATCACACATGCTTGATGGTTTAGTCACTGCCCTTCCATTTGTGGGCACCTCACTTTGGCTTTCCTATATGTTGTCCTCCATTACTGCTGGCATGTGGTGTGTGTATGTAGCTGTGACTCTGGGTGGTGTGTGTGTGTGACTTGTCAGGTGGTGTGTGAAGTGAAGTGTTTGGTCCTCATCTGTGTGTGTGTACATTTTGTGCCTGGCCTCAGTGTTCTTGGCTTGTGTGTGATGTTGTTGTGGTGTGTGTGTTGGCTGGGGCCTGGCCTTCTGTGCTATGTGTTCCTTTGCATAGGGTCCTGCTGTGGCTGTATATGCAGTTGTTGGGACGTGGGGCATGGTGTGGCTGTAGTTGTGTTGTTGTTGTGCAGGAGTGGCACTTGTGAGACACATGTTG
Source organism: Calotriton arnoldi (assembly GCA_963921515.1). NCBI lineage: Eukaryota > Metazoa > Chordata > Amphibia > Caudata > Salamandridae > Calotriton > Calotriton arnoldi. The sequence goes on from CAWUFW010001665.1 coordinate 435,077, forward strand.
TGTCCCTTCAGGGCGGTTGCTGGTGTGTTGTGGATGTAGTTGTGGCTCTGTGCTATTTGTACGTTGCCCTTGGTATGCGCTGGCCCTGTGCTCTGCGTTGTGTGCATTTTTTCATGCACACTGACCGCGGCGGTGACGTGACCGGGACATTTGTACATGAATGCGGTACATGGGTGGGCAGTTTGTGGCGCGACGTTTTTGTGACAGGTGGGACATGTGTGTGTGCAGTGCTGGCTGTGTGCCTGTCCCCACAGGGGTGTGTGGTGTTCCCATGCGATGTTTTTCCCCCCTGGAGCTGTGTATTGTGTTACTTGCACTGTTGTGTCTGTACGTACCTGCGGAGGCGTCCGTGGCGGTGGATGACTTGCAGGTAGTGGATCATGTACAGCACCGGGAGTGCGTGTAGGGCAGGATCCATCGCGGTGTGTCCCAAGTGTTATTTTTTCTGTCTCTGCTGTGATGTCTCCGCCGTCTTTCGCTGTGCGGTTTCTCCGTCGCGGTGCGCTGCCCTGTTTCCGGCATCGTGATATCCTCGGCGTACGGGACGTCATTCCGCACGGCGGTGTGTGGTGATTGGCTCACTCCGCCGCGGTGGCGGGCGCTGTTCGATTGCGGTCGGCGTCACTCCGCGGCGGACGGTGAATGCCTATGTTTTCCCATCCTAATATGGTGGGCGTGAAGACCGCGGCTGGCGTGCGGTAAAAGGCATTTTACCACACCGCCGCCAACGCGGTCGTGCTTCCGCCCGACATCGTAATGGGCCCCTAAGTTGTGTGATAAAATCAACTGATTAAGAGCTTCTCCATAATTTGAATGTGCTAAGTGGCCAGTGTTTTCCCCTTCAACATTGCTAAAACCACATGTACGGTCACCTTTGTGCAAACATTTAGAGATATTAAAATCACCTGCCCAAATCAGTGATGTCTGTTTTTTCTGTCTATGCACAGAGAGTCAGTTAAAAGTAGCCCAATGTTCTGTATTTTTCCACTTTTAAAAATAAATGTAGGCAGAAAACACATTGTTTTCTGTCTGTATTTACCTGTAAAAATAAGTAGAAATGGAAAACTGGGAGCATTAATTGTAATTCTTGTCAGTCTTTATTGTGAAGCCTAATATGCTTTACACATAATTCTAAAATGTCATTTACATGTTGACCAAGTCCAGTTGTGTAGCACCAAAATCCTAAGGGGATTAACACCGTTCCTGGTTCATCACTAGCGCACTATATTTGGAGACCAGACAAAAAACGCTACATCACAAGTAATGAATCTATGCTGCAAGGAGGGGGGTACAATAGAAGAGGAAGGAAAACCCAAGGATGCTGACAAATAAGAACCAAACAAATGTGAGTGATAATAAAGCCAACCTGTGGTAAACAATGGGGTGGAGATGAAGGGGGGCTCTAAGCCTACTCTAACCTAACAATATGTCTTGCAACAGATAAGACGTAAAAAAGAAAGAAAATGATCAGTTGCAGCTAGGGTTACTACCTTTCCCAGAGTAAAATGCTGGCAGTATGTTCATGTTTTAAGATTTTGCAGAGGCCCAGACATATCCACTAAGTTTTCCAGGTCCATGCAGGAGGTGGTGTACCAGTCCAGTTTTTTTCCTTGAATTCTGGGACCTCTAGTTCTGTTTTATAATGGAAAAAATTAGACCACAAGTCCCATAGAAAAACCTGAACTAGAGCATCAAATCGTGCATGGTCCTGGGAAACCTGGCAGGGATGCTCAGACATTATACTTAAGGCTATATAAAATTGTCTGTATTCTTTTTCAACTTGACTTTACTATCTTTACTTTAACTAGTAGTCATGGATCATTATGGCAGCTCTAGCACACATTTTAAAGTGCCTTCTGTAGGATCTGTTTTTTGATTTGTAGTGTTTAACATATGAGAAATTAAGCTCATGCTAACTTATGACAACTTTGCACTTTCCTTCCATTTTGGATGTTACATCATAACACGTCACACGATCACTGTTGTTGTTTCTAGCTGTAATAAAGAATTGTGGGTTTTACACTGAGAAACTGAGATCTTCCCAGTCACACTGAATGTGATGTACCCATTTAAGGACAAACCTACCTGTCTTAGAGCAAGTAACATACTACGTAATGAGTTATGTCCCATGAATAGGCTCTGGGAATGCCCAAGTCTAATGTAGTAGAATTGTGACAGAATACTTGAATGTATTCTGTAGTAAATGTTTTTACTTGCACGATCCCCATCAGTGCATATCCTCACCACCATGTACTTGTGTAGTAAATGTATGAAATCCTTTGTCTAAAGTCCTATAAAAGGACCTGCCTTTCTCTGTTGTGTGGCTCACCTTTTCCCTTTCTTAGAATGCAAATCTATGCTGGATATTCTATGGAACTTTACTGAGTTCTCCATCGTATTGCTGATTATATGCTTATATGCCTAATAGATCGATGGTCCAGCTTAAGCATTTATGTACTTATATTCTTTGAGTAAAGTTTTAAACTTTAGTCCTAGTCTGTCATTCTTATTGAGAATGTTTACAGCTTTATTCAATTGTACTTATGAATTTGACACAGAGACGGGTCCATTGGGGAGCACCAAAGTCCACATAGGGACAACACTGCTCCCTGTCCAAGCCATTGGAGCTCACTGGGCAAGTTAATGAGATACTGATTTGTACTCCAACACTTCTGCTTACATTTGTTACTGTGCGAGCTGAGCTTCTTTCACCTTAAATGCATCGCAACTTGGGATTTGGCTAACTTAAGTGTGTTTACAAATGTCCTCCATTTTATACCAAAGTCACCACAATCATGTGTTATTGATGTGGTTCTTTCATTCCAAATAAAGAATTGCAAGACTCATGTTAATAAACTGAAAACTTCCCAGAGACCTCTTTGCTGTGTACCAAGTACACTTCAACTGCCCCAGGCTATGGAAATGCAATGGACTGCGGACCTAACTGTGAGAATGTCCACACATTCAATGTTGTGCTACCATGAGAGAATTTGTGAATGTATTCTATAGTAAAATGTTTCTTATTGCTTGTTCCCTATTGGTGCATGTCCTGAGAAACGCTGACTCATGTAGAATGTATGACTCTCTGTGTTTAAAGTCCTTAAAAAAAGAACACATAGATGTGGTGTCCCAAATAACAGATCACGCAGACACTGGTATAGTACTAGTTAAGGTTTATTATACTTGGCCTTGCTATTTCATGCTCCCTATTACCTTCACCCATGCTGTCCCTGCGATGCGCTATGTTGAATAATCAATCAATCATAGCATTTGTAAAGCGCACTACTTACCCGTGAGGGTCTCAAGGCGCTGGGGGGGGGAGGTGGGGAGTGCTGCTACTGCTCGAAAAGCCAGGTCTTGAGGAGTCTTCTGAAGGTCAGCAGGTCTTGGGTCTGCCGTAGGTGGATGGGGAGGGTGTTCCAAGTTTTGGCGGCGAGGTGGAGAACGATCTGCCGCCGGCGGTCGCTCTTCGGATGCGGGGGACTGTGGCGAGGGCGAGGTCAGCGGAGCGGAGCTGGCGGGTGGGGGTGTATAAGCTGAGTCGTCTGTTGAGGTACGCTGGTCTGGTGTTGTGGAGTGCCTTGTGTGTGTGGGTGAGGAGCTTGAAGGTTATCCTCTTGTTGACGGGGAGCCAGTGCAGGTCTCTCAGGTGGGGTGTGATGTGGCTGCGGCAAGGGATGTCGAGGATCAGGCGTGCAGAGGCGTTCTGGATGCGTTGAAGTCGTTTCAGGAGTTTGGCCGAGGCTCCTGCGTAGAGGGCGTTTCCGTAGTCCAACCTGCTGCTGACGAGGGCCTGGGTGACGTTCTTCTCGTTTCGGTGGGGATCCACTTGTAGATCTTGTGGAGCATGCGGAGGGTGTTGAAGCAGGAGGAAGAGACGGCGTTGACCTGCTTAGTCATGGAGAGGGTGGAGTCGAGGATGACCCCTAGGTTGCGTGCGTGGTCGGTGGGTGTTGGAGCTGTTCCCAGTGCGGATGGCCACCAGGAGTCGTCCCAGGCCGAGGGGGTGGATCCGAGGATGAGGACCTCCGTCTTGTCCAAGTTCAGCTTCAGTCGGCTGTTCCTCATCCATTCGGCGACGGCCTTCATTCCTTCGTGGAGGTTGGTTTTGGCGGTGTGGGGGTCCTTGGTGAGGGAGAGGATCAGCTGGGTGTCATCGGCATAAGAGATGATGTTGAGGTCGTGCAGTCGGGCGACGTGGGCGAGTGGTGCCATGTAGATGTTGAACAGCGTTGGGCTGAGGGATGAGCCCTGGGGTACGCCGCAGATGATCTCAGTGGCTTTGGAGCGGAAGGGGGAGAGGCGGACACTCTGTGTTCTGCCGGAGAGGAAGGAGGTGGTCCAGTCCAGGGCCTTCTCTTGGATCCCGGCGTCGTGGAGGCGTGTGCGTAGTGTGCGGTGGCAGACCGTGTCGAAGGCGGCTGACAGGTCCAGGAGGATGAGGGCCGCGGTTTCTCCGTTGTCTAGCATGGTCCTGATGTCATCGGTGGCAGCGATGAGGGCAGTTTCGGTGCTGTGGTTGCTGCGGAACCCGGACTGGGACGGGTCCAGGATGCTGTTCTCTTCGAGGTAGCGGGTCAGTTGTTTGTTGACGGTCTTCTCGATGACCTTCGCCGGGAACGGGAGTAGGGAGATGGGCCGGAAGTTCTTGAGGTCCTTGGGGTCCGCCTTGGGTTTCTTGAGTAAGGCGTTGATCTCGGCGTGCTTCCAGCTCTCCGGGAAGGTTGCTGTCTCGAAGGAAATGTTGATGGCTTTCCGGAGATGGGGTGCGATGGCGGTGCTGGCTTTGTTGAAGATGTGGTGTGGGCATGGGTCTGACGGAGATCCGGAGTGGATGCTGTTCATGATTTTGATGGTGTCGTCATCGTTTATGTTGGTCCAGGAAAGCAGGCGGTTGGTGCGGATGGTGGTCGTGGGGGCGGAGGTCTCAGTGGTTGTCGGGGCGGTCGTGGGGTTGAGGCTGTCGTGGATGTCTATGATCTTGCGATGGAAGAAGGTGGTCAGCGAGTCGCACAGGTCTTGTGAGGGTGGGATGTCGTTGGTGTTGGAGCTGGGGTGGAGAGTTCCTTCACGATGTTGAAGAGCTCTTTGCTGTTGTGTGCTTTGTTGTCTAGGCGGACTTTGAAGGAGGCCCTTTTGGCGGATCTGATGAGGTGATGGTGTCTGCGGGTGGCATTCTTGTGTGCTGCGTAGCTGTCCGGTGTTCGTTCACGGTGCCAGTTCTTCTCTAGCTTTCGGCAGGTTTGCTTGGAGGCCTGGAGGTCTTCAGTAAACCAGCTGGCTTTCTTGCTGGTGTGGCTGTTGGAGGGTTTCTTGAACGGGGCGAGGGTGTTGGCGCAGTCCTCGATCCACTGTCTGAGGTTGCGGGCGGCGGTGTCGGGGTCGGTGGGGTCGGCGGGTGGGCTTCGCGTGAGGGTGGTGGTTAGCTGGTCTTCGGTGACTTTGCTCCAGCAGCGGCGAGGGATCTGTTGGTTGCGGTGGTGCGTGGTGGGTTTCTGGAAGGTGAAGTGGATGCAGCGATGGTCGGTCCAGTGGAGTTCGGTGGTGTGGTTAAAGAAGACGTGGGGGCTAGCAGAGAAGATGGGGTCAAGTGTGTGGCCGGCGGAGTGGGTGGGTGTTGTGACGAGTTGTCTGAGTCCGAGGTTGGCGAGGTTGTCGATCAGGGTGGTCGAGTTGGTGTCGTTGTTGTTCTCGAGGTGGAAGTTCAGGTCCCCGAGGAGGATGTAGTCCGTGGAGGCGAGGGCGTGTGTGCTGATGCAGTCGGCGATGGAGTCGCTGAACTGTGGTCGGGGTCCGGGGGGTCTGTAGACGAGGGTTCCTCTGAGGGTGGTGTTGGGGTCGGTGTGGATCTGGAAGTGCAGGTGTTCGGCGGTGCTGAGGGTGTCGTCGGTGTTGGTCGAGACTCTGAGAGTGTTCCTGTGGACGATGGCGATTCCTCCTCCTACTCCGTTGGTGCGGTCCCTGCGGGTGATCTTGTAGCATTCCAGGATGGCTATGGCGATGTCGGGCGCCGAGGAGGGGTTCAGCCAGGTCTCCGTCAGGAAGGCGACATCAGGGGAGGTTGAGTCGAGTAGGTCCCAGAGTTCAACGGCGTGTTTGTGGGCGGAGTGGGTGTTGAGAAGAATGCATCTGAGGTAGTTGCGTTCTTTCCTGGTCGGTGGGTTGGCGGGCCGGATGCTGGTGAAGCTGCAGTTCCGGCAGGAGAAGGGACCTTGGGTGCGCCTCGGGGCGGCAAGGCAGCAGGTGCGTGATCGTCCGGCGTTGAGTGCGAGGAGGGTGCTGGAGTCGTAGCGGAGACGGGTGTCGTGGCGTTCGCGGGGGCCAGGGGTTCTGGCGCTGGGCGCTGTCCAGGCGCGGACGGGCTTGCCTTAGGCGCGACTTCGGCGCGCCAGCGGCGCGGCCGCACAGCGGCCGCCATATAAGGGGAGGTGGGAGGGAGGAGCAGCTGGGAGGCGGGAGCGGGGCGGCGAATGGGCACTGAGGGAGGCGGGCCTCAGGGGAGAAAGCGGCAGGAAAACGGCGGGATTACGAGCGCAGCAGAGAAAACAGTGAAATAAGGCAATAATAACAGAATACAGTTAAGTACAGAAAAAGGCAATAACAGGAGCAGGTAAAACAAGTAAAACAGAAAATACAGGGGGCACAGTAAGGCAAGTAAAACAGATAATACAGGGGGCACAATAATGACACCAAGAGCAGCGGCAAACTTACAGCAGTGGCGGACTGGGACACACTAACACACTGGTGGTGCTGTGCGGCGTGGGGAGCGGCCTACCCTGAAAACAGGGTCAAGGGTCGCTCAATACCATGTGCCTTGATCCCTCCCCACACACCCTGCCTAGTTGCTGTGACAGGAAGTGATTTTTAGTGTCCTGGGGGAATCAGTTCCTGCAGGGTACTAGTGTCTTTATCACAACATGACAGTAGATTTATATCGGGAGAAGATCCCTTTCCCCACTTTTAGAAGGCAAATCTATGCCGGATTTCACCGAGCTGTACCGAGTTCATTGTACTCATGACTTTGCTACTAAATTGCCTAATGGCACATATTCTGTAACCTGCCTATAACTTTTTAGGTCGAGCCTAGCGGCAGCGCGCATGCGCTGCTCGCACTGCAAGGCATGCAGTAGTAGAGTATGCTGTGTAAGCCTCGCCCACTCTCCGCCCATACTTTTCATTGGCTGGTGTCATTGTCCTTGATAAATGCTGGCTTCCGATTCATTATGAGGCTTGTTAGTCCCTCCTTGTTACCGCCTTGTCTCCATTTGTTACCGCCCATAACGACTGGACCTTTTATTTGGCTTGTTACACGGTCGGCTTTATCTAGGGGGCAGCACTATTTTGTTTATGGGCACTTATGGGGACAATGGCGGATGCTATTTTTTTGTATTTGTATCCTGAGCGCGGCGCCTGCTTTAGGGACACCGCGCTCAGTTTATTTATATTTAACTTTCATGTTGAGGGCGCCGTCCACTTCTGGGACAACGCGCTCTGTTTATTTATTTTATTTTATTTAACTTTCGTAATGAGCGCGGTGCCCACTTTAGGGGCACCGCACTCTCGGTTTCTTTTTTTTTTTTTTTACTTTAACACTGAGCGCAGCGCTCGCTTCAAGGACACTGCGCTCAGTGTTAAAGTTAAACAAAAAAAAAAAGAAACCGAGCGCGGTGTCCTTGAAGCTGCGCCGCGCTCAGTTTTAAACTTAAACAAACAATGAAATACAATAGGTCTCGCATTTACGTGAGTTTAAGCTATTGGCATTGTAAATGACAATGCCTTTTATTTATGTTTTAAAAAACTTAAATAATAGGCATTGTCATTTACAATGCCAATAGCTTAAACTCACGTAAATGCGAGACCTATTGCATTGAAAATGCTTGTTATATAAAGCTTTAAAACTACAACCCTTGTCGCTTGTTACTAAACTTAATTCAGTTAACCGAACCGGGGAGCACCAAAAGTCTGTATCAGGACTATACCGCTCCTGATCCTTATGAATGGAATTTAAGGTAGAGTGTTCAGCGCCAGCAGATCTGGTAGCAGAGGCAATGGTTCCGACTGGAGCTGACCCAAATGACAAATAATTTGGGCCATAGAACTGTACTGCGCCTTCATGGTCTAGGCCAATGATACTCAAAGTAAGGCCTGGGGGCCGCATGCAGCCCTGCTGACCTTTACATGCAGCCCACTGGTCAACAGCAGCACTGGGCTGCTGTTTACTCAACTCAGCACTAACATCAAAACATCAAAAAGATGTTAAAGAAACAGGCAAGCATTTAAAGGTTAACTGACGTTAAAGAAAGGAAGTAACTAGGATGTCCTGCAGTGCTTAACTTTAGGAACTTCTTAATTTTTAAAGACCTCTTGCAGCAAAAGTGTAAAATATGATAAAGTATCTTCAGAATTAAAAAAGTGTATTTCATTAACATGCAGAACCGTTTCACCTTAGTACATAAGATTATCAGTGCATTGAGAAGTATTTTTTTTTTTTTTTTAAATGAAATGACAAAAATGCCAATACTGAATGAACTAAGAGGCAAGTCAGTTGTTATGTGCATTCTTATGGGTGGCCTGGATTCCTATTATACATGAGAAAACATAGTTTATTAAATCAAAAACAGGAGAAGGTTTTTACAGTGCATATCCTGAAGTCATGTATTTTAAGGTCCTCATATGTGATTATGAAGAGAAAAAAAAGGGAAAGTGAAATCAAATAATTAGCTAGGATCACCCAATTTGGTTAAGTGGGAAAGCTGGGTTTCATCCAAGGTTTTCTGGTTTCACATTCTGCAATTCAGCCACTAGAAGTATATTTTTTGCTTTCCCTACACCCACCTTACCTCCAACTACTCACTCAACTCACCCCTCCACCCCCCCCCCCCAGGTCCCTGACAGCCACCCTGCTGGCATGCATCAATGCAGCCCTCAGTGACATCACAGACTGAACTTTTTGGCCCCTGGGAAAATGATTGCGAGTACCTATGGTGTAGGCGGTTTCCCTGAGAGCTAAATTGACCAAGTCCCAACTCGATCCTGGTTCCTGAGAGACAATGGGATAGGATAGGGAATGCATGCAAATCTCAAAAATGAAATAGTCGTGGATCAGTGTATGTTGGGAGTGGTAATAGGTGCATAACAGTGGAATTCAGTGGACAAAATTTGAGAGCAATTATTAAGTAGCTTTGATTGTTGGACTTCTTGGAGCAATAGTTATTGTGTTTCTGATGATAGTTTTGAACTTTTGAAGAGGTACCTCAAGTTAGAACATTGAACTGTTGAACTTGCCTGCTAGGTGAGGTGTACTGTGAGTCGCTATCAGATAAATCAAATTAGAGACATAATATTTTCTTGTATAGGTGTACTAACCGAGCTGGGTGGTGGTACGTTCACTAGTGCACAAGGAGTGAATGCGCCGAGTATAGTGACTTTCGTCGGTCGAGGGCTCACTATTGTATGGAAGTAGGTAGCATTCTTGTTGTAGAAACTTTTGTGTAGCTGAAGAAGGTAAATGTTAAAAAAGTTGTAAAAAAGGTTTCAGAAGCGGTCTGGCAGTATCGGAGCTTTGCATCACTAAGGTGCTGTGCAGTGGTTGGCTAGCAGACGCTGTGATAGGGTGACCTTTGACAGAGACGCGCTGGTATTGATGGACTGACTGGGCTTGTTGGAGTGAGTGAGAAATTGTTAGAATGGGGAATCCCTTGTCAAAGAGGGAGAATTGCAAAAATAGAGAGGAAATATTTCCTCCCAAAGGCACTCCAGCCAAGAAAATGGCAGCAAAGAAAGGGTTACACACGTGCATGTGGCTTAACCAACGGCACGGATATACTTCCAAAGATGGGGAACTCCGATTCCCATTGAGTGGTACTTTCCACATCCCTCGAATAGAGAACTTGAGAAGAAGAATGTATGATTTGAAACCACAGCCTAGGCCCTTCACAATTTGAAGCCTCAAACCTTTGGGAACAGATTACAAGTGAAAAGAAAAGAAAGAAATTTGAACTTAAAATCCGCAGTAGGGCTCATTCCTGGGGAAATGCTTAGGCTGAGGAAAGGCAGAGCAAATGGAGAAAGGAAGTTATAGAGACTGTCAGGGCCTACCCCGTGCTAGAAAATGAAAAGAAGGAAAGGGAAAAACCCAAGAAGGAGTCGACCAAAACAGGGACAGTTGCGGAACCCTCAACAGAGACCCATGCACCTCCAAGTCATTCAGAAACTGCTGTTTTGCCTGTTGCTCAGACCCCCTGTGTCTGTCGCAATAAGCACTCTGCCTTCGTCAAGTGCCCTGACCATTCCCACGCTGAGGCATCTGTTAGTACCATCCCAAATCGACCGATCCCAAGCATACCTCAGGACTCGCCACCGAGGCCTGGAGGGATGGCATTAGTTCCTCTACAAGATAGAACCTAGTCAGTGGCAGGATGGGAAGCCAAACTACTTGCACAGACCTATCAGGTAATTCACCAGGCACAGGGCAGCCCTCACAGTGAATAAATCTGGCACACTTGAAAATGGTGTTTGAAGAAATGGTGAAGGGAAATGTGGGAATGGATTTTCTAGGATATTGCGGCTAGAATGAGCTGCTTTACCCGAGCAACGAAGCTGCGAGAGCGGCACATGCACGGATGAAGAAGGTGGCGGATGAATGTGGAATTGACATACCTCAGCAAAAGAAGTTGCAGAAGAAGAATTCTAGGATGGCAATGACTGAGAAGGAGCTACGGTTATTAAAGTTGAGAGGATTGAGGATATTGAAAAAATTTAGGGAGTTATGGTTGAAGAAAGAGAAGGTCATGGTAAAGCAAAAGGGAGAAGGGTCAAAAGAGGAAGAGGAATGAAATGCGGGGGGAATAGTGAAGGAATTTCCCTTGCGTGAAGTACAGGGAGGAGCCTATGTACATGTCTCGATCGGACCTTTTCATTTCACAAATACGCTTCCCAAGCTTAGAGAGAATCCAGATAAATGTACACTCAGATGGAACAGATCATGACTATTTCCAAGGTTCTGTGGGAAGACTTGGCTGTGCTATTTGAGGTGGCAGTCTCAAAGTTTCTGTGGGCTTATTGTAAGAGGGCAGTCTCTTGGCCCACACAAAAACCACCTCAGGTGGCAGGGATAAATGCCCCTTAGCCCATTGTTAAAACCAAGTACGATTAGGTTATAAAGCACCTGAAAACAAAGGTTCCCCAAACGGAGATGAGTTGGTTTAAGATTTTCTGAACCTCCCAAGAGCCGAAGGATTCAGTACATGCCTACTTTGAGAGATTGATACAGGTGTATCGAGGTCACAGTGGGATGAATGACCCTTTGGGAGATAATAAGGGAGGGTTTCTAGCATCCTTTGTGTATGGTCTAAGGCCAGAGATCAGAAGGCAAATCACCCAGGGTGTCCTTTGCTGTCAGAGCAAGCCAGTTTATGAGGTCTTAACAGTGTGCAAAATACTGCAGGGACACGTTAGAATCAAAATGCAAAGGGCCTAAAGAGATGTTTATGATAGCCCAATCACAGTTAGCTCAGAATGGAGGGGTAAGGGGTTTAAGGTTCAATTCTAAGGACTCGAGTTAGACCCCAGTTTTGGAGCAGTGAGGCAGGGAGTTTCTTTGAATTATAGTGGGAATGTCCCAGGAATGGGTAGAGGACGGGGAAATATGACAGGAACCAGTATATGTACCCAGAAGACGGTTACACATTGTCACATTAGCAGCAGGGTAGGGCATTGGAAGCGGGAGTTCCCTCACAACCCCGACCGTATTGTGGCAGATTCCCAAGAAATGAGTTCAGTAGGACAGGGAGAGCTTCCTCCAGTAACTAGATATCCCATGGCAGTCTGAAGGTTCCAAAATATGGAATTCTACCATCCTGAACCCAACCACAGGGTACCCCAGAATGTGATGATGACCCAAGGAGGTTCAGTTCCTGTGATGTTCTAGACTTCCCTAGATTTCAATCAGAGCCAATGACAGTGCCTGAGGGGGGAGGAGGAGTACGTATTGGTGCAGTCCTGGAAGTGGACCTGAGTGAGCCACACATGGATGCGAGGTTGACTGGTATCCCGTATCTTTCCTGATAGACACCGGAACTACTTGTACAACGGTTAGAACAGTTGAGGTCCCTAACCTACCCCTCTCTGAAAAAGAAGTACAAGTTGTAAGCATTACAAATTAACAGTGCACCAATCAAATCACTGCCCCTGTACCAGTGAAAATAGGAGCTATTAGAGAGCAGTATCAGTTTGTAATCTGTGATTCTAATTTGGTAAACCAGCTAGTACAAGATCTTATCTGTAAACTCAACTGCGTCATTTATTGCACCCAGGATGGGGTTGGAATTGAAACACAGGCAGCTGACGCCGAGTTTAAGTTGCAGTCCCCAGAGCCTGTTGTCAGGTTATACCCAATCATTACAACAGAGGATTTGCCAGTAGACGTAATAGAGACAGTTATGGAGGAACTATGGGATTTTACGGGAAGAGAGATCGGGCTGATTAAAGTGCCAAGCCCCTTAAGATCACTCGCTGGCCTAATTCTGTTTTTCCACAGCCCTTATAAAATTACCCCAGAGGCTATTGCAGGGATCACCCACGTCATCGAGAGTATGACAGAACAGGGCATCTTGAAGAAAGTTATTGGGAGTCCATGTCACCCCAGTCATGACCTTACAGAAATCCAAGAAAAAGTGGAGGATCGTACAAGACCTCCGAAAGATCAACCAAAATTGTCGTTACATGCAATCCTGTGGTACCGAACCCTGCCGTAATCTTGTTCCAAATTCCCCTAGAGGCTGAGTGGTTCACATATATTGACTTTTGCCCAGCCGCCTTCTCTGTCCCATTACATGAAGAGAGAAAGTTTCTTTTCGCGTTTCGGTTCCAAGAGAAGACACTCGGGGGGTGTTGCGGCCCACAAATCAAATGTATACTGAAAAGTCCATCCTATTTCAATCAGAGTCTCAGCAGTTACCATTTAGTTGAGCATTAATTCAATATATCGACGATCTCCTGAGTGCCTCAATGACGAAGGACGCTTGCAAACAAGACACAATTGCTTTAATGACTAAGGAAGCTTGCAAACAAGAGATGATTATTGTACTCAATCATTTGGCAGAGAACGGGCGTTTGGTCTCATCTGAGAAATTACAATACGAGACAGTCATTAAGATAAAGCTCCCAACCACCCAGAGAGAGGTGAAGATGTTTTTGGGCATAGTTGGCTACTGCCAACAACGGATTCCGAACTTTTCCTTAGGCTAAGCCTTTGATAAGGCTCACGCACACTGATGTCAATGACCTGGTACCAAAGGATGACAAAAGCAAAGAAGCCTTCCAGGAGCTCAAAAACCCACTCTGTAGCGCACCCGCTTTTGGAATGCCAGACTATGCAAAAGAATTTGTGCTCTTTTGTCACAAAAGAGATGGGTGTGCTTTGTCTGTATAACACAAGCCCATGGGGAGACTAAGTGCCCCATTGGTTACTTCTCAGCTGCTATCGATCCGGTGGCTGCCGCATTGCCTGGTTATCTCAAGGAGGTTGCAGCAGTGGGCCTTGTTATACAGCAGACTGAAGGAATTGTGATGGACTACCGTTTAATTGTTATGGTCCACCCCTCCATTGAAATCCTGATGACCTGCACCAGGACCCAGCGTATGACAAATAGCCGCCTAACCTGCTTTGAGAGACTCATTTTAGCAGTGGAAAATGTTTCCATCCAGAAATGTAACGCACTAAACCCTGCTTCTCTGTTACCAAACCAGGAGGAAGATGATGAGGGCAAGTTCGACCAGGATTGCGTCAGTGTCACCGAACTGTGCACAAAACCAAGACCTGACATACTGGATGTCCCCCTTACTGAGTCTGACCATATCCTCTTTGTTTCTGGGTCTTGTCTAAGGGACCGATACAGTGTTTTAAGGGCCGCTTATGCTGTGTGTACATTGAGCGGGGTTGTGGAAGCATCTTACTTGTGCCATGTAACGTCTACGCCGGTGGCTGAAGTAATTGCCCATACCCAAGTCTGCTGCACATCAGAGGCCTCGCAAGTCACTATTTACACTGACAGCCAGTATGGATTTGTAGTTATGCACGATTTTGGTCAGTTGTGGTCACAGCGAGCACTTTTTATGTCAGCTGCTGTCAGGATTCCCCCACCCTTCACCCACCTTGCGCGGCAGTTATTTACCGCAGCCGAAGTGGGGGACAAAGGTTGGGGTGTCAGAAGTACCGTGAGGCGTCTGCCAGCTTCCGGCCTTTAGAAATCCTTGTCGGGCGTCACAGAAAGAATCCTCAGGTTGCCGGTCTAGTCTCCCGCAAGCCATCGAAGGCAGGACAGACTCGGCTGTGGAGTGCGTAGGCAGCGTTCTGAGCCGCGCACTTCACCAACGTATCTACAGGAGTGTGCATCGTTCGCGCTTGCGCTCTAGTTTCGTCAGGAGTTAGGGTAGGATTTGTTTCCCAGAGAATGCGCAGTTGTAGAACAGGGTAGTTTTGTTTCGCTCAAGCGTCGGATAGTTAGTTAGGCAGCGACCAGTATGTGGCATAAATTTGAGAATAAATAGAGAAGGAAAAAGCAATTAAGAAAACACAAAAAGAAAGAAACTAAACTTCACTTACCTCTTCAACTTCCTCTTGAAGATTTGGTGAATAAGAAGTACCTTTCTTCATCTGCAAAACCGCAAGTATTCCTGAAAAGAAAGAATTGTTTAATAATTGAATCTCTGGTATAATGAATAATTGACTAATTAATTAGCAAACAAGTACATCGATACAGAAGAATAAAAAACAGAATAGAATAGAAGAGGGGCAATGCCAAGCTAAAAAAGGGTAAGTGAGAGAAAGGAAAAAAATAACGATAATAAAAATATTATAGAGTGAGAGTAAGAAAGTACATAGTGTTTAGTAATGATGTGTTGTTTTTGAATTACAGTTTATTAAGAAAACCACACAGAGGCAGTACCAGTGAAACGCCTATACTAGTGAACCACAAGAAGCAAGGTTGTCTCTTCTCTGTCCCAATCCCCTTTCCCCTGGCGGGGTTCATCAGAGCTCTTGTATCTAGAGAGCTCGGGTGAAGGCCTGTTGGAGGACTTGGGAAAATTCATCATTCTGCTCCTGTGAGTGCTTAGAAAGTTCGTGAGTATTAAGTGGAGCCATGACAGAGTGAAGTGCCCACGTTTAACAAACTCACCCGAGCAGAATGGCAGAGGGTTACGACTTGAAAAGTTTAGGCAAGATTTTAGAAGTTATACAGCAAAAATGAATGGCTGTTCGATAAGAGAACAAGGCTCTGAAGTCAGAGATGGAGGCTTCTAGGAGAGAAATCTTAGAGTTGGCGGTCAAGATTAAAAGTGAGAGTTCAGGAGTTAAATTTAATCCATCCCCTTCTAGCGCAGCTTCAGGTTCAAGTGCAGTTCTTAGTCCAGGAAGTACCACACAATTAGTGCATTCTCTGGCCCCAGTAATTCCCCTAGCCCCACCAGAACGATTTAGTGGGGATCCTCAGAAGGCTCAGATATTTCTTACGCAGTGTTCACTACATTTTATGTGTCGTCCAACCGTCTTTCCAGATGCACAGTCTCGAATTGCCTTTATCCTATCTTATTTAAGTGGGGACGCTGCTTCATGGTCTATGCCCTTGGTCACGCAGGATGATCCAATTTTGTACAATTTTGAAGAGTTAAAAAAATTATTTTGACGAATATTTGACCGAAGAAAAGTAGCCCAAGCAACTGATAATGAGCTGCTAGAATTGAGGCAAGGAAACCGAGAGTTGTTAACCTATTTGGCGCAATTCAACAAGTTGGTGGTTGAGACCGAGTGGCCTGAAAGCAAGAGAGCAGCCTTATTTTATCGAGGGTTAAAGGATGATCTGAAGGACGCATTAGCGCAAATTCCTAATCGTCCCACAGAGGTGTCAACCTTAATTGACTTAGTCTTAGAAATAGATTATCGGCAAACAGAGAGAAGAGGAGAAAAACGAAGAGAATTTCGTCCAAGTATTCCCAGATTTGATCGAGTGAGAACAGATGTCATGAAGTCGTCGGAAAAAGAGTCAGGAGTCGAACCGATGCAGATTGGTGCAATAAGAGGCCCCCTTTCTAAAGAAGAGAAAGAGAAAAGAAGGCAAAATAATCTTTGTCTTTATTGTGGAATCAGTGGGCATTTCGTAAAAGGGTGTCCTAAGAAACCCAAGCTTTTCAAGAAGGAAAACTTGCAGCACCACCAGTAGGAGGAGTAGGGCTGGTGGATGCAAAAGACGAAACAACTCCAAAAAGTCATCAAGTCACGAATACCTTGCAATCTTCTGCTCCGCATTTGATTTTAACAATGACAATAAAATTCAGGAACAAGACTCTTCAAGGTGTGGCTGTCATGTTGGATTCGGGAGCCACCGGAAATTTTTGCGACCTTAAGTTTGCAGTCAAAGTGGGCTTAGAAGCAATTCCAAAGGCCAAAAGTGAAGCTGTAAGAGCTGCAGATGGTACAAATTTATCGTCTGGCCCTATCGTCAGCCACACTGAGCCAGTAGAACTAATTACAGTTGAGGGCCATCGTAAAGAGACACAGTTTAACCTCATTGACGCCCCCCAATTCCAACTTATCCTGGGGTTGCCTTGGTTAACAGAACATAACCGTACTATAAATTGGAGTGAGAGAACAGTGGTGTTGGACTCCAGTTATTGCACCGAGCATTGCTATCATTACAGATTGGAGAGCAAGAGTGAGAATCAAGCCCCTCAGTTGTGTGAAAACAATATGATGGAATGTGTAATTGAAACTGTGGAACTCCCAGATGAATATCAAGAGTTTGCTGATGTGTTTAACGAAACTGAGGCAGAGAAGCTACCACCACGTCGATCTTATGATTGTAAAATTGATCTGGAACCAGGAGCAAGTCTACCATGTAGTCGAATCTCCGCTCTCACTGAAGTGGAGAATCAGTATTTGAAGGATTATTTGCATAAATATCTAGAAAACTGATTTATTCGACCCTCATAGTCTCCTGTCTCCTCGCCACTCTTCTTCATTCCTAAACGGGATGGCGAGTTGAGGACTTGTATAGATTATAGCGCTTTGAACAAGATAACCACCAAGAACCGTTACCCCCTACCCTTGATCTCCGTCCTACTTGATCAATTGAAGGGTGCAAAGATTTTTACGAAATTGGATTTGCGGGGAACCTATAATTTAATCAGAGTGCGCGAAGGAGTCGAGTGGAAAACGGCTTTCAGAACCAAATATGGATTATACGGATATCAAGTGATGCCCTACGGGCTCTGTAATGCCCCAGTGGCTTTCCAATACTTTATCAACGATGTATTAAAATAATTCATTGACCAGTGTGTTATTGTGTACATTGACGATATTTTAATCTACTCGGCCGCAGAAGAGGAACATCAGTTGCAAGTCAAAAGAATTTTACAACGATTAAGAGAAAATCGTCCGTATGCAAAGTTGGAAAAATGTGCCTTTGGAGTTAAGTCAGTAGACTTCTTAGGATTTATCATTGCTCCAGAGGGTTTAACTATGGGTAAGAAGAAAATTGACGCAGTGCTTGACTGGCCTCCACCGTCAACAGTAAAGGCGATACAAAGCTTTATAGGCTTTGCGAACTTCTATCGGAGGTTCATTAAAGATTTCTCTCAAAAGATCATACCTATAACCAAACTCTTAAAAAAAGGAACTCCATTTCTGTGGACAAAAGAAGCTGATGAGGCCTTTCAGTCTCTAAAGAAAAGTTTTACCTCTGCACCAGTCCTAATGCATGCAGACCCTAGTCAGCCCTTTTATTTAGAAACCAACGCTTCAGAACAGGTGATTGGTGGAGTATTGTCGCAACGACACAAGGTTACTGGACAGTTGCATCCAATTGCATATCGGTCAAGAAAACTGCTTCTGGTGGAAATAAATTACACCATTACTGAAAAGGAGCTCTTAGCCATCAAGGATTCATTTCAAAAGTGGCAGCACTACCTCTTAGGTGCAAAACATGTGGTAACAGTGTTTACAGACCACAGGAATTTGCAATTTTTAAAATCAGCCAGAACCTTGACTCCCAGACAACTGAGATGGTCCTTATACTTCGCAGATTATGACTTTGTCATCACATACCGACCAGGCAAAAATAATGGAAAAGCCGCTGCATTGTCCAGAATAGACACTGAAGGTAAGAAGACATTGGTGGATGATCAGAAAATCATTCCAGAAAGTAAGATAATTGGGGCCATCAATGAGGAATCAATTGAGGAAGCAATCAGAAAAGAAATAACACTAGAAGAGATGCAAGAGTGGGCAGGAAAAGATTCCTTGAGAGAAGTTCGTCAGCAATTGCCCTTTCATGCAAAAACCTTGTATTTACCAACTCAGGAACTCCAACAGCAAGCGTTGTTCGATTGTCATGACAGTCCCTTAGCTGGTCATCTAGGAATTCATCGAACCGAAGAATTATTGAAGAGACAGTTCTGGTGGCCTACCTGAGCGAAGGACGTTCAACAGTATGTGGGAGGATGCGAGATCTGTGCACGAGGAAAGACGGATCGACGGGCCCCTCAGGGACTATTACAACCTCTGCCTACACCACCTCACCCTTGGCACACCATCACTATGGATTTAATTGTAGAGTTACCCTCCAGTCAAGGTTACAGTGCAATCCTAGTGATAGTCGATGCCTTTTCCAAGATGGCTCACTTTGTCGCTTTGAAAGGGAACCCAACTGCAAAACAATTAGCCATGCAATTTAATCAGCATTTGATTAAGGTTCATGGAATCCCTAAGATCCTGATTACCGATAGGGAGTCCCAATTTCTGTCTCATTATTGGAAGGCCTTTACTAAAAGATTAGGTATTGAAACCAGATACTCCACTAGTTTCCATCCACAAACCGATGGTCAGTCAGAGAGAACCAATCAAGAGTTAGAGAAATACCTGAGGTTGTTTCTGCTAGATCAGGAAGGTGATTGGCCAGATCTTCTTTGGGCAGCTGAGTTCGCACCTAACAATTCAAAAAATGCTTCCACTGGGTTTTCCCCTTTCTATTTAAATTATGGGAGGCACCCGAACTCTTCAGTAGCCTTTCAGGAGGTAACAGTACCAGCGGTACAAGATTTAGTCCAACATCTAACAGAGGTTCAAGAATCCGCAATTAGAAATTTAACTCTGGCGAAGGAATGATATAGACTAAATGCAGATAAGAGAAGGAGACCTGGGCCAATTTTGCAGGTGGGAGATAAGGTTTGGTTGAGCACCAAAAATCTGAGGCTTAGAGGAAATAGAAAATTTCAGCCTCGTTTTGTAGGTCCTTACCCAGTTGAGCAGGCAATAAACTCAGTGACTTACAGATTAAAACTTCCTCCAAAGATCAAAATACATCCAGTCTTTCACGTGTCTCTGTTAAAAAAGGTGTCACCTTATTTCAAAGAATCAACTCCTCCAAAACCACTGTTAATTGAAGGGAAGGAAGAGTATGAGGTCAAAAGGATCCTAGATTTTAAAACTGTTCGTGGTAAGCCATTCTATCTGATTGACTGGAAGGGCTATGGACCTGAAGAAAGGTCTTGTGAGGAACAATCTGATGTCCATGCACCTAGATTGATAAGTGCCTTTCATCGACAGTATCCTCACAGGCCTCAGCCTGGAGGTTTAGCTTTGCGGAGGGGTACTGTCAGGATTCCCCCACCCATCACCCACCTTGAGAGTTGTGCGGCAGTTATTTACCGCAGCCGAAGTGGGGGACGAAGGTTGGGGTGTCAAAAGTCCCGTGAGGCGTCCGCCAGCTTCCGGCCTTTAGAAATCCTTGGCCGGCGTCACAGAAAGAATCCTCAGGTTGCCGGTCTAGTCTCCCGCAAGCCATCAAAGGCGCGAGTACAGACTCAGCTGTGGAGTGCATCAGCAGCGTTCTGAGCTGCGCACTTCACCAATGTATCTACATGAGTGTGCATCGTTGACGCTTGCGCTCTAGTTTAGTCAGGAGTTAGTGTAGGATTTGTTTCTCGGAGAATGCGCAGTTGTAGAACAGGGTAGTTTCGTTTCACTCAAGCATCGGATATTTAGTTAGGCAGCGACCAGTATTTGGCATAAATTTGAGAATAAATAGAGCAGGAAAAAGCAATTAAGAAAACACAAAAAGAAAGTAACTAAACTTCACTTACCTCTTCAACTTCCTCTCGAGGATTTGGTGAATAAGAAGTACCTTTCTTCATCTGCAAAACCGCAAGTATTCCTGAAAAGAAAGAATTGTTTAATAATTGAATCTCTGGTATAATGAATAATTGACTAATTAATTAGCAAACAAGTACATCGATACAGAAGAATAAAAAACACTAAAAGAGAATAGCAGAGGGGCAATGCCAAGCTAAAAACAGGGTAAGTGTGAGAAAGGAAAAGAATAACTATAATAAAAATATTATAGAGTGAGAGTAGGGAAGTACATAGTGTTTAGTAATGATGTGCTATTTTTTAATTACAGTTCACTAAGAAAAGCTCACAGAGGCAGTACCAGAGAAACGCCCATACTAGTGAACCACAAGAAGCGAGGCTGTCTCTTCTCTGTCCCAATCCCCTTTCCCCCGGCGGGATTCATCAGAGCTCTTGTGTCTAGAGAGCTCGGGTGAAGGCCTGTTGGAGGACTTGGGAAAATTCAGCATTCTGATCCTGTGAGTGCTTAGAAAGTTTGTGAGTATTAAGTGGAGCCATGACAGCTGGCACCCCTATCAAGAATGGGCTGTATGTTTCAAGCCTGTTAAATGCCCTACAAATGCCAAAGGAGATTGCTGTGGTGAGGTGTGCTGCACATATGAGGGGTAATGATTTTGTCACCAGAGGCAACTACTATGCAGATGAAATTGCTCGATACTGCGCTCTTGAGTCCAGCACCTTTCATTTGGACAAATCATGTAATGCCGAAGGAAAAACTGTATCCAACATGCTGCTGAATACTGTACATACCTTAAATAAGCTTAGGGAACTACAACATATTGCCCCAGAGTTAGAAAAGGCAAAATGGGAAAGGATGGGATGTGTTAGAGATGCCAGTGACATTTGGGTATCCGGAGAGGGGAAACCCTTTCTCCCTGATTCCCTTCTGCCTTCAATGGTATGGCACATGCACGGTCCGACTCACGTGGGTAGAAATGGGATGGTGTCCACCATTTGCTCCTATTGGCACAATCCCCATTTCCGATGGCAGAGAGTTTTTGTCAGCGATGCATCATATGCCAGAAACAGAATGTGGGCAAGAGAGTTGCAGTGACCATGAGTCATATTGGGAAGTCTGATGGTCCTTATAACTGTCTCCAAATCGACTTTGTAGAGATGCCCCGATTTAACCAATTGAGGTATATCCTCATCATCGTGTGTTTGTTCTCACAATGGGTTGAGACATATCTCACCAGGAGATGTGACAGCCTAACAGTCGCCAAGCTATTGTTGCGGGAGTTGATACCAAGTTTCAGGATGCCAGTTCCTCTTGACTCGGATCAAGGAACCTATTTCCAGCTTTTGGGATTGACAAGAGATTCCACTGTAGCTGCAGACCTGAGGCATCAGGAGATGTTGAAAGATTGAAGGGAATGATCGAAGCTAAATTGGCCAAAGCTTCTGCCTCCATGTCACTGAAGTGGCCTGGCACTCTTCCTTTAGTGCTCATGAGTGTCCAAAGTACCCTTTGTAAAAGAACCGGCTAGTTATCCCATGCGGTGTTAATGGGGAGAGCCATGTGAATACCGTCTGTACTGGCAGCTGTCCTTGTGAATATTCCAGCTGACCTGGTCCTCGAGTACTGCAAGGGGTTGTCTGATGTGGTGCATTCTATCTCTCATCAGGTCGACGCCGCTACTCCAGCTGTTCAAGGGTTCCCAGGGCATGACTTGAACCCTGGCGGCTGGATTCACATCAAGAAGCATGTCCGGAAGTCCTGTCTGGAGGTATGCTGGAAAGGACCCTACTGCTGTGATGTGTGCTGGTTTGCCAAACTGGATTCACATCTCCCATACAAACAGGGCAAGGCACGAAGAGGAAGAAGCGGAGCCATCAGCCTCTAATTCCTGGAGTTGTCCTAGGTTTGAGGTGTCTGAGACCTCTGAAGAAGAGGGAGACCAGACTGAGGGTCCACTGTCCCAATCTGATGAGCTTCATTTACAGACACTGGTCAATGAGGGTGCTGTTGTCCCAGCAACCACTGTGATACCCACTACTGAATTAAGAATACACATTTACCAGGACAGCGAAAATCCATGGAAGGCTGAGAACAATCTACTGCAGCAAATCTCACAAGAAGTAAAGGCTGGGGTGTCAGACTCTTACCAGACTTTATTCGCAGGAGTGAAATGGTTACGCCAAGAATTCCCAACTTCTTTATAGGTCATTCGTACTGACCCTACCTGACCCAGGGGGACGAAGGGACACAAACTGATAGACGACAGAACATCACTTAAAGGCTTCTATGTTGTCTTGACCTTTTCGCTTCTATAAAACAAATAACAATGTTTTAGTATTTAATTAGCACAGTAGTAAGCTGGCTATTTTAGGATTAAACCTGTTCTAATTGCCTATTGTCCCTTTCTCTCTTGCCAGGTATTCCGAGGTTTCCAAGCGTGTACTCACTGCATCTACAATAAAGGAACTACAAAGTAAGTCCTAATTGTATAATATCTCTCTCACCTAAATAATCAAAGGGTTAGTCTAATACCTATGACTCATACCTATATATACTCCCTAATGACTTCTTGTGTTAACCGTTTTACAAGAGGCTTATTTCTCTCATAACAACTTCTTCTTCTAAAAACATTAAGGTTCTTCCAAAAACATTGGAAACTCTGGACAAGCAAGATTAAGGGGCACATGCATCAAAAAACTGAATTAGCGATTCCTTAATAGCGATTTATAAGAAATCGCTATTACGAATTCGCAAAACTCAGTGCATCAATAAAATCGGAAAAAATTTGCGAATCGGTAAAAATCGCTATCATCAATAGCGATTTCCTGTTTACTGAATCGGTAATAGCGATTTCGCAATTACAGAATCGCTAATTGCGATTTACCCATATTGCTGCATTGTGATGACATCACAACCAGGAAGTGATTCACTGAATGCACACACCTGTTCACAGGGAGAGTCTGAGGAGGAGGAAGACTGGTGGAGCTCAGCTGGAAGAAACTGTGTTTGGAGCAGAAGCAGTGAGAAAACAACAGCATGGCCACAGAAAATGAGAAAAATAAAGGAGAAGGCAGGAAGAGAAAGATAAAATTTAGCGAAAAGGAACTTGAAATCCTCACTGAGGAAGTGGTGTTGAACCATGACCAGCTATTTGGGAAACTCTCCCTGCAGGTTGCTGAGTCTGTCAAAAGAAAGATTTGGCTGGGAATCCAAGCTAAGGTCAATGCTGTGGGGGTAACACAGCGTGCAATCCCTGACCTGCGCAAAAGATGGTACGACCTGCGCAGCCGAGCTAAAGAGAGGGTGGCTGAAAGGCTAGCCGCTGCAAAAAAAACTGGAGGGGGACCATCTACCGAACGATCAAACACCCCACTGGAGAACATGGTGGAATCCACACTGCAGCCAGAGGCAGTCGTCGGGATTACACAGATCGACACCTCTGAACATGCGAGTACCTACCAAGGTAAGACCACAGCTAAACATATTTCAATGACAAATGTAACTAAAATAGCCCCAAATGCATACCATGCGTAGTGTAGCACACCTGAGTCCAGTTCACTTTTTACTTGCAACACCCAAATGCATTGTGGGAGTTGTATACAGACAAATGTAAGGGCAAGGCATGGAGGGACAAAAACAGCTTTACTGCAGCAGGGTACAGCAAGGAAGTGACTAAAGTAGACTTCGTACATTACATAAGTAGATTTATTAAACTTTTGCATGCGCTATGTTACAAACATGTGCAAAAAAAAAGTAACTGAACTTGCACTGTTTAAAATCACAGATGCAGCACAGGACAATGACATGGCTGATGACCACGAGTTAGAGGGACCAATGGAACAGCCTGATGAGGGACCAGAACTGCCAGCATCCTCATCCATACCTGCTCCCACTCGACGCAGGTGAATAGTCCAACCACTGCCTGATTTGGAGAGTGATGAAGACAGCCAAACAGGAGCTCCCACACAGCAGCCTGCCCATACAACACCACCACCACCAGAGGTAACAATGCGGTGCCGTTCCATGCAGTTCCGCAGGCGAAGGCCCAGGGCAATCCTGATGTCTGCAGAGGACAATGGTGCACCTGCCTGCAGTGGGCTTGAGGCCAAGATGCTGCGCCTGCAAGGAAGGAATATGAGGATTATGCAGGGACAATGGCAACACACATGGGGGACATACGTGACTGCCTGAGAGAGCTAACAACTGCGGTAGTTGAAGGGCACAGGGCGAACACTGAAAAACTAGACAGTGTTGCAACAGCCATACAAGATATGTGCAGGGTCATCCAGGCTGAGCATGCCTCACATGGCAGGAGGCATCACAATTCAATGGGGCGCATGCACAGTTACACCAGGGCAATAAATAGGCTGAGTACAACTACAGCTCAGCTTTCCAGGCGTGCTGTCAGCATGCAGGTGGAGATGAGCCACTGCTGCGGGGATGTGGCCAGGGACTTCATCCAGGTCACCAATGCAGTGGAACAACTCCAGACTGCAGCAGCTAGTGGAAACAACATGCATGCACGGGGGGACAGTGAGGAGGCATCCAGCCTCAGCAGCCTACTGGAACCTGTGTCACATACCAGGAGGCGCAGTACCAGGAGTCACGCCGGCACAAAAGGCTCAATGAGGGATGTAGCTGAGCCTACTGAAATGGTCACAGGAGTGCGTGGCAGGAACAAATAGACATTTGGACAGGTACAATTCTGGTGCGGTAACCAGAATCTTGTAACTAGTCCACACTGAAGTTTAAGTGCCAAGGCAATGACATTTAATTGTATGTACCCACACTGCACTTGTCTGCACATGGTATGTGTGCATTAACACAACCACACAATTCTCACAATAAACCTTTGAGCAAATACTGTGTTGTTTTGTGATTACCCACCTTAAAAGTAATGTTGGGTGATTTCTGCCCGTCTCCGTCTCCCCTCTGCTGCATTTGGACCGCATGCCGCTTGGGGTGGTTGTCTTGGCTGTATGTCTAGTTCTGGCTCGCTATCAGAGTCTTCCAGGGGAATGCCCCTATTAGTGGCTATGATGTGCAACATTGCACATGTGGCGACTATTTTACAGCAAGTCTCCGGCCTATACTGTAAAGCACCACCGGTTTTGTGGAGGACGTGAAACCTTGATTTAAGTACACCAAATGTCCTCTCAAACACATTGCGTGTAGAGATGTGTGCCTCATTGTATCGCTGCTCCCTTTGTGAAGAAGGATTCAGATGTGGAGTGAGGATGAAAGACACACGTATGCGCTATCACCTACAGGATGTGAAAAATAAATATACATTAGTCACTGCTATGTGTCACCATGGCGGACAGGTGTGCAAGACAGTATTACATCTGTTTACCCAGCAAATATCCTTCTCCAAATTCACCCGCAAGTAGACGTCTGTGTATGCCACTATGCCGGAAGATATAGGAGTCATGTGCACTGCCAGGGTAACTAGCCACTATGTCTGTGATTATTGTTTTTGAATTGCAGATTACTTGAATGTTCAGTGAATGGTAAGATTTCCGGTTTCGGTAGATATACTCATACACTGAGGTGGGACATATGGGTACATGCGTCCCATCAATGCAACCAATGACATGTGGAAATTGTGCAACCGGATAAAAATCTAATTTAGTTTGCAGCAATTTCTGTGGTGTTGTGGGGAACATAATGTGGTGGTGTATCCTCTGCAACATGGCATTTAGGAAAGAGTTAAAAAAGCGCGATAGGGCACTTTGAGAGACACCTCCAGCTGCCGCAATTACTCCCTGGAAGGTCCCTGAAGCTAGTAGATGCAGAGAACACAGGACCTGCACATGGGTGGGGATGGCATGTGTCCTGCGAGTCTGACGCTGCAGTATTGGGTCTAACTCAGCAATGAGATCTAAGATTGTGGCAGCATTCAGCCTATATTTATCATAAATCTCTTCCTCCGTCTGCCCTAGCAAAGTGACGCGCACTCTGAAAATTCTCTCCTGTATCCTCCTTCTTCTCTGTGCTGCTGCTCTTAGCCTCATCCTCCTCGCCATGACGTAGAGCGCTGCCATTGTGAAACATTCTGATGCATTCTGGGACTGTTTAAGTAGTTTGCTGATGATTAACACCTGATTTTTTTAATGTGAAATTTTTACCACCTGATAGGATTTGTTCTTATTTAAGAAATGCAAATTGCGAATTTTAACTGATTCTGTATTTGTAAATTGTTGTTGCATTGGATTTTGCGATTTCTTATTAGCGATTACCTAATACGGAATCGCTATTACAGATTCAGTATTTAGGTAATCGCAAATTTAGCGAAAAATTGTGATTTTCTGCGATTTTGCTTCATGCATAGGAACAAGCAATTTTGCGATTGCAAACTGCCTTTTTTAGCGATTCGCAACGTTTGCGATCGCAAATTAGCTTGATGCATGTGGGCCTAAGTCTTTTACTTAATCGTTGGTGACATTTCTTGCTGGAAATTCAAACAAACTGAAAATATTTTAAAACACGTAAATCAATTGAAGTCAGGTACTTTGCACATTCTTATCAACAAAAAGAATAATGTTAAATTTAGTTCACATATTCATGTACATTATGTGTACAGTACTAATATTTGTTTTCACTTTTTAGGTTTTTTCAATATGTTGCACAGTCATTTCACATCTAACAAGTTATGTCCAGAGTCTACTGGCAACTTCTCAGATGAGTTTCATAAGAACAATAATTCAAGTGCCAGCAGCTTGTTACCCCAATGAAGAGTCTTCCGCTTTGAAATCTCTTTCTCTTCTGCGATCATCTTTGTAGGGTCAGCAGCAGGATTCCCAAAAACACATAAAGGGGATCGGAGGACGGCAGACCCGATGCACAAGGATGAACCTGATGTTTTCACAGAGAGCAGCAAGGACGCGAAAAGTCAAAGAAGTAGGAAACAGCAGGAACAGATGCTGAGACGCAGGATGCCGAGATGCGGGTAAGGAAACAGGAATCCGGAACGACAAGCATTCATTTGCGATGGAGCGCGCAGTCTTAAGGGCTGCGCGCTCCACCCATTAAAGAGGCCGCTCTGCCGGGACGCCATTATTTATTTATTTATTTATGCATTTTTATATAGCGCGGACTTTACCCAAAGGTATCAGAGCGCTTCACAATAGGACCAGTTACGTTACATGAGGAGAATGTTACAAATGTACATGTTACAGAAGCAAATGAGATACACGAGGAGGTATAATACAGCAATAGATGGGAGTCACTCAAATACACAAAAACACACTGGGATGGCACTTGTACAGGCATAGAATACAAAATTTACAATAGTGCAAGAACTTCCTTGAGGGACTTGAAAGGGGATGTATTAGTTCTGGAAGTGTCTTTGGATGACTGGACCATGCCTGACATGGGGTAGCACAAGGAAGCTCCACCACGGAGAGTGAGTCTGCCTCATCAGAGCCAGAGATCTCAAGCAACTCGAAGGGTCATGACACAGCTGAAGACGGTTGGCCAAAGATGACAGCAACCCGGAAGAGACTATTGACACCCAAGAAGAGACTAAAGGGATGATTAGGGAAGACAGTGGGTATATGAACAAGAACAGACTGAGATTGAAAATGAAAACGAAAACCTAGACCTGTACCTAGTGACCGAAACGAGAAAGAAAGGTCAATCGGAAGTACTTAGTGACAGACTGGACATAAAATCAGGTTTGCCTCTGATGACTGCCTGGCTGATGTTGATGAGCCTCCCTGAGATTAAAGGACTCCATGGTAGGAACCTGCTCACGCTTAGTGTTGACAGCCGTTGAAAGGACGGATAGAGCGTCACAGTATCAGTCAGAGGACTCCGGTTAGAGGACTCCGGTTGAAGCATAATAAAAATCCCAGATGTTTCTGAGATTGGGTAAAGACGATAGGATATGAATTAACTGCTTCACCTGACATTTTCTTCATCTGATTTGGATTAACATGGCACAGCCACACTGCAAAATATTGTTAATAAGTATGGCAGTTGCCATTTTTGTTTCTGTGCTTCGATGGCTGTTGAATGTCTATTTGTTGGGAGAGGATATCTCTTATACATCAATCAACTCTACTTTTGAACCTATAGTTAGACCTTCCCCTCAGAGTAGAGTGACTCACCTTACCCAGAACGAGGGAGTGTATAGCTATAATGTATATCATCAAATGTTACCCTTATATGTGAAGGTTATGGAGGTGGAGGATTACTATGTCTGCTCCTATCTTCCAGCCTCTTCAGCCAGAGGAGCAGCATACTTTCTTATTCCTTCTCTTGCCGTGTGTTCTTGAATGTTTTCTATAGCCAGAGTTCAATCAAATTGTTTTATTCTGACTTTGATGATCCATTGGAGGAGGTACCAATTGTTAATGGTGAAAACTTGTATTTGTGGGCTACGACACCTATTTCTCGCTCTTATCAAAGGTTTTGTTGTTGTGCATTGTAGTTTTCCCTACTTTAGCCTAACTGTGCACGTTGTAGGCCTCATTTTCCTTTACATACGTTACTATATAAACACGCTTGCTTTTGCGCCACATTGTACTTTCATACGGAACCTGTATATGTTTTTGTGTTCTGTTCTTTTCCTGGGATTTAGTCTGAACACCATAGGCAAGGTCAAACAACAATGTCCCTTGTTATTCTTTCTGGACAGGCACTAGCACCTAAACATAACAGAGGTATGCAACTGTTGTTTATGTGCACACATGTCCTATCATATGGATGAGTCCATGAGCCAAAAACACACACATGGAAAGAGAGTTCTCAGACAAGAGCACTGCATCAGCTGAGATGTAGAACGTCCATCTGTGAATGCTAAGGTATGGGTTCTACCGGTAATCCCAGAGATCTTTGATATATAATCATTTAGCTACAGTAGCAAGGGAGGGGTGTTTAGGTTACTCTGTCCTATAAAATGATAGGGCTTTAAATAGTATACAGATTATTAACCATGCTAACAGCATTTTTAGTATGCATTTGTTTTCTAATTGTGACACATATACTACATTTCAGAGATGATAATTTAAATAAATATTCTAAACTTCGTCCATGTCTCCTAGTAATCTTATTGTGGACAAGTACAAGTGAGAGAGCGAATAAGTGTGTCCTGTTACCATGATCCCTGAGAGGATCGAGAGTGTTGTGTTCTGGGGTGCCAATTCACTTGTTTCTCTGGTAAGGTTAGGAGGGCAAGTGAGGCACTATAGCTAGTCAGACTCGGACTCATGGATACTGAGGTGGTATGGTGACTCAGTCCCTATATACTTACGTTCTATGATTCCAAGCATAGTTCTGTTCTAGAGCAGAATCCCTGCAACATGGCACCGCCAACGTTTGGTCTAGTACTTACTTGCAGGAACCCTGATTAGTGCTTGTACTTGTCTACAATACCCTCGCACCTTTTCTCGGAGACGTCCGTGGTGCTGGGGATTTCTCCTCCACACTTATTAGGGAGTACCTAGTTCTGTTTGGTTTTTCAAGCTTGAATATTAAAAGGTTTTATAGCCCTCATTGTGCTACGTTTTGAATCCTTCATAGATTAATTATGGCACAGTCAATTGTTATTACTGTTAATTGCCATCTGGCAGTTACTCAGCACTTATTACAAGGTGTCCCTAATGCAGGTGCTGCTGTGACGTTTGTTGTAGAGGCGGACACAGTGTACCGCTTTGAAGTTTTTTATTTATGGGTCACTTTTCCAGCTGTCGATGCTAATGATAATACTTTTCATGAATACACAGTGCCGCAGGCACCTAATGCATATCGTCCGTATGCGCTTCTTGAGATTCCTCTTACCATCTGGGAACACCAGACATGGTTTAATGACGCCCTTCCCCTGTCCTTGGGACTGTTAGAATGGGTCCCTTAAGTATTGAAGGGATCACATGGCCGGCATTGGCGGGCTATACTCCATATCCTAATATGGTGAATATTAATTTAGTAGAGACACAGGCTTTGCATAATACTCTGGTCGTACTATATCGATGTCTTACGCAATATATTTCCTGTACTTTGCTAGCTGGCCCAGCTAGACTTGGCATACAAGGACAGGCCCAACAACCGGTAGGGCCTGTGATTAGTCCTGTAATTGTTCATTCAGTTATGGGCAAAGGACCCACAAATCATGAAGAAATACCATTTTGGATCACCCCAAAAATTGACCAACTTGAAGCTGTGTTTCCCCTTACGGGACCACTGGACAAGCACAGAATTTTGATTATGTGCTTATCAACTGGACTGGTCTTCAGTCTACCTGACTGCAACACCTGGGGGACTATTTTTGCCACAGTATACACTCTTTGTCATGGCACTCCCTCAATGGCTGTTCTACCGAACGTCCTCAAACAGATAGAGAATGAGCATGGGGCAGGTCCTGCACTCGATTTGGGGATGAAACTTATGGGAAATGTCCTGATCGTCTCTGAAATGATTCTTTCTAATGTTAAAGGTGAAGCAGCATCTTTGGCCATACGCCAGCAGCTTGCCGCGGTGGCAGTAGTTGACAGCAAGCGTGAGTTGCCTGTCATTATTGCTAATGTGTACACATCTCCAGGATGTAATAGTTTGGGGATCAGACCTTCTGTACCACCTCTTGGCAAGCCTTATTCTGAGAAGGATGCCAGACCTGCCTGTGAGTTTCCTAAAAAAATGGGATAAATCTAAACAACAACAAACAACGTGGAGGTTCTCCACCCCCGGAGTCCTCTGAATTACATTACGGCCTTCGTGATCACATCAAAATTAGGACTCTTGACAGGTATCAGTCTTCTGATACACGTTCTCCTCATTCCTTTTAAGAATCGTCTGACCAGCAGTACAACAGAGGAGGGCGATCTGATCGCAGACAAGGAGAGTAAATTCAACTGAAACGTGAGACAAAACACTCGTCTGACTTGAAGATAAAGAAGGAAGATAGAGAAGGAAGATAGGCCTCCTCCATATAAACCCCCTTTTGAGAAAAAAGAAAGTTGCTGCATCAGCTGCAAAGTATGCCACAGACAGTGAGAACCCTCCTCCTGAACAGGAGTTGGGCAGTGACTCTTCTCGATAGCGTGGCGGAAATCACCATAGTACTCCGGAATCTCCACCAGTTTCTGGTAACAAGAGCAACTGATACATTTATTACAGTCGAAACCGCGGACACCCGCGTAGCCCCTCAGGATAGGCTATATCATTCGGATATTCAAATTGACGGTGATGTCAAACGCACCATTAAAGCAGGATTTTGGGCTGATTTAACTAAGTATTATGATATCTTCTTGGCGGAGGTCGATTGGCCCCCACCTTTTGTTCTTACATGCTCCCAAGGTGAGGATGTTATTCTCCCTTCTTTTTCGCGCCTTGTCCCTGACGAGGTTCAACAAGCTTATGCCTCTGCATGGGCCCTTGCATTGCCCCCCGCATTTTATCGTAACCATACTGGTTGGGATAAGGATTCTCCTTACCATGTTATTTCTATTCGGTCCTCAACTCGGGTACAAACACAGTATCCTATTAAACGGGATGCAAAGCTTCCGTTAAAGAAATTCTTTCCCAACTGGAGTACCAGGGAGTAATTGAACCCTGTGTCTTTCAAATTAATAATCCTCTTTTTACGGTTCTGAAACCTGATCATTCCTATTGCATTTTCTTAGATTACAGACATTTGAATAGTCATATTCGCACATGTGCGGTGTAGAATACCCATAGTATGGCACTGAATAATAATATCATCTGTAAAAAATATAAAACCACCATGGACATTTCTAACATTTTTTCCAGTCATACTTTGGCTCCAGAGAGCCACAACTGGTCCGCGTTTAGCGCCCACGGTTTTCAGAAGCGCTACACCCGACTTCCTATGGGCTATAAGTACAGCCCAGGAGTCTTTGTGGCATGCCTTGTGTCAATTCTTCATGAGATCGACCCTGATGCGCTATCCTATGTTGATCATATCTACCTAACAGATGATGAATTAAACCCCCATTTGGCAAGAGTAGTTCGCATAATTTTGCAATTTGCTTAACTTGCTTAAAAGTTTAACTTCAAAAAATCTTACATCGCTTTTCTCAGTGTCCTCTTCTTGGGATAGGAACTTACTAATGAGGGTAAAAGTCTTGCCCCTCATTTTCTGGACAAATGTGCTCAATTACAGCCTCCAAGTACTCTTGAAAAATTGCAGTCTCTGCTGGGATTTCAAAATTTTGGCAGGACATACATACCTGATTATGCCCAACGTATTAAACCGCTTTATGCCGTAATACCCCCTGATTTTTCAGCTTCTGACTAGATGTCGGAACACACTATCACACTCAGATCTTTACAGTCTGATTTACTTGAAACACGCAGCCTGCATACAACGTGTTAATACCACTAACCTGGTTATGCGTGTTTTGCCGAGTGAAATTGAATTTACCTACGTAACCTTTAATGAAGGTGAAACAGTACCCATTGCATATAAATTGCATCTATATTCACCTGCGGAAATGTGTTTTGCTTTTACTGAAAAAAGTCTGACTGTTGTACAGATGGCCATCCTTAAGGAACGGCCACTTGCTCACGGAAACGCATTATTGTCGCCTCTCTTCTGCCTGCCTTCGAGGCGGTCACAAAAGCTAGCATCCCTAACGTGAATGCCCTCCATCCCCAATGGATACAATGGTCTATGTCCTTGACATCCGTATATGTAGACTTCGTCTTTGACCCTTCTTTGCAAACACAAGAATGTTTGCAATATGAACATGTTTATCCTTTGCCTTCTTCGATTCTGCCTCTTGATCAATATCAATCCGTCATTTATACTGATGGTTCTGCTCAACCTGCTATAGGTTCTAAACAGCAAAATTCTGCCTCATGCGCCATTGTTATTGGCTCTATGTCAGATGGCATTTTTCACCCACAAACTATTCGCATACAGTCTCTTGGAGACTACTGCGCAGTTGGCTGAATTGAAGGCTTTACTTTTGCACTCTAAACTACCGATCCTGAATTCCCCACCCTTTTAGTGTGTGATTCGTATTACTGTGTACAGTCCTTTAATGATAACTTACATTTTTGGCAACAAATTGATTTTAAGGATTCCAGGGGCAGATCAATAAAGCACAGCACAAACTGCTTTGGGTTGAAGTGGCAACTCTTAAGGATAGGTTGCCACAAACTCATGTTGTACATACACTGAGTCATCAACATTTGGGAACACACACCGCAGGGAATTCTTTGGCTGATGAACCGGCCAAATCTGCAGTAGCCACAGCTAAAATAGCAGCAGTGACACGCTTTATAACTCTTATTGATAACCATATCTTGGCTGCCATGAATGCATTTAAATGCAGCACACCTTTATCGAAGGGCTTTCCTTCCAAATACTCTTATCATTTAAATGATCAAAATGTTCCTTGTGTAACTATTCCTGGAGTTGGTGATCGTGTGATTCCCAACACAGACCGCAGACATTAATTGTGGCTGCACACGAAGGTGTGGCTGCCGCTCATGCCGGAGTGGCTGCCACTATTTCGCTCTTACAGCAACACAATTGGTGGCAGGGTTTATACTAACAACCAGAAAATATGTTTTAACCTGTGACATCTGCCAACAAATCAAAACTTCCACTGAGTCTCACCCACCACAGACACATCTATTTATTTCCAATCAGCCTTTTGGCTGCATTTACTTGGATCATTGTGGTCCTCTAATTTCAGATACTGCGTTCAAATTTATTTTGCTTGCAGTTGATTCTTGCTCTAGAGTCCTCTGGGTTTGGCCACAGCGCTCAGCTGATACTTGAACTGTTATTAAAGACTTGCAAGTCTTCCTCTGGACTTATGCCTGTTGCACATTCCACTTGGACCAAGGTCTGGCTTTTGCTATCAAAGCGTACTGTGATTTGATGAAGTCCATGGGTGTGCAAGTGCATTTTTCTTCTCTGTATAGACCCGAGGGTAATTCTGTTGTGGAGAGAATGAACATAACTTAAAGCAGTCCTTAACTACTAGGGTATTAGGTACAGGATTTGGTTGGTTGAACCATCTATATGGGGTTCAACAAACTTTATATAACCTTCCAAAAAGATGGATTCCTCCAAAGCACCTTAATTTGATTTTTTTTCCAAATTTACATTTTTTTCTACTTTTAGTTTTTGGTCATTCACATGTCTGAAACAATGCTTTCATTATGCTTACTTTCTGATTACATTTATCATATCTATTGTCCTGTTTAGTGCTATTGTCCAGACCAAGGGGAGGGTATTGTGTGTGCATTGTAGTTTTCCCTATGTTAGCCTAAATGTGCACATTGTAAGCCTTATTTTTCCTCTGCACACATTACTATATAAACACGATTGCTTTTGTGCCACATTGTACTTTCACACAGAACCTGCATATGTTTTTGTGTTCTGTTCTTTTACTGGGATTTAGTCTGAACACCACAGGCAAGGTCAAACAACAATGCCCCTTGTTATTCTTTAGGGCCAGGCACTAGCGCCTAGACATAACACAAGAATGCAGCTGTTGTTTATGTGCATACATGTCTTGTCATATAGCACATGACCTCAAAACAGACACATGGAATGAGAGTTCGAGGCAAGATCACTGCACCTGCTGAAATGTAGAACGTCCATCTGTGTATGCTAAGGTATGGGGTCTGCCAGTAATCCGAGAGATTTTTCATATATAATCATTTAGCTTCAGTAGCAGGGGAGGGGAATTTAACTAAGTATTATGACATTCTCTTGGCGGAGGTTGATTGGCCCCCACCTTTTGTTCTTGCATGCCCCCAAGGTGAGGATGTTATTCTCCCTTCTTTCTCGCATGCGAAGGTACGGGGTCTGCCAATAATCCCAGAGTTCTTTCATATATAATCATTTAGCTTCAGTAGCAGGGTAGGGGAATTTAACTAAGTATTATGACATTCTCTTGCGGAGGTCTATGGGCCCCCACGTTTTGTTCTTGCATGCCTCCAAGGTGAGGATGTTATTCTCCCTTCTTTCTCGCACCTTGTCCCTGGCGAGGTTCAACAAGCTTATGCCTCTGAATGACTACCCTGTCCTATAAAATGACAAGGTTTTTCATGGTATACCGTTTGTTAACCATGCCATTGTGGACAAGTACAAGTCAGAGAGCAAAAGGGTGTGTCCTGTTACCGCGATCCCCGAGAGGGTCGAGAGTGTTGTGTTCTGGGGTGCCAATTCACTTGTTACTCTGGTAAGGTTAGGAGTGCAAGTGAGGCACTATAGCTAGTTAGACTCAGACTCATAGACACTGAAGTGGTATGATGACTCTATCCCTACATACTGATGTTCTATGGTTCCAAGCATAGTTTTGTTCCAGAGCAGAATCTCTGATTAAATCAAGGGTTCAGCGTGAGTATACAATGACATTTTTTACCACCGTAACTAACATGAGCGCTACTAACCACAGCATTCATGACATAACCTGCAAAAATAACCAAGATGAGAGGGTGTTCATAGATAAATCGAATGAGAGGATAAGAGTAGATGAAAAAAGAGGGGAGGGAAAGATTAGTGCAGAACATATTTTTGGAAAAGGCAAAGAGACACTAAAAGGAACTATCCCCTAGAATGAATGTTGAGGTTACTGAGAAGGGATCCTTGTGAATCATACAGCATCCAGAGGAGACTGAGACTGTTGAGAAATAAGGATGGAGTGAATGCGAACAAAGCAACTTGGTAAAAGAGAAGTCCTTCTCAAATTTAGATACAAGTATAAAAGGGATCTATAATGTTGAGCTTATTTCCAGCTAACACTTAACTGGATAGGTAGTTGTGACGCACAGGGCCGCTTTAACACTGGTGGCGCCCTGTGCGACAATGTCTGTTGCCCCCCCCAATGACCACCTCTGCCACGGATTCCCTCACTAGCACCCTTTCACAGTGCCCCTCAAGTCTCCATAACCACTGTCTCTCATATTCATTTACTTTCATAGTGCCACTCTGCTAGAGGAACTCTTGTGGTCTGACACCCTGTGATGACCTTTGACTACCATTATTTTAATTGACTTTGGTGTGTTATTTTATCTTAGCCTGAATGTACAACGTCCTGAAGAGGCCTTGTTTCTCTTAAAAGTTTATTTCTTGTAATCTTGCAGTCTTTTAGTGGGAGCTGTCACGGAGTAGAACAGCCTTGCCAAGAACAGAACGTGTGGGATGTGCATTTGAAAGCATGAGTGAGAGAGAGGTGTGGAATGTACTTTTTGGTCTCGAAGTGCAGTGTTATGAGCACTGGTGCACAAATGTGCACTGTGTTGTACATTGAGAGATGAAGTATGTGATGCTATAAGCAGTGGTGCACAAATGTGCATTGTGTTGTACATTGGTAGAATTATTAATTTCTTACTATTGGCTTTGACATGGCCTCATGTCATCCTGAATTCTGACTCTGCCTGGCTTGAGCTTTATCTGCGTGCACAGCCACCCTTGCAAGTTGTTTGGGTTAATCAAGTTCAAGGATTGTTTTTGTGAGAGATTGTTTAATGTACCCTGGAAGGCTTTCGTGAGCTTCGTCAAGATAAAGGCTGGAACATGCGAGACTGTAGAGGGAACGTGGGAACTCCTTCCTGCCATGGAATGCTTGCTTGGAAGCTGGCCAGTCCTAGTAAGTTTCCTTGTGCAGGGAGGACAATTCTCGAACCTTCTAGTGTGTGTTTTGAGATTATAAAGCTGAGGGTTGTTGACTTAGAAACCGGGATTTTGGAATCCGAATGGGGACGGACTCGTCTACTTCGGTACAGCGGAACCCTGGTTGCTGAGGCTCTTATCCCCGGCTGTTAATCCCCCGGTCAGGAGTGGGCTAAGATGCAGTGTTTGCACCAGGTGAAGTGTTGAGTTTTGATTATTGCCATTGTGATGTGTGGCCAGTGGCTTTGATCATTTGAGGTGTTTTCTTTGTGATGTGTGAATGAGTGAGGTGCACATCCAAAGCAATAATTTGATGTATCTAGTGTATATATATCTTTCTGATCTCTTGCAGGACGTCTAGCATATTATACTTTCTTGAGTGTTATCTCATATTATTTGCTGCTTGTTTATTCATGGTATTATTCATGCATTTAACTGTTGCATTTACCAAGTGTGTTATTATTGCTTGCATATAAATATATATATGTATCTATGTGTATTTGAATGTTGTGCATTTGGTATCTGGGAAAGCCTTTCTGTTAGAGAGCATTGTGTAAAATAAAACCCCAAGCCTTATTCTAAAAAGAGAGTCTTTGCGTTTTGTAAAATAAAACCCTTTTCTAAAGGTGTTGTGTTTATGTCTCCTGCTTCGCCGTGTGGTTTGAGCCACCGTGTGGGAGATTCTGTATTATCTGAAAGGCGAAGTAAGACACACTCATACCAGTGTAAGGTGTCAGAGCACTTTTCATCATAGACACATTACATAGAGACAATTAATCATGTGTGTGTAAATCAGTGTATAGGAAATGTTACATCAGACAAGACTACACGGTGTAGTATAGGAGTTACATGTCATCGATACTGATAGGCAATATAGTTTAAGAGTCCTTATTCTGGAAAAGCATAAATTCAGAATTTAAAACATAACATCATTGTTAGGGGTTCTCTTTAATAATAATAATTGCTTTCTACCCAAATGAACCCTTTTCACAAGATTAGGATGATGACAGACTTGGCAAAAAAAAATATAGCTCTAACATATACCTTGCAGTTTGCATGCAGCTCTTTGATGACAGTTAATAGCTCAATATTCTATAGTAGGATTTTGACTTATAAAAGACAAGTTACAAAAGGAGCTCTCTTACAGAAGCAGTAACCTTCTGACCTATTTACATTATATGCACTTTGTTATCTGCATAGTACACGTTCTTAGCAGCAGGCTGCGCTACCTTAGGAGTCAAAACTTCCACTAGACAAACCTCCGGTCTCTTCCCAGGAAGACGATTAAGCACCAGAGTTATCTTGACATTTTAATTGATGCCTGGAAATTGCTGGAGGCCAGGAACGCGGCAGCAGGTGCTTCTAAAATGATAATATACTTGCAAAAATAACGCCCTCACCCCAAGAAAGCGCCCGGTGCGATGGCACCAATCGCACCGCCCTAGAGCCGGCCCTGGTTACGCAGCTTTAGTTTTCTCTGGAATATATCACACTAACGAGTTAGACTTTTTCTTGAACGCTATATAAGGAAAGGGAATTGTAGCTTTAAACAGATGTCTTAGTGACATCTTTGGAGCACTCATTCCATCTACAGGAGTGGCATTAAATGATGTAAAGATTAGAAAATTATCCACCTTAGTTGACCGGCTTGCCACTAACTCAGTAGGTGCATTGGCTGTACTAAATAAGGAGATGCTTGCGATGAAAGTTATAATAGGCAAAATCACCTTGCATTGGACTTGCTCCTCACCAAGGAAGGCAGAGTTTGCTGAATCTGGAAATCTGAGCATACATTCTGCACGTAGATAAGCAGCTTGACAGCTAAATTACTAACATTACGAATATAACGAATGAACTAACTGAGCTGGAGGAATCAGATGCCTGGAAAGTATTTGGATCAATATTTGGATCTATTGGAAAGGGATTTGCCATGATAGGGCAATGGCTTGGTAGTGTAGGGGGAAGAATATTGAAACTGCTTCTAACCCCTCTTTTGCTTATACTGCTTGGCATTGCATGTGTGCTTGATTTCCTTGAAAATTTGCAAAGGAATTTAATCACAAAATGTTATGGATTGTGGGTATAAGAAGCTATCAGCACAGAGAGGAAAAATGAGGAAGAGGCTTGATGTAAAGTTTGTAGAAATGCATATTGATCTTTATGACACCTTGAAGGACTTGGGCGCATCCAACAAGAAGAACCCAAAATTAATTAATGACATTCTGTAATAAAGAATTGAAGTGGTGATTTGAAATAACGGGGGGGTGGGAGCTGATCTTCTTTCATGTTAAATGCATCGCAACTTGGGCTTACGCTAACTTAAGTTGTGTTTACAATGTCCTCCATCTTGTACCCACATCACCAAGATCACGTGCTATTGTTGTCAGTCATTTTTTCCAAATAAAGATTTGCAAGACTCACTAATAAACTGAAAACTGTTCCCAGACACCTCTTATCTGTGTACCAAGGACGATTCAACTATCCCAGGCTATGGGCATGCAATGTATCCATTGGACTGTCGAACTGCTAGAATGTCCACACATTTAATGTTGTGCTACCATGAGAGAATCTTCAAATGTATTCTGTAGTAAAATGTGTCTTATTGTTTGTTCTCTATTGGTGCATGTCCTAAGAAATGCGTACTCATGCAGAATGTATGACTGTCTTTGTTTAAAGTCCTATAAAAGGACACATAGATTTATACGTGGAGGAGATCCTTTTCCCCACTCTTAGAGGGCAAATCTATGCTGGATTCCATTTAAAGCTGGACCAAGTTCTTTGTACTTATGACTTACATGATTTGCTTCTAAATTCCCTAATGGCACATATTCTGTAACCTGCCTATAACTCTTTAAATAAAGCTTTGAAACTACAACCCTTGTCTGCCATTCTTTATATGAATGTTTGTCGCTTGCTACTAAACTTGATTGAATTTACAGAAGTGACAGCTCCTGTCGGGGATCACAAAGTCCATATTTGCCATTGCTAGTAATGCTGTGGTAAACTAATAGCAGCTACTAGCTCACTACAATCACACACTGACATCAGTGAACCATGCAGTGCAACAGTGTGGGCGAAATGACTCCATGTGGTCTACCACTCCTTTATTTTATAGCCTCCGGCCACGCCTGTCCAGAGGATGTAAAAGCAAAAACATCCGGGGCAGTGCACTACCGTGGAAGAGTCCCGGCAGCTCACTACATCCCTTCCCAACTTAGCATTGAACTCTATTCTTGGACCTGGCTCACAAAGTCCCTGAACCTTTGGTTTGGCTGTGGGTTTGGCCTGAGTTTGTACCGCTGATGACTTGAATGGTCAGGACCCTCTTTTGTGTTCCGGTCACTGTGACCGTCCTTACCATTTCTCTCTCCAGCTCCTGTCCTCCCTAGATCTCCTTCGCTCATGGTTTGTCTGTGATGTCTCCTATCCATGGATGGAACATCAACTTTGGTAATCTCCTCTTCTTCGAGTCTCTACTGACTCGGCATTCTCAGTTTCCGGAACCACAAAATGATCCTACTGACAGTTGCTCCACCCTTTTGGGCTGTTACCATGGTACCTTCCACACTGAGCACTGTTCACACTCCGGGTTCGAAAGGTGTTCTAAACTTCCATCCTGGTCTTCGGTTTCTGATAATCACTTTGTCACCCAGCATTACTTGTCACAAGGTTGCACGCCTCTTAAGGTTCACTCGTGCCTGGGCACTCCCTGGGTCATATGCTGGTGGAGCCCAATCTGGGTGAACATGGATCATATCTCTCCTGGGCCTATTTAGCATTAGAGACCAAGGTGGGCATTGCATGGTGCAATGTGGCGTTCCACGGTACTCATGTAGGAACCTCTGAAGGCTGACTTCTGGGTTAACCTTTTCAACTGTGGTGATCCTGAGAGACTTGTTCAGGGTCTGTATGAATCGTTCAACCTCCCCGTTTGCTTTCGGCCATTGGGGTGTGATACCGCGATGTTTGATTCCTAGGCGTTCAAGTAGATTTCTAAACTCTGACCCCTGAAAAGATGGCCCATTGTCCGTTTTAATTTCCCTCTGCAGCCGAACAAAGCAAAGACCTTCTCCAGCACCAACGCTACATTAGTGAACGCTGTCAGTTCAATCACTTTGACCACTTGGTGTTTTGAATGACTGTCCATGAGGGCCAGGCTAACCTATCCTCCGGGAAGCTCCCGAAGTCTATTCTCACCTTGGACAAAGGGGTAATGCACAGTTCCTCAGTAATAACTGGTGCTGGAGTTTCAGGACCACTGGTAATTTGACATGCGGAGTATTGTCGCACCAAGTCATCCACTACCTCTTCGAGGACTGGGAACCACACTTTCTCTCGCATCCAAGACTTCATCTTTGCTATTCCCTAATGCCTTCCATGTACTAACATCACTACCTGGTGCTGGGAAGGATGGCGTGCGAGAAAGTCTGCCGGGTTTTTGGACCTTTGCCTGTAAACCACCTCGAATTGGTAATGCTGCAACTGGATGGCCCACATTCAATGCAAGGTGGTGGATGAGGCGTTGTGCTCCAAGACAGTGGAACTAGTGGCTGGTGATCTGTGACTATCCTAAAGGGCCTCCCACAGAGGTATAAGTGAAAGTGTCTGCATGACCATTGATGGCAAGGGCTTCTCTCTCGATTTGGGCATACAATGCCTCAGCTGGCGTGAGTGCTTTACTAACAAACACCAGCTGTGCCCATCTCCCCAGTTCCACCTCCTGAGTGAGCACTGCCCCAGGCCTAGGGGCCTCGCATCAACGAGCAACTCAGT
This sequence comes from Calotriton arnoldi, assembly GCA_963921515.1. Lineage (NCBI taxonomy): Eukaryota > Metazoa > Chordata > Amphibia > Caudata > Salamandridae > Calotriton > Calotriton arnoldi. The sequence goes on from CAWUFW010001665.1 coordinate 476,591, forward strand.
CCTCTTCTTTGGATCAAAGTACACTATTGTTGTTCTGCTCAGGAGGTCTGTCTTTACCCTCTCGAAGACTTCTTCTTCACTCGGGCCCCACACCCAGCAGGCGTTCACCTTTGTTAGGGCCCTCAAGGGATTTGTAATAGTCACCAAGTTGAGGATAAATCTTTTGCAATAAGTGGTCATACTCAGGAAACTGCGCACCTCCAAGGCATTAGTGGGTCCGGGAGCCTGTTTGATGGCTTGTGATTTCCTAGGGTTGACCTGCACTCCTTCCTGAGTGAAGAGGAATCCAAAGAATTCTATGGATGTTTGGAAGAAAGAACATTTCTCCCTTTGAAGAGTGACACCATGCTCGCACAGGCGCTTCAGAGTGGGCCTGCAGGCGCCTGTGATGTTCCTCCACAGTTTCAGATTAGATCAGAATGTCATCACTCACATTCATGACCCCTTGCAACCATGACAGTGTCTCCCTTATGGCATCCTGGAACACTTCCGCAGCTGAGGAAATGCCAAAATTCAGCAGTTTGTGTTTGCATAGTCCAAGAAGTGTGGATAAAATTGTTATATATCTGCTTTCCACTGATAGCTGAAGTTGGTGGTATCCAGCGTTGAGGTTTAATTTTGAGAACCACCTGGCTCCATTCAAATCAGCTATAATATCATCCATTGTGGGCGTAATGTGCCTCTCCTGCTTGATGACTTTATTCGGGAGGTGCATATCGAAGCATAAATGCACTTTGCCAGGCTGTTTTGACTTCTCAGCTATTACCATGGGGGACACCCTTGTGCCGGTTACTCTCTCGATCACTCCCAGGCATTCAACTTTGTCCAACTCCTGCTCAACCAGTGGCCTCAGGTGAAATGGCACACGTCGATGGCGTATTGCTACTGACTTGACCGACTTATCAATATGTAAGCCCATGGAGCTCGCAGGCATCCCAAGCCGTTGAATAGTTCTGGGAATTGGCTCAGTAATTCGTTCAGTTGGTAGGCTTTCCCATTCCAGGCAAACAACACCAGCCCTAGGTCTTCTGCAGCGTGAGACCCTAGTAAGGTGTCATCTTCTTTGTCAACTACATGGAACGCTGTCAGGATTTCTTGATCATTGGATCATACACTTAGGGCCAGATGTACGACCATTAAGTTTAGCGAGTTGCAAATTGCGCAAAATTGCGACTCGCAATTTGCGACTCTCTAAACTTAATGTACAACAGTGTCTCAGACACTGTTTGCGATTCCCAATGGGGTTGCAAATTGCATGCCTCATGAATATTAATGAGGCTGTCGCAATTTGCAGCCCCATTGGGAATGGCTAGCACTCCCAGGGATGGTGGCCTGCGGGGGTCAGCAGACCACCATGTCTGTGACTGCTTTTTAATAAAGCAGTTTTTTTTTTAAATGCAGCCCATTTTCCTTAAAGGAAAACGGGCTGCATTTAAAAAATAAAAATGAAACTTTTCAGTTTCATTTTTTAAGGGCAGGCAGTGGTCCTTGGGACCACTGCTTGCTCTTAAAAAATATTTGCAAACCCATTCACAAAGTGGAAGGGGTCCCCTGGGGACCCCTTCCCGTTTGCGAGTGGCTTACCACCCTTTTGAAAAGGGTGGTAAATTGCGAGTGTTTTGCGACCGCAAATGCGGTCGCAAAACAACCATACATAGGTTTGAGACTCGCTATTAGGAAGGGACGCCCTTGGCACGCCCCTTCCTAATAGCGAGTCGCAAACCATATTTTGCGAGTCGCTAATAGGTTAGCGGCTCGCAAAATATGGTTCGTACATTGGGCAGACATATTTTGCGGTCACAAACGGGCAGAATGCCCGTTTGCGACCGCAAAAAACGGTTGTACATCTGGCCCTTAATGTCATGAGTCCTTTGAGGGGTAGCAGAGTCTGACCCCCATATGTGTATATCTTGGTGCGGAACGGGGATAATGTGGGCCTTGGACGGAGATGTGAGACGCCGATATTACTGTATGCCCATCACACCACAAGCACCTGTGTCAATGAGGGCCTTGACCTTCGAGCCAGCAATCTCCACTACACATGTGGGCTGTGGCCTTCTGTGTTGTTTCAGATCACTAGTAAACGAGATGAGGAAAACTTCCTCTTCTTCCTCTGATGGCGGATCTTCTAGCTGGTGCCTGCTCCACTGGGGGCGCCTGGCTGCTCCCTGAGGCTCCGGATCAGTCAGCGACAGCTGCCTCACAGCTTTTGTCAGTGTCTGTCTCCCGCAGGCCCCTCGTCCTCTCAGACCACCTCAACACACTTTGCTGAAGTGGTTGGCCTTACCACAGTTGGAAAAGGTGCACGCCTGAGCTGGGCAGGAGTGTTCGTCACGACCACAGTCTTTACAGTGAGTCCCTGTCAGCAGGGGAGCCGGCACTCTGGGCCTGGTTGCTTTCCCTCTCATGTAGACTGCATCAACTCATTCTAGCTTCACTCTGGGAGCTTTTCCAGGTGTTTGAGTTATTGCTATGTCCATTTTGGTGGCCCTTGCTGCTGACATGTTGTGAGATCTAGCCATGATGAGGATGTCATCCAGGCTAATATTCAGTTATTGCAGGATTAGACCTCGGAGTGTTTTATTCCGGCACCCTTGGATGATCTGTGCCCTTATTTCCTTTATCTGGTTATCCGCTGTGCACGTACTGGCCAACTCGTGGAGGCGTGCTTAAAAAGCATGAATGGACTCACCCTCTCACTTGCGAGCTTGGAGGAGTTTGAATTGCTCGAAATCTGGATTCAGTTGCAGCTCAAAATGCATTTTTGAGGGCTTCACCGCTGCATCATAGTCATTTGCTGCGCCAGTGTTGGGAAGATGTTCAAATAACTTGTAGATTTCTTCCCCTGCATAGTGCAGTAGCAGGGAGTGCTTGACTGCTCCATCAGTTTCTCGGGTGGCAATGAAATAATTGTTCAGCCTCCCCACCTATGTTTTCCGTTGGAACACAGCTGTAGCAGGGTGAACTGGCTCACTAAAAGACTGCAGCACACCTACCGGTTTGTGCTGTTGGGGGATCTTCCCCTGCCGCTGCCTGTGTGGGGCTCTGCATTAGCATCATCTGCCATGGTTTGTCATCACACTGTGTGGGGTCCCCACTCCCTTGGTCACAGTATGGCTCACAGGCACACACTTTCTAGGCCTTGTATGCATCTGGGCCGGGGCTATTGCACGACATTCACTTCCCCCTTCACCCAAAAGGTGCGTACTATGGCTTACTCACTGCTCCAGCTGGGCGGAGGCTTCAGCACGATGTTCTCTGCCCCTTTTCAAACAAGCAGCGCGTGTATCAGGCTCTCTCACTCTTCTCCTGGGCCAAACTGAGCACATGGTCGGCGGCCCTTTTGAGTGAGCGTGTTCTCAGGGCCTCGCACAGATCGCTGCATCAATCAGGGTGAGGCCGAACTACAATGAGACAAGACCTTCACAGCTGATCGGGTTTGTAGTCACTGGTTGCAACGCAACCAACAGAGGTTCCCCGGAAGCCGTACAGGCCCTGCTGGTGCAACCTGTTGCCACGCAAGCGCAGAGGGCCCTGCAAACTGTAAATCACACAGAAGCTGTGCGCTGCTCCGGTGATCTTGGCATTATTGGCGAAGGCGTGTCTGTGGTGACATGCTCACCAGGTTTTAATGTAAGTGAGAGTGTGCCTATGGTGGTAAGCTCACCTTTATCATTCACTTGTATTTAGTGCATTTTGAAAGCACATGCTTTTAGAGCGGATCCACGATGATACGCTCACCCAGGGCTTTAAGTGGGGAAAAAAACTCGGGTTGCTCTAAAAGGGGCGTGGCAAATTTCTGAAAGGGGTGTGGCCTATCCGAGTTGGGGCGTGGTCTAAATCAAGATAACTAGCATTGTGTGCTTAAGAAAATCATGAAGTCGCATCCAGCAAAGGATAATAAAATAGGCAAAAAGGTATATTTATTAAGTATAAGCCATAAAATACCAAACACTTTAAAAAACAAGTAAAAAATATTTACATTACTTAGAAATCTATTGCAGGATTTCCCAAAACCCTTGAAGATATTCACTGTGTCTATTTTGCTGGGGTTTCTCACAACAATTTTCTTCAGCAGACCTTCTACCTTTTGCCAGCCAACTCTTTACATACAGCTTTGCGTCAAATGTTTCAAATGGAGGACCATTGAGGTTTACCCATAAGCATGAAGAAATGGTCTCTACAAGAAGAGAGGCCTTTGTTGGACAAGCAATTAAGTTCATTGCGCTGAAACCTCTCTCGCAATCCGCATTACTTGCTGGCAGGGTTTCCATGCAAACTACTAACTTTTTTAATGCTTCAGGGGTTTTCTTTCCACCAAAATCTTTGAAAAGTCTAAAAGCTTAGATAGTATCTCTTGCTCGCAGCTGAAACTCTGAACACAATTTCTGGATATCTGTTTCACCATAAAGAATGCATTCATCACCAGAAGGCAAGTTGCCTGCATCTAGCACACTGAAGCTGGCTATAAGTTCTTTCTCAGAATCCGGGGCACATCGTTTATTGATATTTACAGACAGACTTTGGTAAAACTGATTTTGATTAAGGGCAACAGAGTGCCACGGAGGTAGATGATTAAGGTAGAAGCATTGCTAATAGAAGTGCTTTCATCAATTAATACTGTGATCTTTGGTTTGTGTTGTCTGATATAACAGACCAATCTTTGTTGCATTTCCAGTGCAATGTGTTTTATTATTTCAGTTGCAGTCACATTGCTGTGCAAAACACGGCCCATTGCACTGCCATTCTTTGCCTGAAGGAGAATTAGATCAGGGTGGTCAGTGAAAGGGTGATCTTTTTTTGCCAAGTAGTAGGCAGTGTCAAATACCCTGCATGTGCTCTCCATATGTTTTGCATTACATTTGTGTACTGTCACCACCAATGTATTTTTCTGCTGAGCTGTAAGAATGTCTTCAGCTGCCAAGTGACCAGCGCTCACCTTATGCTTCATAATCTTCTTCCTGAGCTGTTTCTGCCTGAAAGCTTTTCCGTCACCGGAAGGACCAACCTCGCCATCTGCCCACTCTTTACTTATGCGCATGCCCTGGGTGTTATTGTGCACTGAAAGACCTGTTGATTTAGCCTGTTTGCAGGAAGAACATCCAATATTGCCTGACTTAAGATACAACCATTTATATTCCTCTTGAAAGTAATACCACTGTTTAGTGTTCCAGCAGTCAGGGAGTTTGACGGTTTCTTTCTCTGGCACACGTTGAAGTCTTTGTAAAGGTGGACTGTCCTTGGCAGACTCTTGCTGAGTTTTACTAGCCTCATCACTAGTTGGTTGCACTGGACAAGACTCCCCTGTAACACGCTGGCGCTTCAGTGACGGTAGGAAGTCAATCATTGAAGACTGCATAGACTTGCGCTTCAGAGCAGAAGCAGATAAGCCACTAGTAGCCATGGTAAAATTTAGAACTTCCTTCTTGAAGGCTGTACTGGTATATCTGAAAAAGAAAAGAAAATCTTCCTCTGCTGATTTCCTCTGCTGATTTTGGTTTCCAGGTGATAAGGCCTTGCGTCACGCAACGAGAATATTAAGCCTCTTATCTGCAACAAAAATTGAATAGTTTACTCCAGTGATCAACAATGTTTAATTGAAGTGCCATTTGGCAGCAGATGTTACTCTTCATTTTGTGCTGCTCCTGAAAGGATCTCTCATTGTGCAGTGGAACAAGAATAGACTACTGCATGGAATAAAGAATATCCTGAGGCACTGCCATCCTACTGCATCACTGCATCGAATAAAGAAATATTATTTTACACTCCCACCCTTCTGCTTCGCACAACTGCATATAATAATGACTATCCCAGGGCACTTCCATCCTTCTGCTTTGCTTCATAGAATATTAGCAAAAAATAAATATGGATAAATACAGACAAAAAATTGATTCAAATGGTGGCTTTTACACCACATATTTACTGCAAATTGTTGCAAAAACGGGATCCAAATATAGCATTTTAAAGCACAAGTGTGAAGAAAAATTACAAACATATCAAAAATGTGCCCAATCCTCTAACTGGTCTGCTTGCAAAATAACCCCCAAGCAAAGCACACACAGCCAATGGAAACAGGCCCTCTAAGTGTTTTCTACACAGTTGTCAGCCCTTCTCACCAGCGTTGTTATATTTAGAAGGGGGCACTGCCAGCAGTTCTTCGCAGGCTGCTACATTTTAATGTGCCCACACTTCTCACTTTCCCTCATTGTGGCCTTGTCTGTCAGTCAGTCTCTCTCCCTGAGTCAGTCAGTCAATCTCTCTCCCTCAGTCAGTCTCTCTCTCTCTGTCAGTCTCTCTCTCTCTCCGTCAGTCTCTCCCTCTCTCTGTCAGTCTCTCCCTCTCTCTGTCAGTCTCTCCCTCTCTCTGTCAGTCTCTCTCTCTCTCTGTCAGTCTCTCCCTCTCAGTCAGACTCTCTCTGTCAGTCTCTCTCTTTAAATAGCAGTATTTCTCTACTATAAACAGACACGCAACAGAACCTAAAAATAGATTTTTAGATCGAACTACGGCGATATATACACATAACTGGCATGGATCGCCTGGTTACAGGGCTTTTAGTGGGATGAAAAACCTGGGGGTTCTCTCAAAGGGCCATGACCAATAAAATTAAGGGCATGGCTTAAAAACATGTAAACAAAAATCTGTGCTTAGCATAGTGTGCCACCCTACTGGTATGTTGCTGTTTGTCATTGGATCCAGATATATCAGATACAACCAGTAACATTATACCTGCAACAAGTCAGGACGATTGGCTTTGCCAATAGTTGTTAGTTGCATAAGATATATAAGCAACAACTATGGCTTTGTTGTATATAAATTATAATATTGAAAATGCTTCAGTTCTGAAAAGATGAGACTGTGAAAGAACTAAAACCAGTCTATTTGAAATTACATCAAAATCTTTGAGCAATGATGCTGCTAATGAGATGAGATTTTTTTTGTTCACCCTGAGGGCGAAAATGGAGACCCCAATAGTTAGTTGCATAAGATAAATAAGCAACAACTATGGCTTTGTTGTATATAATATATAACATTGAAAATGCTTCAGTTCTGAAATGATGAAACTGTGAAAGAACTTAAACGAGCCTATTTGGAATTACATCAAAGGCTTTGTGCTGCTGTTGAGTTGAGATTTATCTCAGGGCGAAAATGGAGACCCAAGTGGTTGTTAGTTGCATAAGATAAATAAGCAAAAACTATGGCTGTGTTGTATATAATATTGAAAATGCTTCAGGTCTGAAATGATGAGACTGAAAGAATGTCGATTTGAACTGACAAAGGCTTTCTGAGCAGGCAAAAATGGAGCCACCGATAGCTACCCGTCTCAGCACCTGCTTTGAAGCACCTGGCCCACTAAAAGCCCTGCCTGTTAACTCCGGGAGAACAAACTCGCATAAAAAGTAAATTTAAGCTGATGATTAACTCACAATTGGTCACAGAATGCGGCAACAGCGCCATCTACTGTCGCATTCACTTAAATTAATATGCAAAACCACTCGCAATAAATAAAGGCAGATAAAGAAAGGCAGCAACTTGCAGAGGCGTCCGTCTGGGTCGGCTTTACTATATTGACTTGAGATATCTACTTACTCCTGAATTGTGCCTGAACATTTTCAATGCAGCCACAAGCAAAACTAAAATTCTCAATTGTAACAATATTTTCGAATTCTGGGGAACCAGTGGCGCTCAATATTTGCCTTGATTTCCCTTCGGAGGGCTGTTCAATCTTTTCTACGCATACGCAGTGCTTTCTATGAGGGTGCTTTACCACCGCATATATAAATCAATAAACAGAACAAGTCAGCATTGGCAGTGAGAGTGTTTTGGAAAAGATGAATGGCGCTTTGCAGCGGAATGAGAAAGCTGCGGGGAAGGGGATTAAAAAACGGCCATTAAAATACTCACGTTGCGGGCTTGCAGGCTGGGAGGGCAAGTCTTGTGTGGCTTCAGAAGGATCCTGGCTGAGGCAGCTCTGATGCGGAGGCAGGGTCCCGACGGTGCTGGTAGGGCTGGGGAGGCGTCACGAAGGTAAGTTTCCTTTTCACTGCTGCTGGATTCTGTTGTAGACCCTCGTCCCTCGCTTGCTTTAAGGCAGAGCAGGGTCACACTGGTTGCTGGAGAAATCTTGCTGCAGGCCGTAAAAGCAGGGTCGTGCCGGTTCTAACCAGCTGTTGTTGTGCCGATGGCTGGCACGATGACGTAGGTGGTGCTGCGTGTTCAAAGAGAAGGGAAATCCCGAGAGAAAGTGTCTCTCTTCAAAGGATTTCCCTTCCTGCTACAATGACATCACGCCTTAAGCAGTGCGTGCGCATGCTCACCCGAAACACCAACAAAAACCGGGACGTCTGGTCACCCTACCTTTGACCTTTGAGGCCCGAAAATAGAGCCCCCTAGAGACCCGTTTTGAGGCCCCCCCAAAAAAACTGGGGGTGCTCAGACCCCCACAGACCTCCCCCCCACTTAAAGCCCTGCGCTCACCTGTTATTGCTAATTATTTTTACCACCGTTGCAAGGGATTAAGGGCACATACGCGGTGATACGCTCACCCTTGTTACCTTCATTGATTATCATTACGTACAATTACTCTGTATAGTCGGGTGTGTTTTGGGAGGTGGTTTCTTTTAATTCATATACGCATTTAGAGGTATATACTGTTTTTCACACTTTAGTCTGAATTTCTAAAGCGTTTTTAGGTAAGTCTTCATTTAAAGCACCCCCGGTAGCAAGTCCTGGTCTGCATTTAAGTTCCCCTAAAGAGTTCTTGTCTTCGCCAGGAGAGCCAGCTATACAGTGGAATGAGTGGAAGAAGTATTTTCTGAATTACATAGCCAATTTGGAAGAATGTAGTGAAACTTGTTCACCGGAGAGGAAGAAAAGAATTTTAATGTATTGTTTGGGACCTGGGGGTTTGAGAATTTACAACCGGTTACAGAAGCGTGAAAGCATCTCTGGGGATTTAGATATTTTCAAACTAGCTTTACTAGATTTGGATGAGCACTTCTCGCCTATGTGTCGCTGTTATGAGACATGCTTTCTTTCAGAGAAAACAGGAACAACATGAGTCAGTTGAGGATTATGTGTCAGCACTTTAAAAACTTGCTATTACATGTAGGTGTGGCAATTTACACAATGATTTATTAAGAGACCAAATTGTTATGTATGCAAAAAACAAATCAGGGCAGATTGTGGGTTGAAGGAGAATCTTGTCTGAAAGATATCATTGCTATTGTGAAAAAAGCTGAGTTGTCTGAGAGGTGTGCAAAAGTCACACTAGCTCAGGATAAAAAAGGTGGGGGTGACACTGTTGGTAAAATATCTGATAGGAAGAATAGGTTTGCCCAAAATCCAGGGCAGTTTGGCATGAAAAAAGACAAAAGCTAAAAAGAAGACAAATTATGCGTACTACCGGTGTGGTAAGTTCTCATTCTGCTAGGTATGACAAATGTCCTGCTATGTCAGCTAAATGTATGGAATGTGGTTTGATAGGACATTTTGCTAGAGGGTAAACGCAAAGAAAAAAAGAAGAGTAAAGTAGCATGTTTTACGGAGAGCGATGAAGAAAATACCACATCGGAGGATAGTGCTAAAGATAACAGCTCCAAGTGGGAGCGGTGCTAAAAATCTCTGGGGATGGAGATAATAGACCCCTGTGTTGGATCTCTTTAGGAGGAGGAGTGATACAAGTGGTGGTGGATCAGGTTCTCTGAATACCATTGTAGTGGAAAGTGTGTGGCAGAACCATTTCATTAAAGTTATTGGGGAACATTTGGAACCTGCGGATATTAATCCAGAAAGTTATACCGGAGAGAAGATTGATATGCTGGGCATAGGGCAGTTAGTCTTCAGATTTAAGAATAGACATGCTATGTGTAATTTGTATGTGGCTAAAGACGATCCGTCTGTGCTAGGATGGAAGGGTCAGAGAAAGCCTAGAAATATCCTAGATTCAAATAGTCCGGAGCAGGTGTTAGTTGCGTGTGAGGACACTAGAAAATGGGTGTAGGGTGAATTCCCAACTGTGTTCAGTGGGAAAACTGGAAAATTAAAGGGGTTTGTGCATAAAATAAGATTGAAACGTGATGCCATTCCTAAAATACATAAAGCACACAACATACCGTTTATTGTGAGGGAAGAAGTAAAGTTGGAATTGGACAGACATATTGAAGCCCGCATTATTGAGCCTGTGGAGGCTTCTGAATGGATTTCTCCTTTAGTGGTAGCTAGATGAGCTAATGGCAAAATTTGTTTATGTGTGGACCTAAGGATGCTTAACAACAACATAATTGTGGATACATTTCCGTTACCACGCATTGATGAATTGTCATCGCTCACTAGAAATGCCAAGTGGTTTTTGATCTTGGATCTTTCTGTAACATATCACCAGGTGGTTCTGAATCCTGGCAGTAAACACTGTACAGCGTTCTGCATGCCATTTGGATGCTACCAATTCTGATGCATGCCGTTTGGTCTTGCATTGGCAGTGGCAGTTTTCCAGCGGCTCATGACACAGTTATTTGGACTTACCAGTGAAGTAACATTTTTCTAGGATTACATACTTAGCATGGGAAATAGTGGGAGACACCATGATGAAGTCCTGAGAAAGGTGTTAAACATTTTAAAAGAAAAAGGGCTTTCTGCAAAAATAAATAAATGCAAATTTGCAGAACACGCAGTCACGTATTTGGGTCATGAAATTACCAATAAAGGTTTTAAACCTAAAAAGAATTTAGTAGAGGCTATTAGTAAAGCACCTTTGTCGAAAAACAAGGGTGAGCTTTGTTCAGTTCTACTCCAAATTTGTGGGAAAAGTTTCAGAAAAAACACATGAAATGCGCACGTTGCTTAAGAATAAAAGCAGGTTTGAGTGGTCTGTTCAATGCCAGAAATCCTTTGTGGAAATAAAAAAAGCAATTGGCAGTGCACCCATGTTGCTAGGTTTTGATCCTACTGCGGAAACGTTTGTCACTATGGATGCTATTGGGAAAGGGTTAGGAAGTGTACTTACTCAAAAAATACAGAGTAGATGTGAAGTTGTTATTGGTTTTACGTCTAGGTCTTTGACACCCATGGAGGAGAGGTACTCCATGATAGAAAGAGAGACATTGGCTTGTGTGTTGACACTTGAACATTTTCGTAAATTCTTGTGGGGTAGAAAATGTATTATATGTATCAAGAGAGAGGGACTCGGAGCGCATAAAGGTCCAGCATATATGCTCCAAATAACTAATCACGGGCAACAGGGTATGCAGTTCCTAATAAGTGAAGTTTGTCTGCTCAGGTCAGTTGAGTTCCACAGAGTCTGTCGGGAGCATTACTCTGTAGGAACAAATGCCCTCACACATCTAGATAGGTGTCATGCTTCATCATTGGGCTTTTGCTCCACGTCAGGACGACGCTGCAATGCCCGACGGGCACCCTCGATGGGGGCTCTTTACCAGATATCTTTTTATAAGCCGTATGGTGAAGTGTGGGTAAAATTGTAGATTGGTGTTTTTTAGTGAATATGTGAAAGTGTGAGATCAAAATAGGACAGGGGGTACTCTTCAGAATTGTTTTAATGATTGAGTCCTTCTGCCTATGTTAAAATATGTGGTGCTATCTACTAGAAATGATTATCTAAGATAGCTGTAGGTCGACGTGTTTCAATCCTAATTCAGTCATGTGAATGATCTAGCGGCTTTTCTTCAGGGCCAATCCAACCTAATCTACACAGTAACTGGAGTTTCGTTATATAAATTCCTTTGTTTTACTCCCAGTCACCTATACTTCTCTGTGTATCTGTAGAAGAAATCAATTTTGACAATGGCCCAATATGGGTATAATTCAGGACTCCTCGAGTCGTGTGTAGTGACATGCTAATTAGCGTGAACCTCCTGTGGGTCAGTGAACTGGGAGACCTACTCATGATGGCACTTCCGAGTCTGGCAGCGTGAGTAGCTCTTCCAGTGTGCTGACCCCCTCCCCCATATTGGGTCATTGTCAAAATTAATTTCTTATACTGATACACAGAGAAGTATAGGTGAATGGGAGTAACACAAAGGAATTTATATATCGAAACTCCAGTCACTGTGTAAATTAGGTTATATTGGTCCTGAAGAAAAGTCGCTAAATCATTCACATGACTGAATTAGGCTTGAAACATGTCGACCTACAGCTATCTAAGATAATCATTTCTAGTAGATTGCACCAAGTATTTTAACATAGGCAGAAGGACTCAATCATTAAAATAATTCTGAAGAGTACCCCCTGTCTTATTTTTATCTCATATTTTAACATATTCACTAAAAGACACCAGTCTAAACAATTTTACCCACACTTCACCATACGGCTTATAAAAAGATCTCCGGTAAAGAGCCCCCATTCAGGATGCCCGTCAGGCATTGCAGCACCTGCCCGACGTGGAGCAAAAGCCCAATGATGAAGCATGACACCTATCTAGGTGTGTGAGGGCATTTGTTCCTATAGAGCCGTGGTACTCATAGTATGGCCCGTGGGCCGCCAGCGGCCCAGCAGGCCTTCATTGGCGGCCCGCGGACCTTGCTGGTAACGTACCTACGTTTCCAGTGAGCCAGAGCATGCGCGAAGGCAGATTAAATACGTATTCACTACGTATGCTCCTGCGGTCATCTTCTGTGTATACTGCTGGCCTCTGTGCCAGCCTCTGTGCTATCACACACGGCACCAGCGGGAAGCAAAGGCCCTTTAAAAGTCAGCTGTAAACGCTTTCACAGCTTACTTTTATGGGGCCTTTTGGGAAGCTTCCTGTTTCCTTGTTGCCGACGAGGGCCTCTTCAGCTGATCTCTGCCCGCAGCCCCTTCTCTGCAACCAGCTGGACTTAGCCCACCGTCCTCTTCAGCTGATCTCTGCCAGCAGGCCCTTAACCGCAACCAGCTGGACTTGGCCCGCAGCATCTTCATCTCTGCCCGCAGCAGCTTCATCTCCGCCCGCAACTTGGCCTACAGCTCCTTCTCTGCTTCGACTTGGCCCAGAGCCGCTTCTTCGTCCCCAGCTTTGATTTGGCCGGAAGCAGCTCCATCACCGCTCACAGCTTGAACTCCATCTACCTGCTGCTCCATCTCCACTCACAGCTTGATTTCCTTCGCCCTGCAGCTCCATCTCCGCCTGCAGGTTGATCTTCGCACCCCAAGAGGTAAGCACAGGATCCTATGTAAGGATCCTATGTAAGGGGTCTCTCATCTGTTTCTCGATTTGTCTCTTCCTTACTTTCCCCATGTGTGACTCTTTCACCCTGCGCCTTCTCTCTGGCTCAAGTCTCTCATCATCTCTCTCTTCCTCTTTCTCCCCGCCTGTCTCACATTGTTCTCCCCCCCTCTCTCTCTGGGTGTCTGCCATGCTTATCTCTCTCCCATTTTTATATTTCTTTCTCCACTCCTGCTGTCCACCCTCTGCATTTTTCTCTCTTCTCTGCCTTCCTCCCTGAGTCGGTGTTGCTCATGTCCGCACCCACCCCCCCCCCCCCCCCCATATGCCACCTCTGTATATTTCTTTATAACTGGCTGTGACCAGGTACAGTAAACTTCTTAACACTGGTTCTGGTCCTGCAGAGGGTGGTAGGATACGGGAGGGTGAGATGAGTGGAGGGGTGGGAGTGAATGGTAAACATGCAGGAAGTTTTTTTTTCCCTGACAGGCTAAAAGGTGTGTGTATGTATGTGTATGTGTGTGTATGTATGTATGTGTGTGTGTATATGTGTGTGTGTGTATATGTATATATATATCTATGGGTGTGTGTGTGTGTGTGTGTATATATATATATATATATATATATATATATATATATATATATATTAAAGCTCCTGTCTTCAAAAGAAAACGCTGCACTCACGGGGTAAATTCCACTCTTTAATTAGCGAGGACGCGTTTCGGCGTTCTGCCTTCTTCTGCTCGCTTTGAATCAAACAGTAAACAGCAAATGCATGAATGTGCTTTTAAACTAGTAGATAGATTCCCATTGGGCGCAGCAGATAAAAGGAGGGAAGGGATAGGTCTATCCTGTACCAATCACATTCTCCCTCCGTTGTTATTACGGGAAACCTCTTGTGAAATGCTCCGGGAGTGAGAGTGTGAAGAACCGGGCCTTTGGGCCTGGCGGCGCAGGGCACGCCTGAAATCTTCGGGTTCACCTGCCTTGTTGCACAGAGACACGGAATACCCTGTTGGCGTAGAAAACCAAGTTTATTAGCTGCAGCTAAGCACAGTTGTCCAAGAAGTACATCAAGTAGGTTCTCAGGAGACTGCCACTTGACTCCGTGGCTCACAAGCTTTTATCGTCGAAATACATCTGTACAAACATACACCCATCGCACAAATTTTTAGCCAATCAGGAGAGTTTGAAAACAAGATATTGTGTCACCAGAATGCTCTCTGCTTACATGTTGTGTGTTATCCAGCCCCCAAAGTTAATCAATACTGGTACCCATAGTTCGGTGTTTGCAATGGCAGGACATATCTGTATGCTTCAAGAGGAAGGTTACAAAGTAGGAAAACACAGGGAGAGAATAGCGAAGGCCAGAAGATAAGATATGGCGAGAGGAGAATACTAAAGGCTAACAGATAGTTGATACGGGGATTAGGTAGTCCAGACAAGGATTAGTTAGGCCGGCTGGTGTCTGAGATTGGTTTAAGGACAAGGACGGAGGGGGTTTTTGACACGTTGCAGTCCAAAAGGGCAGAGACACTTCGCTCATCGAGCAGCCTGTGTAAAGGCAACACAAAAATGGCGGTGACTGTAAGATGGGGTCAAAATTAAAGAACCTCAGACCCTCCTTTTGCCATTACGCAGGCAATACACAAAGACTCACGCTAATCTGAATCAATGTCGATGGTCATGAAGTCGTCAAGCTGTTGCTGCAACATCATCTTCATCTTCATATTCTCCGTTTTCTGTGGCATGGGTCTTGGGACACACATAATAGCACAAAGACCACATATTGCGGGGCCACATTGTAAACAAAGGCAACACGAGAAGATGATGGCCAAAACTACTCCAACAAAGGTCAATACCTTCCATCCCCATGTGGACAGTAGTTCCCAAAACCATCCCATCAGAGACCAATTTCCTTCGTCCTGGTGGATGGACTCAGCAATGTGGTGCAATTTAGAGATGGCCTGGTATACTGTAGGGGCGTTATCAGGTATATAAATGCAACAACTCGATCCAATCAATGTACAGACTCCACCACGATCTGCGAGAATGATGTCTAACACCATTCTGTTCTGTAATGTCATAAGGCGATCCACCTGAAGCTCAGCAGTGATATTACTCAGTGCTCCGACAGTTTCATTTATTGTTGCCTCAACTACCCGAATGAGATGTCTGATATTTCTACTATTGGCCATAGGCCCCCAAAATGGGAGGAATCCTTTAAGGAAGTCACCTCCTTCCTGTCCTGCTGTGTCCTCCAAAGCAATAAACCCTCTGCCGTACCTTGTCTTGTGATGTCCCGAAGGAGCTGAATATGTTGGAGGGAGGAGAAAAGCCATATAACAAGTCCCTGAGAAATCGGCTGGTAACCATGTATAGGCTCTGTCATGGCAGACGAAATATGTTCCTTGAGATGCTACCAATGGTGGAGACGTTCGGGATGTATAGATATATGTAATATTACAAGTGCTCTTTCCCAATTGAGCCTTAGGATTTTGACCATTGGCTTGGAGACATAGGTGACCTTGGTGGGGTACAGTATATATAGGTGGGGATCCTTTCCTTTTGGCTCTGTCTGTAAGGCTAGTGACATAATGTGTCACATTCCAGTCAATGTATGCTTGTCGCTCGTCGGTGGGGAATTCACTAAATGTTTTATAATGTTTTGACATAGCCACTATTCCCTTTATTAGTGAATTATGACTAACGTCAATTCCATCCCTATACGGACCAACAGGATGTCGATGTTGGTTCTCATAGGCATTGGCAAACATAGAGGTGTAAGCCCAAGCAGATCCTTTTAGGGAGAAGGGTAGAACTAAATATGGCATTCCTTTATCTGTATTATGGGGTAAAAGTCCACAAACCCAACAATCGGTGGTATTGATTACTAATTGATGCTGGTGTAATAGCTGGATGAATGAATTGTTGAGATATTCCATTCTCCTAATTTGTTCATGCCCTGGTAGCGTATAGAATTGGTGTGGGGAAATAGTAGTGCGAAAAGGTATGGGCTGAGAGGTAGATATAGGTACAGATGCTGGCTGCAAAGTGTGAATAACCCAACCCACACAAGCTAATAAAACACATAACAGAATTAAAACACATAATACTACGCCACATCTATTAAATAGTAATTTACAATATTTTTCCTTCATTTTGTTTTTTTTATCAATTTCTGATTCACCGGCAGTCATCCCCTAAAGTGTTGCTCGTGGCAATCTTCCTATCTCGCTCAGTTGTGGTTATTGGCCGTCCAATGACACTGCAAGTCCTGCAGACCTAGTGCCACTACTCAGGTCACAAACCAAGTCTCCTACCACGACCCTGCAAAAATGGGATGAGTCCAGTATCACATAAGGAAAAAAATATATACAATTCAAAAATTCAAAAATGCAATCTAAGAATTAAAAAAAATGCAGTTTAGGAACGAAGGGGAGAAAAAAATAAAAATAAATTTCAAATGTCTTTGGCCACTCTAGGCCTCAGATTGTATCTATCCTTGTTTGGCACAGTCTGGTCTTGAAAAAGTGTCTCTGGATCAGTTGTATCTATTCTGAGATGCGATGGTACAGCTTCTTGCAAAACATCATCGTCCTCTTTCTCAGTCCGAGTCCATTCTAGGTGTGCATCGCCAAAAGGTACAAACCGGGGAACTCTCTCTCCTTCACAATCACCTATACCTTCGCGGACCCACTGATCAAAAGGCAAAGGCAAGGGTACCCTTTTGCAGTGCACACCATGGATCCAGTTCTTCTTCCCAACGACTTTTACGGCTGTACATGTTGTCAGCAGGACCTGTCTTGGCTCCCGCCAGCGAGGCTCCAAATTCCTCTTCCTCTGAAAATTCTTAAGGCACACCCAGTCGCCAGGTTGGAGGGTGTGCCCAGGATCCGAGGAAGCCTGTGGCAAGGTGTCTTGTACCTGCTGATGGAGAACACGCAATTTAGTGGTGAGGTCATGCAAATAGTCAATTAACATTGGGTATTCTATGTCAGAGTACTTCTTGGGTCTAGGGACACCCCAGACATTAGCCGGGCGTCCGAACACAATCTCATATGGGCTAAGTCCCACACGAGAATGAACAGTTGTTCGAGTTGACAAGAGGGCTAGAGGTAAGGCGTCGGGCCAGGCAAGACCTGTGCTGGCTTGTATCTTTTTAAGCTTGAGAGTGCCATTATAGCACTCTACCAAACCCGCTGACTGAGGGTGGTTTGCCGCGTGGAATTTTTGCTTAATCCCAAGACCTGCACATACTTTCTGCATGATTTGACCCACGAATTCACTTCCATTGTCACTCCAGACAATTCGAGGTAAACCAAACCTCGGGAAGTATTCTTTCAGAAGGACCTTAGCTGTAGACAAGGCAGTATTATCCTTTAGGGGGTAGGCCTCTATCCATCTGGGAAAGGCACATACCACCACAAGGACATACTTTAGGTTTCTGCATCTCTCCATATGAATGTAGTCTATCTGCACTACCTCAAAAGGATACGTTGGGGGAGCAAAATGGCCTGCTGGGGTTGGTGTCCCTCTTCCTGGGTTGTGCATCAAACAAACAATGCAATGTTTAACAAGATTGTCTGCACATTTAGGAATCCCTGCATTCTGCCATACCGGAGCCAAAAGCTTGCATATTCCTTTCGCACTGATGTGGGCTGGACCATGCGCCATAGTCACTACTGGAAGTACATAGGCGTCTGGTAACAGCCAACGTTGGTGTTCTGACAATTCTATCCAACATCCTGTCGCATCCAACATTCCCGTACTATCTCTCCACTTACTCAATTCTTTCTCTGTAGCCTCTTCCTGAATCATTTTCACACTTTCTATTGTGTCCTCACACATTCCTCCTTGACTGACCCATCTAGCAGGTCCAGCAACATACATATGACTCGTCACATCTCTCGCTGTCTCTTTCGCTATCTGATCCGCAAAAGCGTTTCCTTCACCCACATCATCAGTGATCCTTTTATGCGCACTACACTTCACAATTGCTATCTGAGTGGGTAAAGCAAGTGATTCCAAAAGGTCATTCACTAACTGACCATGCTGTATTTTAGTACCATGTGAGGTAAAGAATCCTCTTTCCCTCCAAAGGCAGCCAAAACTGTGGGCCACCCCAAATGCATATTGGCTGTCGGTGAACACATTCACTCTCTTCCCTTCGGCCAATACACAAGCTCTAGTCAGAGCTATCAATTCAGCTGCTTGGGCTGAATTCTGCCTAATGCGTGCTGTCTACACAATCGTATGCAAAGTGGTAACAGCATAGGCTGCAGTCGTTTCACCATTGGGGAGCTTAAAACACGAACCATCCACCCATAGGATCCCATCCGGGTCCAGGAGCGGCGTATCTTTTAAATCAATCCTACCTTTTGTCTCCTCCTCTGTACGGAGAAAACAATCATGTTGCTCTTGAATGTCTTTCTCTACTGGGATTGGTAACAATGTAGCTGGATTTAGGGTATTACATCGCTTGATGTGCACGTGACTAGCCAAGAGCGTCAGCTCATACCCCGATAAACGGGCGCTCGTAAGATGCTGGGTTTTTGTCCTGTTTAAAAGTGTATCCACTGCATGTGGCACCATGACAATAAGCGTATTGTCTAGCACCAATCCAGCAGATTGGCGAATAGAAACTGCTGCTGCTGCTGTAGCTTTCAGACAACTAGGTAATGCTTTAGCTACAGGGTCTAACGTAGCCGAAAAATAAGCACACGGGCGTTGTTTGTCACCAAATTGTTGTGTCAAAACTGACAACGCGCAACCTTCTCTCTCGTGCACATAAAGTGTGAAAGGTTTGCTGTAATCCGGAGTACCCAACACAGGAGCAGAACACAAGGAAGTACGCAAATCAGTAAAACTTTTCTGGCATTCCTCTGTCCAAGGAAGAGGTTGGGGGTATCTTTAAGGGTAAGTGCTAACAACGGTTTTGCTAACAAAGAAAAATTCGGAATCCATTGTCTGCAGTAAGAGGTAATACCTAAAAAGGCACGCACCTCTCTCTGTGTGCATGGTACAGACATTTGTGCAATTGATTGGATTCTTTCTGGGGTCAACCGCCGTCCCTCCTTCGACAAGAGATGACCTAAGTAGGTAACCTCTTGGCGACAATATTGTAATTTAGAGGGTGAAACCTTATGATGAAGGTCAGACAAGTGATGCAACAGTGAAACAGTAACTCGTTTACAAATTTCCTCAGAATCAGCAGCAACTAGCAGATCATCTACGTACTGAATAAGGGTGGCACCTGGAGGCAAAGTGAAAGCATCGAGCTGAGTTTTCAAAGCCTGACTATAAATGGAGGGACTTTCACAATAGCCTTGAGGCGCGCGCTTGAACCGGAAGCTTCGGCCTCCCAAAGAGAAGCCAAAAATATCCCTACTTTCCTCAGCAATGGGAATGCTAAAGAAAGCATTCTTAAGGTCAATGACCGAAAACCAGGCAGCTGAGGCAGGTATCATTGTCAATAAAGCAGTGATATCTGGGACGATAGGAAACTGGGGTACAACGATCTTTTTGACCTCCCGGAGATCGATTACAAAACGATAAACCGGTGGCTGGGAAGAGTCAGTACGTTTAAGGACAGGCAGTACAGGACTATTGCACACATTTCCTCTAGTCTCTTCAACCACACCTTTTTCAACCAAATCATAAATGATAGCCATCAGCGCTCTCTCACCATCACTCGAAATTCTATACTGAGGAATGCGAGGTAACCTAACATTGGACTTGAGGGTGACAACATAGGATGGAATCTGCAAGAGACCAACATCATTGGGGCCTGTAGCCCAAAGAGTAGTAGGCAGGGAACGTAATTCAGAAGGGAGTTGGTCTCTAGACAAATATGTCGGGGAAATTAATCTCTTGCCTAAAGTAAGATGTACACCAGAAGGAGAACAATGCAGTGTCGCATACAATCTCTTTAACAAGTCCAACCCCAACAAATTCTCACCACAACCAGTTGTCAAAATAAGAGGAGCCTCCAAATCATAAGGGCCAATGGAGATAGGTAAAAGACAAGAAACTGGGTTACGAACCGGGGCGCCAGAAAATCCTACAGAAACATTTGTTAAGCCAGACAAAGGTGCCCCAGGGAGTTTAGAGTGGATGATAGAACTCTTCGTTGCACCAGTATCCAAGAGAAATGGTTCTGATACACCAAGCGCAACGACATCAACATAAGGCCCATTTTGGTCCACTGGAACTGAAATGACTCCCTCACTTTGTCCACGGCTGTCCTAGCTAGAGAAACCCTGATTCTCATCTTCCATATAATAATCGTCATTATAATAATGGGCAGACTGAGTATTTTGCTGATCAAAATAATTCATGGAATTTTGCGGCGGAAAGGAACGTTGATCCTGGGACATGGTACTTCGCCCCCTCCCCTAGGTGTTGACTGGAAGCCACCTCGGCCTCGCGGCCCAGGCGTACCACCAGCACGCTGCAATAATATCGGGCAATTATTCTTGAAGTGACCTTCTTCCTTACAATAGGCACATTGATTAGGACCCAGTGGAGGCCGTGGAACAAAAGGCTCAGGTTTCTGAAACACCTTCTGAAACTGGGGAGTCGGCTGAAACTGGCGCTGAGCAGGACGAGGAGGATAAGCCTGTTGTAAAAGAGCCTTCGTCTTTAAATCTTTAGTCTTTTTATCCAATTTGTCCTTCTCCTCCTTATCCCTATTTTCGTAATATTGGGCAGTAGCCAATATCTGGGCTGAAGAAGAAACAGCCCATGAACTTTCGGAATCCTTTAATTTATTAGAGAGCTCGGGAAGCAAATTAAATACAAATTTATCTACGAACAATCGCTGTCCCCCTCTGTGCTCATATCCTGACCACTGTGATCAAGAAACGTTTCTTCAAAACGAGTGAAGAAGTCAGAGACACTCTCATCCTTCTTCTGCTTACAGGCAGCTAACTTATCCCAATTAACTCGCAGAGCGGGCATCATAGTTTTCATTAAGGTAATTATTCTACCAGGAAGTTCTGCAATTAAATTATCGGGTTTAGCACCACCCACTTGGAGCCCATCAGCAGCCAGTATAGCATTCCAATCACCTCCTAATTCTTGGGCGTGGTCCTCTTTCCGAATCCTAGCCCACAATGGTTGTGGGACAACATTTCCCATTAACATATCTATGTCAGCCAAATTCATAATACAAGCGTCAACAGTCTGAGATAATTCCTTGTAGTAACCAGCAGGGTTTTTACGGGGGTCAGGTAAAGACTGTTTAAGGGCCAGCACCTCAGATCTCTTCCAAGGTACATGTACCCATATACGTTGGAAGTGAGCCGGTATAAGCGGATTATTACCCTGGGCTGCAACCTCTTCTCTCCATACTGGGGGAACCTCTCGCATAGGATAGTGTTTCAGTTTGCGCCTAACAGAAGGCTCAGGTTCAGACAAAGACCGGGAAAAGAACATTGATCTAAAAGTAATAAGTGTCCGTATAGCATTCTCAACCTCAGGACCCACAATAATTCCTTTATCAAAATCAGTCCTAATATCCAGCAAACCCTTGGGAGCTAAACCCAATCCCGTGGCCTCCCATTCCTGACCTAGGATTTCACACATGGCATTGAAAACGAATCTTTGTACAGGGGCATCCCACTGTTCAAAAGTATCCATGATATCTCGAACAGTATATTCGAGATCACTCAGGATCCACCTGCGAGCAAGACCCATGAACGTATCTCGTTCTTGGGAGTCAGGAAGTAAACTACGGGTCTGCCTACGGGGAAGAACAGGAGTCAGACTTACTGACCCAAAGAGAGGAGAAAAGAGACCAGAAACAGTCTCAACCATCCGCTGACGGATAGAAGGGGAAGTTGACAGAAAAACAGGAGATAATGTATGAGACGGAGCAGGAGAAGAGGCAACAGGTAGAGCGGAGGTCGAAGGCAAAGAAGACTGAGGCAAAGAAGTCGGAGGCAGAGGAGCTGGAAACAAGGGAGCTGAAGGCAAAGGAAATGGCGGGAGTGGCAGTGCCACAAAGGGCTGTGTTGGAGGTGCAGGAGCTGGAGCTGGTGGGAGAATAACAGGTTGTTGGACGGGTAACAAAAGCGGGGGTGCATTAGCGCCTTGTACATAGGGCGGGGGCGATCGTAATAAGTGAGACATTAAAGGATCCTTCTCAGGATCAGCATCGCGATTTGGGGAAGAAGTTGGCAGCACTGGGTAACATTTGTCAATCGCCATGTGATGTTGCCTATCTAAGATCTCTATCGCATGATCTATTTCATTATTTTTAAACTGTTGGGCAGCCTGTATGACAGTGATATCTTTTTCTTTCCTATCTCTTTTTGCCTGTTTAATTTCTTTCTGTTTGGCTTCCTTGCGCCAAAGGCGAAAAGAGTCAAACATAGCCGGCCGGGCTTTTCTTTTAAACAAAGTAGCTTCTAAATTGTCTAAAATATCAGGCTCAAAACTACCATTATGTGGCCACTGTAAAACACCATCTTTCTTCGTATAGCGGACCCATATTTCATTAAAGGTGATGGGGCCTATACCATGTTTAGAGTAAAGCTCATAAGTAGGAGTTCCAGCCGGAGGAATTGGACAAGAGTCCTCCAGTCGGGAGTCCATATCGCAACAAAAACAACACCATTTTTTAAACTTACTGAAACCAGGCATCGTTACTTTCACTGGCTTCCTACAAACAAAAGGGGCTAATCAAAACAGCACAAACGTACTCACCCCTTGGCTTCGACAATTGCAATTTTCGAATCTAAGAACCCAAAAACAAACAAAAAGGAGTGGGAGCTACCCACCAGTACTTAACAAATGTCTTCTTCACGCCAACAGAGGTCCGTCTAACGTCTCGCAATACCAGTCATCACCAAAAGAGGGACCAAGGCAGGGCAGCAGTCAGGGCAGCAGGCACCAGCAGCCGTGGGAAAGGAGAAGCCACACTTCAAAAGACCATCGGCCCACTCTTCGACATACAGGGGTCGCTGGTGTGGGGGCGCCTCCTCTGGAATTTTCCTGCGGGGCTCCTCACGATCCTTGGGCTCAACCGCTACCTCTGAAGCCGCCCCACGTTCGGGCGCCAATTGAAGAACCGGGCCTTTGGGCCTGGCGGCGCAGGGCACGCCTGAAATCTTCGGGTTCATCTGCCTTGTTGCACAGAGACACGGAATACCCTGTTGGCGTAGAAAACCAAGTTTATTAGCTGCAGCTAAGCACAGTTGTCCAAGAAGTACATCAAGTAGGTTCTCAGGAGACTGCCACTTGACTCCGTGGCTCACAAGCTTTTATCGTCGAAATACATCTGTACAAACATACACCCATCGCACAAATTTTTAGCCAATCAGGAGAGTTTGAAAACAAGATATTGTGTCACCAGAATGCTCTCTGCTTACATGTTGTGTGTTATCCAGCCCCCAAAGTTAATCAATACTGGTACCCATAGTTCGGTGTTTGCAATGGCAGGACATATCTGTATGCTTCAAGAGGAAGGTTACAAAGTAGGAAAACACAGGGAGAGAATAGCGAAGGCCAGAAGATAAGATATGGCGAGAGGAGAATACTAAAGGCTAACAGATAGTTGATACGGGGATTAGGTAGTCCAGACAAGGATTAGTTAGGCCGGCTGGTGTCTGAGATTGGTTTAAGGACAAGGACGGAGGGGGTTTTTGACACGTTGCAGTCCAAAAGGGCAGAGACACTTCGCTCATCGAGCAGCCTGTGTAAAGGCAACACAAAAATGGCGGTGACTGTAAGATGGGGTCAAAATTAAAGAACCTCAAGTGTCAATACTCAAACAGTCTAGATGGCAAATACCGCTATCCCAGATTGTACCACGGCATGGGCACTCCCAAAGCAAAACAGTCCATTCCTCCGTTTACTGCCGCCCGATCAGTTCAAAGTACCTCATGCTGCTGCCAAGATGATTGTCTCAGGGAGCCCCTCGTCAACCACAAGGTTCCGTGATATGTAGCGCAGGGGTCGGTAAATATCCGTGACCCCACCAGCCTGTATGGCTGGCGACTGCGTCGACGCTGACACCACGATTACCTTCGTGGCGGTGCAAGGTGCCTTACAATACTTCGCTCCAATGTCCACCTGGGCGCTCGCAGCACTCTTGCGACGGGTGCAGCAAATGGAGGTGGGTCCATTTAAAATTAAAGCTCCTGTCTTCAAAAGAAAACGCTGCACTCACGGGGTAAATTCCACTCTTTAATCAGCGAGGACGCGTTTCGGCATTCTGCCTTCTTCTGCTCGCTTTGAATCAAACAGTAAACAGCAAATGCATGAATGTGCTTTTAAACTAGTAGATAGATTCCCATTGGGCGCAGCAGATAAAAGGAGGGAAGGGATAGGTCTATCCTGTACCAATCACATTCTCCTTCAGTTGTTATTACGGGAAACCTCTTGTGAAATGCTCCGGGAGTGAGAGTGTCAATACTCAAACAGTCTAGATGGCTATCCCAGATTGTACCACGGCATGGGCACTCCCAAAGCAAAACAGTCCATTCCTCCGTTTACTGCCGCCCGATCAGTTCAAAGTACCTCATGCTGCTGCCAAGATGATTGTCTCAGGGAGCCCCTCGTCAACCACAAGGTTCCGTGATATGTAGCGCAGGGGTCGGTAAATATCCGTGACCCCACCAGCCTGTATGGCTGGCGACTGCGTCGACGCTGACACCACGATTACCTTCGTGGCGGTGCAAGGCGCCTTACAATACTTCGCTCCAATGTCCACCTGGGCGCTCGCAGCACTCTTGCGACGGGTGCAGCAAATGGAGGTGGGTCCATTTAAAATTAAAGCTCCTGTCTTCAAAAGAAAACGCTGCACTCACGGGGTAAATTCCACTCTTTAATCAGCGAGGAAGCGTTTCGGCGTTCTGCCTTCTTCTGCTCGCTTTGAATCAAACAGTAAACAGAAAATGCATGAATGTGCTTTTAAACTAGTAGATAGATTCCCATTGGGCGCAGCAGATAAAAGGAGGGAAGGGATAGGTCTATCCTGTACCAATCACATTCTCCCTCCATTGTTATTACGGGAAACCTCTTGTGAAATGCTCCGGGAGTGAGAGTGTCAATACTCAAACAGTCTAGATGGCAAATACCGCTATCCCAGATTGTACCACGGCATGGGCACTCCCAAAGCAAAACAGTCCATTCCTCCGTTTACTGACGCCCGATCAGTTCAAAGTACCTCATGCTGCTGCCAAGATGATTGTCTCAGGGAGCCCCTCGTCAACCACAAGGTTCCGTGATATGTAGCGCAGGGGTCGGTAAATATCCGTGACCCCACCAGCCTGTATGGCTGGCGACTGCGTCGACGCTGACACCACGATTACCCGTAATAACAACGGAGGGAGAATGTGATTGGTACAGGATAGACCTATCCCTTCCCTCCTTTTATCTGCTGCGCCCAATGGGAATCTATCTACTAGTTTAAAAGCACATTCATGCATTTGCTGTTTACTGTTTGATTCAAAGCGAGCAGAAGAAGGCAGAACGCCGAAACGCGTCCTCGCTGATTAAAGAGTGGAATTTACCCAGTGATTGCAGCGTTTTCTTTTGAAGACAGGAGCTTTAATTTTAAATGGACCCACCTCCATTTGCTGCACCCGTCGCAAGAGTGCTGCGAGCGCCCAGGTGGACATTGGAGCGAAGTATTGTAAGGCGCCTTGCACCGCCACGAAGGTAATCGTGGTGTCAGCGTCGACGCAGTCGCCAGCCATACAGGCTGGTGGGGTCACGGATATTTACCGACCCCTGCGCTACATATCACGGAACCTTGTGGTTGACGAGGGGCTCCCGGAGACAATCATCTTGGCAGCAGCATGAGGTACTTTGAACTGATCGGGCGGCAGTAAACGGAGGAATGGACTGTTTTGCTTTGGGAGTGCCCATGCCGTGGTACAATCTGGGATAGCGGTATTTGCCATCTAGACTGTTTGAGTATTGACACTCTCACTCCCGGAGCATTTCACAAGAGGTTTCCCGTAATAACAACGGAGGGAGAATGTGATTGGTACAGGATAGACCTATCCCTTCCCTCCTTTTATCTGCTGCGCCCAATGGGAATCTATCTACTAGTTTAAAAGCACATTCATGCATTTGCTGTTTACTGTTTGATTCAAAGCGAGCAGAAGAAGGCAGAACGCCGAAACGCGTCCTCGCTGATTAAAGAGTGGAATTTACCCCGTGAGTGCAGCGTTTTCTTTTGAAGACAGGAGCTTTAATTTTAAATGGACCCACCTCCATTTGCTGCACCCGTCGCAAGAGTGCTGCGAGCGCCCAGGTGGACATTGGAGCGAAATATATATATATATATATATATATATATATATATGCACTTGTTATTCTATTTTTTTGGGATATATATATATATATATATATATATATACATATATATACAGTCCAAAACTCCACTCACGGATAGGAATGGATCCGACACTGCTAGGGTGGGTTATCAAGTCGATTTATTCAGCAAAACCAATTCTCTCTGCGCATAGTTACTGAGTCCGTGAAACGCTATGGCAGACGTGTTTCAGCCGTGTGACTTTCTTCAGTGCCGGTTTCACTGGCAGGTCATCTTTCCTGGGGTCCGTTTTGATGCTAAAATAACCACTCCCATTGGAGTAATGACTTGACCCCGCCTCTGGCTTAAAGCTGTAATGCCTCTTCTCTGTATATATATGTGTGTGTATATATGTGTATGTGTATATATATATATATAAATATATATATATATATATATTTATATGATAGATGTAGGGATAGCACTTTTCGCACATAGCACTTTATGCCGATTGAGTAATAACATGAGGCAGCTGCCAAGAAGGTGGAGAAACTTAAGACCTGCAGTGCCCACTAGGGCAACTTGGCTAAAAATGAAAAAATTGGTGATGAAAACCTGATAACTATTTGATAAAAATTTGGTAACAATTCAGGTTGAATAGAATATTTCATCATGAGAGGGGGGGACTTATCTTAAGACTAGAATTGCTTACGTTTTTAAGGATGATGCAGAATACCTATGACATTTCCAAAAAACACTGGTTTTGTATTTCAGTATTCATGTTTACATTTCCTATTGATTATGGAAAACCTCATAAGAAAAATCTCATGTTAATTTAAGTATCAAACTGCTTCTCATCTGTGGAATGAATTGGGCCATTGTGGCCACACATTACAGGTGTCGATTCTTCCCTTCCTGGTGTCTTTCCTGTTGGCTAGATTTTTAGCATATGAAGTGTATAGTTTAGTATTTATACACTGTTTATGGTCACATGATACTATCAAAATTTTTAAATATGTAAAGTGAAGGACATTTCGTCATCATTGAGAGAGGCTAGCAATAGCCGAAACGCGTTTGTGTGGTCCGTGAGAAAATAAATTACAAAAAAAAGAAATTCCACTTGCATGTGTCTTTGTCTGTCCTTGGAGGCTTTCAAGGAGGAAGAGAAGGGAAGATATATATACACAATGCAGAACACAAGGTGACCCAGTAGAAGGCATACCGCCGATACGAGTCGGTCCATTTCAGTATGGAGCGATGGATAATTGAATTCATTAAACAGAAACATGATATTTTAGGGTTTTTAAATCTTGATATGATTTAAAATACGTAAATGACAATGCCTATATCCTAATTTAATTTATTATATTGAAATTTTAATATATGAAATTTTAATACATGATTTGAAAATATATATTTATTTATTTATATATTTTTTAAGGTGCTTTGACATTTCTCTTTTATGCACTTTATATAGAATGGACTGGGTTTTGATGAAACAATGTTGGGACATGAGATTAATGTTTATATAACCCATGAATCAGCAAAAGGTCGGATAGGCTGTTTACTATGTCTATGATATGATGTCACAGCTGGGAGGTGGTATTTAAGTTAGGCAGAATTACATTTGAGTCATGTGATCAAGGTAACGGCTGTTACCAAAACGCGTTATGGCAGCATGATTGTGTAAGAAATAAAGAAACTTTGCAACCTCAAAACTGGAGTTCGTGCCCTTCTGTTCCGACTGGGATGAGAAGAAGTTGAAGGAGGGCAAATCTTGGTGTTGTGGATCCATTACGGGAGCTGGCTGCTCTCGTCGACGAACCCCCTCTCCGCAAGCAGGCTTCCGTTTTTCAGCCAAAAGACTGCAACGCTTTTCCGGGAGGAAAATTCACGGAAGCCCCCTGACGCAGCCGCACAGAACTTCGCCGGTGTAGGGGCTATCGCAGGCTGAGTCAGAGGTCTCGCCCGGGAAAACTCCGTACTGGTGAGTAGAACGGCAGTGGCGCAGGTGGGGAGGTTAAGAGGCGCGGCAGCGTTATCACGCCATTTGTGTTTAAAGAGCAATAACACAGGCGGCGTGCAACACGATATCGGCATGTCGGACGACAGCGGCAGAGGAGCTGTTTAGCAATCTGCCCAGCATAGATACCAAACACAAACGGCAGGAAGCAAGTGCAAGCAATAAAGACACTAGCGTTAAAACCTTGCTCAAATCATTAGAAAACTTCATGAAATCGGAAACAACAAAATGGTGGGAACAAAAATCATTAAAAAAAATACGAAGAGGCAGGAAGAGTGCCTCGAGTATTGCGTATACTTTTGGCCCCAAGCTTTGAAGGACCCAATCCAGAAATGTTAAAGGAATGGGGAGAAAATAATTTGATGGCATCAATGAATTTAGTCCGCATCTTAATAAAATACGCTAAAATTGATGGTGAAACTTTGATAAAAGAGATTGAACAAATAAATCAGGAACTTGCCAAAAGTGATGAACAGGATTACATCGCAAAAGTAAACAAGCATTGGCATAGCCAATAGGTCTCGCTTTTGGGACCTTATAAGTGTTTAGCTATGCAACACTTGATGTTATTTAATTAAGGATATTGTGCTGGATAACTAAACACTTATAATGTCCTAAAGGCGAGACCTATCGGCCATGAATTGGGGGGCCTTATAAGTGTTTAGGTAGATCTATTGACTTTGCCAATGTTTGTAAGCTGTGCAGTAGAGAAGTGTGGCTGCTGTGCAGCATGCTGAGAAGTTGTAATTAAAAAGTGTAAGAAGCACTGAGTGATGCTGTGGTGTAGTTGAGTGATGGTGTGCTGGCCCTGAGTTACAAAAGTAGTCAATTGTTCGATCCTAATGGACAGAGTTTTGTGCGTTTTTGCAAACTCGCCGTGTTTAGACTGTGTAATTTTTACTTTGTATTACTTACACTTGTTATTATGTCTATTGCATGTTTGCCCCCAAAAGTTTTTCTTCTAAAAATTGCATGCTGTTAACGCCACAACTAATGAATGGCTTTACCAATCCCTATTTTCGGGGACTGCGGCGTCCAGAATGCAACCGGCTGCTAAAAATTGCATCTCTCATTAAATCTTGTGGTAATCTTTGCCTCAGCGGTCTCCGAGGAGGTACAGTGGGCCCCAGAATTTACAAAATGTTCGCCCAGCCATCTCTGGACTTGAGTAGCCCTGGGTACACTAAATTGCCACATAAATCTGCGAAATATTCATGGACCTCCGCCCGACCCCCCACCTCTACCCCACCCAGCACACACAATGAATGGTCCATAAAATAAACTAAATTAATAAGCTTTACAAAGAGGAACAGATGCACTCACCATATCACAGTGTAACCCGGACCACAAACCCTGCATCTCCTGGAAACGTACTCCGGTGTTTCCAGTCATGTCCAGGATTGAAAGCAGACACTTTCAATTCAACCTATAATAAACGTAGTTCGTATGTGCCCACCTCCAAAAAGGATCTCGAATAAAGGTGTGCGGCCAAAGGTTGCTGTAGTGAATGCGTGTCCACTGCCCAGGTGTGCTGCCGATAAACACAATCCGCCATGTCCCGGGGTCTGGGATTGGGATGATCACGGACCCCCATTTCCCCGAGTGCCCCCTCTCCCCCAAAAGGGAAGAAAATAGGAGTCATCCACACTGCAGTCCCTACTGTGCGAGCCCTCCTGGCTGGGACCAGAGCTCCTCACCTGCTCCTTGTTCCAGGGAGGAGGGGCTGATCTGGCAGGAAGCCGAGGGATTAACCACTGATTGGAGGCAGGGAGGGGGGGAACCAATGAATATTTTCACACCAAACAAATTCCGCGCTCCATGTATCCCCTCCCGACCTCCGATGATGTCAGGTGACAGCAAACTGTGAAACGAAGTAACGCCCCTCCCCGGATGCCTGGTGTGCCTAGAAACTGTTTGATGAGACACTGGCACTTTTATTTGAAAAAAATATGCGTCCCGGCTGCTTGAAAGGGAAGGTGTGTGTGCTCAAAATCTAGCACAGAGAGGAGCCGATGAGTGATGGGCCAGAACAAGAGTAAACCTGGCTGTTATGGAGCGCATGGGGTGGCCTGGGCTTCCTGGGTGGATTTGGGGTGGACACAGAGGAGCAACAGTTCTGAGAACAGGGGGGCTTATTTACAAGCCTCTTGCGCCGCCGGTGCGTCACGTTTAATATGGGAAAAGTGACGCACCGGCGGCGCAAGAGGCTTGTAAATAAGCCTCAGGGTTCGTGCTGAACGCTAGTTTGTAGGGATAGAGGAAAAGGTGAGGAGAAAAGGTACAGCGACCGTGAGTCCACACGGTATGACGTTAAACGCAAAACTTCAAGTACCAAAATACAACATGCTGAGCGACAACCCAGGACTGCTTTACGGCATCACCCATGAGGCGGGGTCTCTTGGCATCTAAGCTCATGTTGAACCAGGTGGGAACTCGTTTTACATTGACAAATGTATCCAAAACGTAGCGCAGGTCCCTATTTTTCAAGACTGCGCCAGGGTGCATCTTTGTGTGGCCAAGATTTGATCATGCAAACAGGAGTGCGCCTAACAGGCGTTACTTTCCGTGTGTGAAATCCGCACCTGGGGCACCCTTCGGCCTCATTCTTCTTAAAATTTTACATTGTTCCCAACAGGCCTCGGGTCATGGACCGCTAGTCCGTCCTGTTTTTTTTCGGTCGATAGTGCACTGGATTCTGGGACTTGTATGCTCGTTTCTCCTAAGCGGGGGGCCTCTATGTTCCAGCGTGTAGGCTGCTGTTTGCTGAAAGAAACTAAGCAGAACTGTCTGCAGAACAATACTGGATCAAGAGGCCGCACATTCCGCTAGGGCGTGAGGGCTCAATGAAAGCTTCTTAAACACAATGTTATGGTTCATGACCCAGCTTTAAACAAGCGTGCGCGCCTCAAGTAAAACAAGCGCGGCAGCCTGCTGAGCTGACCTGACGCTCGTGCGTCATGGCCTTTTGCCCGCACGGCCGGCATGTGTTTCCAATTATCGCGCCCGCGTCTGGGCACAATAATTGGAAACAGATGTCTGCCGCACGCGTAACCGCAGGGAAAAGGCCACGACGCACGAGCGTCTGGTCAGCTTTCGAAACCCCCTAACTTAAAGTCTCGCCAGAGCAGCGCTTGCGCGCTACTCGAGGCTCGACCTAAAAAGGAAATTCAAGAAAGAATTAAAAAACAGGAGGACAAAATTAAGCAACGAAAAGCTCATAAATTCGCGAGAGACAAGACTGATTATGAGCAAGGCCAAATTTTTACTTTTGCACGTAAATACGATAATGTGAAAAGAACAAGAATTAACAAGATGTCCAATACGGCAAGTACAAGCACAACAAGAGAAAAGGTAAATGAAGAAACCACCTTAAATTCTGATCTAAACTCTGCCATCAGTGAAACTAGTTCGGAGGGGAGCTCGACCTCAATAAATATGCAAGGCAGCATGAACAAATTGAGCTTTGCAGAAGAAATAGGTTTTTTAGTCTTAGACAGGAGACAAACCTTGAGACCGCGGAATCCAAAGAAAACAGCAGAAAACGCAGGAATGAAAGAAGGCGAACTAGAAGAAAACTCAGGAAAAGGAAAAAACAAGGAGCCGCAATGGCGCAAGATGCGGGGTAAAAAAACACAGTAGTGAATCTGTCTGACACAGTTTTAAGTAAAGCAGAGACACAATTGCTGACTTTGGGTTTGTCATTCTGCCCTGAAATGAACTTTGATTATGCCAATACCAGAGTGGATGTATTCCATTTCATTAAAAAGTTAAAATTGAAAAAGTTTTTTACTATTAAGGAAGGCAACACTCAACCCCATACTATGGAGAATACTAAATTGCCAAATGACAATCTTCAAGCATCGGATGCCTCCACACTGGCAACACTTTATGAATTAAGTAAAGAAAGCAATTTGGCCAGACAAACACAATTTGAATCGGAGTTAGAGTCTACTCAAGAGCAAATAGAATCACTTAATTTGATCAAATCAAGTGCCAATAAAAGTCCATTCAGACCAAAATCTAGCTTCATGCCTATAATGCCCAAAGATGCTGTGGACATCTTTCATGACAGAGTTATTGAAGATCTCAAAAATCTCAATTACCAAATGAAAAGAAATCAAGGAAAAATTAAATATCGTGATGTGCAATACAATCATCTAATGCGAAAGCTTAAAAAGAACAATGAGTTGGTAATAAATAAAAGTGACAAAGGCGGAAACGTGGTAATCTGGCCGAAAAATGAGTACATTCAAGAGGCACTATACCAACTCATTAATGTGGATTGCTACGAAAAAACGGAAATGAAGAAATACAACAAAGCAAAGGAAGGCCTAAAAAAAGATCTTATGCAATGGAAAAGAAACTGTTTAATTTCCAATGATGAATTTAAATTTTTACATAATGAATGGCCAGTACTACCTACCTTGTATTTAATTCCAAAAATACACAAAGAACGTGTACCTGTTCCAGGTAGGCCTATCATTTCGGCAATCAAAGGAATTAGTGAAAATATTGCACAATACATAGACTATTTCCTCCAAGAACATGTTAAAAATCTTCCTAGCTACATCAAGGATACAGGGGACTTTTTGTCAAAACTCAAAAAAATTACTTGGACTGAGGGGATGCTGCTGATAACTTTGGACATTGAGTCCCGATACACCAGTATCGATCATGATGTGGGACTAGCAGCAACCCAACATTACCTGAACACCAAGGGGCCGATTCCGATCTCGGCCGGTAGTGCTCCGAATCGGATTCGGATTCACCGGATCTGATTCGGAGCCCTGTTTCCCAACCGAATCGTACGCGGGTCCGGCCGAGCGAGTACGATGCAAGCACCCGCGAAATTGCCGACCGACTCGAACGCGGCTTCAACACGCCCCGACCGACTCACATGGACGCGACTCGCACCGCGCTATGGAGACGTTTCCCGGCTGGGTAAGTACGATGCGCGCCGCGAGCAGTCCGACTGACTCGCGCCGTCCGGCTCGAAAAAGCTGTCGGAGCCGGACTTTGGGGGTCCGCGTCGGACCCCCCTGTACGCGTAGGCGCGCGAGTCGTACACAGGGGGGACCCATTGGTCCCCCCTACCTGTGCATGTACGCCGCGATGCGCATGGACGCGTACCCGCTGTAGGGGGCGCCCTTGTCCGCCTCGCACCCATTGAGTCAATGGGAGCCCGCGTACGCGTTGTACGACAGGCTCCCATTGACTCCAATGGTAGTCCGACCGACACGAGTCCGATAGCATGCGTGCGCATCGTACTCGTTCGGTCGGACTGCTAGGGTCCGATTCGGTCTGAATTCTCTCCGGGTCCGGCTCGGTCGGAGAGATTTCCGGCCCGAATCGGAATCGGCCCCCAAATCTTTAACGAGTTACAGTCATAATGTTATGTTACTTGATTTGATCAGATGGTGTTTATTTTTTTTTTTTTTCATGTTTGACAAAAATGTGTATCGTCAAAAACGCGGTGTGGTAATGGGAGCCTGCTTCTCCCCCAGTTATGCTTGCTTGCATGTTGGCTGGTGGGAGGAGCGGGTTCTCAAGGTCACACATGCCTCACAATACAATACCCATGTAATACACTGGCTGAGATTTATTGACGACATTTTTATTATTTGGAGAGGAAATGAGCTTAGTGCCATAGAATTCATAAAAGATATCAATGAAAATAATGTCAATCTCAAATTTACATCAACTATCAGTAGCCAGTCAGTAGAATTTTTAGATGTGCGGGTATATATTTCAGATAGGAAAATTGAGACAACTCTACACCGAAAAAGCACTGCAGGTAATACCATTTTGCATGCATGGAGTGCCCATCCAAAACATTTGATAGCTAGCATCCCCTTTGGGGAATTCTTAAGACTCAAACGAATATGCAGCACAGAAATAGAACTAGCTAAAAATATGGATGAGGCCATCAGGAGATTTAAAGCAAGGGGCTATAACAACAGAGTCTTAAAGGAGGCAGCCGAAAAGTCTAGAACAAGAACAAGGGAATCACTGTTACTACAGTACAGTGAAGAAAATATGAACACAACAGAGAAACTGATAACAAAAAAGGATGAGGACAATAATTCAGCAAGGCTTATCACTAGATTCAGTAGCCAACAAAGAAAAATCAAAGCCATTGTAAAGAAAAACTGGCCTATTGTATTGACAGATCAGGTATTGGCTCCAAGATTACCGGATGTTCCAACTATTACTTTTAAAAGGGCTCCGTCTATGAGAACTCAGTTAGTGAAAGCCACTTCTGAACTAAGTCCCACTACCTCATGGCTTAAACCACGTAATGGTTTTTTCAAGTGCTCATCCTGTAGAGCCTGCAAATTTGGGGTTAATACTACACATTATGAAACAGCTTTTGATACTGAAAAAATAGCCATCCAAGGAAACTATAATTGCAGAACAGATTTTGCTGTGTATGTGCTCACGTGCACCTGTGGCTTGAATTATGTGGAAGCACTAAGCTCCAGGTGCACGTGAGAGTTCTGCAACATTTAAGGGCTATTGTAAATAATGATGTTACGTACCCAGACACTTTAAGGCTATACACAACAATAAACTTGAGTGTCTAAAATATTTTGTTATCAATGCAGTCCCGAGTTCAAGACGCGGAGGCAATAGAGAGAAACTCTTACGCCAGCTTGAAACACGCATGATACTCGAGCTGGACAGTAAGACTCCTAATGGCTTCAACAACAATGAAGACATGCACAACTATCTATAACAAATATTTCTATGAGAGCTAATTTGTTACTATTGGGAAAATATTTTATGTTATCACTCCTCCACCCTGTTTTTTAGCCTAAAATATTAAAAAAAAACTTTTATAAACATTTTTAAAAATATATAGGAAACTTCGGTTTTTTAGAAAAATATATAAAAAAGTAAATGATTATAAACCAAAATCCCACCCGAATGTGACATACTGATTTGCACTATTTTTTGCACTATTTTTGCACTTTTCGCACAGTTATTTCACAATAGACACTTTTAGAATGCACATGAGCACTTTAAATAACCTTTTCGACTGCTGATATAAGACAATATGTTTTATTAGGATTTCTTATCCAATCCAAAAAAATAGTACAAGTGTTAAAAAGGCATCGATGTCCCTATAGGAACATCTTACCAATGTGTAATGACTACATCAAAGCACATTGGTTTATGCATTTATGCAGATATAATTGATGGATAATTGAATTCATTAAACAGAAACATGATATTTTAGGGTTTTTAAATCTTGATATGATTTAAAATAGGTAAATGACAATGCCTATATCCTAATTTAATTTATTATATTGAAATTTTAATATATGAAATTTTAATACATGATTTGAAAATATATATTTATTTATTTATATATTTTTTAAGGTGCTTTGACATTTCTCTTTTATGCACTTTATATAGAATGGACTGGGTTTTGATGAAACAATGTTGGGACGTGAGATTGATGTTTATATAACCCATGAATCAGCAAAAGGTCGGATAGGCTGTTTACTATGTCTATGAAATGATGTGGGAGGTGGTATTTAAGTTAGGCAGAATTGCATTTGAGTCATGTGATTAAGGTAACAGCTGTTACCGAAACGCGTTATGGCAGCATGATCGTGTAAGAAATAAAGAAACTTTGCGACCTCAAAGCTGGAGTTCGTGCCCTTCTGTTCCGACTGGGATGAGAAGAAGTTGAAGGAGGGCAAATCTTGGTGTTGTGGATATATAAATATATATATATATATATATATATATTTATATGATAGATGTAGGGATAGCACTTTTCGCACATAGCACTTTATGCCGATTGAGTAATAACATGAGGCAGCTGCCAAGAAGGTGGAGAAACTTAAGACCGGCAGTGCCCACTAGGGCAACTTGGCTAAAAATGAAAAAATTGGTAAAAATTTGATGAAAACCTGATAACTATTTGATAAAAATTTGGTAACAATTCAGGTTGAATAGAATATTTCATCATGAGAGGGGGGGACTTATCTTAAGACTAGAATTGCTTACGTTTTTAAGGATGATGCAGAATACCTATGACATATCCAAACAAGCATTGGCATAGCCAATCGGTCTCGCCTTTGGGACCTTATAAGTGTTTAGTTATCCAGCACAATATCCTTGGTGCAACTACATCAACTGATGCATGGCTAAACACTTATAAGGTCCCAAAGGCGAGACCTATTGGCTATGCCAATGCTTGTCTTTAAATCTGTCCAGCTATTTGTGAATGTCTGCTCAATGTCTGCTCAACTCCAATGTGTAATACAAAGTGTATAGTTTAGTATTTATACACTGTTTATGGTCACATGATACTGTCAACATTTTTAAATATGTAAAGTGAAGGACATTTCGTCATCATTGAGAGAGGCTAGCAATAGCCGAAACGCGTTTGTGTGGTCCGTGAGAAAATAAATTACAAAAAAAAGAAATTCCACTTGCATGTGTCTTCGTCTGTCCTTGGAGGCTTTCAAGGAGGAAGAGAAGGGAAGATATATATATATACACAATGCAGAACACAAAGTCACCCAGTAGAAGGCATACCGCCGAAACGTGTCGGTCCGTTTCAGTATGGAGCGAGAAATTGTGTAACGCCTTGCACATGGTGAACATGAAAAATAAAGAAGTGGAAACTTAACTTGGACGCAGGCATTGTCATCATTTGACTGTGTGCCGCTGCATGAGGTGCTCATTGAACAGGACGCCCAGGGAGACATATATATAAATATATACACACATACTTATATACTATCTTGATAAACATTGGCTTCTCAGTGACACCCCACCTCTCATCTGTGGCTGGTTCATTTCTGATTTATCAGCTGTATCTGTATCACAACTTCCGGTCGGTCTTGTACCCACCCTTCCGTTGTTGTACATGGTAAAATCAACAACATGCGTCAGTTGTGTTCTTGTGATATTACATTCAAAATCTCTGGATAGTTATTGGTTTTGC
Organism: Calotriton arnoldi; assembly: GCA_963921515.1. Classification (NCBI taxonomy): domain Eukaryota; kingdom Metazoa; phylum Chordata; class Amphibia; order Caudata; family Salamandridae; genus Calotriton; species Calotriton arnoldi. The sequence continues at coordinate 514,008 of CAWUFW010001665.1, forward strand.
AAATCCTATTATAAGCAGAGCCTCCTAGATTTTGCGATTTGCAAAAAAATCACAAATTCAGCATTTTTGTAAAAAGGCTGCGCCGCATCCACATACTGAGTTTGGAAATCTATAACACCTGAGAATCCTTCTTTGGTGAGGAGGGTGTCAGAACAGAAAGACACAGCCCAGATGGCTTTAAATTGGTATATTCCAGGTCCACCCTTTAATTAATTACAAGTCCCACCTTCAGATGTATCTCTTCCTGTTCAGCAAAGAAAGGCTTTCCACTGCCTAAAACCCTCTTATACAGCCCTTTGTGTGCTGCGCTGCTCGCGCGGATGTGGCAAATCAAGTGCAGCTTTTCTCCTTGAACTGCGAAGGGAGCATTACTTTAGATTTCCGGGTGGGTTTGAGTTTTGGCTGAACATATAGCTGATACATAATGCTTCTAATTTCCTCATGTAAATAGCATGTATGCTCCAGCAGCCCTCTTCAGTGTCTACTTTTATAACTGCTGGAAATTTCATAGGTTATTGTGCACAGCTTCCTTAAAGGTCAAGAGCTGTTTACATTTTCTCATTGTAATATTTTGGATAGCCCATTAAACCTACAATACACAGCAAAACAGTTTTGTAACTCAAACCGGCTCTGATCTTATGCATGCCATTTATTTCAAATCCCTATTGAGTGACACATTTCCTGCATAAACCACTGGCTTTAGGAAAGCCTCCTGTTTTTCATTTGCATTTTTACCCATTACTTTGTATGTTTAAACAAAACATTACTTTGATGCTGATCTCTAGCGAGTTGGTCCATCGGTCGTGGGGTGTGTCGGTCCATCGGTCGTAAGGCAGTGTCAGTCCATCGGTCGTCAGGCGGAAAATCAGATTCCTGGTCCTTGTTACTTATTGCACAGTAACAAACAAGCTGGAGAGCTCCGCAATGGCCTACAGTCCAGTTTCCAAGCCTTGCAAACAACCCAGATCAATACAGAGCGAAAACAGGACATTCCAGGCAGTATGGGAAGAAGACTACTTGTTTGTTGAATGCCCAAAAGAGAAAGTCACCTGTTTGCTTTGCAAAGAGAAAGTAAATGTTCTTAAGAGGTATACCCTGGAACGGCACTAAAAAACGCGACACACCAGATACACTGAGATCTTTCCATTGAACTCAAAACTGCATTCTGCAAAAGTGGCATCATTAAAGCAAGCTCTTCTTTCCCAGCAGAAGATCTTCCTTTGCCAGATGAAGGAATCTGAGGCTGTTACAGAAGCATTGTTCAAAATAGGCTACTTGCTTGCCAAACATAAGAAACCATTCACAGAGGCAGAGCTGGTGAAGAAATGTTTCCTTTCAGCTGCCGAAATTTTATTTGAAAACGACATTAATAAAGCCAGCATTTTAAAGGAAATCAGTGCATTACAGCTATCAGATTCCACGTGTGCATGCAGAATAGAGGCAACGCGTCAAAACGTCCAGGAGCAGGTGATCAAAGCAGTCATAGAGTCACCGTTTTTAGCATTGCCATGGATGAGTCCACAGACATAGACGATGTGGCCCAGTTATTAGTTTGGGTGAGGTATTTGGACCAATCGCTTCATCCCAAAGAAGAGCTCCTGTGCCTTATACCACTGCAAGGGCACACAAGAGGAGAAGATATACTGGACAGCATGTGCAACTACTTTGAAACAAATCACATACCACTGAACACTCTTGTCAGCATCACAACAGATGGTGCTCCTACCATGGTAGGCCATGACAGAGGCTTCGTATCTATGCTTAACCCCTTCGGTGCCGAGGACGTAATGGTTACGTCCTCGGCAATGGTGGAGCTGAGCCGAGGACGTAACCATTACGTCCTGGCACCCGGCCCGTGGGAGAAGCGCTGGCGCTCCCCCCGTGGGCCGCCCCCCTACATGCCCCCGCTGGGGAAGGCAGCGGAAGCGCTTCCGCTACCTCCCCCAACCCCTCCCTCGGCAATCCGATGACGTTGGCGCGCTCACGGCGCGCCAACGTCATCATAGGTTGCCGGGGACGCGCTGGAAGCCATTTGTTTCCAGCGCGTCTAGAGAGAGGATGCTAAAAGGTAAGTCCTTCTCTCGGGGGGGGTTTGGGGGGAAAGCGGACACAGGGAGAAAGGAAAGAGTTTTTCCTTTCCCCCTGTGCCTGTTTCTAATGGATTCCTGCTCCACGATCGCGGGTGAGGCCCGCGATCGTGGAGCAGGAATCCATCCACTGGACCACCAGGGATGTTTTTTGGTTTGTTGGGGAGCGACCCCTTAGGCAAGGGTCGCTCCCCTGGGGGGCATATGTATCCATGTGGCCGATTTTAGGCCGATCAGCCTCCCTGGGGGGGCCGAAACCCACTAGGAACCAGGGACTTTTAAATTTGCACATTTTGGGAGCGACCCCTTGGGCAAGGGTCTCCCCCATGGGGGTGATATTTTTTTATCCATGTTCCCCCCCCCCCCCCTCCGGGGGCTGATTCGGCCATTTTTAGGCCAATCAGCTCCCCTGGAAGGGGGGGGGGGGGCAGAAACCTACTAGGCACCAGGGAATTTATTTGTGTGCATTTTGGGAATGACCCCTTGGGCAAGGGTCATTCCCATGGGGGTGGTTTTTTTTTTTACCTCCATGTTTCGGCCCCCCCTGGGGCTAGATCAGCCATTTTTCCTGCAGATCTAGCCCCCGGGGGGGGTTGAAATCCACTAGATGCCAGGGATTCATTTTTAGTAATTATGGGGAGCGATCCCTTGGGCAAGGATTGCTCCCCTTTTGGGGATTAATGTTTTGGTCATTTCTGCCCCCCCTTGGGGGCATATTGGCTTTCTATTTTTAGGCCCATCTGCCCCCAAGGGGGGTAGAAGCCTCTAGACTACCAGGAATTTTTTTTAATGTATGTATATACATATGTATATACATATGTTTTGGGGAGTGGCCCCTTGGGCAAGGGTCACCCCCTTTTGGGGATGACTGTTTTGGCCTTTTCTGCCCCCCTTGGGGGCAGATCGTCCATATATTTTTAGGGCCAAAAGGGGGCAAAAGCTGCTAGACCACCAGGGATTTTATTGTTTATGGTGCAAAATGTTTTGGGGAGTGGCCCCTTTTGGGGGTGAATATTCTGGCTGTTTATGCCCCCATAGGCCTTGTATTTTTAAGCCCATGTGCCCCCGGGGAAATTTTGTGTGATCGGCTGATGGTCTGTGTGCCATTATTTGTGATCGTAACATTTTGTTTTCTCCTTTTCATTTTAGGGCCAAGCTTTGTTTTAAATTGTGCTTGCGGTTTCGGCACTGGTAGAGCTGCAGTTTAGTTGCAAGTGTTTGGTAAGGAAACTTTTTTTATATTGTTTACTACAAATGTGACCTTCATGAATGTGTTTTTTTTGGAAATTTTGTAATATTAGAAGCCTATTTAGCTTTTGTTTGAATGTCTCTGCCATTTTCCTTGTGTTTGTGTACAATGTCTATTGTGTTGCTTTTTGTGTAATCTATTTTGTGTTTTCTTTTTTAGTGGGATATTGGTGCTTGCTGTGTCTGTGCAGAGTAGGTGCTGGTGAGTCTAGCTGCCTCTGGCAAGTGAGTGGTATTGTTTTACAGTATATAGGTCTTTGTGTGCTTTGTATTGATAGACTTTGCCTTGCTACTGCTATATGCTTGTAGTTTTTCTTTTAGTTTTATAAATCCACACTTTGTTTATTACTTTTTTATACACTTTGGATACTGTTGACTTATTTGTCAAGTTACTTGTATAACTAAGGATTATGGCTAGCCTCAGGATGACCGCTCAGCAGGTTGTTGGGATGCTTTTCGAGTCTTCTTCTGACCATGATTATGAGACTGACTCTGCATCTGAGGCAGAGGAGGGAGGGGAAGATTCAGGCAGTGAGTTTTCTCTCCACATGGAATCATCTGATGATGAAGCTACTCTCAGTGCAGATGAAGCTACTCTCAGTGCGGATGAAGTGCCTGTTTTAGAGGAGGACACTGATGTGCCGATAGTGCAGCAAGAGGCATCTGAATTGCAGCCTGAGTCTGCGAGGCTTCCCATTGGAAGTGCTGGACTATGGGTTGACCCAAACATGGTGCAGCCGGTGCTGCCTGTCTTTAATGGTGTTGCAGGGTGTAGAGTGAATTGTGAAACTTTTTTGCCTATAAATTTCTTTCAGTTGTTTTTGGACGATGTATTTTTGGCTGAGATTGTTGAGCAGACTAATTTGTATGCTGAACAGTATTTGAGGGACAACAGTGCCAGGCTTAGGCCCCACTCTAGAGCTACCCGGTGGACTCCAACAAATCTGGATGAGCTGAAGAAGTTCTTGGGTTTAACTTTTTTGATGGGCCTGATTAGGAAGCCATCTCTGTCTTCATATTGGTCTACTAATCCCTTGATGGCAACAGCTATATTTCCTGCAACCATGAGTCGTAATCGGTATTTGCTTCTTCTTCGGATGTTGCATTTTGTTGATAATGCTTTTGCTTTGCCCTGCGATCACCCTGATTGTGATAGTCTTTTTAAGGCTCGGCCTGTCCTTGATCACTTAGTTGATCGATTTTCAGAGATCTATGTGCCCGGGAAAGAAATAGCTGTGGATGAGTCTTTGGTCCTGTTCAAGGGTCGATTGGTTTTTAGGCAGTACATTCCTAGCAAGAGGGCACGCTATGGAATTAAGATGTATATGCTGTCTGAGAGTAGTACTGGATATGTCTATAATTTCAGGGTCTACACTGGTAGGGATTCCAGTATTGACCCCCTGGTTGTCCGTCCACTTTTGGAGTTGCAGAGAAAATTGTGTGGGAACTGAGCAGAGGACTTTTTAACAAAGGTCACCATTTATATGTAGATAACTTTTACACTGCTGTGCCATTGTTCAAGGAATTGTTCAAAGTGGACACTGTTGCTTGTGGCACAATCCGCTCTAACCGTAAAGGTTACCCAAAAGAGCTGGTTTGTAAAAAACTTGTGAAGGGACAGTGCAGTGCCTTGCGTAGTGATGAGCTTCTAGCTCTGAAATTTTCTGACAGGAGAGATGTCTATATGCTGACTACCATCCATGATGAAAGTACTTCACCTGTGACTGTTTGGGGGTCAGGTTGCTGAAGTGCGCAAACCTGTGTGCATTTTAGACTACAATAAGCACATGGGTGGTGTAGATCGAGTAGATCAGAGGTTGGAACCTTACACTGCTGTTCGTAAGGCGTATGTTTGGTATAAGAAGTTGGCTATCCATTTATTCCATTTAGCAAGCTACAATGCCTTTGTTGTATTTAAGGATTGCTCTCCAGAGTCAAAGATTACATTTGTTCAGTTTCAGAAGTCTTTGATAGGCAGCCTTGTTTTAGTAGAACTGGCAGGAGTTCCTAGAGAAGCAGTGGTGGAGGATGTGGCTAGATTGAAAGATCGCCACTTTCCTGATCACCTTCCTCCCACGGCTAAAAAAGACTTTCCCGCTAAAAAATGTAGAGTGTGTGCGCGAAGAGGTGTGCGGAAGGAGAGTCGTATGTACTGCCCCTATTGCCCTTCTAATCCTGGGCTGTGTGTGCCCACATGTTTTAAATTGTACCACACACAACAGAGTTTTTGGTTACAACCGTGAGCATAAAAGTAAAGTGACAGGTCTGTATTGTTTTATATTTTTGTTCAGATTTCATGGTTGGCAAAAGTGTGATGTATTCAGTTAGAGCTGTTGTGCTTCTAGTTAAAGGTTTGTATCTATTGCCAATTGGTTTGTGTTTTTTTTTGTTGCATAAAATATGTGATGGCGGTGTGTGTGGACTGGCGCTTGGCTGGCGGTGTGCGTAGACTGGTGCTTTGCTGGCGGTGTGCGTGGTCTGGCGCTTGGCTGGCGGTGTGCGTGTACTGGCGCTTGGCTGGTGGTGTGTGTGGACTGGCGCTTGGCTGGCGGTGTGTGCGTGGACTGGCGCTTGGCTGGCGGTGTGCGTGGACTGGTGCTTGGCTGGTGGTGTGCGTGGACTGGCGCTTGGCTGGCGGTGTGTGAGTAGTGACTTGCTGCTGGTCACTACACACACTGCTAGCCAAACGCCACTCCACGTAATCCATCAGCTGGTGTGGTTGCTGTCTTAGGAATGTGGGCGTGTGAAAGTGATGTGCCCTTGAAAGGTGCTGTGTGCTGATGTGAGTGTTGTAATGTGATGGGCCTGCGGCTGGAGGTATGAATGGTTTTGTATGCGGCACACGTATGAAAAGTGTATGAATGGCCTGTAAAGAGGTTGGTGCCTTGTCGTGGCTTTACAGCTCACGAGCTGTGAGTCAATGGTTGAGTTTCAATTATTAACAGTGCATTTCATTTTTGTGAAATCTCTTGTTAATACAATTATATATGTTGAACCATCACTCACCCTCGTGCCAAATCCAACCGGTATGTATGTGTGCTTGAGGAATAGATGGTTGTGCAGAAATATTTGTCTTTTCTGTCTTTCTCAAGCAGGGTGTACCTTGTCCCTTTTTGTGAATGTTGTAATGTGTTGGTTTCGTGCCTGCTGGTGTGAATGGTCTTGTGTGTATCACGTACGAAAGGTGTGTGAATGGCCTGTAAAGCGGTTGGGGCCTTGACGCGGCTTTACAGCTCATGAGCTGTGAGTCACTGGTTCAGTTTTTTGTCCTTTCAATTATTGACAGTGCATTTCATTTTTGTGAAATCTCTTGTTAATAAAATGTTATATACTGAACCATCACTCGCCCTAGTGCCAAATCCAACCAGTATGTGTGTGTGCTTGAGGAATAGATGGTTGTGCAGTAATATTTGTCTTTTGTGTATGTCTGCCAAGGTGTCCATTCCATCTAAGAAAAACCTACCAACTGTAGATATTGTCGTAAACTAAACACCCATGGGAGTACATGGTGATGTCTCTCTTGTGGATCCCAACAAGTTATCTTACCCACAATGTCCTGCAAAACTCAAAATGTGACTGTCACATTTTCCTTCCATTATTGTGCCAAAATGTTCACGCTTCAGATAGAAACAACAAATTTCCTACCACCCAGCATTTCTCCAAGTATTCCAAAAGAAATGGTACCGCACTTGTGTGGGTGGGCCAAGTACCCGCGGCAGGGAAGGGCCCAAAACGTATTGAGGCGACATCAAAATTACCTATCACGAAACAACCTGGTTTTGCAAGGGGGGTCCCATGAGTTTTTGGCCCCGGGCTCGGCGGCCATCTAGGGAAACCTACCAAACCCACACATTTCTGAAAACTAGACACCCGGGGGAGTCCAGCGAGGTATGGCTTGCGTGGGTCCCTCAACATTTCCCTACCCAGAATCCCCTGCAAACCTCAAATTTAGCTGAAAAAAATCACTTTTTTCTCAAATTTCTGTGTGGGAAAGTTCTGGAATCTGCGTGGATCCACAAATTTCCTACCACCCAGCGTTCCTCCAGGTCTCCCAATAAAAATGGTACCTCACTCGCGTGGGTGGGTCAAGTACCCGTGACAGGCAAGGGCCCAAAACCTATTGAGGCGCCATCAAAATTACCTATCACAAAACAACCTGGTTTTGCAAGGGGGGTCCCTAGATGGGCCCCGGGCTCGGCAGCCATCTAGGGAAATCTACCAAACCCAAACATTTCTGAAAACTAGACACCCCAGGGGAGTCCAGCGAGGTATGGCTTGCGTGGGTCCCCCAACATTTCCCTACCCAGAATCCCCTGCAAACCTCAAATTTTACTGAAAAAATCACTTTTTCTCAAAAATCTGTGTGGGGAAGTTCTGGAATATGCGTGGATCCACAAATTTCCTACCACCCAGCGTTCCTCCAGGTCTCCCGATAAAAATGGTACCTCACTCGCGTGGGTGGGTCAAGTAACCGCGACAGGCAAGAGCCCAAAACCTATTGAGGCGCCATCAAAATTACCTATCACAAAACAACCTGGTTTTGCAAGGGGGGTCCCATGAGTTTTTGGCCCCGGGCTCGGCGGCCATCTAGTAAAACCTACCAAACCCACACATTTCTGAAAACTAGACACCCTGGGGAGTCCAATGAGGTATGGCTTACGTGGATCCCCTAACGTTTCCCTACCCAGAATCCCCTGCAAACCTCAAATTTAGCTGAAAAAATCACTTTTTTCATACCTTTTTGCATGGGATCACCGTGCCGGCACAAATGTCCTACCACCCAGCGTTCCCCTTGTTCTCCCGAGTAAAATGATACCTCACTTGTGTGGGTGGGGCAAAGGCCAGTGACTGGGAAAAGCCCAAAACATAGGGATTAAGGGTATAGCACCGAGAATTCTAAGCGCTACATTTTTAGAAAAATTCAATTTTAGCCAATTCTGCTTTGAACACCCACACAAGTGAGGTATCATTTTACTCGGGAGACTGAGGGAAATGCTGTGGGGTAGGACATTTGTGCCAGCATGGTGATTCCACGCAAAAATATGTGGAAAATGTGTATTTTTCAGCTAAATGTGAGGTTTGCAGGGGATTCTGGGTAGGGAAACGTTGGGGGATCCATGCAAGCCATACCTCATTGGACTCCCCAGGGTGTCTAGTTTTCAGAAATGTGTGGGTATGGTAGGTTTCCCTAGATGGCGGCGAGCCCGGGGCGAAAAAACCAGGTGCCCCCCCAAAACCAGGTAGTTTTGTTATAGGTAATTTTGAAGTCTCCACAGTACGATTTGGGCCATTTCCTGTTGCAACCACTATGCCTACCCACACAAGTGAGGTACCATTTTTATCAGGAGACCTGGGGAAACGCTGGGTGGCAGGAAATTTGTGTCTGCCCGGTGATCCTACAACTTTCCCACACAGAAATTTGAGAAAATGTTGGGGGACCCACGCAAGCCATACCTCGCTGGACTCCCCCGGGTGTCAAGTTTTCAGAAATGTGTGGGTTTGGTAGGTTTCCCTAGGTGCCAGCAGAGCTAGGGTGCAAAATCTACAACTAGGCACTTTGCCAAAAAAGGGTCCGTTTTCACTGTGAAAATGTGGTGTGTCCACATTGCGTTTTGGGCCGTTTCCTGTCGCGGGCACTAGGCCTACCCACACAAGTGAGGTACCATTTTTCTCTGAAGACTTTGGGGAATGCGGGGTGGGTGGAATTTTGTGGATCCACGCAGATTTCAGAACTTTCCACCACAGAAATGTGAGGAAAATGTGTTTTTTGTTTACAAATTTTGAGGTTTGCAAGGGATTCTGGGTAACAGAACCTGGTGAGAGCCAGTCAAGTCACCCCATCCTGGATTCCCCTGGGTGTCTAGTTTTCAAAAATGTATAGGTTTGCTAGGTTTACCTAGGTGCCGGCAGAGCTAGGGTTCAAAATCTACAGCTAGGCACTTTGCAAAAAAAGGGTCCGTTTTCACTGTGAAAATGTGGTGTGTCCACTTAGCGTTTTGGGCCGTTTCCTGTCGCGGGCACTAGGCCTACCCACACAAGTGAGGTACAATTTTTCTCAAAAGACTTTGGGGAATGCGGGGTGGGTGGAATTTTGTGGATCCACACAGATTCCAGAACTTTCCACCACAGAAATGTGAGGAAAATTTGGGTTTTTTGACAAATTTTGAGGTTTGCAATGTATTCTGGGTAACAGAACCTGGTGAGAGCCAGACAAGTCACCCCATCCTGGATTCCCCTGGGTGTCTAGTTTTCAAATATGTAAAGGTTTGGTAGGTTTCCCTAGGTGCCGGCAGAGCTAGGGTGCAAAATCTACAGCTAGGCACTTTGCCAAAAAAGGGTCAGTTTTCACTGTGAAAATGTGGTGTGTCCACGTTGCGTTTTGGGCCGTTTCCTGTCGCGGGCACTAGGCCTACCCACACAAGTGAGGTACCATTTTTCTCAGAAGACTTTGGGGAATGCGGGGTGGGTGGAATTTTGTGGATCCACGCAGATTCCAGAACTTTCCACCACAGAAATGTGAGGAAAATGTGTTTTTTTGACAAAGTTTGAGGTTTACAAGGGATTCTGGGTAACAGAACCTGGTGAGAGCCAGACAAGTCATCCCATCCTGGATTCCCCTGGGTGTCTAGTTTTTAAAAATGTATAGGTTTGCTAGGTTTCCATAGGTGCTAGCAGCGCTAGGGTTCAAAAACAACAGCTAGGCACTTTGCAAAAAAAGGGTCAGTTTTCACTGTGAAAATGTGGTGTGTCGACGTTGCGTTTTGGGCCGTTTCCTGTCGCGCCCACTACACCTACCCACACAAGTGAGGTATCATTTTTATCGGGAGACTTAGGGGAACACAAAATTGTGGAGCAACTGTTATTACCTATTGACTTTCAATGCATTTCTGCCTTCCAAATGTAAGACAATGTGTAAAAAAGAAGTCACTTTGAAAAATGGCCTACAATTTACATGCTGGTATGGGTACCCACAATTTCGGAGATGTGCAAATAGCTACTGTTTCTAAACTCTATATTTTGTTACCATTTCAGAAATACATAGGTGACTTTCATACCGATTTTTCCCTGTTTATATTTTTCCAAATGAATTGCTATATACCCGGTACACAATAAAAAAACATTGCAAGACGCTGCTCAGTTATTGGCTCTGGGTTCTTCAGGTTCTTGGTGAACCTACAAGTCCTATATATCCCCACAACCAGAAGGATCCAGCGGATGTAATGGTATATTGGTTTCAAACATCTGTCATACTTAGTAGAAGTTACAGGTGAAAACGTTGGCACAAATGGCTGTTTTGTTTAACTCATTTTCATTTGTTTCTATTTTCAACTGTTAGTTTCTACACGAAAACCTTGAAGGATCTACACAAATGACCCCTTGCTGAATTCAAAATGTTATCTTCTTTTCAGAAATGTATAGCTTTCCAGGATCCATTATTGCTTTCATACCCATTTTTACCACTAACTGGAAGGAGGTTGAAAGCACAAAAAATAGCAAAAATAGGCTATGTCCCAGAAAAATGCCAAAACTGAGTAAAAATCTTTGCTTTTCTGACAAAAGTCTGCTTGTCCCTGAAAGCAGTGAAGATGGTGATTTCAGCACCACAACCCCTTTGTTGATACCATTTGCAGGGAAAAAACCAGACGCTTTCATCTGTAGCCCTTTTTTCCCCGGAAAAAAAAAATGTAGCTGTATTTTGGCTAATTTCTGGGTCCCCTCTAGGGGAATCCACAAACCCTGGGTACCTTTAGAATCCCTGTGATGTTGGAAGAAAAGGATGCAAATTTGGCGTGGATACCTTAAGTGGTCAAAAGGTTACAGGGGCCTAAGCGCGAACTACCTCAAATAGCCAAAAAAAGGCGTGGCACAGGGGGGGGTGGAAAGGCCTGGCAGCGAAGGGGTTAAAAAGAAGCTTATAGGACAGACTGTGATAGACTACCACTGCATTATTCACCAAGAAGTATTGTGTGCAAAATTAAAGCATGGAGAACTGAATAATGTCCTAAAAGTTGCAGTGAAAATTGTTAATTTTATCCGTGCCAAAGCTCTTAACCATAGACTTTTTAAAGCAATGCTGCAGGAATCCAAAGCTGAATATACAGACCTCTTGATGCACACTGACGTACGTTGGTTAAGCAAAGGAAAGGCTCTGGAGCGGTTCATCGCATTGCTTCCTGAAATTGAACTCTTTGTGAACAGTAGAGGTCAATCATTCCCGGAACTAACGGATGTGAAATGGCTTATTATGCTCCATTTTCTTTCAGATCTATTCACACATTTTAATGCTCTCAATATGACCCTGCAAGGCAAACAACAGCTTGTGTGCTCCATGATGAATGGTATTTATGCATTTGAAAGTAAGCTTGTGCTATTCAAAGAACAACTGGATGATGCTGACCTTACCCACTTCCCAAAACTGTTGGCTGTGATGCAGAGGTTTTCAGATGCACAAGAAATTCTGTCAAAGCTAGACCTTGGTGCATGTCTTGAAGAAATTTCTGGGGAGATCAAACGCCGATTTTCTCAATTCAGAGCCCTCACCCCTCTGTTCAGGCTGGTTGAAAACCCCTGGATGGTGAGTGCACGAAATCTTGACGTTGTTGCCCTTATTGGCATGAAAAGGGCGCGAGCAGAAATAGAGCTGATTGACATGCAGCAAAATTCAAACCTCGAAGCATCTTTTTTGAGGCAAGCACCAGAAGAATTCTGGAAATTGTGCCTTCTGACAAGTTTCCGCTTCTTTTTACAGTGACCCAGAAGGTAATTTGTATGTTTGGGTCAACATATGTTTGTGAAAGTTAATTTTCCACAATGGGACTGTTGAAGAGCAAACTCAGAAATAAGCTTACAGACATACATCTGGATCAGCTCTTAAGGCTTGCCGTTTCAGACATAGTACCAGATTACAGAAAACAAATTGGTGACATGAAATGTAAAATAAGTTTGTAGTGTTTCTGTCTTTAACGTACCTATTTTCTGGACTCTGAAGCCTGTGCTGCAATGGGCCTGTGCTGAATATTCGCTTAATGCAAATTGCCATGCAATCCCTCTTAAGATTGCTATTGTCTGATAATAAAAATGTATTATAAAAATGTGCTCCTTGTAGTTACATCTGCTTTAGAAATACAGCTTTGTCTAGTAATGTTTTCAAATGGTAGTGATTTTTTTTTTTACTCTAGCCTCGCCCCTACTGACTCCACCCAACACTGACCCCGCCCCCACCGGTGCGGCCCTCGACCACAAACCACACTGTAAATTTGGCCCCCGAGAGGAAGTTTGTGAGTACCCATGCTATAGAGTAATGCTCCCGGCAGACTCTGTGGAACTCAACTGAGCTGAGTAGACAAACTTCACTTATTAGGAACTGCATACCCTGGTGACCGTGAGTAGAATATATATTGTCCGCTCTGATCATAAGCCGTTGATGAAGTTGTTCACTACGGAGGGTTTATGTAGAGCCTCTGCACGTATCGCTAGACTATCCATGAGGTTCCAATATGTTCCGGGAAGGAAAAAATTTTACTACAGATTTCTTAGCGGCGTACAAGGACGATGATGTGTTGAATTCTGTTAAGAATAAAATTGTGAGTGGTTGTGGAGATTGTGTGAAGACAGAGCTCCTGGATGTTGGGACTGGAAAATATGTTTGTGTTGAGGGGTGACAAAATTATACCCCTGTGCAATATCAGAAACATTGTACCACGAAGGACATGTTGGTATTACGCGTACCAAACTTAATATTAAAGCATTGTATTGGTGGTCAGGGGTCGATCCTGGAATAGAGAGATTTGTAAGATCTTGCATGGAATGTGAAAGGGCTGATAAGTCTCTGAAGACATTCAACCCTCCTTTGAGTTCATTGGGGTGTCCCAATTTGCCATGTGAGGAAGTGGCATTGGATATCATGGGTCAAATAGTGTGGAGAGATGGCTCAAGAAAATATATTTTTGTATTAATGGGTTTGTTATCCAATTGGCTTGAAGTAGAAGTGGTTGTAAAAGTGGATACAAAATCTGATATTAAGTTCTTGCATTAAATATTTTTTTGAAGGTTTCCCTTCATCTGTGCTTATGGACAATGGTGTCCAGTTTAAATTGGAAGAAATGAAAATGTTCATGGAAGTTGCTGGCATTACACAGACATTCACAGCACTTTATCACCCTAAGGGTAATGATGTTGTGGAGAGGGTCAACAGAAATATAAAATGTATTCTGCAGTTTGCTTTTCAAGGAAGGAAAAATTGGGAGAACGAATTAAGGAAAATGGTGTGGACACATAGAGTCACCATTCATGAGTCAGTTGGAGAAAGTCCTTTTGGCATCATGAGAGGACGCAGGCCACGCTCTAAAGCTAATCTGGGGTGGATGAAAAGAGGTACAAAGGTGTCATGAAATGCAGAGGAAGTTAGAAAGTGATTTCTGGCATCCCAGGAAAAGAAACGGACGTATTTCAATACAAAACATGGAGTACGTAGTGTTGACTTTATGGTGGTTCAATGAGTATGAGTGAAATCTGCTAGAAAGATGCCTAAAGGGCAAAGTAGGTTTGGCATTCTGGTTAAGGTTGTGAAAGTAATGGAAAATATGGTGGATTTGGAGGATAGTAGTATTTGTCACATGAGTAGGCTGGCTAGGGTTAGAGAAATTGGGCATGGTGTGAATGAACCGGACCAAGGCGGAACAAACTCTATTTGTAATAAGAACTGGTGGATTGATACTGTCTTTTGATGGGGGTGTTGAGGAGAGTGTTATGAATCAAGAAGTGAATTAAGAAGTACAAGAAGAAGGGGGTGTTGTGATGAGCAAGGAGAAGAGGCAGGAGGTGTCAGGAGAGTGTGAAGATGCAACTAGTTTGGAAAGTGAAGTTGTGGATGGTGGCAGTCAGAGAGATTGTGCAGAGGGCAAAAAGACAAGTACCTTTGGCGGAAATATTTTTAAAAAACAACTAAGAAGTTAGATTACATTTGCCATGTATAGATGGTGTTGCTTATATATAGAAGTTAGAAGATTACATTTGCAGTGTATAGATGGTGTTGCTTATATATATATAAATATATATATATAATATATATATATATATATATATATATATATGTATATATATAATATTACCTACTGGCGGTCGTCAATAGGTAGATATAGTTAGGACCTTGTTTCTATTCAAAAAGCGTTTTCTTTTGCCAATATCTTTGGCGTCGTTTGACGAATCTTCGCAACATTTTCAAAACTAATGGTGCGGTCAGGTCAGCTCCTGTGTTGAAAGTTTCGGGGTGATTCATCAAGCGGAGGCCGAGAAAAAGGGGGATCCCAAAACGCGTTTTCTCCTTGTTAATTTCCATAGGAAACTTTAGACACGGCTACAGCCCGAACTGCTGAAAGGAATGACACCAAATTTGGCAAAAAGGTAGCTCTTGGTCCAGAAAGCACTCTTTTCGTTAAATGGTGTAAATCCGTTCAGTAGTTGCTGAGAAATTTAAACATTTCTCAGATATCCATATATCTCAAGTCTGTGATCTGATTGGCTGCCAACAGTTCCAACCAGGAAGTGTTGGCAGCCATCTTGTGACTTGGTTGAACCACCCTGGGGGTCCCACAGTTACCCCCATGGCCCTAAAAAGCAGTCTGTTTTTGTAATTTTTGGCGGGAGTCGCTGTGGGTGCGCGAATCCTGCCGAATTTTTTTTTTTAAACGAAAACGCGGGCTCCCGCACTTTGTTATCTTTAAGCCCCCGGGGGCAATGTCAAATAATGATGCGGGGGCCCACGTGGGACCGGCACCTCCCCGGGGCTAGGTTCTTTAAATATAGGGGGGCCACGGGGGCCCCCTGCAGCCCTGGGGACCGCCACCTCCCCGGGGTTTTAAAAAAAAAAAATGTGTGGGGGGGCTCCTGCCCCCCCCACGCAGCCCCGGGGACCGGCACCTCCCCGGGGCTATATTCATTAAGTGCGGGGGGCCAAATGGGCCCCCCAAGCCCTGGGGACCGCCACTTCCCCGGGGCTTTGTTTTTTTTTTAAATGCATGGGGGGGCCCCTCCCTTTTTAATTTATTAAAAATAAAAAAAATGCGTCAGGCCCTGGGGGATGAGGTACCCGGGGCCCAAAAGCGCCAAGGGAAGTGGGGGCCACACAGCCCCCTTTCCTAAATTGAAAAAAATTATAGAAACCGGCAACTCACCGGAGGCCCCGCTCCCTTTCTCCACTACTCTGCAAACGCGCCTCCTGGCGCGCTCTTGGTTGGGGGATGAAGTCCCTGGCGCTGCTGAGGGTCCTTAGGGGCCAACTAGCCCACCAGGTACCTCCAGTAAGCCCCACACAGTGGGATTGCTGAGACGTGGTCGAAGGCCATGCCCCTTTTTACAACACTCTGTAAACTCGCCTCTTGGCGCACTGCTGGTGGGGGGGATGAGGTCCCCTTGTGTATTGAGGGCCTCAGGTCTAAAGTGGGCTTCATCCCCCAAGCAGCAGTGTGCCAGGAAGCGCGTTTGCAGAGTGGTAGAGAAAGGGGGCGTGGCCTCGGACCACCTCTCGGCAATCCAGCTGTGTGGGGCTTACTGGAGGTAACAGGAGGGCTAGTTGGCCCCAGGGACCCTCAAGAGGCAAGGGGACATCATCCCCCAACCAAGAGCGCGCCAGTAGGTGCGTTTGCAGAGTGGTGGAGAAAGGGGGCGTGGCCTGCGACCACCTCTCAGCAATCCCACTGTGTGGGGCTTACTGGAGATAACAGGTAGGCTAGTTGGCCCCTAAGAGCCCCTAACAGCGAAGGGGACTTTATCCCCCAACCAAGAGCGTGCCAGGAAGCGCGTTTGCAGAGTGGTGGCTAAAGGGGGTGTGGCCTGCTATCAGACCTCAGCAATCCTGCTGTGTGGGACTTACTGGAGGTAATAGGAGGGAAAGTTGGCACCCAAGGACGTCCTTGGGGGCCAACTGCCCCTCCTGTTACCTCCAGTAAGTCCCACACAGTGGGATTGCTAAGAGGTCTTCGGAGGCCACGCCCCCTTTGTCCACCTCTCTGCAAACGCGCCTCCTGGCGCACTACTGGTTGGGGGATGAAGTCCACTTCACTCCAGAGGAACCTTGGGGACCAAGAAGCCCTCCTGGTACCTCCTGTAAGTCCTACGCAACGGAATTCCTGAGAGCTGGTCGGATGCCCAGAACCCTTTCTCCACCACTCTGCAAATGTGACTGCTAGTTAAAAAACCTTAGAAATTCACTGAAACAAACACAGGTTTCAGGGACGTTATAGTTAGAAATTCGCTTTTAAAAAACCTTAGAAATTCACTGAAAAAAACACAGGTTTCAGGGATGTTATAGTTAGAAATTAACATTTAAAAAACCTTAGATATTCACGGAAAAAAACAAAGGTTAGAGGGACGTTACAGTTAGCCTGACATTTCACTCGTACAAAACCAGAGAAATTCAGCCGTTATTGTTAGCTGAGGTAACTATAACTCGCACCCCTGCAATGTACTGCTTATGACCTCATATATGACATCACTCATGACATGGTCAGTGACATCACTGATGACATCTCAAATGACATCAGTGATGACATCATCCACAGCATCTGACGTACCCACTCACACCACTGTAGAATCTTTTATACACCCACTGCCGCTCCCTCACAACCATTCACAAACCCGTTCACAGAGCCATACCAGTACTTACACACCTACTCACTGATTCCTTGATCTATACACACATCCATTTGCTCACCCATACTGCCACTCATAGACCCACTCACTCACTAATACAGCTATTGACATATCCACTCTTACAGGCGCTGACACACTGAGTGAGTCACCCATAGAACTACTCACACACCTAGACACTTCACCCATACAGTCAATCATAAAGCCACTTACTCACCCAAACAGTTACATACACACCCACTTACTTACTCATACAAATAGGAACACATACTCACTCAGCTATACAGTCACTGACAGAAGCATGCACTCATCTATATAGCCACTCACATTCACTCACTCACGCATAGTCACTCATATACCCCTTCACTCACGTATACCCCCTACTCCCTCCACATCCGGGGCTCTGCCCCGCCGAGCCGGCGGGATCCTGGCAGCCGGGAGGACGTGCTCTGACCCCCGGCACTGCAACGGCGGGGAGCGGCAGTGCCGCGGCGAGCTGGGGCTGGGCGGCCCCGCCGGGGGCGGTGTAACGGCGGCTGGCAACGGCGGCGGACTGCACTTCTTTCTCCCCCGCCAACCACAGCCCCGGAACCCGCAAGATGGTGGTGTCGGCCGAGATGTGCTGCTACTGCTTCGACGTGCTTTACTGTCACCTGTACGGGGTGGGGGCGCCGTCAATGCAGCTCAGTGAGAGGTGTTTTCTCTCCCCCGTCACCCACCAGAGTTTGCCCTGAGCCTAGAGACTCGTGCTTCCTGAGGATCGAGGTGAGCGCCCCCCCCCCTGCGCGAGGCAAAATGGCGGCTCCCACAGCGCTGCCCACCGTGGTGGGTGTTGTGCCCCAGCGCCCTTTCGGGGTCTGCGTGTGCCTCGAGAGCCTAGGGACACCGGGGGTGAGTCCGACCCTTCCCTTTCCACAAAGCTCTGGCGTACTTGGCTCACTCTCGGTTTGGAAAAGGGGCCCAGGATGCCTTACCCCAACATGGCCGACACTGGTGACTCCTTCCCCCGTGCTGAACTTTTACCTACTCATCCCTCCCTGGACTATGCCTGACCTCAAGATGACCTCCAGCTCTCGTTTTGCCGAACTTCAGACATTTCTCTTTTGCTGGACTGCCTTATCTCTTTCTCCCCCTCAGGTCCCCCTCTCGCCAATCTCAGCCTCCAACTCTTCTCCCCCTCCCACCCCTCTCTACCCTCTTTGATGTTTCATTTCTCCGTTCACTCTGTTAATATGTAATTTTGAGTTGCCCAAGCCTAATCGCTGGTAAAATGTAATCATGAGTAAAGTCACTATTTGTGTATATATGCTTAGATATAACTCTAACCACTAGTATATGTAGTAGACCTTTGTACTTACTACCATTCCTAGGAGTTTAGCGTTTATCCGTTTGTATCTCTTCCTTGAGTGACTTTGCAACTTGTACATTTGCAATTTTTTTCTGTGTGCATCTCTTCCTTGTGTGATTCTACAATTTGTACATTTGCAATTTCTTTTTTTTCTGCTTGTATTTCTTTCGTAACGCATGTAATTCAAAGTCCTTATGTAACGCTACTGGTTCTTTTGTAAAGCCCTCTGATGCAGGGGGGGAGGGTGCCGAACTTCAGACATTTCTCTTTGCTGGACTGCCTTATCTCTTTCTCCCCCTCAGGTCCCCCTCTCGCCAATCTCAGCCTCCGACTCTTCTCCCCCTCCCACCCCCACCGCTCTCTACCCCCTTTGATGTTTCATTTCGCCGTCTACTCTGTAAATATGTAATTTTGAGTTGCCCAAGCCTAATCGCTGGTAAAATATAATCATGAGTAAAGTCACTATTTGTGTATATATGCTTAGATATAACTCTAACCACTAGTATATGTAGTAGACCTTTGTACTTACTACCATTCCTAGGAGTTTAGCGTTTATCCGTTTGTATCTCTTCCTTGAGTGACTTTGCAACTTGTACATTTGCAATTTTTTTCTGCTTGTATTTCTTTTGTAACGCATGTAATCCAAAGTCCTTATGTAACGCTACTGGTTCTTTTGTAAAGCGCTCTGACACCTTTGGGTAATGTTCGCTATGTTCGCATTTCTTTTGTAACTCATGTAATTCAAAGTCCTTATGTAACGCAACTGGTTCTTTTGTAAAGCGCTCTGACACCTTTGGGTAATGTTTGCGCTATATAAAATCGCATTAAATAAAAAATTAAAAAATACTGCCTTTCACATACTCAGTTACTCACCCATACTGACACATGCACTCAATCCCCGACACAGCCATACAGACACTCACTCACTCATACAACTTTTCACACACGCAACAGTACCCCATACAGCCACTGACTCACTCACTCACTCATCCATACAGGCAGTCACACAACTCCTCACCCACAGACACCCATAGACGTAGTCAGACAACCAATCAATCACCCATACAGCCATTCATGTACCCACTAACACACTCATACACCCACTTAGACATTAACTGACAGATACACACATTCACACAACCAGTCACTCACCCATACATTCACTGAGACACCTAATCACTCAATTATACAGTCAGTCACACACCCACTGAGTCATCCATACAGTCACTCATAAACCCACTGAATCACCAATACACCTTGGTATATATATTGAACACTCATAAACTTTTAAAAAACATTCACAGTCAGTGGATGATGTCATCACTGATGTCATTTGAGATGTCATCAGTGATGTCACTGACCATGTCATGAGTGATGTAATATATGAGGTCATAAGCAGTGCATTGCGGGGGCACGAGTTATAGTTACCTCAGCTAACTATAACGGCTGAATTTCTCTGGTTTTGAACGAGTGAAGTGTCAGACTAACTAAAACGTCCCTCTAACCTTTGTTTTTTTCCGTGAAATATATATGGTGTAGCTATCTTTAAAGTCATATAGTTGTTTCTTTTGTTGTAGTAATTTGTTATGTGTAAAGAGAAGGGATGCGTAATAGTGGTGCTTCTTTATAGAATGATATGGGTAGAATGTGGGGGGTAGAGTTAGAATGGTGTTTCCATTCCATGTACTTAAGATGTTGTTTAGAATGTTTGTGTCAGCTATTTCTGTACTTCACCTGTGCAAAGCTTTTCGAAGTTGCTCAAATAAAGTATTTCTTCTTAACCTAACTGGCGTCCTAGAAGGTTACTATAATATTGTTACTCTACAGGCTGAAGGTTTATATCCATTTATGCATCGACTATTGGTTGCGAGACTTGAATCTACACATGTACATGCGTAATCATCAGTGAAAACAGCCAGCAATACTCGGTAGTGCCCTCTTTTTCTTCTAGAATTCTGTTTCTGTGTGAACAGAACCGCGTTTTTCTTACAATATCATTTTGTATACTGCCTATTATAGCAATTCTACCTTTTATGGTATCGTTGTCCGCAAACTAGGTCTGTGCTGGGCAGTAAAAGTTATTGTTTTCTGAACAAAGTCGTGCAAATGAAAAGATACTCTTAGTAAGATGACCCCCGCCCCCTTGACGGCGTGCTTGTGATTATAAACGATACAACTCTTCTTCTATGTCTATGGGCCAGAGGTCACGTACGTCAGAGACTCGCAAATGCCTTGCGTCTCTTAACTAACTTGGCGACCATCTTGAAATGTATTATTTATAGCAGCTTGGATCGGGGAGTAATGTTTTTCTAATGGCACGTTTTACTGAAATACAAAGTAAATTCACACTATCACCAAAGGTTTGTTTCTATGCCATTACTATTTTTTTAACGTTTGCTTGCTATTTAGAATAGTTACGATTTACGTTAATGTAACTGCCCTAAATTAAATTCTTAAGCATCATAATTATGTGAAAGAGAAAAAAAATATTAGGAAAAGAGTTAATCGTGACTTCGTCCTGCTCCCTATTACTGTTTTCTACTTTCCAACATGGTCGGCGTATTATCGTGCGACTTCCGTAGTGAAACTACCCAGTCTGTTCAGCAGCACTAGTTCCAGTTGTTGGCAGGCAGGGGTTTTGAGGGGATGTACTGCAGGTCTAGAAGTGCTCCGGCTGAACCGGGGCCGGGTAAGGGGTAATATCACATCACCCAACGCCTCAGCATGGCCCAATTGCCCAGTCAGGGACAGCGCCAAAGCCGTCCCCTGAGCCAGGGCCAGTTGTCCAGCCAGCGGGTGATCAGGCATCAGAGCTCGGGTGGTAGAGCGCCAAGGAGCCTGACAAGTGGGAATGGGCGCCGGGCAGGACTAAAGATGCTGTGGGGCACCCTGCTCCCCCGCAAAGACCCCGAGTTAGGCGACGATGAGTCTTCAGAGGACGCTGACGGCCCCGATGAGGAGGAAGAAGAGCCGCAGTTCCTGGACGCAGAGGAGATGAGCGGAGGGGGAGTCGTCCTGAAGTCAGCTTACTGTCGGAGACGCACAGGTGCGTAGGGAATGAGGCTGGGCTATCAGCACTGCAGCACTTTTGAGAGACTAGTTAAGAAGAACAACGCTGGTACAGCTTTGACATACCAGTGATGAATATCAGCATCTACCCCCCCCCCCCGAATAGCCTCCCCCCCCCCTCCCAAATATATTGATGAGAAGCCACCTACTGGCACAGGACTAGGTCCAGTGTGTATGGTTTAGCCATGGAACATGTATACTTTACATCTAATCTTCAATCAATCAATCAATTCAATCAACCAACCCCTCAATCAATCAGGGGTTTGTTAAAGCGCGACTACTCACCCGTAAGGGTCTCAAGGCGCTAGGGGGGGGCGCAGGTTCCATCCATCAAGGAGGGGGTCTGTCAAAGAGCCAGGTTTTGAGGTTTCTTGCGAAGATGGGGAGCGATGTTGTCTGAGGTGGAGCGGAAGGGCGTTCCATGCTTTGGCCGCGAGGAAGGAGAAGGAGCGACCTCCCGATCTGGTCTTTCTGGTGCGGGGGACCACGGCGTAGGAGAGCTGGGCTGATCGTAGGGTCCTTTGGGGTGCGTGGAATTTGAGTCGGCTGTTCAGGTATGCTGGTCCGGTGCCTTGGAGGGCAATCCCTACCCTATGTGTGTCTAGGATGTGTGCGTGAGTATATAGCCAACAATCAATCCCCCCCCATGGGATCTAACCCCATAACCTGGCTGAACAGAATGTAGGACCCCGTCTTGGTCACGAACGGGACACCCCTCACGGAGATGTTAGGCAACTGCTTGGCGGAGCATCAGCATGAAGGGACCTCTCGATGTCAGCAGAAGTGTCTCCTCTGGCTAACCCCCGGAAATGCTTATTTATTTATAACAAAAGGCATCCTTGCAATGTATATACAAATTGGCATTGTTATGGGTTTGCAGATAGCCCTGTCGCCCCGTGTATGAAGATAGAACAACATTGTACAACGTGTTCAAAGGCCTTGTACTCTGTGTTCGGGACATCATGATAATGTTGCGCAAAGCAAAATGTGTAAGCAAAAGCAGTTTCAGAGAAACTAATCTAACATTGTCACGCATGAAAATATGTGCAAAAGGTTATTGCGCAGAAAAAGGGCAATGTAAGAAAATGTGCAGCGTTGCTTCATGTGCCTAACTCGGGCGCATAACAATTGGAAGCCTACTGCCCACCAGTACACAGAATTTGTAAAAACGTGTTGAATCCTTTAAACTTGCAGAGTCCCGAAAGAATACACAACGTCAAAATGATGATTACTAGCTGTATTCTGTTATCATTTCATTTTTATCCTTTTATGCGATATGCATCACTTATTTTGTGTCATATAAAACAACAATATGGTGTCTGTTGTAGCGGTGTTTATTTTGACTGTCACCTCTTTTTGCTATCCCTTAGAATAGATTATGCATGGTAATTTGCCCTTTTCCACGAGTCAAGTCTGCCATCAACTTTCTAAGACTGTCCTTTGTGTTTTCAAGTCCATCTCTTTATTTAACATGTTTCACTGTATGACATTCAGATCTTTTTTTTTTTTAACTGAGTCAGTCCTCTATCGCCAGGGTTCTCGTGAGGTCTGAATGGAAGCAGTTGAGGATCTCATTTTGATGTGGGGTGTGTGATGGCAATACTGGAGGGTGCTACAGAAAACTTCATTTGATACATTTTAAAGGTTCTAAAAACATTGCCTCAGATGGCTCTTGGTGGGTTGTATTCATAAGTTGGCTAGTTATTCAGGAGTGTTCCAACCATAATCGTGGGGGTTGTGGAGAGTGATGATGTTGTCTATGTGCCGACTAAAGCAGAAAAGTAGGTCTAGAGTTAGTTACCACTGTTTGTGCTCAGAAAACCCTTTATGAATATCTTGGAGATCAGACCTTTTGGGAGTTTGTTCAACAAATTATCCAGGATTTGAGTAGAGTCCTTCAAATGATAGTTGTGATGAAGGAGGTAATGCTGTTGTCCTTGTGTTTCATGATCAATAGCTTAAATATAGCCAGCTCGTCTAAAATAATTTACAAGCAGAGGGATTATTTGATTGAGCCAATTCTATTTTAGCAAATTTATTCTTGGAAAGAATGGTTTACCCTCGTCCAGTTAGGTCTAACAGTTCGCGGTTGAGTTCCTCAATGATGTCTAGAATATTGAAAGTATTTTCTACTGCAGAACTGGCATTGATCAATCCTATTTTGAGGCCTGTTAGGAACCGAGTGGTTTCTAGAGTTATACTGCTTAGTGTAGGCAAAGGGTGAAAAATCTTGTCTTGATTGGAAGTGGGCAAAATCCCTTTTTCCAATCTGTGGTGAGTGAATGTGAAACCACAAGCAATTAATTTGTTTCTGCTTTTTTCTCATCTGCCTGACTTGGATTGAAACAAAAGGTAGAATGAAAACAAAAGGCTCTGCAGAATAGGAATTCCTCATTTTGCGCAGTGAGGAATGCATGGAATGAACAATTCTTTAGACATCCATCACTGTCTTCTGGTGAAGTTGCTTTAAATTGCACTGTCTGGTTCCAGGCAATGTATTCAACTTAACTGCAGTTAGGTTTAAGGGTAATGCATTGTCTGGCCCCTCACAGTGATTCTAAAAGCATCTGTACTTTGGCTGTTTTTTCCATCCATGAAACAGCAGATCAGCCCCAGTTCTGCTTTGCTGGTGAAAAAAGCAGTGAATTTCGCTTGTCTGGAAATTTTCCAGACATTTTCGTCCACCCCTAGGCTTGACTATTCCTGCTATGCGTTCACTCTGTGACAGTATGCATTGATCCTACATGGATTTGACCGCACCATGGCCAGGATTGAGATGAGATGGTGGCAAAAGGATGTGCGCTTTTTGTCTCAGTGCTATTTTTCCTTCTGTCGGATTGTAGACAGTGTCTGAGTCTCTGGGGCAGTTTCAGTATTTGCTTGGTCCAATTGGTTATTCAGACATCTGTTGAGAGCAATCCATACTTTTCAGGTCAGTTTTCAAGGCCTTATTTGATGTAAGATAGGTCAGGCAGTTCTTATAGTAAGCATTACCACTGTTGCTGGAAAACTCTAACCAGGTTCTGCTGCTCAGAGAAATGAGAAGTACCTCCTCTTTAGACTTTTTCTTTCATGGGGACATTCAGCTTCTCTCTGGCCATGTGTAGGAATTGTTCTGTTTAGCATTGTCTTGGATGGCTAGTGGGGGAACACCTTCTTGATTATCCGGTACCAGAGGGAAGAAATAGCAGTCATGTTTGTGGATCACGGAGGCAAGAAACTGCGTATGTGACACATGGGCTCTCACTCTTGTGGCTACTGGCCTGAGGATTTTACAGCGGCAGTGTCAGGGTGTGGTGTATTGGCCTCACTTTGATATCCAGGCCAACAAATGGAAGGGGTGTTCATGACAACGCAGGAGGGTAGGCACACAGAACTTCTGCTGACGTGGTATTACTGAAGAAAGGATGTACATGGCAAAGTGGTAGTGCAGGCACTCGTGCAGAGTATTTGTGTACCTCCAATACAGTGACAGTTTGCATGCAACCATCTGTCCCACAGATTCAAAGATGTCCTAAACTTTTTGTGCGAGCCACTCATAATAATTTCGTTTTACTTTCAGGTGTGCCGCAGCTACACGGCACCTAACCGCAGGAGAGTCCTAGGTCTCTTTCTTTTGGTCTTTCCAAATCATAGGTGCTGCTCCTGTTCGCTGGCTCCTCAATGCTCTTGGCTTTCACAGGCACATGTCTGTCTGCCCTGTGCTAAGCTTCTCATAGCTAGAGGCTACGCCTCTGGATCACACAGTGGGGGGCAGGCGGTTAAGCCTCATCTTGGAATTCAATGGATAAGGGATAATCAAGTCTCACCTTTTAGGATTTGCCTCATCTGAACTTTCACAAGCAACCCAAGGCATGTTTCAGCCTTGTTGGGCACCATTGAGGGTTTGCAACTTTAAGCCCATGGCACAGCAAGCTCGGGGCCCCCATTTAACATACCTATGCCATTTAAGGCTCCTCACTTAGTACAAGTGCGAGTGATAGAAATGTTTAAATGTAGTGGACCCAGTAGAAGTTACTCAAGGCATGCTCCTTTGCATCATTTTTAGGTTATCATTGTCCCTTAAACATCATAAATGTGATGGATTGACAAATCTCAAGGTAGTTTTTTCACTCCCATGTGGAGTTCCGCAAGGATCCTCGCTAAGTCCGACTTTGTTTAACATCTACGTCACTGACTTAGCACGAGTAATTAAATCGTTTGGGATGGGTCTCACGTCATATGCGGATGACACACAATTGGTGCTCGCCGTGCATAAAAATGGGGACGCAGTTTCGGCCAGCTTTCACGATGGCAGGTTGGCGATCAGTACCTGGATGTCAAGTCACTGCCTTAAATTAAATTCAGCCAAGATAGAAGTAATGGTCTTTGGAAATTTATCCCCAGGATGGTCTCCAGGCTGGTGGCCAGATCATTTGGGATTACCCCCAATCCCTGTCAAAAAAGCCAGGAACTTAGGTTTCATTTTTGATGATAGATTATCTTTGATACATCATGCTAACACAGTGGTTTCCTCATCCTTTTATGTTTTAAGAATGATAAAGAAATTGTTACCTTTCGTCCCTGCTAGTACCGGGAGAAAGTTAATTTGTGCTCTGGTCATGTCTAAGGTTGACTACTGCAATAGCCTTTTAATTAATGCCCAGGAAAGGGATCTTAGTAAGCTGCAGTTGGTGCACAACGCAGCCGCTAGGATACTGTCGGGTACTCCCAAGTTCAAGCCCATCTCTAATGTGGTGCAACAGCTCCATTGACTGCCCATAAGAAGCAGAACGAAATTTAAAGCCCTCTGTATTGCCTACAAGGCAATTCACAATTCAGGACCGGAATGCTTGAAGAAAGCCTTTCTGGCTTATACGCCCATCAGATCTCTTTGCTCAGCAGATGCCAATCTTCTGGTCGTCCCTAGAACCAAGAAAGCCAACTGGGGTGACAGAAGCATCATAGTTGCCACATCCAAACTGTGGAATTCTCTTCCCTCGCAGATTAAGGCTAGTCCCACTCTGCTATCATTCAGAAAACAAATAAAAACTTGGCTTTTCAAGCAATAGGCTTTTTTACCAGCTCTATGCCTACCTTTTCAGCACATAGCGCCGAGACACCTACGGGTATTTGCGCGCTTTACAAGTTGTTAAAATAAATAAATTTGCAAGTCTCAAGTCTTAATTAAATGAGCAGTGTCAACACCAAGGCCCGAAAGGGATGGAAGTTGAGGTTCCCTACCAAGGGATTGCTAATGTGTTTCTGTAACTTTAAAATACACTGGAAACCTAAGTGGGCAAGGGGAGACTTTAGGAGGTTGTAATGTGGTGTAGGGGTTCCCTTAAATCTCTGTGAATATTATATGCACTCTTATGTTTCCAGGTGCGGCTGATATTTCAGCAAACAAAGCACATGTGGCTTGAATTCAGTGGATTTTAGCAACAGGACACTGGCTTTCAAATGATCATTTGTGCTCTTTCCTATATTCACTGCTGCCATAATCTTCACCAAGTCTCCACCATCAGACACACTGTACTCACTCACTTTCTCACTTATTAACTCACCCTTTGTAATCTTAGATTCCTTAGGCCCAGCACATACCACTCTATTAAAGTATTGTTTTTGTTATCTGACTTTAGCTTGTCATGACCTGATGCCTCTTAATGTCACCCTTTAAACCTCCTGACATCGATCTCCTTTTGCCTCCAATTTCCTCCTACCCTTTCCTGCTTCTTTTTCCAATTATCATTTCTGCTTCTATATTTCTTGAAGCTCAGAAAACCGTCTGGCTAGCCACATCGCCTTCTGGCAAAATGCACCAGTATTTGGGGGTGGCTACACCATCCTTAAGGATCCTTTCCTTTAGTCTCGCCTAGGATCCCTTTCCCATCTTTCTTGTCTTGCCTTTAGCACTTTAAGGCAAACTTGGTGGCATGGAGCACAAGACAAATAACATGTCATATCACATGTATTATGATAATACTCATGATCACTGATCGACCCAGGATTTCTATGCAGTACACTAATCTATTTCTTCCTTACCTGTCCCTTTCCTCCAAAGGCATGTCTAAATGTGTCCAAACGAAACCCTTAGAGCTTGGTAGGTTGCCTGCAGGGTGTATGACACATAATTACTTCTCTGCTTTGTTTACTGTGCATTCTCTAAGTATCCTGTTAGTTGAAACAAACACATTGCTTGTTTTAGTTTTCATTAGTGTGTAGTACGTTGGTCTTACACAAAAGGTGAGCTTGATAGAAGGCACTTTATTGATATTACCAATAAAGCCTCTTCAAAAAGCTTTCACCCCAACCAGCAACTTGCTTATCTTGCAGACAAGCTCACCATCTTTACTGGTTCTCAGCACATCTGCACCCAGGACACCATCAGAGTGCAGACTAAAAAGTATAAAAAAGAAACAAGCTTTAGAAAAGCCAATAGGTCTCGTTGGGACCTATTGGCTTTTCAAATGTTTTTTCGGTAATGCTGTATAGCATTCCAGATGCTGAACAGCATGACTAAATTTAAAAAAAAAGAAAACGGCGAATGCTGCAATCATGGTCATGCGACCAACATGATGCAGTGCCCCTTTTTTTAAATCTACCAATCTGAGAGGGATCAGTAATTTGTTTTAAAAAACAAAACGAAGCTCAAACACCTTTTTTCTAGCTTTCAACAGAGGAGCAGGTGGGGAAAGCAATGCAGCAAGAGGGGCAAACAAGCAACACGGCTGGGGTAGAAGCACATTGGAGAACAACACAGGGCAAAAGGAGAAGCAATTGGGCGAGAGAGAGCAACACTGCGGGGACAGACCGGGAAACAAACATTCGTGGGTGAGGGCAAACAAAGTTGGGTGGGGGGAGAGAAGTACAAGACGAGAGAAAGCAACACAGAGAGCTGGGGCTGGGCAGAGAAGCACACGGACAAGAGAGAGGAACACAGGCATGGGTTGGGGGAAGAAGCACATGAGGGAGACAGCTGGAAAACACATGCACTTGCATGAAGTGCTTAAGCTAGAGAAAAAGTAGTTTGCTTAAAGTTAGCACTGTAAGGTATAAAAGCCAACCAATCAGAGAGATGGTAAAGAGGGTATTCTCCGCGCTAGGGACAAACACAAGACTGACAAGCTTCAACAAGGATAGCCAACAAATAAGAAGCAAGCAAGTGAGAGTGAAAATAAAGCCAAACAATTGTAAGGAATGAGTGGGCTACAAGCCCAGTTAAGCTTTCGGTAAGCCAGCAATAGGTCTTCTGCAACAAGAGTAGGCTTGACCTAAAAACAATGCAGCAGGCCTTTTCTATCTATGCATTCAGGATCTGGAACAACATTGCTGTATCCATCAGAATCACCCTAACATTGCTCCAATTTAGAAGAAGTTGAAGAACAGTAAATCTCAATGCATTTACATTCCACAAATCAACAGCCTCTGTTATCACTTGTTGACTTTATGCTTGTCTTTGACTCTTTACAGCGCTCCACTGCCTTTTGACTAGGTTCATGCTGAAGAAATCTCACATGCATACATACAGATCATTTTCTGTGATTATGCTGATGTTTTTTTTCTTTTCTTTTTATATTTACAGTTATAATAGACGATCAAATTTGGCAAAAGAAATTTGAAGTAAGGGGGCATTTTCCATTGCTTGGACCGTGGTGGGAAGTCCGTGTGTATGTGAAACCTGTTAATTCGATGTACTACATGAAGGGGTTTCCTTCCTACTTTTTACGCACTGATTTTGGAACAAAAAAAAAGGGCATACTGCCACTGTTTTTGACAGAGTGCCACGTTCCTGAAGAATTCAAAGAGAAGTTTTTTGAGTGGCTTCCACAAAAATTATTGTTGACATTCCATAACCTGGAAAACATATTGCAAGAATTTTCAACAACGATGGATCCAGACAAAGGTGGATACAACATCTTGAAATATGTTGAGACGTCTTGTAAGTACATTTATACATATTTGTTTGTACATAATTCTTAAGTTCAGGCATTTCCTAAACCGTAAACGAAGGGTGTTGAGGGAGAAGTCCAGGCAGTTTTCTATTGATGTCATTGCCGTTTTTCGGTGAAGCAGAGGAATTTATTAGTTCAGGCTGTACCACAGTGGCAGAAGATAATAGGTTCTAGGCTGCTTCAAGCACTTATCAGTTACTTTCTTGCACTAAGACAGTCCTTTCACTATTGAAACATTTCACTAAATGGAGAGCAGATTGGTTTAACAAAAATTGCTCTAGTCACTAGTGAAGAAAATGTGTCATTGCTGCTTTCTTGATATAAACCTAACCATAGCTGAATGGAAATTCAAATTTCAGCAGTTGATGCGTTTTTGTGACAACATGACTAAAAATGGGGTTTCACTGAACGAGCATGTGGGACATCAAGCTTCAATGGCTATTTGAATAAAGGAGATCTGAAAGATAGTATCAAATTGCAGGGTTCAATGTGAATGATGTTGAACAAATGTAAATGTAAATGTCCAGTATTTGTAAAGCGCAAACAATTACCCAAGGGTGTCAAGGCACTGGGGGCTGTCGGGAAGATTAAGCGAGCTATTGCCCAGAGTCACGTGGTGCTGGGCTGATCTGCCCCTGGCGCCGGGGATCGAACCATGAGCCCCCGGGTTTCGGAGTCAGCCGCCCTGACCGCTGCGTCATACCTCTTCCCTTCTGCGCCACACCTCTTCCCTTTAACAGTGGAGTTTTCACCTGCTTTAACAGATTGCTTTAGGTATTACACTTTTCACAGCCTTGCAGGTTTTGTTAAAAGCAGTTTGTTTTCATTCAGTACAGTAAAGTTAATCAGTGACTGTCTGTGTGAACATCTGTTGGCTTTTTTGTTATGTCTTGTCTCCCTTGTCCCATGTCTCTACATGCCTTGGTGACGTCAGAGTTTTGAGAGTGTGTGACGTGTGTGGAATTCACAATGTGTGTGTGTTCCCCAACGGTGGTTTTCATTCAAGGTAGGGATGAGCTAGTTGTAGAGTCACTTCTACTAAAAAATGACCAGGCACCGACACCTGAAGAACTTTCTAATAAGTAGATTTAAAGGTAAATTAAAAAGCCCATCAAAGCACATTCAAGCGCAGAAACGCCAGGCTTCAATCGACTAAACGTCACGAAAACTGGAACACAAAAGCCCTATAATCTAGCTTGCGGCGCAGTGAGAAAAAAGGAACACCAACTAAAGAAGAACAAAGCTCATAGCACAAAACAACATTGGAGATACCCATAGAGAAAAACTTGGGAAAGCTTAACACAGACAAGCATGAAATAGGACATTAGTGTCTTCCTGCTCCTAGTGCGGTGTGGCCTGGGAAAAGGCCCATGCCTCCCAGCTGGTGTTACCTGTAACTCCCAACCTTATGCATTTAACTAAACCTGCATGTTACCAACATCTGTGTGGACGATCTTCACCCTTACATTGGTGAAGAGTGAAAGTGGATTGAAGGACTCACTTAGATAACAAACTTACATTTCAAAATAAGAAAAGCACCTCACCAGTGTCAAGATTAATCGGGCAGCCATGGAGAGCAACTTGGAGCAGAGACTTTGTCTTTCCAGTATGGGAGGAGAAACAAAAAGTCTAGGTTGTCTTGTGCTGCATTTTGGTACTTTTATGGGTGGAAGATGTCAGGAGGGAGTAGCGCTGGAAGTGCACATGTGGTAACAGAAGCAGTGTTCTTTAATTTTTCCAAAGATATCTTATTGTTTTTACAGATTTCAAGTAC
The DNA here is from genome assembly GCA_963921515.1 of Calotriton arnoldi. Lineage (NCBI taxonomy): Eukaryota > Metazoa > Chordata > Amphibia > Caudata > Salamandridae > Calotriton > Calotriton arnoldi. The sequence continues at coordinate 545,115 of CAWUFW010001665.1, forward strand.
AACAAGCCATTGACTGGCCTTTAATTAAAACAAAAAAAGGAAACAGAGTTACGCACATCCCCCACCCAAATTCTCCCGACAGGTTAAGGTACCCATAATTATTGATAGCCTTCCAATGCCATGAGCGTCACCCAACTATTGCTTGTGGTCTTAAATTAAATTTTTTCCTAAATGTCCTGACAGTCCACCAGTTTCAAAGATACCCAGGATCTCGGGCTTCCCAATATTGTTGTTTGACCAGACATATAATCTACTAATGGCCTCCATGTCTGTTCATATTTATGACGCGTCATGTAGGTCCAATGCCCGTTTTTCCATGGCCAGCAAAGACCATAGTTTATTTGCCCATTCATGAATCGTCAGGATGACAACTAGTTGTTTCTTCAGCAAAATAATATTGGTTGCTATCTTCTTGTCAGCATTAGTGAGCAGCTTGTAATCTATGGGCAGCAGGTACGACAAAATAATAGCATTGTCTGGTCTTAGTGGTTAGCTCAGTATCCCTTTCAGTTTGCTCAACAAGTCATCTTTCCAAAACATTTGCAGGAGGGGGCAAGACCACCAGATATGTATGCCGTCTCCTTTTATACCATACCATGACAAACCATACCATACTATACAATGACAAACCATACCATACAGTTACAGACCATACCATACAGTGACAGGTCATACCATACCATGACAGACCATACTATACATTTACATACCATTCCATACAGTACTATACAATGCACATCTGCCTCGCTGTTGTACAACGTGGCTAAAACAAATTGACAAAGCCAATAGATCACACATAGGTGAGACTTATTGGCCTTGCCAATGCTTGTTTTATGAATCTGGTGATTTATTCCTATTTGCTTTTCTGTTTTTGCGAGTAAGATTTACTTCTGCTGGATGTGAAGGCTACTACCGTTTCCAAACTGGAATCATGGTAACTAAGAAGCCTGTCTTGGGGACTACGGCATGCAAAATACACATGACTTTTTGGTCACAAATTATGGTTTAACAAGGGGATACTTCTCTTTATACTTATTCATAACATTATAACTAGCTTCATCTTAACACTGTTCCTTCTGTTTCACCTTCCTAATAATTACAAAAATTTAAGGTAAACATAATTAGCTCCTTGGCTTCCATGCCTCACAATTATATAGGTAGTGTAAAAACAACAATTGGGCATCAGTGGCTAAATTTCTTATGTTTTTTATTGAAAATTGTAAATGTATGTATGTAGCAGGTCATTCTATTTTGTAGCCGCCTCTCTTACAGTGATTGTACCGATGTATCCTCTGCAGGGTCATAGCTCAGGTTACATGTTGCACTCATTTCACACCAACATACTTTTAGTTCCACAAAGGTTGAATTGAATAATAAGATTATTTTACTGGATGGTCTATATAAAATATGCATATTACATGGACATGTTACTGGTCTGCATAATTACCTTGCCTCACTCAGTCCCTTCTCTGTGCTTTTTACAGGTTGAGATATACAGAATAAAATATTTATATACTTATCAGCCAGTCTCCGTTTTAAATGTTATGACTATGATAAATGTATGGCACACATTCTGCCATTGTTCTAGCATCATAGAGGATACATAGTCCAACAACATTCCATGGGGTTCTGGGTTTATAAGTGATTTAGCATGTGGTGACTGGTTCTGGGCTTTGTGTTCTGGTCATGTTTAGGTCTCGCCTAGCGATGCAGCGCAAAGCGCTGCTCGCTATGCGAGATCTATTGTTGCCGACTTTTGCTCCGATGCGGGACACGAGATGTGCACGCGCTTGGTGCGAGCAGGAATTGTAATAGCGCCGCAAGCCGTACGCGTGCACATCAACTGTCTGTGCCGAAACTTAAACAGACAGGAGATATGCACGCGTACGGCTCGCGGCGTTATCACAACGCCTGCTCGCACCATACGCGTGCACATCTCCTGTCCGGGCAGCCGATGCGCACGCTCACGGCGTGTCTTCAGCTTAACTTCCCGCTGGTTCCAAAGAGTCAACATGGCTGCGCCCTGTGAGTCGGATCTGCAATCCGATCCCGCTCCGCCGCCACTGAAGATTCCAAAGCGCGAGGCTATGTCCCCTACTTCACCTGGGCTGAGCGATGGACGCCCATCGTTGTCGGCGCCTTCTACCCCAAGCCATTCGTCGCCTCTAGAGGGATGCGCTGGTGGTCCGGGCCTTGCCTCGTCGCCCTCAGTCTCCTTTTCCACGTCGGCCGCTTGTCGCGGCATGTCCTGGACCCCAGCAGAAACTAACGCGCTTATAGCCGTATGGGGCAACGAGCGATTGGTGGAGGCGCACTACCAGCAACTGGAGGGCTCAGGCACCCTATTTGCCAGCTGTTTCTAGTAAGTGCACTCCTTGTTTGATTTTGAAACTGTGCTCCAAATAGGAAAGTTCAGATTTAATTTTTGTGTTTACACCCTATGTAACAGAAAGGAACTCCAGCATTTAAAAATCTGTTCACACTGAGGTCACTCAAACTGCGAGCTCTCCTTCTATAGCTCTTGCGTGTTGTCCCGCGTTTTGCTGTTTCCCTCTCCTTCCTCAGAGAGCTTCACACTGGGCGTAGTTATGTTTTCACATATTATTTCTCCCTCCTGTCACTACCCTCCTCTAACTCTGCCTCATGTTACTGTCCTCTCTCCTTTCACTTCCCATGTCCCCTCTCCAATTACTGCTCATCTCTCCGTTATACAACATGTCTCTGCCACTGCCCATCCTGCCGTTGGCATTGCCCTAAATTCTGTAATCATACACTGTCCACCCTCTTCTGTCACTGCCTCACTACAGTATATAATCGCCTTTCTATTGTCATTCCATTTCCTCCTGTCACTGCTTATCTTTCTCTCCTATAACCAGGGCCAATGGAATTATGCAATTATGTGGCTGCAGCAATTTTCGCATAATTATAGATTTGCCGCATTCGCCACATAATCCATCATCTGCTGCAACTGCAGATTTTGACAAAAATGTTTTTGTTTCCAGCTCAAACTGTTCAAAAGTTACTAAAATGCTGCTTGCTTACAGCAGTTTTAATATCTTAGAGTTTCTTGTAGCTCAAATAGGTGTAATTTCTATGATTTATATATGTTTCCCTTGTCTATATTGCTTGATTTTGCTTGTAAGATAGTGTCACTCATAATCTTTTATGCATGCCCATTTAAAGTTGGTGCTGTATAAAAATGCACAAATTCTACTTGCCACAGCTGTAGAGGCAGTGGTTGTGTAGGACGGGACAGTGTACTTCAGCTGTATCCACGCATATAAATTACAAGACATTTAAAGGAGCACTTGTTGTAGGTTTAGTGACCTACCTAATCCAGTGAGATATTTCACTGAGCAGTTCAAAGCCGCAGCAGACATCACAAAATAATTCTACTATGTCTGTTGTTGGTGGTTGTTAGAGGTTGCGGACTGGGGAAACAGGACTATGTGTTTTTCTCTGCCCCTTTATATCTAGTGCTTCACAGACCGTGCATATATGTGTGCATTAATTGCTTATCCTATAAAATACTATTTATGTATGGACGACATATTTTCAAAAGGGACATTTTTGCATTACATTTGTTTAAGGTGTTTCTAATACAACATATGTTTTTAAGTTTGAAAAGCAGAAGCATCAATTGCTGATCAGAGATCGAGTATTTTTGGTATTTACACGAGTTTGAGCTATTGGTATTGTAAATGCCAATGCGTTTTATTTATGTTTCTTTTTTAAAAACATGGATAAAAGGCATTGTCATTTACAATGCCAGAGTTTAAGCTATTGGCATTGTAAATGACAATGCCATTTATTTATCTGTTTTCAAAACCAACACATGGATGAAGGGTTTGTCATTTACAATGCCAATGGCTCAAACTTTTGCGAATGCGAGACCTATTGCATTGCAAATGCTTGTTTTGGTGACTATTTCTTATTTAATTGTGTAATTTTGATGTTTAGGATTTAATAATTTATATGATTGCTTCAACTGTATCTGAATCCTAATGTATCATAAACCTTTTGCACAGGGATACTTTTTAAACAAAGGACAATTTAATGCTTTTTAGTAGGTTATTGATTTAAAGATTGTATTCACTGCTTCTATCTAGAATTCTAGATCATGATGATATGCTCCTATTTCTTTATTGGACGCAATCTTGCTCTGACATGCGGCCTCACTAGTGGGTGAGCAATATGGGCATTTGATCCAGTACACCTCATGTTACCATTCCAGCTCCATGGAGCTGGCCTGGATCTTTAGTCAATGTAGGCTCTCTAACCATATAGTGCAAGGCCACTTTTGTGGGACCTCTTTGTATTCCTGTCCCTACAATTCCTGCAAGGGCTCCTACTGTTTACTTTTATGATGTGAATTGAATCGTACATCTACTTGAGCAGACATGAAAACTATTCTGTAATTTTAGAGCACTTTGCAAACCTTGTAGGTGACACATATGCAGAGGTGCTACTGTTGTACTTGCATCTTATCTCGCAGTCATTCAGACTGATGCAAGCAGAACATATATTGCATACGCTCTCCTGTCCTTGACAAAATTAATTTCTGAATCTGCCACATCAGTTATAGTTCAATTAGGCTACATATGTCTATATTCTTATACACTTTGTTGGGAACCTTACATATATATTACTATGTACTTTGATCAAATCTTTCAGCACCTGGAATTAAACATTCTTTCTAGTGTTTGCAAATGAGACAAAATGGTACTATACACCTCCAATAGGGCAAATATCGTAGTAGTACCATATTTGAAGATCGGATCGAGCAAAGATTATAGTGCTTTCATCCGAATTTACACAGAGTGTCTTAATTCACAAGCCTACTCCAACAGACTACTTTTGTCTGTAATCATTTGTTAGGCTTGATACTTCCTAGTTTATTTTATTTCTGAAGCTCATGGCTGCCCAAAGGCTCCTTGGCTGTAATATAGGCAGAAACTATATAAAGATTGAATAGTAAAACTACCAACAAAGGAGAAATGTTTTCAGGGCATGCCGGAAGCCTGAATAGTTGTCTGCCTCCCTTAACCTGTGTGGCAAGTTGTACCAGCACTCAGGAATAAGAATTCGGAAGGTGTGTCCTTCTGTACGCACTCTTTTTATTAGTCCTGGCCCCTTGATATATCTCTGTAAAAAAAAAAAAAAAATGTTGTCTAGGGTGGTTTTTTTAAACTTTATTTTCATTTAATAAGTGGGGGGATGTTTTATTCGGAGCATGTAGATACCCATTTTTGTTGGATGGTGCTGTTATCTAATATGTTGTACTTATCTAATAGTCCATAAAATGTAGATGCTAGATGACCTTGTGTGGCTATTTTCCTGAGGAAGTTGATGAAGTCTATTTGAAGTGGATTGTCCAGTTTGGTTATTTCTGCTTTATATTTCAGATTCTATAACAATATTGTCAAGTTAAATTGATCTTGGAACATTGGAAAGGATAATAGGTTTTGGACAGGGTTGAGGTCTATAAGCAGTGTTATTCTTTTGTTTGCCCAGTCTTACCAGAGAACCTTTTTGTTATCTATCGTAAGTTTGGCATTAATCCATAGGGAGGACAGTTCTGATCCTCTTATTTTCTTCATGAAATTCTTATCCAGGAGTTTTAGGGCAGTTTAACGGTCTCTTAATAAATTATATGAGCGTGGAATTGAGAAGGCGGGTGGTTTGATGGTACATATAGGAGATAGAGGTTCTTTATATGTCATTTGCTATTTACCATGGTTGCGGGTCAGCATTGTCCACATCCAGCCACCAGCATGCTTCTTTTACTAGGAAAGCTGTTTTGTAGCTAAAGAAATTAGGTAGACCAAGACCAAAATGTTTGTTTGTAGTTCCCTGATGGAAATTTTCTTTTATTTCTCTAGATGAAGTCTGATATTAATTTGTCTATATTGTTATAGAATTGTTCAGATAAGTATAGTGAAAACATGCTGGTTATAAAATTTATTTGGGATGCAATCATCATCTTTACACATTCTATCCGCTGCAACACTTAATAAATTTAGGTGACCAAGCATCCATGAAGTTCTTGATTTTTTTAGAATATTGTATTCTCTATGTGTGTTCTGGATTCCTCTAGACCAGTGGTTCCCAAACTGGGGTCCGCGGACCCCCAGGGGTCCCTGACACATTCCCAGGGGGTCCGCAGGCAGCTGTCTTAAAGCAACAGTGATTCCTTGTATAATCTGCAGTTTTACGACAACAATAAAGTGTCAAAGATAACTCGAGTGATTAATGTACCTGCTGGAGAGAGATGGAAGGTAGCGCAGAGGGTTAATATACCTGCTCAAAGAACGTGTACCATGCATTTTTAATAAAACAGTATTTTATGTGCATAGCTTTGTGGGTTACTGCTTTTGTCCTGAGATTCTTTTGCTACTGTGCAGTTCATAAGTTACAATCATAATCTAGCACCGTCAGCTATGAACTGCCCGTCCAAAGAGCTGCATTCAAACTGCATGGTACAAGTTAGTATGCCATCTTTTTTCCCAGTCTTTCATTATCTGATGCTGCCAAAAGGTATGTTTGGATAGAATTAAATTGTTATAATTAAAGTCAACGCTAACCACTGTTACATTCTGAAACCAGATTTTGTCTTCTCCAAATCAAGCACTCTTAAAAAATGCTTACCAGTATGGATGACATGTGAATCCTACACCTTGAGTCCCCTTTCCCCTATGTAACGGCTCTATACACTGAGGATTTACACACGTATGATTCATTGAGGAATTTTACAAGCTTTCGCCATGTTTAACGTCACAAAAGTGACACAAAGCAGCCATAAAATATTTTCTGTAATTTACTTTCCAACACTAAAACTTGTTCCCATGCAACCGCAGGTTTCTCAAGCTAAACCCAATTTACTAAAAACAGTAGATTGGGTTTGGCGTCAAGAGGCTACTAGCCCTTTTCAACCTAGGCACAAGGAAGGAGAAATTCTTTCATTTCTCCTTCCTTTTCCACCGACTTTCCCTCGTGTCTTACATAGTATTTTGACAGGAAGGGTACCCTTCTGTACAAAACCTATCTTTACACTCATGCACACACCTTAAGCTACAGCGTGGGTGTGTGCATGTGAACTACTGAAATCAGCGCCGGCGCAGAGAAAGGGAGGAGAGCCATAGCTTTGGAAATATGGCACTCCTGCTCCCTCCCTGTCGCGCAGCATGATGCAGCCCCGGCCTACGCTAAGGGGCTGCGCTACACTTAAGCGCAACTTTTTGTAAATCTCCCCCATTGTTCTGTATGTGTGTGATGTAAGTGCTCTGACTTCCCTACACTAGTATGAGAGATGCTATAAAACAAATGAAATACATGTGACAGAGGTGCTATGGGAAGAGAGGAGGCACTGTTGGAGGATGATGGGGAGGGATTCATGGAAGGCCCCAAAAAGATTGTTGTATTGGTGCATAGTAAGGTCATCATTTACTATGCTTTAAGCGAATACAATTCATGCCATAATTACAAATGTGTTGTAGGAATGCACCATTTTCCCATTTTCTTGGTGGGAGGAGCCCCCAAAGTCCGCTTTGTAGTGGTCAGGCTTACTCACTGCACTTGGTGTGCACCGTGCGGGGTTGGCACAAACAACATTTGCCAGGGCTACTTTGGGTTCCAGTCGGCCCGTCAGGAAGCAGGAGCCTCATACTCTAAATAAAGCCAAATATTGAAAAATTAGTCGCGAGATGCAGCACCAGCCTTCCTATTAAAAATTTCGATTTGCAAATTTTCAATATAAATATAAAAGCTTTAGTAATTTGGGTTTCTGTTTGGTGTGCACATGTAATGTTTATTTTTTAGAATTACTGTTTTAATGTTTGAAATTTAAATAAATGCAATTGGCAGGGGTCCTCGACTTTCAGTAGTGACTCAATAGGGGTCCTCAGGAGTCAAAAGTTTGGGAACCACTGCTCTAGACTCTTTTTGAATTCTGTACCAAGATATTTTAGCATTTAGATTGCCATTTGAGTCTGAAAGATTGAAATCGGGGGGGGGGATACTCAAAACATTTAGCGGAAAGATCTGTTTTTTTCATGGTTTAGTGACTATCCAGAGATCTCAGGGTTATTACTTATATTTGTGAAGATTTCTGCAGTGGCCCGATGAGCCTGCTCAGTGAAGATAAGTACATAATCTGCGTAGGCTGCAGTTTTGTGTATTTTGAAATGGAATGGGATCCGATCCCTTGGATGTTTGAGTTTGATCGAATATTGGTTCTTAATGTTTCGATGCTGAGTAGGAAAAGCGGAGGTGACAAAGGGCATCTTTTGTCTTGTACCCTGTGCTAGATTGGAAACATTTAGATCTAATACCATATATTCTAAGACAGGCAGTTGATTGGGTATATAGCGCCATGGCCATGCATATATTCGAGTATCCCAGATTACTCTTGTTAAGCATTGAACACAGTAAGATCCAGGAAACTTTATCTAAGGCCTTTTCTTCACCCAGTGCCTTGGCTGTTGAAAGACTGCAAAGTGACTTTGCCTTCTCTGGGATGTGACTGAATACTCTGTTGTTTAATGCATATCTTCCTTTCAAGAATCCTGTTTGTGTAGGATGTATTAGATATGCTAAGTCCCTTTCTAGTCAAAGGCAAGTATTTTAACGCATATGTTAAGGTACACATTTTAAAAGCGAATTTGGACTATAGTTCTTGGGATCAGTAGATTATTTCCTTTATTTATGGATAACCACTAGAGTGACGTCAGTGGCAGTCCCTTTAATTTTGACTGTGGAGCTGAAGTGCAAGTATAGGTCATGTAAGAGGGGTAACTGAACTTTGGAAGGTTCTATAGGAGGAGGCAGGCAAGCCGTCTGGGCCGCGCGCTTTCCCACATTTTGGGGTGTGGATGGCTTTCAATATTTCTGAGTTTTGTATGCCTTTATTAGGTGGACTGCAGGCTTCATCACTCAGTGATGGGAGTTTTAGTTTATTGAGATGGTTTTCACGTTCATTTCTGTTAATGGGAAGGGCTGTACTATAGAGGCTGGAGTACTATGTATGAAAAGCTTTTATAATGTTTACCATGTCTGTGTGTGTGGTGCTTGTTGTGTCCTTGATGGCTGAGATATGTAATTTTTTTGTTTGGCCTATATTTAATTGTCGAAGTCTCTGCTTTATTACGGAGTATGATGTTGACTCATTTGTGGACTTTACTCGTGTAAAAAAAAATGTGATCTTATTTTAGTCGTATAAGCTTTAGTAGGACCTAGGTGTCTCTGAATTTTATTACCTCCCCTTCTAATTTATTTATTTCTTAATCAAGGGATTAGAGTTTTTTATTTGTTGCTTTATTCAATTTTAGACATGATACCTATCATGACTTCTCTGATGGTGGCCTTCATGGCATCCTAGATGAGTTCTGGAGACGGAAAAGCTGCTCTGTTTTCTATTAAAAAAAATATTCGATACCAGTGGAGATGAGGTCTCTGGGTCATTAACTAAGTCACCTTTCAATTTCCAAATGTTTGTTTTTTGTACTATGCTAGTGTCTAAATCTAATGAGATACAGCCTTGGTCTGAGTTTAATATAGGTTCGATTTTTGAGTTGGATGCTTTGGCAGTCCGGGCATTGTTGGTCAGTACTTCGCCTATCCTTATTAAGGTGATATGTGGGTGTGAATAGAAAGTATATTGACTACCAGTGGGATTTTGTAAATGACCCATGTCATTCAAATTGTGTTTGTTGAGCAGATGCTTTAGCTGTGTGTGAGATTTGTTGACTGGATAGTTACAGGATCAGATCTGGTCAATGAGATTGGGTCAAGAGGGAGATTAAAGTCCCCACCTAATAGAATGCCAAAATAATTTTGTTGGGTTTTTACAAAATGATAGATCATCTTTCTTAGGGGCATCTATGTTGATGACGTAAAAGGTGGCATTTCCTGCATTAAGTTTAGAGATTAGCCATTTTCAATTGCTCTTAGAGTTGGATTTAATAATTGTTAATTTAGCTGATTTGGAGATAAGTGTGATAAACCCATTTTCTCAGGCAGAGTTTAGTACTCTATTGTTATGTTTTCTCTGGGCTTCTGCTGTGCCAATTTATGTTTCTTGGAAGAGGATGAAATCTCCTTCTAGTTTGTAGCAATAGTCTAGGAGTTTCCTCCTTTTAACTGGTGGTTTAGGTCCTTGGTGTTTAGTGAAATATATTTTAGACGTTTGTCAGACATTGCTGTGTTTCAAAACTGTTACGTAAGGTTGGAAATCACTTCATTCTGATAGTATGATATATATGTTTCAGATTCTGCGGTCTGGTCACCCCCCCCCCCCCCCACCCCCCGAAGATGCACAGGGAGTTGTGCATAGTCTGTTGTGGTAGAGGGAATAGGATTAAGGAAAGTATAGGAGGGCAGACGGTAGTGATAAAGCACAGGATAGAGTAGAAGATAGTGATAGACATGAGACTAAAACAATATCAGTAACAATAATCCTAAACCTCAAAGCCCACAGCACCCCCTCCCAAGCCCCTCCCTCTTTACGATAACAGGGAACAGTGGTGGCCTCAGAAAGCCAACCAGTGGAGCTCACAGCTAATATTGGAGAGCTTAAAAGAAAGAAAATGTTTAAAAATGTCAAATACAGAGCTATACATTTACAAATTTGTTGCATCCTTTATATTAGATTTGCAAATAAGGTTGGGTGTTTGGCCAGTAAATTCTTGACATCCGAGAGACATTATTTGACCCTTAATGAGCGTGTTAACATGTTAGTGTTTAAAGGTACAGTGAACCTTTTTGCGGATGGGAAAAAGTATATTGTGCTTATATTTGGGAGTAGTACACAGTTTACTGCCATAAGTATCTGGTGTGTTAGTGTCAGATATTAGTGACATATTTTAAAGAGCATGGCGCAAAAAATAGACCAGGACAAGGGGGTAGCATAAATACTTACCCCATGACATGACCATCCCATTTAGTATGTTCTCCTGAAAACCTTCTGCGACTTTAACTTCTGGTGCAGATTGCCTATAGATTACAAGTTACCATGACTGGGTGTGCCTGCCCTAATTAGCTCTCTCTTTGTTTGAACAAAAGTCAATAAAAACAATTTAAAAAAGATAACAAGTTACCAGTAGGTTGATTTCCAGAAGAAGAGGGGCACTGTATTAGTGTAGGGTTAACCTCAGAATGGAGTAATACTAAATAGATTAGTGGTGGTGATTAGTTGTGTTGATTATTTTAAATGTCAGATGAAAAGCTTGTTATAAGTAGGGAATCTTAAGGTATTATGAAGGGTACTAATACATTGCAGACGGCCTATCTTGTTCCAGATTCCTGGTCCGGGGAAACCTAGGTCTTGAAAAGCGTCTAGATCAGAATAAAGTCTTGACATTATTAGTTGGGTGACCATTTACGTTACTCATCTAAGTAAGGATTAAAAGTTGTCGGTTAGCGGTCCATTTGTGTCTGTTAATCCTTTATGTAAGATTCCAGGTCAGTAGGTTTGTTGAAGCTAACGATCTTTCCTTCATGTATTATTTTCATTTTGGAAAGGCCTACAAAGGAGTATGTAATGTTCATTGATCTTAAGGTTGCTCTGTAAGCTAGGAACCTTTTTCCCGATTAATAGCTGCTTTAGCATAGTCCTGTGAAATGACCATTTTAGATCCATTCCTTGCTATAGTTTTGACTTTCCTCCTGTGGTTCAAAATTGTCTCTGAGTGTTGGAAGCAAAGCTGTCTGAAATTTATTGATCTTGGTTGCTTGGGCTGTGGTAGTGGTCTCATGAGGACTGTGGGTGCCCCTTTTGCTCTCAGTGATACCAAATGCCTGTGGTATCCATGAATCCAAGAACTGGACACGAGTTCGTCTTCCTCAGAGTTTTCTGATAGTCCAAAGATTCGTAGGTTTCCTCTTCTGTCCTGTCTTCTAGTTCAGTTATTTCTCTTTCCAGAATTTTACATTTCTTAGATGATTATTATCAGCCCTAATGCCAGGTTGAACTAACACGTCGGGTTTAGGCAGGTGCCATCTTGCTGCTTACCATTTGGAAAAAGCATTTGCTGATGGAAACTCAATGGTAATGCATAGAGCACAGAGGTGTCTGGCTGAGTAGGTTTTGGCAGACTTTGACAGACACTAAATTTGAAAGGCTAATTGCGGGCATAAGACCAGATCAGGCTTTAACGCACTTTTGTCAGTAGTGAGCGTGGTGCTCTGATCACAATTTTGATAGGCAAGCATGTGCTGCTGGCTTTAGTTGAGGTCAGTCCTATCATGGCTTTATCAGGCAGTTGAGATGCGCTGTGTTCACAACATCATGTTCACCTGTGTCTCTGGTTCATCTGGTGCTGCGGTGTTGAGCTAACAAGCACTTAGTGTGTAATTGTGCTGATGGCTGTGCGCTTCTGTGTCAGGTGCTGGCCACCCCCGCTCATAATGACTTATGATTCTCTGGTACTACTCTCACTAATGCTGGATGTTGTTTTTACTGAGTGTGTCTATATTTTCTTCTGGTCTGGTAAGTGGTGGTCTCTTTTGTGATCTTGTGTTGTCTTGGTTGGGTGCAGTTAAACAAGTATGGATGTGCCAGGTGGTTCATTAGGTGCATTTTTATTACAAAGAATCCACTTAATCAACGTAGAATTACTTCAGTTCACTACATCAAGACGTATCACTACACTGAATCCACAACATCAGTACATAGACAACAGTACATTCACACTTTTAGTCTAAAAGCTGTGGTTAGGTTCAGAGTTAGGTTTAGGGCTAGGGTGAGGTTAATGGTTGGGGAAGGCTTAGAGCTAATTTTAGGTTTAATCCTAGGGTTATTGTAAATGATGAATTAGGGTTGGGCTTATGTTTAGGATCAGGGTGAGCGTAAGGATTAATGTTAAGAGTGAAGTTGGGACAGGCTCTGCTGTACTTAGTGAGACTGCACTAAACCACGTCCCCACACATTGCAGTCATTCTTCACTTTAAAAAATTTTTTACAGTCCCAGAGTGTCTGCAAGGGAATACATCTATTGCCTCATTTCTGCCAAAATTGTGGAACCCCGGGGGTTCTCTTGGCACCATTTACATTAGGGTCTACCTCTTAACCAGCAGTTCTCCTGCTGCTGGGCACTAACATTATTTACATCTCTGTACCACATTCATGGCTGCACTAAACATGATTTGTATGCCTCGTGACCTTATAAATACTTACTTCAAGTTTATAGGCAATTCATAGTTTAACAGAGTAATACCCCATATTCACCAGGTGTTGTGTTGTGTAGTTCCTATAATCCTATGTAGGATCTGTGCGTTTAGACAACATACACTGTAGGATTGGTGTCAGACTGATTCTATACACCCCTACCGGGTAGGTTAGCCTGTATACCAGCTAGCTCACAGTGCCACTAGAAACCCCTCTTACCAAGGAGAGAATAGTTCTTGGCAACTCTGTCCCATCGGGGATTGTGGAAACAGTGCTACTTTTCGCTCAGTCACTCGTGCTCACTTTGTCTCAGAGAGATACACAGAATAAACGGTGGGGACGTTTTTCAATAAGCATTTATTGAACCAGCGTCATTCTAGTGTAAAATAAGTGTGCTGAAACAACCATTAGACAGTAACAGATATAAATGATTATAAGCACTAACAGAGTAAAAGAATGCTAGATTTCTACCATTGTGCTAAAACAATGAATACAGGCAAGTATATAAAATACATGACAGTAATAAAAGCGTACTCCTACAATGCGACCCTAACTAGATGTATCTAAATGTACCTAGTATGTATGTGGGTGTAAAGCCAAGAATCCCTCTAGGATAAAGTCAACCCTATTACCTGAAGTGAGAGACTGTGGGTCCCCATCTTGTTCTCGAGATGGACAACCCACAAGCGATGTCAGACCACTGCGAGCTGGAGTGTCTGCGTGCTGGAGCCTCAGTGTCTCGCGTCAGTGTGTCTGCATGGAAGTCCTTTTCTCCTCTGACGATCTCAGCAAGAGATGATGTATATATACCCATAGTGGTACCCCCTGGGGAAATACCTTGCTGTGTCATGTCTGACTGGGATGACGGAAGGAATGACCCGTATACAATTTTTTTATTTATTTAATTTTATTTAGTGTTTTATAGAGCGCGAACGTGACCCGTTAGGGTATCGGAGCGCTTTACAGGGATAACACGTTGTATACAAGTATGAAATAGTCAAAGTTATTATGCAGGAGATGGTAGGCCTGCTGTGATTCCAAGAATCCTCATGCATAATGAATGAGGCTTAAGCTTTTCAGAGAAAACCCCATGTCATCTTTGGACATTACCGTAACTAGGCAAAAGGTCATTACTAAGAATCATTATGTAGTGTAATGGTACGGAGAATATAGGTGAAAGGTTATGTGACTACCTGAGCCTATATTGTGGTACCTATATGGAACAGAACACCCACTCGTCATCCGACTGGACGACATACTAAAGATTCTACGTATGGTAAAACGTGGTACTCAACTATTAATAAGTCGATTAAATTGTACTTAAAAGATGTAAAAATTCCTTTAAAAAAAATGCTAAGAAAGGAATTTTGTCTATGCGACAGAAGTCTATACTAAATAAGTTTGTATATTTAGTCCAAACAATGAAAGACTGAAAGCCATGTATTTTTAAAAAGATGTCTTGTTTAAAGTTCCAAATTTTATTGTTTTTGAAAAATACCGAATTTTCCCAGCACACGATGAGCCAAATGTTTATATGTCCTGGCTGGGAGACGCAACATTACTGTTGCCTGCAATCGCAGACGACGGTCCCTGCAACACCTCGCAGATCAGGTTAATCGAGCACAGATGTTCCTCCGTATTTACCACAGCCGTTGCTGGAGAGGTAGTAGTGTCATCCGAGGCCTGAGCAGTTGTTGAGGAGCCGGTATCCTTCCCGACAGGAGCTGAAGCATCCCGTGGTGGCTCTAAGAATGCAGACATCAACATTGGGATACGCTGAGGACACTGCAGAACATGGGCCTTCATCGGGTCCAGTAAAGCATCAACGTCTGGTGGCGCAATTGTTGGAAGTGTTAGACAGAGATCCAACACGCATTCTTGTCCGCAGAACAGGCATCGGAGGACAGGCAGAATACAGTCGATCCAGACTGTTCTAAATGACAAGAACCAAGACTCGCTCAGTTCTCGAAGACGAGGTGTGCCCAGATGGAGTACCATTCGATCACGGTATCGGCGCTCCAAGAGCTTTCGTTCCATCTCCTTGGTGACTGGGACGTCCATTGCGTAGCAGAAAAAGGACAATCAGGATACCTGCTATTAGAAACAGGATCAGTGGAAATCCTCCTAAAATGCTTCCGAGTACGGAGTGTATAAAGTTGGGAACAACACCGAGGATTGTCTGAAAGGTGCTTAACAGTCCAGAACCTATGGTCTTAAATAGGTGGACAATACTGGTCGTATCAGACATGTTAAAGATACGTTGTACCATTTCTGTGAAATAGAAAGGGCAGTTCGTTCGTATCAGTGCTGTATCTCGGCCGAGGACCTTGCAACCTGGCAACCATAGGTTTCTCAGGAAGAGGTTAAGGGCACGGTTTGCTGTAAAAGCAAGGCTTTCATTCGGCTCAGTGTATCAAACCGTATAATGGAAACATTCAATGAAGGCCATAACGGCGCCTCCCTGATTGTGTGGGTCGGTGGAAACAAGACTTGCATACAGCAAGTAACCCTGGAGTTTACAGTGACAAGATCTGCGATGCCCGGGAGCATTCCACAACAACCTTGATCGTTCAGCATCAAGTAACTCCCATTTGAAAGTAACTTGAATACCAGATTAATCATGGCAGCTGGGGAACCTTTCAAGTGGCAGGATAAGTTAGCAACTGAACCATTACAGACCCCATGAAGCATGATATCCTGGCATATCAGACATCCACTTAAGGAATTCTCGCGGTTGGTACCGCTAAGAAACACTTCCGTGTCCCCATTCCTGCATCGAAATCTGTATGGCAATTCCCAAGATTCCCTGATGAATTCCCTACCCATCGCTTCATATCTGCCTGCCTGTTGTTTTTCTAGGCAATACTGAAACTGGAAAGTAGTGACCTGTAGTGTTATATGGCCATGGATTAACCATTCTGCGGATGGTGATTCTGCCACAGTAAAAGGTAATTTGTCCAATTTTTCAATACGCAGCATTGTATATTTTGCTCCCCTTTGTGCCATCGTAATCTGTTTTTCAGTTAGATTGTATGCTGAAAATAGAGACGTACTGTTCATAAATCGCCAATGCACATAACCAGCGCGCAATGATTGCAGCGTCCAACTCAATAACATAATAGAAAGTAGTTGAGATTGTCCGTGTTCTAGTATGGACAAGTCCTGTTCTAGTTTATACATAGCAGAAGATTCAATGTTGCCCAGTGAATAAATCCTGGATGTTAATGTAGTCATACCATGGTCAAGTACAGCTAACGCCTTTTCTAGGTTAATTTGATCTATTTAACGAAGTCTCTCCGCAGCTTCCTGATGAGAGATTTTCCAGATTTAATTATGGACAGCATAATAGAAACGTTTCTGACGTGGCTTTCGGGGACCTAGTAAAAAAATCCCTTAACTCCACCTCATCTGAGAGCAAGGATAAATGCTGTTTCACCTGGGACAGTGTTAAGGTTTTTAGCCAATTGAGGCAGAACTTCCCAACACTGTAGGATGTCACTACCCCCGGATGTTCTCTCTGTACATATCGTGGGTCTGGCCTATGGATACAAAACCCTTCTGTTGCACCCCTAAAACTTGATTGACATCTATTTGTGTCTTTGGGCCAAACTAACCATGCCGTCCAATTGGGGTCTGAAGTATTGTACTGAATGATGTCATCTATTGTATCCCCTCCACTTGATGTAAAATTGATGTGCGAAGGTGTGGGAAACCGTGATGTGTTCAAATCCTTGTTCTAGGCTAGTCCAAGACAGGAAGTCTGTTGCACAGTTTCATTCAGAAATATTATTTGATGCGGAATGAGACACGCTCTAAATAGTGCTTCTGTTCCCTGAACTTGCCATTCCTTTGAACCCCAGACTGATTTTGTGTCTGTTGTGTCCTTCCATAAGTCGAACCCCTGTTCAGACAGTTGGGCAATAAAGGATGCAGAATAAATCTGTTTGGTGTTAGTCAGCATATTTTTCTGTGCAGGTGTAGGTGCAACCTTATAGTAATATGAGGTCGGGTCAGAAGTGTTAAACGCTGAAAAATATGAAAATTTCTGTGCAAAAGTTTTCGAACTAACTTTCGGCGGTGTTGGGCAATGTTCCCATTGGTGGTATGTGAACACGTTTCTCGGGATACTGGATTTGTGTAAAAAGTGATGACCATAATGTTGGTAACAGTACATGCTATCAAAGTCAGATGTATCCTCTAACATTTCATTGTTCGAAAATACATTGGATTTTTCCAAATCAGACAACGTATTATTTACAGTTTCAAAGTCCCAATGATCGGAAAATGTACTGGAGGTAATGATATCATTTAGAGAAATTTTAAATAAATGTGGTATTTTCAAAAGTTCAGTAGAGCCAAATACATCATAATCAACTGTGTCCCAAACTATACCATCAGGAATTGGAACAGCTGAAATGTTCACAGAAAACAAGTCTCTTTGTTCACGATGAGATACTGCAGAGCGTTCTGGGATAGATCTTCCATTCAGCAGTAAGCATAAAATAGTCAGCAGGCCAATCCAGAACAGAAAAAACAATATTCCAGTTATGATCCAGAGCTGGAGCCAAGGTGACACCAAGTAAGTCTTTTTCAGAAAAGTGTAGAATTCTCAAATTTGTTGCTTATGGGAAACTGGAGCTGGCGGTGTCTCAGGTTCATTGGGATCAAGAGAGAAGGTATCAGAATTGATGAAGTACCCAGATGCAGTTCGATCTATCTTTGGTAGCATGTTGTGTTGAACTGGCAGGTGTCTCTTGTTGAGGCATATTGATGTAGACCTCGGTGTTAGGCCGAATTGATATTTGTCTTTCATTTGTGGTTTGAAGTTCTGTTTCCAGAGGGACAAGTTCCATTTCATTGTTGGTAATTCCATCACTTCGAATTGGCTACTCTTCGAATGTTATGAATCTTTCTGTCTGAACTTCCTGTATGGTAGCGAGAGGAGAGCGTCGGCTACCCAGGAGCCCACGAGGCGGACTATTCAGTATCGGCCACATAGTGTGGTTTGATCAATGGAGACACATCTCTTTTCTTTTTTGCCGGCAAGAGGCGGAAGAAGTACTGTTCTTGTTCCTTCGACAGCCAGGAGAGGTACAGGCTTTCTGTAGGATGGCCCAAATTCTTTTTTGTCCTTTATCTTTTCTCTGATCAGATCCCCGACTTTTGGGATCCAGACAGGTCTTGCTGTGACTGATTTGACTTCCCCAGAGGCTTTACTTGCACGTTGCTAAGTAGTGCTCTGGATTTGTTCAGATCCTGTAAAACAGCCAAACGTTTTTTGATGTCAAATTGTTTCTCGTCTGCCACTGTTCCTTCACAATCGAGATCAGGTACCCACGTTCTTGTCCCAAAAAGGACTTCATAAGGAGTGACACCCCTAGAGGACTTCTTGGCATATTGTTGAGGGCCCGGTGTACTCCATATAAATGATTGACCCAACTACCACCCGAACCTAATAGTCTTGCTGTTAAAGATTGCTTTAAGTCCCGGTTTTTCCTCTCCACAACCGAATTACCCTCGGGATGGTACGGAGAGGAGTACCGCAATGCTACATCCAAACCTTCCATGGCTTCCTTGTAAGCCCTAGAGCTAAACACGGGGCCACGATCAGAATGTAATGTGCCAACTGCGTATGTCCCTATAAAGACTCACAAAAATGTTATAACAGTTCGAGCGTCAGCCGACCGCTGAGGCCATACCCATAGGAATCTGGAGCATTAATCCACTGCTACCATGATATATTTGTAAGCACCATCTGATTGTAAGGGGCCGCAGTGATCCAAATAGACACACGCGAGTGGTCTGTCTGATATTAGTAAAGGTGTCTGCCCTGGACGCGCCACAGTGGAACCCTTCATCTGCTGACAGATGTCGCATTTTAAGACAAAACTCTTCGTCTGTTTGGTTAACCCGGGCCACCAATAGGGCTGTTTCAATAATGAAACCGTCGCGGTAATCCCTGCGTGTTCAGAATCTAGACCCTCGTGTGCAGCTAGTATTAAACCTATTCTGCGATCCATGTTTGGTATTACTCTATCCCCCACTCCTGGAATATGAGCTTACGGAATGTTGTTTGCATTTAACTTGTAGGAGTATTTGAGTGGAAAACCTTTCGGTAAGGCTGGACTGTTTTTGCGTGAAGCAATGACAGCTACTATTATCTGTCCGTCTATTCTCGTTTTTGAACGAGTGATTGCAGCTACGGCAGCAGTTCGTACTGCCCGCTTTGCGGCTTCATCAGCCAATGAATTCCCTTCAATGTGAACGCCATCACGTTGATGACTCAGCGTGTGTATCATGTGAGCTCTCGGTAGTTCGTATTTCAACTCAGCTATCTGTTCCCAAAGCTTTTTGTGCTTAATTGTGCCACCTTTCGAGTCCTTAAACCCATTTTGTCCCCAGTAGTGAAGATATTCGTTGTAGGACTGGACACAAAAAGAATAGCACACAATCAGTGTGGGGAATTCCCAATCTGTATTTATTAGTGCCAGTAACAGTGCTTTTAGTTCTGCCAGCTGAGCCGTGCAGTCTCCTAGAGACTGTGTCTTCGTATCGCTGGGATGGAACTTGCCATCTTGCATATGACCTTTTTACAATCGCACAAACGGCGCTGTATTGCTGTTTTGCTTCCTATGGCGGGCTGAGCAGATCCGTCAGTGTAAATAATGTATTCATACTGATCTAGAGGCATTGTTTCATTTGGGAGAGGATATTCTTGTTCATATTGCAGAAATGCTTGTGTCTTTAGTCTTGGGTCATATCTGTATTCTACATCTTATGCAGTGAGAGAATTAGCCCATTGTATCCAAGTCGGATGTAAGGCTTTTGCATTTGAAACGCTTGCCTTTGTAGCAGCCTCTTAGGCTGGAACTGTATTAACGACAATTATTCGTTTCCCCTGAGCCAGTGCTCTTTCTCTTACTACAAACTGCTGTCAGAATTTTTTCTGTAGAAGCAAAGCGCATTTCAGCCTTTGTGTACAAATGTGATTTGTATGCTATGGATACTGTTTCTCCTTCATTGAAGGGTAGGTAAGTGTACCCAGATTGACCTGCTATAACGCGGATCACTAGATTTTTTATGCGTGTCTGCAAGTGTTTTGAAGCTATCATGTCCGCTTGTATGGAACGAAGGATATCTGTGTTTTCCTGTGTCCATTGCCTAACTGAAAAATCAGGTCTGATTAAGTCTTAGAAAGGTTTTACTCTTTCTGCGTAATCCAAAATGTATGTTCTGCTGAAATTTAAAAATCCCTATATGGATTGTAAATGTTTCAAAGATTTAGGAGGTTGGAGCAGCGCACACTTTTCTAAAAAGTTAGCTGCCAGGCTTTTTCCTTCACTTGATAGCTCGTATCCCAAAAATAGGACATTGCGGTGGGCTATTTTAGACTTTTTAAAGTTGAATTTGTAGCTCTCGGAGGCAAACCCCAAAATTATGGTGCTCAACCTGGTCAAGTGATTCTCTAAGTCATCATCCGTCAGATATATATCATCTACATAGGACAATGCCTCTTCATCCAAATTCTGAAGTACTTCTGTTACCCTAGCGCTGAACAACCCGGGGCTATTCTTATACCCTGGGGAAGTCTACAAAAGTGACGCTGGGAACCTAGCGCTGAGAATGCTGTTCGATACCTGCTTTCAGGCGCTATATATTGGCAGAAGAATCCATTTGAAATATCTAGTATTGTTTTGTATTATTTCCGCACAATGTTATTCATTAATGCGGCACTATGTGCATTTTGTACTGCAAATGTTTTACCGCATGTGTTCAGATGTCGGTAGTCTAAAACTAGACAGTATGAATTATCGGGTTTTATTACGGGAAACAAAGGATTGTTCATTGAGGAGGTGCAAGTTTCTATTACACCCTGGTATTAAAGTTGATCTAAGATCTCCTTGACCTGTTTTTTCGCTTCCTGTTTTATTGGGTACTGTCTCTGTGGAGTTGGACTAGTTTTTACTGGGATTATATGGTGAGGTGACTCAGCATCCGACCCAACATGGTTGCTATATAGTGCTGGAGCAAGGGCTACCGCCCACTCCTGCGCGTATGTGTGTTTTAAGTAAATTGGAACGTGGTCGGAAAAAGCTGGTAAAATTACTGTTTCTCCCTTTGGGCAATCCATAACAATTTCAGGCAGGCAATCTATTTCAGCTAAAAGGATATCATAGCCGTAAGTCTGTTGTATTCCGCTTTAGGTGTCCGTATATAGGTTTTCCTGATACATATCCTTATATAGGCACAATTCGCATTGCCCTTATATAGGCATAAGATCCCAGTCCTTATTTAGGCATTAGCCATGCTATCCAAATACAGGCATGGTCACCTACATCCGTCCACCCTAACGTCACAACGAGTTCTTAGAAACCAGACCCTTAAGCTCTTGGGAGTTCCCCTAGCACAGGATTATTGATTTCTCCAAGAACTCATTTATTATGCATGAACCGCTATTCCTTAAGGGTTCATTCCTGACGTCTTCCTCTGCCCGACTTTACGTCAATGCTAACATTCCAAGGCACCTACCGGGTATAAATATACCTTCCCTTGCCCAAGCAAGTAGGAGGAGACCTCGACTTTAGAGGAGCCCGTGTCCCGGCCTGACGCACTGACAAGAGACGCTGTCATCCCTGCTCGCAGAGAATCCAGCTTCCAGTGTTCTGACTCCCTTCGCGGGGTGTTAGAGTTCGAGACTCGGAAAGAGATTCCCACCTCTCTCATTCTCAAGGTATGGAGCTGACTAGAACCTAGAGGGACTCTTGGCATACCAGACTTGGCATACCAGACTTGGCATACTATAGCATACCATACTATAGAATACATCACCTACTTCTTACCTTGAACTACACTTAGGTTAGGTACACTGGGGTAGAACTAGTTAGAGAAGCATCTTATGAGTACTCGCATTTTTAGCTTATGTCATTTATGTATATGAATATATGTGTCATAGCTAAAAGATAATGCTAGCGCAGTATTTCTTTCTACTGCTTACGCTGTACATAATATATCTCGCATACTGTCTTATGATTGTAACAGCTCACATCTCTTACACAAGAAACGACTGTTCAATAAATCCTTTTATTGAAACGCCCGTCTGTTCTTTCTGTGTAACTCTGAAGAAACTAAGCATGCACGATTAGCTGAGTGAAACTGTTATCTGTTGTTTCCACGATTCTGAGAGTGTTCCGATTCTAAAGGGAAACAAAGTTGTCATGTCTATGCGGTTGCCAGAAACTACTCCCTTCTTGTTTGCAAGGAGTTTCTAGTGGCCTCTGAGTTAGCTGGTACAAAGTAATTAAGTTTAATATACTCGATAGGGGCATCTGACCTCAGTCCTATGCCAAACCTATAGGGTATATTATTCCAATGCGCAGAGCCTATTAGGGAAATAGGAACTACGCTACATGGCGCCCAACGTTTGGTAAGGCACTAATTTAACGCTAGATACTGAGTAACTCAGTCGTGCTTTTCTCAGAGACCCCTACTCACTTACTCCATAAGACGTCTGGAGTGGGTAGGGTTAAGTATCCGCCAAAGCTGAATAGGACAAAAATCCTATATATTAGCTGTATGGTTTGTTCAACGTTGAAGGATACAGTGTTCCAAAATATTGTGCACCTTATCTTTGTTTCCTTGAAACTTGTTCTGCATTTTTTTTCAAAAAATTTCCCTGAACGGGGATACTAACACCGAGAACGGTGTAGCTGCGGCTGACCTAGTCGTAACAGCTTTTAATTTTACAGGTTTAAATGAAACCGATGAGGGTGTTATACACATCCCTCCAAACTTAAGGAGAGCCATCACTCTAAAACTTATAAAACACGGCCTAACACCAAGAGGTGGTAGAGCAGTTTTCGTGATAGAGGCACACGAATCCTTTCAGACAGAGGTATTCTATTCATGGATTGTATTCCCAGAATCAAATCCAATAACAAAAGTATTTCACTTCTTTAAAGAAGATGAACCACCAGAGGAATATATTCCTTTCGAGGATATTGAAATTCCACTCACATACCAGGAGCATAATCGCTGGTTTAAAAGCGCCCTAAAACATCATAAAAACATTACCAGACTCGGTCCACTAGGCAGACCAGGAGCAACATGGCCGATTTTAGCCGGCTACACACCTCATCCTGACATCGAAGAAATGTCAGACGAAGAATTACTTACTCAACTACAAGAGTTAATAAAAATTTACAGACAATTAGTCCAATATGTCATGCGGACTTTCACAGTCCAACCACCTATAACAATTCCAAATCAAACCCCTCAACAGGGGAATACACTAAACATTACTCCACAGACTTTACACGCAGTCATGGGTAAAATGCCCACAAAACGTGAACAAATTCCATTCTGGATAGCTCCAAAAATTACTCCAATCTAAGCAGTATTTCCTAATACTAGCCCTTATGAGAAACACAGAATACTAACAATCTGTTTACCAATGGGGATCACACCACAACTGGAAGACTGCACCACTTGGGGCACAGTCTTTGCTGCCATCTATACTAAAACACATGGTGTTCCGTCAATTGCAGTAATACCAGATGTCCTGAAACAAATTCAAAACGAATACGGGGCAGAAACTGCTCTGAATTTAGGTATGAAACTACTGAAAAACTTCGACCAGGTCTCTACAATAATATTATCTAATATTAAAGGGGAGGCAGTATCAGTGGCGATCCGCCAACGCTTAAGGGAATTTGATGTAACAGAACATCAACATGAACTACCCAGAATAATAGAAAATCTTATGCAGAATTAGGCAGAGATAGTTTGGGTGGAAAACCTTTGAAGCCAAAACTATCTGAAATTCCTGAGAAGGACTCTATTAAACAAAATCCTACATCTTCTAAAAAGAAGTGGGAAACTAATAAACAAAATTCAAACGAGACACGTTCTCAATCCTGAGGTAGGTCTCCTCAAAAGGAGCCCTCTGAAAGGAGGTATAACCTCAGGAATAGGGATAATTTAAGAAAACCTGACAGGTATCAAGATACTGATACACGTTCCTCTCGTACCTTTCAGATATCGTCACAGACATCAGAAAGAAGAGGACGGTCCGATCACAAAGAAGAACGCGTGAAATCCAAAGACGATAAACACGTTCAGAAAAATAAATCAAAACCTCAATTCACAAAAAAGAAGGTAGCAGGTCTGAAGATCAGACATGCCGAGAATACTGAGAACACAGCTCAAGAACGGAGAATGGGCTCAGACAATGCTGGACAGTGCAGCAGAAGTCACAATAGCTCGCCAGAACCTGAAGGAACTTCTGGAGATAGTGGACTTGAATGAGTACATCACAGTAGAGACTGTAGACACCAGGTATAGTACTCCACAAAAGTTATATGAAATAACACTCCGAATGGAGGGAGACATACCAAGAAAAGTGAAAGCACTCTTTTGGGAGAAACTTTCAAGGGGTTATGATATACTTCTAGCAGAAAAGGACTGGCCACCAAACTTTGTCAGGGAGTGCCCACATGGCGAGGACATCATTATGCCAGCCTTCTCCAACCATATTCCAAATCACCTAAAATATACTTATGCCAGGAAATGGGCAGTTGCCCAGGCCCCAGCATTATACAAAAATCATGTAGGATGGGATGAGGACTCACCTCACCACAAAATACAGCTAAAAAAATCAACCTACTGCACAATGGCAGTACCCAATAAAGCAAGAAGCTAAAAAACAGGTCAAGGAGATCTTAGATCAACTTGAATACCAAGGGGTGATTGAAACGTGCACCTCCTCAATGAACAATCCTTTGTTTCCTGTATCCAAACCAGACAATACATATTGTCTCGTTTTGGATTACAGACACTTGAACACTTGTTCCAAAACATTTGCAGTGCAAAATGCACATAGTACAGCATTAATGAATAACATTGTGCGTAAAAAATATAAAACCACATTGGACATTTCGAATGGTTTCTTTTGTCAAAACATAGCACCTGAAAGCAGGTACTTAACAGCTTTCTCAATAATGGGGACCCAGGGTCCATTTTGTCGACTCCCACAAGGGTTCAAAAACAGCCCAGGGTTATTCTCAACAAGAGTAACAGAGTTACTACAGATTTATGATAATGAGGCATTGTCATATGTCGATGACATCTATCTGACAGACGATGACCTGGATAGGCACTTGAACAGGGTGAGTACCATTATATTGGGCTTCGCCTCTGAAGGCTATAAATTCAACTTTAAAAAATCCAGAATTGCCCATCTCAATGTCTTTTTCTTAGGATATGAGCTTTCAAGTGAAGGCAAGAGCCTGGCAGCTAACTTTTTAGAAAAATGCGCGCTGCTCCAACATCCAAAAACGCAGAAAAATTTACAATCCATCTTGGGCTTCCTAAATTTTGGAAGAGCTTACATTCTAAATTACGCAGAAAGGGTAAAACCTCTCTACGAATTAATCAAACCTGATTTTTCAACAAAACATTGGACACAAGAACACACAGAAATCCTGCGTTCACTCCAAGCTAACATGTTAGCAACAAATCACTTACAAACACGCGTAAATAAACGCAATTTAGTGATCCGAATAATTTCGGGTCAATGCGGATTCACCTATTTAACATTTAATGAGGGTGAAAAAGTACCAATAGCATACAAATCACATTTGTATACACAAGCAGAAATGCGCTTCACTTCAACAGAAAAAATACTGACAGCAGTTCAAACCGCTTTAGCAAAAGAAAGAGCTCTAGCTCAAGGGAAACGCATTATTGTCGTAACTCCAGTACCAGCCTTAGAGGCGGTCACAAAAGCAAGCATTCCAAATGCAAAAGCTTTACATCCTAGATGGATACAATGGGTTCATTCTCTTGCTGCAACAGATGTTGAATATGTTTTTGATCCTGATTTAAAAACACAGGCGTTCCTGCAATATGAACATGAATGTCCTCTGCCCACTGAAATTCTGCCTCTCGATCAGTACGAATTTATAATTTATACTGACCGATCAGCACAACCCGCTACAGGGAGTAAGCAAGCTTACAGTGCAGCGTGCGCAATCGTTAAAGGTCGCATGCGCGATGGTAACTTCAGACCAATGGTCACTAAAACTCAATCTCTAGGAGATTGTACAGCTCAGCGAGCTGAACTACAAGCATTCAAACTGGCACTTGAAAATACAGATCGCGAATTCCCCACACTTATAGTGTGCGATTCCTTTTACTGTGTTCAGTCATATAATGAATATATACAGAATTGGCTTCAAAACGGATTCAAAGATGCAAAAGGTGGCACAATAAAGCATAAAACGCTTTGGGAACAAGTAGTTCAGTTGAGAAACGAACTACCAAAAGCTCACGTGATACACACGATGAGTCATCAACGTGATGGCGTTCACGTTACAGGGAATTCATTGGCTGATGAAGCCGCAAAGGGGGCTGTTCAGACGGCTTCCGTAGCTGCGATCACTCTTTCAAAAACGAGAATAGACAGTGAGATATTGTTGGCTGTCAATGCTTCAAGCAAAGGCAGTGGGGCAGCGTTATCAAAGAAATTTCTACTCAAGTACTCTTATGTAATTGATGCGAACAACGTTCCTTTTGCTCGAATCCCTGGAGTGGGGGATAGGGTAATTCCAAACATGGAACGTAGATTAGGACTGATCCTAGTAGCACATGAAGGGATAGCCTCTGCCCATGCAGGTGTTTCTGCAACAGTATCTTTACTAAAACAAAGATATTGGTGGCCTGGCATTAGGAAACAGACCAAAAACTATGTTTTGGAATGTGAAATATGCCAACAGATGAAAGTCTCCACAGTGAAACGTCCTGCGCAGACACCCCTGTTGATTTCAGACAAACCATTAGCTTGTGTTTACCTGGACCACTGTGGTCCCTTGCAAAGGGAAGGTAACTATACATATATAATGGTCGCAGTGGATTCGTGCCCAAGGTTCCTATGGATATGGCCTCAGCGCTCGGCTGACGCTCGAACTGTTATAACAGATTTGCGAGTCTTTATCGGCACATACGCAATTGGCACACTACATTCTGACCAGGGCCCTGCGTTTAGCTCTCGGGCTTACAAAGAAGCCATGGCCAGTTTGGGCGTAGCATTGCGGTACTCCTCTCCGTTTCATCCTGAGGGAAATTCTGTCGTGGAAAGGAAAAACCGGGACATTATGCAGTCTATAACAGCTAGAGTATTAGGTTCGGGTGATGGGTGGGTCAAACATCTTTATGGGGTCCAACTCTCATTAAATAATTTGCCAAGAAGTTCTCTAGGGGGGGTCACTCCATATGAGGTCCTATTTGGGACAAGAATGAGGGTTCCTGATCTCGAATATAAAGGCACAGTGGTGGAAAATAAACCCTTTGATATCAAAGATCGTTTGGCTGTTTTACAGGATCTAAATGAACTAAGATCGAAACAAGCAAACGTGTTCCTGAAGCCAACCACCACTAGGGAAAAACTGGCAGTCCCAGCAAGGCCTGTCTGGATCCCAAAAGTTGGGGATCTAGTCAGAGAGAAGATTGCGGACAAGAAGGAATTTGGACCTTCTTACAGACAACCAGTAACTGTCCTAGCCGTCCACGGAACAAGAACAGTACTTCTGCCGCCCCTTGCTGGAAAAAAAGGAGAAAAGATTTGTGTCAATCGACCTCATCAAACCACACTATGTGGCCAATACTAAATAGTAGGCCTCGTGGACTCCGACCTAGTAGCATACGCCCTCCTCTCGCTACTATCCAAGAGGTTCAGACTGAAAGACTCATAACCATCGAGAATTCAGCAGTAAGAGATGGACTAGGCAACAATGCTATGGAACTCATCCCTCTTGAAACTCAAGTAACAGTTCGTCCAGCTACACCTGTCTACACCAACGTAACACGTGATCAACTGGTTCCAGCGATTTCAACAAATCCTGATGCAATTCCAACTATTGACCGAACTGCTTCTGGCTACTTCATTAACTTTGATACGTTTTCTGAGGATCCAAGTGAGCCTGAAACGACGCCAGCCCTAAAAACTTTCAAGCAACAAGTACAAGATTTTTTCATTTTCTGAAAAAGACTTATCTGGTTTCACCATGGATTGAACTATGGATTATTTCTGGAATATTTTTCTTTCTGCTTTGGCTAGCTTTGGTTATGACTCTTAGCATGCTTATAAATGGCAGATACATTAGTTTGGACACTGAAAGTAAAAATGTGAACTTACTTTTAAAACCACACAAATCATCCCATCGTGAAGCAAGAGACTTGTCAGCAGTGAACATCACAGCCGTTCCTATACAGGATGGTATAGTTTGGGACAAAACCGATTTCGACATATTCGGCCCGAGGGAACTTTTGAAGATTGCACATTTATTTAAATTTCATTAAGTGACTTTATTACCTCCAGTACCTATTCTGATGATTGGGACTTTGAGACTGTTAATGACATGATGTCTGATCTAGAAAGGTCTGCTGCGTTCTCTAACAATGAATACTTAGAGGGTTCATCAGACTACGAACAGCTTTATCGTTACAACCATTATGGTCATCATTTCTTGCATAAATCTGCAACACCTAGAAATGTGTTTATGTTTAACCAATGGGAACATTGTCCTACACCACCAAAGGGTAGTTCAAAAACGTTTGCAAATAAGTTTCCATATTTTTCAGGGTACAATATATCTGATCCAGAAACATTTTACTATAAGAATGTAAACAAAACAGGACAGAAAATTATGTTAACTAATACAGAACAGATTTATTCTGCAGCCTTTATTACCCAACTGTCTAGACAAGGATTTGACTTTTGGAAAGACACAATCGACACAAAATCTGTCTGGGGTTCTACAGATTGGCAAGTGCAGGGGATAGAAGCTTTGTTTAGAGCCTGCATCATCCCACAGCAAATAATGTTTTTGAATGACACAGTGCAACAAACGTCTTGCCTTAGCCAAGATCAAAGACATGAACACACCTTCTGTACCAACACCTGCAAGTAATGGCACTACACAGGGAGCGGTCACAGTAGACACAATACTACAAAACAGATCAGATCCTCATTGGGAAAAATGGTTGCTCTGGCCCACAGACACAAACATCTGTCAAGAAAGATTCCTGAATAGAATACAGGGCTTTACTATCAATAGGCCAGACCCACGTTATGTTCAACGACAACATCCGGGGGTAGTAACAACATACAGTGTAGGAAAATTGTGCCTCGACTGGTTACAAAAATCTACACTTGAGGATGTGAAACAACACTTATCTTTACTTAAAGAAGACGCAGACCTTAGGGATTTCTTGCTAGGACCGAGAAAATCGCGTCAAAAAACGTTTCATATATGCCGGCATTTATGCTGCTTATAATGAAATATGGAAGGTTTCACAGGCAGAGGCCGCAGAAAGAATACGTCAGCTTGATCGTATTAACTTAGAGAAATCTCTCACTGTGGTCGACAATGGGTTAACAACTTTGTCATCCAGAATTTATTCACTGGACAACATTGTATCCTCTGCTATTGACATACTGGAACAAGATTTAGCCATGTTACAACAAGGCCAATCTCAGTTACGTTCTATTATGTTATTAGGCTGGACGCTGCAATCCTTGCGTGCAGGCTATGTGCCTTGGCGTTTTATCAACACGTCGTCTCTGTTTTCAGAATACAATCTCACGGATAAACAGGTCGAACTGGCACAAAAGAGAGCAAAGTATACAGTGCTGAGCATTGAAAAACTGGAAAAATTACCATTTACGGTAGCAGAAAAACCAGCTGAAGAATGGCTTATCCATGGCAAAATAACTCTGCCTGTCACTACTTTTCATTTTCAGTATTGCCTCAAACAAATGCAAGCAGGCAAATATGAAAGGTTGGGTAAAGAATACATTAAGACATCCTGGGATTTACCTTACGAATACAGATGTGGGAGTGGGGATCGTGAAGTGTTTCTAAGCGGTACACACTGTGAAAATGCACTGAGCGGATCTCTCATATGTCAGGACATTTCTTTACACGGGGCTTGTAATGGTTCTGTGGCAAACTTGTCCTGCCACCTGCAGGGTACACCAGCTGCTGTGATTAATCCAACGTTTGGCCAACTTTCTAACGGGAGTTACCTCATGTTGAATGATCAGAGTTGCTGTGGCATGTTGCCAGGAATCCCATATCTGGTAACGGTTAGCTCCAGGGTTACTTGTTGTATGCAAGTATTGTTCCCCCAAATAGACACAGTCAGGGAGTCGCCTCTATGGCCTTCATTGAATGTTTCTTTTATACGTTTTGATACTTTAAGCAGAATGAAAGCCATGCTTTTACAACAAACCGTGCCTTTGACCTCGGCCAAAGAAATCTATGATCTACAAATTACAAGGACTTCGGCTGAGATACAGGCTCTAATTCGTACAAACTGCCCTATACATTTCGTAGAAATGATGGGACGTATCTTAAACATGTCTGATACGAGCGGGATTGTACATGTATTTAAGACCATCTGTTCAGGACTGTTAACACCTTTTCAGGCAGTCCTCGGAATCATTCCAAACTTCGCACATTCGGTGTTTGGTGGTGTGCCATTAATTCTAGCACTAGTTGCAGGAATCCTGTTTTTATTCCTACTACTACGCCATGGCAAACCTATCAACCGGCGTCACTCCCAGCAATTTGGAGAAAGCTCTCCTAGAACGGAAGTGCCGTGAGCACATAGTGCAACTTTTGGGCATACTTCGTCTACGGGAACTTAATACAACATGGTTTCTGTCATTTCGACCAATCTGGCAAGATTGCATCTTACCTGTTCTACGCTGTCTGCTTTGCGGTGAAGAATGCGTGCTAGACATCTGTCTAACTCTCCCATCAGTCATGCCAACAGATATCGATACTCTGCTGGACCCGATAACGGCCCATGCTCTGTGTTGTCCCCAGAGGCTACCAATCCTGATGACGGCATTCGTTGAGATCTCACAGATGCTTCCAGCTGCTGCTGAGGTACGAGATGGATCAACAGGCACACAGGTAACAACGGACGCAAACATTGCTGCAGCATCCTATGCTGAAGGCGATGCTTCACATCTCTGTGCAGTTAACCTTCTAAACGAGGTGTTCCAACTGTCACCGACATCGGTAGACGATCTTTTGTCTACAGGAATAGATGATTTCATGTTTACACCAGACCCATACACTAACTTTGATTCGGCTCACAGTGTACCGGGGAAGCAATGAATTTGGCCTCCATATTTTCAAAACAGAACAAAACTTGGAACTCATCCTAAATTTTTTTTTATTTTTTTAAATACATGGCAATTCAATCTGCTTACAGTAGAACTATTCATATAGAACGGACTTCTTTGAATACTTCCAGGGACACATTGTCACCTTATTTACCACAATTTCATTTAGTACCATGATATGAAATGGCTTTGATTTTTTGAATACTTGTCAACCATTTCGCCATATGTATATATTTCTGTTTTTTCATTCATGTTGCATTTATTTCCAATATATGCTTAGCATGAAAAAATGCTTTAAAATGTACAGTACCTATTGCATTACATGTTTAGCAACAGTTTTTTTAGGTCTCGCCTACGCAGCGCGCGTGCGCTGCATAGGAGGGCCTTTAGCCGTCGCTCTGCTCATTTTCAAGCACACACTCGTGCTTGTGGCGGCATCCACCTTGCGGGAGCGAGCAGCGGCGCGCATGCTAATTGGCTGTTGCTCGCTCCCGCAAGGCGGATGGTGCCACAAGCACGAGTGTGCTTGAAAACAGCTGCTGTCACATGAGCACGCGCGCACCACGCAGCTCGCATGTTGGTGACTTGTTTATTCTTCCTTTTTCTCTCTCGTTCTTATTTTATTGTTTGCATTGTCTTATCTCCTTGCTTGATTTTAGCTATTACCTTATCTCTATTTCTACTTATTTATTTTCCATTATTTGGTCTTTGTCGTTTTTTTGTACTTCTTCCTTGTGAATACCGTTCCTACATATTAGCCCAGTACAAGCATTTAACAGTCACTTTATACATATTCGCCTGTCTCTCTTCATCCTCTGAAAACGGAAGCATTATAAATGACAAATAAGAATCTACTTTGTTTAAAAAAAAAAGTACAGCAAAGCTTGGTGATTAGAATCATGTCCACGTCTGACTTACCTGCAGCAGGATGTACTCAGGCGCCTTAGCATGCTGACAGCGCTGGCAGGGCACAGTGGAGATAAATCGAGAATGCGACTGTAATTAAGGCTTCAACATCACTCTCTGCCGGGGATCTTTCGCTCTCTCTGTTAGACTCTTCTTTCTCCGCAATACTTCGTCATCCTCCTTTTTACTCTCTTACTTGATCTCAAGCTCTCAGTTCTGAGCCGCTCCTCGCTGCCCACCTTTCTTTTCACTGTTTTCTCCTCTTCTGTCTTTCTTTCTTTGATAGTTTCCAGCTTTCACTTTTCTTCTCCTATGTCCTAGTCTATCTTGTATCAGCCCTTCTTCTCTGTCACTCCCCTCCTGCTTCTCTCTGCCGCTCACTTTTTGCTGCCCTCTCTTCTCTCGTTCCCTTTATTCCTTTGCCATTACTTTACTAAGTTCCATGTGTCTCGTTCCCCTCCCTTACTTTTCTTTTTTTCTTCGTTTTTAATTTTCTTTTCTCACTTTAATTACGATTATGTTCACCTTTCTTACATCACCATTTCCCTCTCTGTGTTTCCGATGTCCGTCTTCAGTTCTCTCTCTCTTCTTCCTGTCTCTCTTTTTTCAGCTTCTTTCTCGTTTCTTTCTTGCCCGTCTAGCTTCTCTCCGGTCCCTTTTTTCCGACTCTTCTTTTTCCTTCGTCTTTAGGGTCCCGTTCAGTTTTTTAGGCACTTGTCTTTCCGTCACGCTCTTCTTTTCATCTATTCCTTCTTATCACTTTCTTTTCTATCTTTCTTCTATTTCTCCTCTCCTTTCCCTTGATACTTTCTGTCTCTCTATTTCAGAATTGTTAACTTCTCCACCTCTCTAGCCGTTCTCTCCCGTAGTGTTTCACCTATTTTAATTCCACTCTTGCCTGTTCTCTGTGTGGAACATATGCTGTCTACTCTCCCTCAGCTTTTTCTCGGCTGTCTCTGCTTTCAGCGACCGCCCTCCCTTCATCCTGTTCTACCTGTTCACTGACCCCTCCTCCTTCCTTAGCAGCTCGTGCCTGGGGAGAATGACTCGCACCTCTTTTTCCAAGTCTAAAAGTAAAGAACCTCAAGTTACTTAGCGCAATATCGTGACATGTAGTTATCTTGGAACAAGTTGAAAGACGTTGAGGACACCAACTTTAGTGTCATCGTGGGGCCACCAACATCCAACAAGCATTGGTATAGCCAATAGGTCTCGCCTTTGGGACATTATAAGTGTTTAGCCATGCAACAGTTGATGTTGCACCAAGGATCTTGTGCTGCATAATTAAATACTTATAAGGTCCCAAAGGCGAGACCTATTGGCTATGTCAATGCTTGTTTTAAACTTCTTTTAGTATGCTTTTAGAAATGTTTTTAGCAACATGTGGTACTCAGTTTAATGTTTAGCATTTAATGTTTAAGCATTTAGTATTATCGTTCATTCGAAAGTGGAGTGGGTGTTGTATTCCGCTTTAGGTGTCCGTATATAGGTTTTCCTGATACATGTCCTTATATAGGCACAATTTGCATTGCCCTTATATAGGCATAAGATCCCAGTCCTTATTTAGGCATTAGCTATGCTATCCAAATACAGGCATGGTCACCTACAGCCATCCACCCTAACGTCACAACGAGTTCTTAGAAACCAGACCCTTAAGCTCTTGGGAGTAACCCTAGCACAGGATTATTGATTTCTCCAAGAACTCATTTATTATGCATGAACCGCTATTCCTTAAGGGTTCATTCCTGACGTCTTCCTCTGCCCGACTTTACGTCAATGCTAACATTCCAAGGCACCTACCGGGTATAAATATACCTTCCCTTGCCCAAGCAAGTAGGAGGAGACCTCGACTTTAGAGGATCCCGTGTCCCGGCCTGACGCACTGACAAGAGACGCTGTCATCCCTGCTCGCAGAGAATCCAGCTTCCAGTGTTCTGACTCCCTTCGCGGGGTGTTAGAGTTCGAGACTCGGAAAGAGATTCCCACCTCTCTCATTCTCAAGGTATGGAGCTGACTAGAACCTAGAGGGACTCTTGGCATACCAGACTTGGCATACCAGACTTGGCATCCCAGACTTGGCATACTATAGCATACCATACTATAGAATACATCACCTACTTCTTACCTTGCACTACACTTAGGTTAGGTACACTGGGGTAGAACTAGTTAGAGAAGCATCTTATGAGTACTCGCATTTTTAGCTTATGTTATTTATGTATATGAATATATGTCATAGCTAAAAGATAATGCTAGCGCAGTATTTCTTTCTACTGCTTACGCTGTACATAATATATCTCGCATACTGTCTTATGATTGTAACAGCTCACATCTCTTACACAAGAAACAAGACTGTTCAATAAATCCTTTTATTGAAACGCCCGTCTATTCTTTCTGTGTAACTCTGAAGAAACTAAGCATGCACGATTAGCTGAGTGAAACTGTTATCTGTTGTTTCCACGATTCTGAGAGTGTTCCGATTCTAAAGGGAAACAAAGTTGTCATGTTTATGTGGTTGCCAGAAACTACTCCCTTCTTGTTTACAAGGAGTTTCTAGTGGCCTCTGAGTTAGCTGGTACAAAGTAATTAAGTTTAATATACTCGATAGGGGCATACTGACCTCAGTGCTATGCCAAACCTATAGGGTGTATATTCCAATGCGCAGAGCCTATTAGGGAAATAGGAACTACACTACAAGTCAGGTTCTCCCAAAAGAGACCTTTAACTTTGGAGTGTTATATCGTGTAACCTATGTGGGACACTTACCCTCGTATCAGGTGTTTCCACCGTGATGCGCTCATTCAACTCCGCTGTCACCAGAAATTCCATCAGGTTCTGGCGAGCTATTGTTACTTCTGCTGCGCTGTCTAGCATCGTCAGAGCCCATTCCCCGTTCAGAAGTTGAGTCCTCAGAATTCTGGGCATGTCTAACTTTGAGACCTGCTACTTTCTTGAAGCGGGTGTCTGTGTTCTGACCGTCCTTCTCTCTCGGAGTTTCTTGGTGAACCCTGAAAGGAAAGAGAAGAACGTATATCAGTATCTTGATACCTGTCAGGTTTTTTTTAATGTTTTCCCTATTTCTAAGGTTATATCTCCTTTCAGAGGGCTCCTGTTGAGGAGACCCACTCCTAGATAGAGATCTACTTTCTCTAATTTTTTGGTTTTTATTGTTATTATCCCATTTCTTCTTGGAAGAATCAGGTGCTTGCTCGGAGTTATCCTTTCAGGACCACCCATGAGTTGAGGTTTTGTAGCTCTAGGTCCCAAACTATCTCTATCTAATTCAGCATAGGTGTCTGTGATAATTTTAGGTAATTCACGTTCCTGTTGTAAAGGAGTGAAATCCCTCAGGCGTTGGCATATTGCCACAGCTGCTGCCTCCCCTTTTATATTTGCTAATATAATAGCTGATACCTGGGCAAAATTACCTAATAATTTCATCCCTAAATTCAGAGCAGGTTCCGCTCCATACTCAGTCTGTATTTGTCTTAATATGTCTGTTATTACTGCTGTGACGTGATACCATGAGTTCTGGAATATATGGCAGCGAAAACTGTACCCCAAGTGGTACAATCCTCTATCTGGGGAGCTATACCCATTGGCAAGCAGATTGTTAGCATCCTGTGTTTTTCTTGAGGGCTTGTGTGTGGAAATACTGCCTCTAGCTGTGTTATTTTTTTAGCTATCCAGAATGGCATTTGCTCACGTTTAGTGTGCCTTCTACCCATAACTGCGTATAGCGTTTGTGGTGTAATTTTAGTTGTAGAACCC
Organism: Calotriton arnoldi; assembly: GCA_963921515.1. Taxonomy (NCBI): domain Eukaryota; kingdom Metazoa; phylum Chordata; class Amphibia; order Caudata; family Salamandridae; genus Calotriton; species Calotriton arnoldi. The sequence continues at coordinate 581,144 of CAWUFW010001665.1, forward strand.
TGAATTTGTGCTGCTTGTGTAGCTCTTGTTGGCTGAAGTGTGAGTTTTCTCATCACGAACTGTTGGGTTTCTGTAAAGTTTTATTATTTCTTTATGAAGTAGACATAGGTCTGCTACTGGCATTGTGTCAATCTCTGGATGCGGTGTGTAAGCCGCAAGGAATGGCCAAGTGGCTCCATCTCTTCCGAGTGGACCTAGTCTTGCTTTGTATTTTGTATGGGGAAGGGCGGCTTTAAACCAGTTTATGTGCTCCTGGTAGGTGAGCGGAATTTCAATGTCCTCATACGGACAGTAGTTCTAATATAAGGAGAAACTAGGACAAAATTATATATATTGAAAAGTACAAAAATAGTTTTTTATTGATAATAATATATTCAATATTCAAGCATTAAGACTAAAACAAACCACACACACACACCTCATCTGTCATCATTCACACTCAGCAGTCATAATGTATACATCACAGGTATGATAAACACTATTTCCCTGCCTCGAGGAACTCCCTATTAGTAGCAGGGGGCCCTTTTTCTTTACACTCATACGGACAGTATTCATTTGGTGTTTCATCTTCAGTGTAAGAATGAAATGTATTTGATTGTGCATCTGCTTGTGGGAATTTAACCCATGAATAGAATACCTCTGTTCTATATGATTCGTGATCCTCAATCACGAATGTGACTGTCCCACCCCTAGCTGTGAATCCGTAGTCTGTTAGCTTTTGAGTAAGGGCATACCTAACGTTTTCTGAAATGTTTATTTCCCCTTCTATTTCTTCTTCCCTGACTGCAGCAGGCTGTGCTTGCCCGCAGCGTTTTTGTCAGCCATTTGTTTGACAAAAGTTTCAAGGAAGAGTTTCAAGGAAACTGAGAAGGTTTTATGCACAATAGGAACTGTTTGTCCTTCAAGCTTGATAAACCTACAGCCAATAAATAGGAATTTTGCCTACTCAGCTGTGGCGGATAATTCCCTTCCCACTCCAGACGTCTCTGGGGAAATGTGAGTAGGGGTCTCTGAGAAAAGCACAACTGAACTACTCATATTGGACTGTTAAATAAGTACCAAACCAATGTTGGCGACACCATGTTGTGTAGTTCCTATAAACCTATATAGGATCTGCGCGTTTAGACAACATACACTGTAGGATTGGTGTCAGACTGATTCTATACACCCCTACCGGGTATGTTAGCCTGTATACCAGCTAGCTCACAGTGCCACTAGAAACCCCTCTTACCAAGGAGAGAATAGTTCTTGCCAACTATCGAACATGACAACCCTGTCCCATCAGGGATCGTGGAAACAGTGCTACTTTTCGCTCAGTCACTCGTGCTCACTTTGTCTCAGAGAGATACACAGAATAAACGGTGGGGACGTTTTTCAATAAGCATTTATTGAACCAGCGCCATTCTAGTGTAAAATAGGTGTGCTGAAACAACCATTAGACAGTAACAGATATAAATGATTATAAGCACTAACAGAGTAAAAGGATGGTAGATTTCTACCATTGTGCTAAAACAATGAATACAGGTAAGTATATAAAATACATGACAGTAATAAAAGTGTACTCCTACGATGTGACCCTAACTAGATGTATCTAAATGTACCTAGCATGTATGTGGGTGTAAAGCCAAGAATCCCTCTAGGATAAAGTCAACCCCATTACCTGAAGTGAGAGACTGTGGGATCCCGTCTTGGTCTCGAGATGGACACCCCGCAAGGGATGTCAGACCACTGCGAGCTGGAGTGTCTGCGTGCTGGAGCCTCAGCGTCTCGCATCAGTGTGTCGGCATGGAAGTCCTTTTCTCCTCTGACTATCTCAGCAAGAGATGATGTATATATACTTAGAGTGGTACCCCCTGGGGATATACCTTGCTGTGTCATGTCGGACTGGGATGACGGAAGGAATGACCCTTATACATACTTATAATGCTCGAGATGGTAGGCCTGCTGTCCTGCTGTGATTCCAAGAATCCTCATGCATAATGAATGAGGCTTAAGCTTTTCGGAGAAAACCCCATGTCATCTCTGGACATTACCGTAACTAGGCAAAAGGTCATTACTAAGAATCGTTATGTAGTGTAATGGTACGGAGAATATAGGTGAAAGGTTAGGTGACTACCTGAGCCTATATTGGGGTACCTATATGGAACATAACACTTGGTGATAGAAATAGCATTACTAAGAACTACATACTTACTGATTGTAATGAGTCTGTAAATGTTTGCACAGACGGGTGTCTGTAGTTTCCTACTTTGGTCTTCTTTACACTCATTGTGCCCCATATGTTCAGTCACACCTGGCATTTCCATATATTAATTCAGGCAAAAAGGAGATTTACTCAGTATCCTCAATGTTTCATAACGGTTCATCTGAATTACTATTTATCTAAAGGTCTCCCTCACATTTGCACCTCACTTACTGAGTTGCTTGGTGGGTTCAGGGGCCTAGGACTGATTTAAGGATAGACTCTGGCTCTAAACCTCTGCCCCTTCTTCACTCCCAACTCTGAAGTCTCCTAATTCAAATTCACTTATATTCTACTCACCTCAGCGCTGCCTGATTCCAGAGTGTTCTACATAACACTTGAATCGACATAAATAATGCAGACAAATATACAAATAAATAAAGAAGCCTGACACATGCAACTCCTAACTAGCAACCAACTCCATGATGGAATAAAACCTGCTCATAGAAATTACCACTAAGGCACCGCCAGTTTCCAGTATTACTCCTGCTGTTACAGTTATGACCTTACTAGAATAGATACTTTCTCAAGGATTACATAACATTTGCTGAATGTTGTCTGTAAGCAAGGTGTTGATCACAAACGTTTTGTGGCTTTTAGGAGTAATGTGCCAATCTAGATCATACCGGCATACTTTCCCACCACCCAGCTTTAAGATGATGGCTCAGATTCGGTCCTTTGTAAGTAGTGCAATAATAGCTGTTTTAGTACCACAGGCACAATTCTTTTTTGACTGAGCTGTTGATGTTTGCTGTTTTGTTGGCAGTAAGATTGGGATATGCGATGTAGAGAGATGGGGTGTGCTGTGGTGTGGTGTGTTCGGAGATTTTGCTTTGTTTTGGATGGTGTAGAGTGGGAGGTTCTTGAGTGAATAGGGTGTGTGGGGGTTGGAGTGTGTGTGTATATGGCTATAGAGAGTTTGTGAGGTCGTGGATTTAGCTGGGTCTATGGATTTATGTTACCGGTAGGGGAAGTGAACCATGGGATTAGGAGTGTGCTGCCACTGCCTTATCTTCTGTTTTCACCAATACTTTTGATTTTTGGTGAAAAGCCCCCAGAGGTCTGTGCTCTATGCCATCCCGGCATCACTGAGGTGCTTCAGGTAAGGGCAGCAGCTTAGACCCGACTGTCCTTGGTGCATCGAGTGCCGGAGCCTCTCCTTCAACATGGTGGAGAAGACTTCCGATTTGAACCTTGATGTCTCCATTCTGCATGTGCCCTCACTCCTGCTAATGAGGGAGGGTGCAACTGGAAGTCCCTTGCCTCTCCTCCCCCCAAATCTGTCACAAATGCAGGGTTTTGCTGATAAATGTATCAAATCAGGATAGATGTAAAAAAGGGCCTATCCTGTAGTCTTTTCAGGCAGAGAGCATTAAACACACTGATACTGTTCAAGGAAATAGTCTTTGATGGGCATTTCTATGCAGAAATACTAACTCAGTGCTACATAAAGTTCGAAAAAGGACACGGGGTCAGTCGACTGGAGAACAAGAGAAACAGGATCAGAAGAGGAGAGGCAAATCCCTTCCTCTTAGAAGGAGATTGGGATGTAGTAGTTGGGATGATCCTGACTTTATTAGAAATAAGCTCAAGAACAAGCACTCACCACATGTATTGGAAGAAGCACCAACGTATGTTGAAAGAGGAGACATTCTTTGCCCGTGTAGCAAGCACTTGAGACTATACAAATTAATCCTGCCTCTCCCTGTCCTATCCGACACAGGTTATGTGGAAGGCTGAAGGAACCTAGGACCAGATGTATTAAGAACTGGTTGCAAAACACTGGTTGCAATTTGCAAACAGTATTTTTCCCACCAGTGTGGTAATTTGCGAACTGTCCTATGTACTAATAAGTCGGTTTACAAATTACTGATTCCTAGTGGATTGCAATTCGACTTACCTCATGAATATTAATTAGGTAGGTTGCAAATTGTGACCCAGTAGGAATTGCAGCCATCACAGGGATTGTGGCCCGCTCCGGTCGGCAGACTACCAGGTCTATGATTACTTTAAAATAAATATATTTTTTGGTTTGTTTTAATGAAAACTGTTTTCCTTTAAGGACCACTCCCCACTGTTAAAACATGTTTTTGTCAACATTCCCAAAGTGGAAGGGAGGAGTCTACATACTCTCCGCTAAAGAGAACTTCCATCAGGTAAAGCCATATTCTCAAGTAGCAGGTTAAACAAAAATTTAAGTTACCTAGAGGCAAACTTACTCCAAGTCCCCTCAATGAAACATATTAGTACATTATGGAGTAAATGTGTTGAAGTTTCAATACAGTTGGTGTTTTAGGTTACAATTCACATTTTTTGTTTCTTTCTTAAACTAGACACTGCATCATACTTGCAGATACATATGATGCTAGTTGATAGTTAAAAGCAATAGGTTCTAGTTTCCTAGACACAAAACCTTGCATGCACTGACCCGATTTAGTAAAACCGCTTGGTTGGACCATTTGAAATGACTCCAGCTCATATTTTCCCAAACACTATATGTTAAATGATAACATTTGTGAGGCTGCTAAACGTTGTTGGCTTTGAGGTCACTTCCTCCCAAAAATGTGCTCAAAATCTGATTACAGGTAATGGTTAACCTTCGCAAGTGAGCCAGCTATTTCACGGGTAGTTTTGAAGGATATTTCTGAAAACAATCTATAAAGTGTATAATCAGTGTTTTTTTCACTCAATAAGTCTAATGTGGAAACTGAAAATGTAAGTGCGCCAAAATGTCTAGTAGTCTTTTTTTCATTATTTATATCTTCAAAGGAATTTTGATAAACGTTTATGTTCCACATCAATGTTTCAAACATTGCAGTGGTGATCACTTTTTGGCAAAATGCTATTGCTTTTCAGGGACAAATGAGAAAGGGCAGAGGCATCCTTATTTCGCCTTGAGATTTACGCCATGGAGATCACTTCAGTCTCAAAAATTATTATGTCCAACAGTTGTAAGTTGTGTCTCAGTGGTGACGTCACTCGCACTCACTGTTCATTCAGTTCCATGTAATGTTATGTTACGTTATGTTGATTTGTATAGCACATTAATCACCAGAGAGGGTATCCAGGCGCTTGGGCAAGCGTGTAGGTGTGTGGTCCCCAGGGTGCTTCTACGAAGAGAGCCAGGTTTTCATCTTCTTGTGTAACTCAAGTGAGGAGGAGGCTCTGATGTGTTGAGGGAGGTTGTTCCATGTCTTTGGTGTGATTTAGGAAAAGGAGCAACCTCCAGTTCCGCTTTTGCAGCTGCATGTGTGAGAGTAAGGCAGAGCGTAGGTGACTGGTGGATTGGTGAAAGTGTATGAGGCTGTTCAGGTATTCTGGTCCTGTATTGTGTAGGGCTTTGTATGTTTGCGTGAGAAGTTTTAATTAGCTGCGCTTGTGAATGGGAAGCCAGTGAAACTTCTTGTGGTGCGTTGTGATGTGGGTGCGGCGTGGGTGGTCGAGTATGAGTCTTGCAGCGGTGTTCTGGATGGTCTGGAGTCTCTGTGGAAGTTGTTTGGAGATTCCAACATAGAGAGTGTTGCCATAGTCCAGACTGCTGGTGATGAGTGCTTGTGTGGCGGTCCGTCTTGTGTTCTGAGGCAGCATTTGAAGATCTTCCATAGCATGCGTAGGATGTGGAAGCAGGAGGTGCACACTGCATTGACATGAGCCGTGATGTTGAGTTTGTCATATAGGTTGGTAAAGGTTGCTTGTGGTCCGGGTGGTTGGTAAGTGAGTGTTCCGTTCAGGGTGTAGTTTTCAGAGATTTACACCTTAAAGTGCCGGTGGGCCATGAATGGGGTGGCTTTATCTGTGGATGGTGTGCATTTGCTGTATTCCTTTTAGATGATAGCTAGTCCTTCCCCTGGCTTGTGAAGACGGTCTTGTTGAGCGATCTTGTAGCCCGCTGGGATTGATGTCGGGAGCTGATGAGGGGTTGAGCCAGGTCTCTGGCATGAAGAGGATGTCGGGTACGTCACTACTCAGCAGGTCCCATATTTCGGTTGTGTGTTTGCTGAGTGATTGTGTGTAGAGAAACATGCATGCGAGTGGGTGTTGACATGCGGGATTTGCTGTGGTGTGTGTTGTAGGGTGGAGGTGTAGAAGTTCTTGGTGCTTGTGAATTGGGATGGAATGTTGAGGGTGATGCTAGTGTTTGTCTTAAGGGTGTGGGTGGGTGGCTGGCTGCTGGAGAACTGGCAGTGGATGAAGGTGAAAGCTCCACCCATAGGGTGGGGCGTGGCATGACAGCAGTTGGAGGAACAGTGTCCAGGTTCTGGCGTCCTAAGGAGTGCTGCGGAGTATCGATGGGCAATGATTGGACCAGAGTTCCTGATGCTGGATGCGATCCAGGTGCAGATGGGCGCAGACTGGCTCGCCTTTGCATGCCTTCGCCGCGAGGCCGTGTTGCAGCTGCCATTAAGTAGGTCCTGGGAGGGGAGGGTAGAGGAGTGCATGTCATTTCCTCTGCTGATGAGTCATGAGGTTATGTTCATAACTCAGAAAGACAAAGTGGCACTGTTCACTGTTTTAACTATCTCTCTTTAAACAAACAGTAACCTTACATGACTTTTTCTACGAATGATCTAGGCACGGGAATGACTGCTAAAAAAGCCCTTAGATTCCCATTGATAATGGAATATGTGCCTATTCTTCTACCACGCCTCTTTATAAATCTGCTAAAGTGGGAACCAAAAAGGCAAAATGAAGATGATGAGGAAACGGAGGAGACTGAGAAGGGTTTATTTGCACCGGTTGATATCTTGCCAAAAATCGAAGCGATGTTGAACAAAGATCCTTGGAAGCTTGGATTTGGTCAAGTGAGTATAAATTGTGTAAATGTATTTACTTCTTTAATAAGTTTTATATAGCGCAAACTTGACCCGAAGGTATCAGAGCACATAATATAATAATCATATGTAAAGGTGAAAAAGGAGGTGTCCTGGATTAATCCCAGTTTTTTGGGTATTTTTCATTATTATGTTCGAATTTGTGTCTATTTGTAAAACATTAAAAGCAGTACCAAATTTACATGACCCTGTTTGTTGCAAAGTCACTTTAACCTCATTTAGACCTAAAAAGGAAATAGTAAAAGAATCCATATGTACTTAATTAAATGTAATATGTATGCTGATGCAGCACCCAATGCTTTTGCTGGGCTTTGATTGATTTGATTTGTTTTTTATATTGAATATATTATCAGCATTTTGATTTTTGTTAGCACGATGTTACAAGTTTTGGTATTCTCGATGAAACACATTATTAGGTGGAATTGGTAATTAATAGGCATGTTGTCCAGTGAATCTTTAGTCGTAAGTTCAACTCAGCTGCTGGTAGATTCTTTGGGTCTACATACTCTAGATTTCTTACAAGTCAGATCCTCAAATTTTATAAGGTAGGGCTCTGTATGTTTTTAAATCACTTCCTCTAACTCACGTCTTGAGATTCTGCGTGGGCCATACCTCTCAAAGGTGAGCTCTGAACGTGTTGGTAACTAAGTAAGTTTGCATGCCCTACAACAGCGGTTCTTAACCTGAGGACTGGGGTTCTCTGGGAGTTTGTATCACCTACTCAGGGGGTCCACAACAGTTTAGAATATTAAATGTAATATCTCAGTGGGGGTCCCGGATTCTTATAATGATTCAGTGGGGGTCCCTGGGTTCCAGTAATGGTTAAGGGGGAGGGTGTCCACAGTAAGCAAAAGGTTTGAACCACTGCCCTAGAATGTTAGATTTGGTTCATTATCAGCAATGTAAAGTCGTCTGAGTGTGCAGAAAAAACGATGTGTTCAACCTCCGACACGTCATCTTCTGTATATTCCTCAATTACAATGAACTATAGAATTATGCATCAGCCAGGACCAACTCTGCATTATGCTTCTTGATTCAGCAGCAGTTTATACATGTTTATGCTAAAGCCTAAGGGTCTAATTACGAGTTCCGTGGTCCATAGGACCGCCAAGTTCACGGTGGAGGTGCAGTGGCAGTCAGGGACCGCTGCACCAGTGGTCCGACTGCTGTATTACAACTACGGTGGTCGGACCATATTACGACTGCTGCAACCGCTAGGGATCCGCGATCCCTGGCGTGACAGTCTGAGGCCACAATATGCTTGGTGTTGCCTGTACGGCACCGCCAAGCATATTACGAGCTTGCTGTCAGGCAAAAGGGTAGCGTAGAGTCAACAATGGGGGTGTTATAGGCCCCCCTTTTGCCTCCGAGCCTTTGGGGTGAATGCAGGGGGGGGGGCACATAGTGTGCACCCCTGTCTGCATGAACCCCCTGCTCCAGCACGACATGGACTTTACAGTCCATGCCGTGCTGGAACGCGCTGTAGCTGACCCATGGCACTGCCTTTCTGAGGCTCTTTTAAGAGCCTTTTTAAAGGCAGCACTGTGGGCCAGCCGCGGTAATCCGGTGGGCTAGCGGTGGTCGACTTTGGTGGTGCGGGGTGGTGGCATGCCGCACCGCCACAGTCATATTCGGGCCCTAAGTATTCAGTAATTATTGCATGTACAAATTCGATTGAAATTCTAATTTGGAATAAAAGCTGTAAAGTAAGGTGATGAGCAATTTTTCTAAAATGTCATGGCTAGAGAGGGAGTTGTTAAGGTGGAAGGAGCAGCAGGTGAAACCCAGTTTAGAAATGTCCTAGGGTTTGGTGAATGAGGAGCTAGCAATGCCGTTGCTTGCTGGGTTTTTTGGTCAAGGTCTTTTTCCCCTTAGGGTAGAGGTATGTAACTACACTGGGTTTACAGTTTATTTCAGTATAATGGGTTGAGTTCTGGTGGGTTGGTGAAAGTATATGAGGCTGTTCGGAGTGGGGGGGGGTGTGGTGGTGGTGGTGGTGGTGGTGGTGGTGGTGGTGGTATTGGTGGTGGTGGTATTGGTGGTGGTGGTATTGGTGGTGGTGGTATTGGTGGTGGTGGTATTGGTGGTGGTGGTATTGGTGGTGGTGGTATTGGTGGTATTGGTGGTGGTATTGGTGGTATTGGTGGTGGTATTGGTGGTGGTATTGGTGGTGGTATTGGTGGTATTGGTGGTGGTATTGGTGGTGGTATTGGTGGTATTGGTGGTGGTATTGGTGGTATTGGTGGTATTGGTGGTGGTATTGGTGGTATTGGTGGTGGTATTGGTGGTATTGGTGGTGGTATTGGTGGTGGTATTGGTGGTATTGGTGGTGGTATTGGTGGTATTGGTGGTATTGGTATTTTCAGGAATTTATGGCTTGTATAGAAGATTCGACCAGCAATTTAGGGAAGCACAAGAATGTTGTCATGGGGCCCATACAGTGAAAGGTAACAGTCCTATTTGGATCCATCCGCTGCTTGATAAGTGCACTCAACTTTTTGAATTATGCAGTCAATAAGATCATCTCTTTGCTCTCTGCTTTCCTCTCTTTTGAAACCATCAATGCATTTCGTCTCCAATACCCCCTTTTCCCATGACACAGCCATCAAGGTAGCCTCTAGGAAAAATATCGGCGTACACGGTGACATCAGGCTTTTGTCCTTATTCAGAGTTGTGCCGATGTAGGACATCAACCACACAATGGCGGTTGTCCTGTCTGCCTTATTATGAGTGCAGTGGCACTCTAAATGAAATGACTGGGGCACCAAACACTTTTTGACAGATTTCCAGCTCCACCAAACTGTAACTAAGGCTCTTAGTCACATCTTCATTATTACCCCTGTTGCATCAACTTCTAACATCAAGCGCAACATTTGGCCTCACCTTCCATTCTGTTCACCAAAACCATGTTGATCTTCCTTATTACTGCACTGGAGAAAATCCATTAATCCAGCTTTATTTTCATTTTTTTGGAAGCTTATGTTTTTCATATGTAGCTGTTAAACAATTAAGTCTTACCTAGACTTTTTCCTCCCTGCCCAGGTTAATCCTTTCTCCTTTCATCTGTCAGGATTCCTTCTGCTTTGTTTCTAATTTGAAGCATTAATCCTGTGCTTATCATATGCATTTGTTTTACTTTGCAACCTACACTAAAGTTTTTAAACTTTTTTTTGGTACACATTGATTTACGTTTTACTTTATCATTTCTTTGTTTGCTCTTGTACATTGTGGGGTTAGCCTACTCCTATTTTTGTGCTTGATCTACTTATTTGTTTTGAATATTTTTCAATGTATCTTGGTGGTCAGTGCATTGCGGCTTCTTTCTGTCTATCGAATGCAGTCCTTGTGTTTACAATTTATGGGTCTTTGGTCTCCCTGCCGTTTTGGCTTTGTTTTCTCCATCCCCATCTTAGATGATTCAGGAATTCTTTTCCAAGTTTGGGGCTTAGCGGCTTCACTTTCACTTGGCTTAGGTTCACTGTAGACCACCTTTACGAAGATAGTGAATATACATTGCTTTTTTATGTGTAGCCTAAATGTCATATATCTTTGAATAATACTAAAACACTGCATGTTCCTTTTCTAATTAGTGGGTCGCTATACCTTCTGAGAATCTCTTTGAATACCTGTACTGTGACCAGAAATATAACACTTGAGAGAGCTGTACTAAAGAAGACTTGGTGTGCTGCTTTTCTCTCTCTCTCTTTCCAATTTTCCTACCTCCTGTTTGAGCCTGGCTGGTGCTTCTTTGTTACGAACAGCGACACGCCAGAAGGAGCCATATTACTTTCTGCGCTGCTTTACTCTCTTTCTCAAGCCAATCTCCAGCGTCCTCTTTGCTACGGTCAGGGCACACTCTGGAGGGGTGTGACTGATTGTTATTAGAACTCAACTGGTAACACTTGCAAATCCATACAACAGCCATCCAATCTGTACAACATCATTGCAGACACACCCACAAGCACAACACCACAGCTGCATTGCAGAATCTAAGATCAGCAACTTTATATTTATTTCCACTATTGATGCATTTTTCACTATCGTATGTTCCCTCCATGTGATCTTGCTGAACACTGCCTTCCACCTTTATTTCTTTGCATCCGACAAGGGAAAGTGAAAATGAGATGATGGCTTTGAGTCCTTTGCACTCTTGTTGCCACCTATCATTGCTGTTTGTGCTAATGGTATTTTCGCCCCTCTCTGACGCAGCTTCTGGCGTCGGGCACCTCCCTTCTTATTGATTTATCTTTCTGCAGCTATTATTTTATGGTTTGTTTTTGTGGAGCAAAGCTGGGCTGATACATGTTTTCTGCAAGTTCTGTGGCTTGTCTCTGTCTTGTACCGGGCTCTTCGCCTGACTATCAAATCTCCTTCCTACCATGCAGGTATGCAATTCCAGTCTTTGCAGGAGAGGTGGAGTGAGACCGTGTGCACTTGCCTAAGGAAGCAAGAAGACGCTTTCCTTCTTGCTCTGCTCAGTCCGTGCCTCTTGTGATGTTTAAACACCAATTTATGATTCCAGCTATATGAAACTATGGTGGTAAATTAAAGGACGTAATGAGGCTGTTTACCTTAGTAATGTACAAACAGTAATAAAGTGGACTCAGTCAATGAGAAGGTCTGTCTCTGCTTAATCCAAGAATACAGTACAAAATTGGCAACAAAGAGCCCTTAATCAACTGTGTGCTGAACAAATCTGCCAACTTGCATCTTGACACACACGTGTTCTCCACTCCATCAACTTGCACCATGTTATCATCATCATAATCATCATCACTACTTTTTTTTTTTTGTTTATTTATGCATTTTCAAAAGTAAAGAACAACATACAGTTATCCAGATTAGAGCATAGGTACAGCATTGACAGAGCAGAAAGATCCATCTTACAAATCTTAGTATTACAAAATACAATATTACAGACATACACAGTCATGGCAATTATTGAAGGTACAGTATGCAGCCGCAGCTGCCGAGGCAATCTTATAAGTCATTCCAGGCATCACATGTCAGTTATGGATAGTAGATAAGACGTGAGTGGCCCCCAGATATTTCGGGGCTTGGACTTTGCGGGCAATTCTTCCGCGTAACAAGTGAGCTGGTCCCGACAGTAGGCCAGATCCTGCAACCATAGTTTGGCGGTAGGGACCGGTCTGCCTCCCCAGCATATGGAGACCCTGCGTTTCGCCAGTAACAATGCTATAGATACAAACTTCCTATTAGATGCCTTAATCTTAGAGACGATACCCAACAGGCATACTTGTGGGCTACATTCCACTGGTTCCTCTACCATCAGGCATAGGATGCGCGTGATTGAACACCAATACTCATGCACTTTGGAGCAATCCCAAGCTAGATGACAGAAGTCAGCGCCCGGTGTACCACAGCGCTTACAATTGTCAGCGTCCCGCAGTCCATATTTATGAAGTTGAGCGAGAGTGTAGTACAGCTGATGCAAATATTTAAAGTGCACCAGCCGTAAATTACCGTTCACCGACAACTGACCCGTTAAGTGGCAACTAGCGAGCCAATCAGCTTCAGGTAGCGGTGTGGGTAGCATGGCATTCCACTTTGTTAACGCAGATGTAGCCCCAGCAGTGACCTCCCTCTGTGATGCCTGGTAGAGTCTAGTGACCAGCTTGGCTCTGGATGTGGTGGTGTATATAAGCTGTAGTGCTTCCAGTGTTGGTGGCTCTGCAGGAAATTGTGGATAATGTGCACGCATAGCGGAGCGCAGCCTAGTGTAGACAAAAAGGTGCATAGCGGTGACAGTACCCTGGGCGTTTATATTATCTGAAGTTATAAATTTACCGCCAGGAAATACAGTCTCCATTGTAGACAGTTTCATATCGTTGAGGGTCTTTAATGTGCCAGCTTCCCCAGTGACAGAGAGGTCCGAGTGATGCAGCAGCGGCATGTTGGGTGCGTACAATGGTAGCTTCTGCGCTCGCTTGCCCAGTTCATGCCAGGCCCTAGATGTGGTTTGTACAGTGTCGAACTCCCCTTTTTCGAAGACCGTGTGCCTATTGACAATCATGGCTTGAAGCGGTATTGGGTGCACCGCACCCGCCTCCCCCGCCACATGCGGGATGTATGCTGGGTCCCGCTGCCAATAGTAAGCATAGTGCGCCTGCGCGCAGAGATAGTACAGACGAAAGTCAGGCGCAGCGAACCCCCCTTGTTCATAAGGAAGGGTGAGAATCTCCCACTTAAGCCGAGATTTTTTGCCTCCCCAGGCGAGGGTGACCAAAAGGGAACGCAGTCGGTCAAAGAAGTGTCGCGTTAGACATACAGGAACATTTAAAAAAAGATACAAAAAACGCGGAAGGACCACCATCTTCATCAACGCTATTCGGTCCGCAAATGACATTGGCAGCTTGATCCAACGACTGACCTGCCCCTCGAGTCGCGTGATGGCAGTACCATAGTTGGAGCGTATGACAGCCTGCGGATCCCTGTGAAGCCATATTCCCAAGTATTTTACAGTGTCTGCACACCAGGATAAGGGGTAGTCCATGTTGAATTGTTGGGTACAGTCCGTGAGGGGCAACACAATCGATTTAGACCAGTTGATACCCAGTCCTGAGAATCGCTCGAACCGGATATACTCCCGTATGAGCTGCGCAAGATAGCGTGCGGGTTCGTGAAAGTATAGCACCATGTCATCCGCATACATGGAGACTGCAAGAGGACGCTGTAAAAATCGCAATGCCGTTTGAGCATGACGCTGCCGGAGAATACAAGCTAATGGCTCAAGGACGAGGGCGAATAGCAAAGGCGACAACGGGCACCCTTGTGTGCCACGCTGTATATGGATTTCCTCCGATATGTGCCCGTTAATTCGGACCCGCGCTACAGGGTTGGTATATAGCAATTTTATCCAATTAGTGAAGATAAAGGGGACACCCATGCGATGGAGAATGGTAAACATATAGGCCCAGGAGATCGAGTCGAAAGTCTTGGCAGCGTCGAGGAGCACCGCCGCCGCCGGCAAAGTGGGCTCTAATACATGCATCACAGCAAACAGCGTGCGCAAATTGTGTGATGTAGATCGGGTGGGGACGAATCCCGATTGGTCTGGGAGCACCATAACAGGGAGAAGTAATCGCAGCCTGGCTGCCAAGACCTTCGCTAATATTTTTATGTCTGTATTGATTAGGGATAAAGGTCTATATGACTCGCATCTGTCCGGCGGTTTCTCAGGTTTCAAAAGCGTGACGATTAGAGCCTCCCGTAAGGTTGGCGGCAAACATTGAGTCTCGTATGCCTCCTCGTATAGTTGAAGGAGACATGGGGCCAGTTGATCGATATATTCTTTGTAAAACTCTGCTGGCAACCCATCAGTGCCCGCAGCTTTCCCGTTAGGCAAAGCCGTAATGGCATCCCGCACTTCGCCCAATGTGAGCGGATGCATCAAAAACTCTTGCTGCCCTTTCGATAGCCATACCAAAGCGATATCGTCCAGATATTGTTCAAGCTCCGCCGCATCTGCAGTCGGCCGTTGAGCATACATCTCGGTGTAATAATCCGCAAATGTTTGCAGAATGGTGGGCGTGTCATAATGTGTACCATCATCTGCGACGATCGCCTGAACCACATATGCTTTAGAGTGAGGTTCCAGTCTGCGGTTAGCTAAGGTTCTCCCCGGTCGGCCACCCTCCCCATAATAGCGCGCTGTGCATCGGCGTGATAGATGGTTGATCTCTTGATCAGCCGTCGCGTTATATTCTATAATTTTCCCTTTGATAAGCGCTAGCGTAGCAGGATCTGCCTGATCGTCATAGCTGCGTTCCAAGTCCTGCAGTTCGCGCTCAAGGGTCACCATGGTGCGACGCAGAGATTTTAGAACCCCGGCCTGAAGACCAATACATGCCCCCCTAATCGTGACTTTAAAGGCCTCCCATAGCACTTCCATAGTTTGGACAGACCTGGTATTAAGTGAAAAATAGTCAGAGATGGCCTCACGAATTCCCTCCCGAAAAACCTGATCTAACAACGAGGACGACTGCAGGCGCCATTGGAAGGGAGGTGGGGTGTGACATGGTAGCAGCATGTTAAGAACCACTGGGGAATGATCCGACAATGTTCGTGGCAAATGTTTGATCTGTGTAGTCCATGTGCAGACTTCCTTCGAGCCCAGCCAGTAGTCCATGCGCGACCAGGACTGTCGCGCGTATGAGTGACATGTACCCTCTCTAATGCTTGGGTGTCTCAATCTCCAAATATCGGTGAGGCCCAGGGACCACATGCCATCGCGCACCGCTACAGCAGCCCTTCGGGGTGGGGGGTCTCCCGCAGTCACCCGATCCACTGTAGGATCCAAAACCACATTAAAATCACCCCCACATATAATAGCTGAGGAGGACAACTTACAGAGCTTGCTCCATAGCGTGTCAAAAAAGGTAGGATCATCAACATTAGGTCCATACAGGTTCACAATGGTCAGCCGCGCGTTATAAAGTGTACCCTGCACTATTATGTATCTCCCTTCCTCATCTTCGTCTACATGTGTCGGCGTAAAGGGAATACCTTTGTTTACCAGAATCATAACTCCCCGTGCATATGAGGAGTATGAGGCAGCCAACCGTACCCCGGCCCATTTAGTAGCCACATGCGAGACTGTCCGCTTAGTAAGATGTGTCTCCTGCAACAAGGCAATGTGGATATGGTGCCGATCGAGATAAGATAACACCTGTCGTACTTTTTAGCATTATTAAGCCCTCTCACATTCCAACTCATCCATGAGATTGTGGAGCGCTTGGAGTCAGCCATGACTGTAAAGTCTGTTAAGAAAAGTCTGCATCATTGTCTAGAGAATAAATGCAATACAGCGCAAATCCTGTCAACATGCCAGAAACAATGCTATCATAGGAAAAAAGTGTTCCCCAACAGATCCCCCCACCCACTGCAGCATTGAAATTATGCCGTGAGTAAACCCCCCATGAAACAAAACGGAAAATGACCATTAGCATCCATGAATCGTGTTGCATGAAAAAGAAGAAAGAACAGTAAACCTGCAGGGTCTCCAGAATGGGCCCTACCAAAAAACTGAACCTTTTGGGGAATTCCCTTACTGTGGGTCGCTAGCAGCCCCTGGCCCCCCGTATGAACAGGGTGGGTCGGGATAAGTATATATAGGCTAACCCACCCACGACCCAACGTCTAATTAGTAATGTTACATAACAACGAGTCCACATTGAGATAACATCAATCACGAAGCGTCCCACCAAACCAGGAACACCAGGTGCAAAAAATGTTCATATTAACTGAGAAGTCCTGCATATATCCATCTTATTGTCAGGAGCCTCCCCACTTTCAAAGAGAAGGCCAACATAATAAATGCAATATCCCCACTGAGCAGGAACGACATACTAACAAAAAACAATGCACAGCATAAGTCTCACGTGCTCAGCCCTCAGAGTCAGAGGCCACACCCCTCTCCCGCAGCGTCTCCTGTCATTCGATCCGACGGGCATATTGAAGGGCTTCTTTAGGTGTCAGGAAGATACGCGCCTTCCCGGCATGTTGAATCCGTAGTCGGGCGGGGTAAAGCATTGCGTATTGAATGTGAAGCTCCTGCAGTTTCTTCTTGACCGCGTGGAATTCTCGGCGAGCCTGTTGCACGGCGACAGTGAAGTCGGGAAAGAGTTCCACCTTCATGCCCTGGTAGTCGAGTTTGCCTTTTTCCCTAACCAGACGGAGTGCTGTGTCCCTGTCCCGGTAGTTCAAAAGTCTGGCAATGATAGGGCGAGGCGGGGCACCAGGAACTGGCCGAGCAGCTAATGAACGGTGAGCCCTTTCAACAATGAGCACCTATGAGAAATGTTCGGCCCCCAACATGGTAGTAAGCAGCGTTTCAACATACAATTCCATGGGCCCGGTGTTGGTGGACTCCGAAATGCCAGTTATACGGAGGTTATTTCTGCGAGAGCGGGCTTCAATATCCTCATTCTTTGCTCTTATTACCTCCAATAGCTTCTCCATATTAGTACATGAGGCGCTGACTACCTCCACACGATCCTCCGTGGTTGAAATGCGCTGCTCCGCCTCCGCGATCCGCGACCCATGCTTGTCAATCTTAGTCGCCATAGCATCCATACGTAAGTTGAGGTGATCGATTTTGGCGTCGATAGATTGCAAGCTCTGTTGCATGGTTAGCATCATACGCTCCAGCTTAGCGTTAGACCCGGGTTCAGGATCAGGGTCCGTGTCTGAAGCGTTCGGGGTCCGAGATTTAGTATGCTTCTTGGCTTCAAAGGGCAGTTTACTCTGCTGCTTGTCCGTCCGCCCCATAGTTGGCCGCTAGCACTCTTCAATATAGTGGACTGAGGGCGTAGGAAGCAGATCACAGGAGACAGGACCGTCTCAACGCAGATTGAAGGTAGTGCGTGCCGCTTCAGCCCAGCGCCCCGATCACCCCAGGTGCCAGTGAGGGAGTGAAATGCGGGCCGTAAGAGCCGGAAGCGTGGTTAATATGGCTGCGTCAGTAGTGGGTTTATAGTAGTAGAGTTGGGCACTGCAGTTGCAGTTCACTCATGATGCGTAATAAACACCACTCACCGCCGCTGTCGATGCGATGCAGGTCGCAACTCCCTCAGCAGCAAGGATCATCTAGTAATGCCCTCCGATCCTCAATAGGTGCAACGTGGACACACAAGAAGCAATGAGGTCCACAGCGCCGACAGAACGGCCGGAGCAGTTGTCAATAATGGTGTCGGGCTGATAGGATTATGCGAGCCGCCGCCGCCCCCAATGCAGACAATGATCCGCTTGAAGACAGATCCGCGGACGCTCCCCGGGGATGCCGCACCGCCGATGCAAGGCGCGGGAGCTGTCAACTTCAATGCTGTGACGCGGGGGCAGCTCGGCAGTCGCGGGTCACGCAGAGAGGCGTCCCAGGGCCCTGAGAGGCCGTAGATTCCGTCAGTGCACAGGGGTGTGTCGCACACGGGGCAGCCGCCTCCAGAGCCACCAACACGGACCTCAGCCCCCCAGCCCCGGCAGCAGGTAGGTGTCGCGTAACACGCGTCTCACCGTGCTTGTCGGAGGCACGAGATGGCGGCCGCTCAGCGTATCACAGGGCCGCAGGTCGATATCGCCGGGTGGGCTCCATGCAAGCAGATGACCATGCAGAGGAGAGAGGGTCAGTAAGCATCGTTCGCCGATGCCGCCATCTTGACTCCAGCAGGGCCTGATGTAATTTTTAAACTGTTAGAGGCGTCCGATAGTCTGCAGAAGGACCCCAGAGTATTCCTCTTTGTATTAGGAGTGATAGCTGAGAGTTTTCAGCCGTGGATGGCGCCAAATTTAGCGAATGTTAGTCGGATTGCAATCCCGACCAGCGGAGCAGCACTAAAGTGCGGCCATCTTGCTCCGGGCTCTCTAGCGCCCCCCCTCATCATCACTACTTAATATGTTTTCCTCTGTACTTAACTGACCCCAAATATCAGGGACGTCGCAACGCTATATTTAAACGCTCCTGGCAGAAATTAGATCACCCCACCTTCCGAGACATTCTTGTCACCACTCAACCTACACCTGCCTCAGACATTGAGGGCGCTAGAGATAGCTTCGGCAAATGGATCAATCAGGCACTTGATAAGTGCATCCCAGCCAAATGGAACCATCCCAAGAAAGTCTCGTCCCATGACTGGTTTGATGAGTCACTTATAACTGCTAGGAAAAATTGCAAAACTCTTGAGCGCTGCTGGAGACGCTCCAACTGCCCTACGGCTAAATCAGAATATAAGGCCGCTAGAAAAATTTACCATAAACAGATCCGGAAAACCCGAGCTGCCTTTTTTGCCAACAAGATTACCACTAGCAATAATCCCTCTAAAAGCATCTTTTCCCTATTACAGGATATGGTAAAATCACCAACGCCTAATGAAAGCCCTATCACTTCTAATGATCAATGTGAGGTACTGGCCACATACTTTACCAATAAAGTGACGGGCATCTATGATGGCTTTCACATGGCATGTGAAGCCGCAGATACACCGAGGGGAGACCTCACGGGGAATGTGGTCCACTCCCTGTCCTCTCTGCCTCCGATCACTATAGATGGCCTTAAGGCGCTGATCGCAAAGATAAAATCAGGGTACCCTGATGACCCTCTTCAACCTGAAATATTTGTCAAACACCAGGATTGCCTCCTTCCTAGTTGTTTGGATCTTATTAACCTCTGTCTGTCAAATGCTGAGATCCCTCAAGCCTGGAAACACGCTATGGTTATTCCCCTATTGAAGAAGCCGTCTTTTAACGCTTACAGACCGGAAAACTATCGCCCGATCTGTCTGCTACTATTCCTGGCGAAAGTTATCGAATCCTTTGTGAACGACCTTCTGACGCAGTATCTGGAGTCCAACTCCTTACTGGATCTGTCTCAAAACGGCTTCCGTCCCAGGCATAGCACAGAGTCAGCCCTATTAGCTGTAACGGAACAATTAAGAGTGTCCATGGATCAGGGAAATGGCGGCGTTGTGAGAGAGCTCCGCGCCTCGGGTCCCTAATCCCGATATATCCGCTAAATCCAGCCGTCCAGGTGCAACCTGCTGACTGTCGTTGTTCAGCGAAGCAACAAGGCACACATAAATCGGCAGGAAATAAGATTAATATTGCTCACCGAGCCGCAGGCCTGAGTGACGTACCAACGCTCGCCGGACTGACAGAGATCTCCGGACTCGAGCGGTGACCTGAATCGGACTGCTCGGCGGCGAGAAGAGCGCCAAACGGTGAGCAGAAGGGTGAGATAGCGGCGCAACGAGGCACGCCTGAACGGCGGAGCCCCGACAGAGCAAGTAAGAAACGTGCAACGGCGGGCTGCAGCTGCCGGGGCTGTGACCCGCCCCTAGGCCGTCCAGCTATAGGCGACCGCGGGAGGAGCGGTCGGGCAGCCCCGAGGCCCCGGGAGGACTGATTCTGAGGAACTGGGACGCCTCCAGGCTACAACACGTTACAGAGCCCGGGTGGAGCCGGCTGGGGCCCGATCGAATACGGAACTCGGCAATTAAGCGGGCGGCGGTGTGAGCAGTCAGCAAATCATACGCCCAAGACAGAGGTGAGCCTGGGGGCCCCTGCTATGAGGGTGGCGGCAGCATGAGAGGCTCTGAATTGCGGTGATAGTGGGGGAAAGCGTCGTTTGGAGGACATTATTGTTGGAATGCATACAGCGAGCAAAACACCAAGTGGCTGGCAGAAGCCGGGTCAACACACCACGTGATGGGGGCGGATCACCGGGACACGAAACGAGTGGAGTGAATGTGTAGTGCACACAGAGGGGCCTAATCCAGTCCTGAGGTACAGGAGGTCAATCACTGGACACCAGCTGTGCGTGTCTATAGAAAACCTAGTCGGTGCTCATACCCCTGGGCCGAACAAGCCGTAACGGGGTAGTTGCAGGTGGTGCGAGCGATATTGACCCCCCCCCCCTCCAGTGCAGCCGCCGCGATAACTGTACTCCCTTCCAAATGAAACCTAAGGGCCAAGCCGGGGCACAGGCGAACAAGATGGACAACTTTGCGGTGCTGCTCGTGGCAGCAGCGTCACAGACCGCGCCGTCAGGAGAGCAAGCTGAACCCTCGCTGAGCGCCATCATGGCGGCCATTGCGGACATAAAGTGGACGATAGACCCAAAAATCGACGCAGTAACGCTTGATGTCAACCTTCTGAGGGCAGACTTCAGGAAAATGTCTGATAAAGTCGCCGCCACTGAAAGTCAAGTGACACACTTGCAAACTAGTACGAAGAGTCTGGAAGAGAGGGTCCAGGCTCTCTCGAAACAACAAGAACTTATGGCTGCTCGGTTGGGAGATCAGGAAGGGCGGGCTCAAAGAAATAACATCCGAGTGGTAGGAGTGCCGGAGGGCAT
This sequence comes from Calotriton arnoldi, assembly GCA_963921515.1. Taxonomy (NCBI): domain Eukaryota; kingdom Metazoa; phylum Chordata; class Amphibia; order Caudata; family Salamandridae; genus Calotriton; species Calotriton arnoldi. Next base: position 602,085 of record CAWUFW010001665.1, read on the forward strand.
GGAAGGGCCCAGTGTTGACCTCTTCTTAGAGGACCTGATCCTGAAACAACTTAAACCGAAACGCCTCTCCGTCCACTTCACTATCGAGCGTGCGCACAGGGCCCCTATCCCTAAACCCAAACCAGGAGCACTGCCGCGGACTATAATAGCTAGGATCCTAAACTTTCGTGACGGGGATGCTATTTTGCAAGCAGCACGTCAGCATGGAGACATGATGCATGAGAATGCGACAATCAGGTTTTTTCCCGATTTTACACTCAACGTGCAACAACGTGCCTTCGACACTGTAAAAAAGGAGCTAAGGGACAAAGAACTCAAGTACTCAATGATGTATCCTGCCAAACTAAGAGTCGAAGTGGAAGGGAAAGCATGGTTCTTTGGTGCTCCAGAGGATGCTATGGAATTGTTGGAAGGATGGCGTAATGTAAGCTCCAGACCACAGAGGGGCCAAGGGTGTGACAAACGCAGAACGGGGGGAGAAGAATTGGATTGAATGACCCAATTGCACAGAGACTGATGGAGGGTTTGAAACTTGGGGCCGATATACTACGATGACTCTCGAACTGTAACTATGAGGTTATAAAGGCTGAATGTTGAGTTGGGGTGAGGGATGTATACGGGCCTGCGGGTGGGCAGCCGCTGAGGCCTTTTGTAACAGAAATGTCAGCGGGATTGCATGTGGGGGGGGGGGGGGCGGGGATCTGGGGTGGGAGCATCTGGAACTCGGCATCGACCAACCCCATTTTTGCTTGTTTATTTAGGGCGACGGGCACTCTGCGAGTTGGGGAGGTTGGGGCTGTTTTCCCCGCCAGCAGGGTAGCAGGGAAGGGGGGGTTAGAGCGAGATGGGGAATGTTAGATTTTGTATGGTTTTTTATTTCTGTTGTCAGAGATTTCAAAATACTCAGGCAGGGCAATGGGTTGAAACGCACAGATAGTCACATGATGAGACAACTAGTACAAGGATGGCTGCGCAAGAAGGGGTAATTAGACCGGGGCCACCACCATTTTCTAGTGGAGGGCAAGAGGTGAGACAACGAGGAAATACCAGTCTACGTATTTTATCCTGGAACGTAAATGGGCTGGGCAATCGTATCAAACGTAGTATTGTGTTACAATATTTGCACCGACACTCTCCGGGTATTGTGTTGATTCAAGAGACGCATCTCAAGGGTCATAGATATCGTGCACTAGTCAGATATGGTTATAAACTGGTGGCACACGCTGGTTATAAAACCGGGTCCCGCGGAGTGGGGATATTAGTAAAGTCCGGTCTCCCACTTGTGATTGACAGAGTCTGGCATGACACCTTGCGCAGGTTTGTGGCTATAGCAGGGACCTGGGAGGGACAGGCTGTTAATTTGGTATCCGGATACGTCCCACCCATGGCGCGCTCTGAAGCGTATACGGCGGCTGGGAGCCCTGCTGTTTGGCCTCCCCCCGGGCTTGTTGGTGCTGGGAGGGGATATGAACTCGACGACGGACCCGGGGCAAGACAGGGACTCTGTGACAACGAGGGAAAGAGGGGTCGAACCGCTCCAAGCATTCACTGAAGCGATGGGACTGATCGATCTTTGGCGGTTGCATAATCCGGGTACCCGTCAATATACCTTCTACTCAGCTGCCCATGGTAGTTACTCAAGACTGGACCATATACTGACGCATAGAGGAGGGGAGGGGTGGTTCTCTAATGCAAGGATAGGTCCGCGGGGTATATCGGATCACTCGCCTATGGAGATAACAGTGAGAGGGCCGACTCGCCAAAATACTCTACCACCCAGACTAAATTCATGGTTTTTTAAGAACAAAGATAATGCCCAAATTACAGAGGGGGGTATATGAGGGAGGTTTAGCTATCCCCGACCTTCAAAACTACTGCTGGGCATCGCACCTCATGGTCATTAACGACTGGGTGTTTGTGGATTGGAATGATCCGGCGTACAGGATGGATCACTGGACGATGGGTGCAGCCGGCTATCTGGGAGCACTGTATGGTCGTGAGAGGCTGGGTAACATGCCCCCGCATACTCGGATAGTGCTGACGGCGTGGGCCAAGGCCAATCGGTTTCTGGGCTGGGCCAACCGACTGACAGAGCAGACTTCTCTATGACATAGCGACGTGCTCCGGGAGGTGGGTCGACTACAGGGCTCTCGAAATGGAAATTAATAGATATCATATGCCTGGGAGACGTATGGAGGCGACAGGCTGTGCTGTCGTTCTCAGAACTACATACTGAATATCAATTGGCACCCACGGAACATTACAGATATTTACAATTGACACATGCACTGAGCAGACACCTCAAAGAGGGGGATCAGATTCCTGAATATAGCCCACTGGAGGACCGGTTACTATTAGACCCCATTCCGGAGAAGGCACTTTCGTACACATATAACAAGATTCTAAATAATTCTCCGGACTTACTTATAAAGTTGCGAGAAGCATGGGAATCCGAGGTGGGGTTGCTGGAAGATGACGATTGGGCGGAGGCGGTCCAGAGCCCTAGGGAGGTGGCAATCCGGGCACGATTTAGATTGCTCCAACTGAGGATATTGCATAGGTCCTACTACACCAGCACGCTATGTTCAAACTAGGGCGCATTTTAACAGAGGAATGTCAGAGGGGCTGTACTCTGAGAGGCACATTCTTCCATATCCTATGGGACTGCCCGGTAATACAAACCTACTGGAAGAAGGTTGTTCGGATTATGTCTGAAGTGATTGAACAGGAAGTCCCGCTAGACGTGCTATGTGTCTCTGGAGAGCAGAATTGGCCTAAATATTCCAAAATTTGGCTACAGGTGGCTGCAATGGTCGCCAAGAGGAATATCGCAGGGGCTTGGGGGGGCAATACAACCACCGAAAGTGTCACAATGGAGGAGAGATATGGATTGGTGCAGTGCGGCGGAAAAGACGATCTATGAGAGTCGAGAAATGGGAAGAAGTTTGGCGGGGTGGGAAGCTTATAGAGGATATGGGGGGGTATGAATGACTAGGAAGGGGGGGGGGGTGCTGGGAAGTAGATATATTTAGGAAAACTTCACTTGTATTTTATTTGTAATAATACGTCTAGGAGTCATAAATTGTGACAACCACCGAGGACACTATAATTCAACCTTTGTTTATGTACATGTATGCGGAATCTGACAAATGTTTAATAAAAAGAAGTTTAAAAAAAAAAAAGTGTCCATGGATGAAGGCAATACTCATCCTGTTGGACCTCAGCGCCGCCTTTGATACGGTCTGACACAAAATCCTGATCCGTCGGTTGCAGGAGATCGGTATCAAGGGTAGTGCGCTTGACTGGTTTGTTTCCTTCCTGCGGAATAGGTCTTTTCAGGTTATCTCTCCTCCCTTCCACTCCCAGAGTCACCCTCTGTGCTGCGGGGTCCCTCAGGGGTCAGCATTGAGCCCGACCCTGTTCAATATTTATGTCCGACCATTGGCCCTGCTGGCCAAAGCTCGTAACATATCTTTGGTATCATATACGGATGATACGCAGCTAATCTTCTCTTGCACTAAGGACCCCTGCCAGGATGCGGGCAATTTCCAGGAGGACCTGTCCGCTATAGCAGGTTGGATGGAGGCAAATTGTCTCCAGCTTAACGCGTCTAAAACAGAGATCCTCCCATTAGGCAGAGACTCCCTTTCATGGGGAAACAGGTGGTGGCCTCAGGAGCTGGGACCCCCTCCTGTGCCAAAAACCACTGTAAAGAACCTCGGCATCAGGATGGACAGTGCTCTATCTTTTGAGGAGCACGCCAAGACTGTTGCAGGAACCTGTTTCGGCATTCTGCGTGGCCTCAAACCTATTTTGGGCCTGTTCGACCTCCACACCCGCCAGCTGGTAGTTCAAGCCACGATCTTGACCAGGCTGGACTATTGCAACAGTCTTTTGCTTGGCGCTAATAAATCGGTGACCAACAGGCTCCAGCGCACTATGAATGCTGTAGCCCATACTCTACTCGCTATACCGAAGCAGAGCTCTGCCTCTAGTGCGTTGCGCCGTCTCCAATGGCTGCCTATTGAGCAGAGAATCTTGTTTAAAGCACTCTGTGTCACGCATAAAATATTGGCCGACGTCGGTCCAAAGATTCTTAGTAATCTATGTCTTCCATACGTTCCCACCCACGCGCTGCGGTCTGCGGGCCACCACCTGCTGCAGGTGCCGCGTTTCCGTAGAGCGAGAAAGGGAGGTCGTTCATTTAAGGTTCGAGCACCTACCCTTTGGAACTCACTGCCTCTCTCCATCAGGATCATCCCCAATCACCTGGCCTTTCAAAAGGCAGTAAAGACATGGTTGTTCCAGTAGCAGGATCCTCATATGCACCCTCCCTCAGTACCTTAGCGCTGGGACGTCCCTTTGCTGGGACAGCCATGCGCTCTACAAATCGCCTAACATAACATCATCTAAAGAAGAGAATCTACCTTCAAAGGTGAGGCATTGGCTTCCACTGTTGTGCCTCTGCAGATGCCTGTGTCCATAGCCCAGGCCCATGTTCCAGTCTCTAACTCACCGCCCTTGCGAGATCCACGGCCTTTCAGTCACAATGACAACAACAAACGAAGGCTAAGAGGGTGTCGCTGGATCAAAGACTTTGACATATACACTAAGGCACTGGGCATTGAGAATGACAGACACCTCATCTGACCTGGGAAGTGGTCCTCTAATTTGAAGAGGAGAAGTGAATGTTGTATTGTCAGGTTCTACTCTCACTTGCTCATATGGAATTTAAAAAAGATTTCTGAACAAGACTCATCAGGCCAAGCAGAGTTCTAAGAATAAGTTATTTTCAGGTAATGGTGGAGACCCCCATCTTTTTCAGCAATCAGTAACAAGCTGCACATGTGCAATTGAGCCTGACTAACAGTTTTGTCTAGATTATAATTCCTCGTTGCTTGATAAGGTGTAAGTTGAGCCACAGACTTCTGCCTCAACTCCAAACTTTGGAATTGGCAATATCTGCAAGAGAAAGATCCCTCCATGTTAGGGAAGGCCCCAGACATGCCATGCGGGCCGTTAATACATTTGGTTATTTAAGGAGTCCCAAGGTGGAGTAGGTATGTTTCTGCCTATGTCCCATGTCTAGCTTAAAGGGTGCAGGGGTCCTGGCTCCTGGTGACGGCTGGGCGCTGACGGGTGCAGACGGGCTTGCCTTTGGTGCGCACGCTGCACGCGTCCGCTGCGCGTCGGGGCAGGCATGGATGTAAATAGAGTTGGGTAGCAGCTAGACTGCTAACCCTGTAGCGCCTCCCCAGCCCGTAAGTAAAGGAAAAGTTGTGTCCGCTCCCTCCCTCCACACAATCGGGGAAAACCTGTGGTGGACCGTAGAGCTGGCGAGGCACAGCAGGTGGGGAGAAAGCGCGGGTAAAAGGGTTAAAAGATTAGAGTTTTAATTGGTATTAAATCTTAAAGTAATGTACCAGCCGACAAAATCAAATCCAGACGGAATATTGCATCTAAAAGCAACCTTACTGCAATGCCAACTTGCCGTATAGACAAATTCTACAAATAAATACAGAGGTAACTTTTGCCAGTTATCGTGATTTACTTTTTCACTTTTTAAATATGTCAACAGTCTGTGTTTCTGTGTTTAAATCTTCTAGTAAGTGGATCGACAACATATACAAACATACTTAGTTTTTTTAGACAACACTGTGTTAGTTTTAAAGAAGAGATTAGAAAACTTATCAACTGTTATGTGTCTTGTTCTGCAGCTCCTCCTCTTAACAACTCTTCTTTTTCCCTAGAATCCTGCTCAGGACCAAAGAAACAAAACTGCACATCACCACAAACCTTTTCTATGTCTGCCACTCTACCATGCAAAAGTGCTCTATTAATTTCTCCTAAACATAAAGCAGGAGTTTTCACATAATACAGCCTCCTACCTAAAGTTTGCATTGTTGAGTAGTAACTTATTTTGTGTTTTAAACTTTGCCTTGGAAAGATACGTAGGAATTTTCTTAATATATCAATGGATTGCTGTCTAATACTAGAAACACTACTGCAATTCCATTTGTATACAGTACCCTGACTACGCCTTACTTGTACCTCTTCTGCAATAACTTCTTCTACATTTCTAAGTACTATCACCTCTTTTGCTATAGGACTACCATTCTTCATTTCATAACATCGTCCTCTTTAATCAATAGCATGAGCTAATGTGTTATCCTGGAGATAGCTTTCTTCATTAAAGAAAGGCTCTGTAAAAGAAGTATGCATCCATTTTCCACTAAAAACTGTAACACTGTCACTTCTATTCGCTAATCTTTTCTTCTGGTTTTGTCTCCTCATGCACAACACTATTTTGTAAAGAGCCTTCATTCTATTTAATATCAAAATAAAAAGCTTCCTCTTCAAAGCAAAGACCTTATCAACTACTCTCTCAACTCGTTTTTTCTGTTTCACTGCATCTCTCCTTCTTCTACACTTTTTTAAATTTAAAACTAAATTTACAACGCTGTAACAATGCAATCATTATAACATTGCGCAGAACCTATGCAGCCATCTAAACACCCACTTACAAACACTTGCAGTCATTGAAATACTGAGGCGCACACGTGCATTGATGAAACACTCATGCTCTACTCATGCAATTATGCAGAGAGTACCGTTGTAGTAAACATATCACCCATATTGTCCAAAGACTACATGTTCCTCAGTAAAGCTCATAGGTAGTGCCTAGGTGATTCCCTGAGGATACAAGTAGTGCCTAGATGAGTCCCTGACTGTCATAACCCCATGAGTCATTCCATATCTGCATACTTACTGCCTGTGTGTTTGCATGAGTATACCACTAGTATCTGGGGGTTTGGATGAGTGCATGGGTAGAGCCTGAATGATTCAGCAAGTGCGTGACTAATGTTTCAATAATTCAATACATACATAGATACTGGTAGGATGATTAAATGAGTGCAACTCTAGTGCCTGGATGATTGCACGAGTGCATACATAGTATATAGGTGATTTATGCAGTGCATGGATAGTGCATACATGTTTGTTTAAGGCCATGCATAGCACCTAGCCTTTTGATTGAGTGGATGGATATTGTTTCAGCGATTGTATGCTGCCCGTTTCTTTTTGGTTGACTGAACAGGTAGTGCCTGGATGCTTACATAACTACATGGGTAGTGCCTAGAGAATTGAATAAGTGCATCAGTAGTGCATCAGTAGTGGCTGGCTAATTACATGAATGCATGACTAGTGTCTGAGTGACTGCATGATTCCATTGTTAAAGCTTGGGAGATTGGATGAAAGTATGTATACTGCTGGGGTGATTGCATTAGTGCAAGACTATTGGCTCAGTAATTAAATGACTGCATAGGTACTGGATTGGTGATAGTTTTGCTACAATTGTACTCTACACGTAATTACACGAGTAGACCCGGAGTGTTTCATCAGTGCACGCTTGTGCCTCAGTATTTCAATGACTGCATGGGTTGTAAGTGAGTGTTTAGATGGCTGCATAGTTACAGCTTTGTTAATTTCATAAGTCAATAGTTAGTACCTAGGTGATTAGATGAATGTATAGGTAGTGCCTGTATAGTTCAATGGGTACATAAATTCTGCCTGCCTGATTGCAAGAGTACATGTGTAGTGTCTGGGTAATTGAATAACTCCATGGAGTTCTCCATTCTCAAGCTGAATGGTGAAAAAACTGAGGTTTTGGTGCTGGGGAAAAACAAAGAGCTATGGGGTCCACAACATTGGCCCTCGGAAATGGGTGCAGTACCGCAACCTTCCCATCATGTGCGCAACCTCGGCTTTATTATTGACGATTCACTATCTATGCGTCAACAAGCCATGAAGGTCGCTGCAACATGTTTCACCATTCTGAAATGGCTGAGAAAAATTGTGTGGATGCTACCAAGCCCTACTCGGAGAACCGTAGTCCAGGCTCTTGTTACATCTAGACTGGACTACGGTAACATCCTCTATCTTGGAGCTAATAAAGATGTGCTACGAAAGCTACAGAGGGTACACAACTCCGCGGCCGGATTGCTCTGCCGAATCCCTAGAGCAGCCTCTATTTCCGCTTCCTTGAGGGACCTTCACTGGCTAAGGGTCGAAAATCGGATCAAGTTTAAAACTCTGAACTATATGATCAGAATTAAGCATGGCATGGCGCCCATGTATGTGCAAAATCTAGTCCACCCCTATTTGCCATCACGCACCCTCAGATCTACTACTCAGGTTAAATTTCAGGTGCCCAAGATTAGACTATCCCTTATGGGTGGTCGCTCTTTCTCCTACCTAGGCCCTGTTTTGTGGAATGCTCTCCCGATGTCCCTCCGCACACAGACTCACTCTATACCTTTTCGCAAGTCACTTAAAACTTGGCTTTTTAATCAGTAAGTTCCATTTCCTTATCTTTTGCTGTTTCTGATGGGTCGCCAGGAAACCCTTTTTGGGTAGCTGTTGCGCCTATATATAAATTTAAATAACATAACATAACATGGATAGTGAATCACCGATTTGATGACTCCCTGAGTAGTGGCTGGGTGATTGCATGAGTACCTGAGTACAGCCTGACTGACTGAGAAAGTACTTTCATTGCTGTTAGATATATAACAGTTGTCACTAAGGGCCAGATGTATGACCATTTTATTTTGCACCTCGCAATTTGCGACTAATTGCGAGGGGCAAAATAAAATGTACAACAGTGTTTTCAACACTGTTTGCGATTCCCAATGGGGTCGCAGATTGCGAGGCTCATTAATATTAATGAGCCTCTCGCAATTTGTGAGCCCATTGGGAATGACAGGCCCTCCCAGGGATGGTGGCCTGCTGGGCTCAGCAGACCACCATGTCTGGGACTGCTTTTCAATAAAGCCGTTTTTTAAAAAAATGCAGCCCGTTTTCCTTAAAGGAAAACGGGTTGCATTTAAAAAAAAAAAAAAACTGAAACGTTTTCGTTTCATTTTTTTAAGGGCAGGCAGTGGTCCCTGGGACCACTGCCTGCCCTTAAAAAATATATTCGCATGCATTTGCAAAGGGGAAGGGGTCCCCTGGGGACCCCTTAACATTTGCGAATGCATTACCACCTACTTGAAGTAGGTGGTAATTGCGAGTGTTTTGCGACTGCAATTGCGGTCGCAAAACATTAGTACATGGTTTTGAGACTCGCTATTTGGAAGGGAACGCCCCTTCTAAATAGCGAGTCGCAAAACCTATTTAGCGATTCGCAAATAAATTGCGACTCGCTAAATAGGCTTGGTACATGGCCCATGATGTTTTTGCATGCGCAAACGGGTTCGCAAACCCGTTTGCGCATGCAAAAACGGGTCGTACATCTGGCCCTATATCTTTGACTCATTGGTTATCTCCTGTCTGTATCAAACTACCTGTTTTACTGTATACATGCTTTTCTTGTGTGAGTGAAATTTAGGTATCACACTTGATATATAATTGCATACATGGCTCTCTAGAAACATACATTGATTTGTTACTGAGCGTGCACATGCATCAGTAAGTTTCTAAAACGTAAAACAACATTTTGAAATTTTTCAAAGCACAAAACCTTTTGCGAATGGCATACCTACATCATTTCTCAAATACTTCTGCTTCTAAAACATATATTCAGCGTATCTCAAACAAAAGTTACTCGAAATGAAGCTAGCACAAGAACTCTCGAGACATTCTGCTCTATTAATTCTTCTCAATTTTAAGCAAATCATGTTTAAAGAAAAATACTACCCTCACCATATACATGAAATTTTCATCAGCCTTACTGAACATAGATCACCATGTAAACATATATGTGATTTCTAAATAAATGTACACCTTCAAGCCATCTTTCCCAAAATATATACTTCTCTGCATCTTTAAGTAAACTGAATAGTCCCACCGTATATATAGCTATGTGCAAGCACAAAAACCATATCTCACCATCTAAGCATAAGCAAAGTGGTTATATAAGTTAAGAACCACATTGACAAACACTTCCCAAAACATACCTAACAAGTATTTCTTCTTTCTAATTCATATACAGGCGGACAACGTTCTCATCTTTTATTTCTCACTACACTATTCCTGTTTAATAATGTTACTAAAAGTACTACAACTCCCAGATTGCAAATAACAGATGTATCTATTCTGCACATGATGTTTAGACATTTAAAACATTCTTAGTTCCTCTTTGCAACTTTCCATAAGACTGTACTGCTATTTTTCAATTAAATACACAATGTAATAAAGAGGCACTAATTCCTTTTTCTCTTACTTCCCAAAACATTCACCACTAACCTCTTTAACACATTCCCTCTAATAGTTACAGTTCATCTCATATATTTTTCCTCATCACTGTGATACTCATTTTAATCAAACTCCCATATACATCTTCATTTCTAATGTACATTTTTAAAATAATTACAAAGTTATATACATACCAGTGAATTCAGTTTGCAGATTATATTGTTGTTTAGCTCTTTCAGGAAAATTGTGATACTGTTAAGATTTGTAAAAACTAAGCACAGGAATGGTACACCACTCTCTTTCAAAGCAACTCAAAAATGGCAACCTCTTCAACTTTCCACTCTATCATCATGAGAAAGGCAGCAATGAAATCATGTCTTTCACTTTAGACTACTGTATCTCCACTTGTGAATGGTTAGCATCTGTTAACCCTTTCCCTCTCTTTCAAAATGAGGTTCCTGTTGGCACGTTTCTGCAATGTTTTCGCGAACATCGCGGAGAAATTGCGGAAAGAAAGGGAGTTCAAACCTACATCTAGCTTAATTTTTCTGAAATTTAAATACAACTCAACAGTTTATTACATAGTCCTGAGTTGGAAATTGAAACTTACCATTACTTACATTGTGCCATCACTCCTTAACTTTTTAAGAAATGTTCCGTTTCTTTAACACCCTTACCACTCCCCAATGCAGTCTTAGCTCAGTGTACCTAGCAACCCAGTGGAACGAGTAGGTCAAAAGTTCACAGCACATTCTAGAAGGAACATGCTACTTCCAAATGAGATACAGCAGGTGTGGTTTACTCCATACATTCAAAAGCATATCAATGTCTGTATTACAGCCAATAGTAAGACTTCTTCCTGAGCCATCCAACACACTACCTAATTTTATTCACTTTCATGCTGACAGCATCCAATGAAGAAAAAAAATAAAATATATATATATATATCTAGATAGATAGATAGATATATATCTCTCTCTATATATATATATATATATATATATATATATATATATATATATATATATATATATATATATATATATATATATATATATATATATATATATATATATATATATCCCAAACACTTCCGGCATACATCATCATAGAGCCAGACTCCGACACCGCCATTCCAGTGATTAAGTAAGCTTTATTTCTTCCTTATCAGGGCTGTAACGCATTTCGGCAGGATCCCCTGCCTTGTTCACACAGCGAGCTGACATTTTGCGATAGCTTTTAATTTAGTGCAAAGAACGGCATGTCACATGGTTGTATGGACATAGACAAAATACTTTTCAAATACACATGTTGTACTTTGCATCAAACATGGTTCATTATTATTTCATCATAATGTTTACATTGTTTGTACAACTTCTAAATTATTATTGCTCATATATTTGTAAATTTCATAACAATTTCTCAATTTTTTCTCCTTATTTCCATAAGTAGTTTTTTATAGGTTGTTTTTTAAAAAAAATCTCATTTTTATTAGATTCTATGTGTCCTCATACCAAAGTGTGAATTTGTACCCCATGTGTAAACTAAGTGCCTATTTATATATAGCGAAATCTCATGTGTAAGACCAAGTCTTTTATGTACCTCATATCAGAGCCCACTCTCATGTCTACATCGAATTCCTTTATGAATATAGGCTGTATATACCCAGTCTCCTGCATTAAAAGTGCAAATGCATGGGTTATCAGTAAGATTGTCAAGATTGTGGTTACCTCAACTAGTGCAAATGTACAATCTGAATATAGAAAGTGCTGAGTGCAAGCTATTCCTTCTGGCTGGAAACCTAAATTATCGATATTACTGAGCCACAGCATTTAAACCAAATGAAGTATTTCACTTTGCTTGTCCTAATTCTCAAAGTGCACGTGCTTCCGTGCAAATTGAATCTTGTGAATAAAGTGCAAATGCTTTTCCCTTAAGGTCTCCAAAATCCACGAACCAACCTATTGCTGCTAAATGCTTGTTTAAAATTGCTGGTCTCGTGTATAGTAAAGTGCAAGTGCTTCCGTGCAATATCGCAGATTAAGGTGCCATTGTAGGACTGAGAAAATACTTCTAGGATTTAATAAAGTGCAAGTGCTCTAAACCCATTTTTTCATTTCTGTGTATCAGTATAATGTTGTAATTACTTACAAGTAGCTTTTGCATCCTCACATATATACTCAATTTGCTCAACTTACATAAGGCTAACTATCTCATATAATTCATAAGATGAAAACCGAGAGGGCCTAGTCATGGAATTGGGTTACTTGCATAAAAAGATTTTTCCACCATTGTGATAAATTCCATAAAACATTAAAATAGTGTACTGGCATATTTGGCATAAGTCATAAAATTGTTACATATCTTAGATTATATATATATATATATATATATATATATATATATATATTTTTTTTTTTAAACGCCTCCATTTTAACTGCTTTTCCTTTGGAAAACTACCTCATTCAGCTACAGCCTTCTCCTGACTACTGTTGCTCCTTCACTTCAAAATGCATAGAGTATGGATAGTGGGCCACAGCTATATCTATTGGGCTAAAGAGGCTGCAAAAAAGAGAGGTATTGACAGAGACTTGGTTTTGCCAAATGTGCAGATTACTTGGTTTGGCCAGAGAGGGTTAAAGTTTCATCAGTTGCTGGCTTTGGTTAAGGAAACATGTTAATAAAACTGCTTCTTCATTGCTCAGAGACCATTTCATGGGCTGTATCTATAACAACAATCTGCATTTTTAAATGCATGGAATTTATAGAAATGATGGAGTGCACTTTACAGATGAAGGCAACAGGGTGTTTCTAAGTAACTTGAAACTCTGCATCCGGTCTTATGTTTAGCAGCCATATACACACAACCAACGCAAACGGCTCTTGTCAGAGCCACCCTAGTACCTGAAATATTGTGAAGTTTTTTTCTGAAGGGTTTTTTTCCTTAAGATTTTGGGGAGCTTCGCGACGATGACGTGATCCCCACGGACATGTCGCGAAAACGGAAAACAAAAGCAGACCTTCAATGGCCACCAACACATCCAAAAATCATATGTAAAAAAATCCATTCTGAACATTGCCCTACTAATAATACTATATACATACTTCTTTCAAAGCATGTTTAAACTCATATTTTTGTACTTAGGTCTGAAAGATGGTTTTTAAAGAAACTATTTCCCATTTTCGCGGTTATTTGGGACGTCGCGATTGCGTCGTTAACCGAGACGATCACGCTTTTTCCATAAAGGGAAAACACATATATGCACACATATTACAGTAATTTACACACTAGGGGTTTATTACTGTACTTCAATCTCATGTTTTTCTATTGTATTTCTAGAATAACCATCTCTAAAACCTACTTACTGTTTTCCAGGTGAGGCCGGGGATCGCGATAACATCAGTAATCACAATCCTCCCGGACACTTCACGAAAGCAGAAAGCAAAAGCAGGAATTCAATAGCCACCACTACATAAAAAAATGATAACTATATAATTGATTCTAACCATCACAGTACTTAACTAACTATATAAATAACTCTATAAAAACATTTATCAATACCTCTCAAACAATGTATTAATGATTCATTGATGTATTTTTAAATATATTTTCAACAATATTCGCGACGGCGTTGATAGTCGCGATGTCCCCAGCGATGGTACACGGGGGCGGCGCTGGCGGTGTGCGTCGTAGCAAATTTTGTGCGCGATTAAAAAAATTATTTTGGACACATAACTTGTGTCACTAACACCTCAATTTTTCAACCATGGGGTCAGAGCATCTCCACCCTGGCCCGTTATGTGGGCTTTCAGACAGATTTTCATCCCCAGGAACCGTTCCTGATAGATAAAATGGTGGCGGCAACTTTTAATTCAGGTTGCTTCCAGCCAATCAGAGCATTCCCGTTGGCGCGTGCATCTGCGATTTATTGTGAAACCACCGCGAAATATCTGCGGCCAGAGATATCACTATAATTTTAAACTTACATTTCTCAACAACTACTGAATGGATTTACACCAAATAAGCAAAAGGCACTTCCTTGAACCGACATCTACCTCCCTGCCAAATTTGGTGTAAGTCCGTTCTGGGGTTTGGGCTGTAGGTGTTGCCAAAAGTTCCAATGGGAATTAACATTACAAACGCAACCTTATTTCGTGCCCCAAATTCTCGGTCCCCACTGCACAGATCACCCCCAAACTTTCTATAACAATAGTACCCACTGTGACACTTTTTTGGCAAAATTTCATGCAGATTGGTCAAACTACGCCAAAGTTACAGCAAAGTCAAAAAATGCTTTTTCTATGGAAACTAGGTCCTAACTAGAACTACCTACTGGCGAACGCCAGTAGGTAAAATGTCGTTTGAGATATCATCAGTGATGTCACTGACCATGTCATGAGTGATGTAATATGTGAGGTCATAAGCAGTGCATTTTGGGGTTATAACGTTAACTCAGCTAATTATAACGGCTGAATTTCTCTGGTTTTCTATGAGTAAAATCTGCCCCTAACTATAACGTCCCTATAACCTTTGTTTTTTTAGTGAATTTCTATGGTTTTTTTAAATGCTAATTCCTAACTATAATGTGCCTGTAACCTTTGGTTTTTTTCAGTGAATTTCTAAGGGTTCTTAAATGCTAATTCTTATCTATCACGTCCCTGTAACCTTTGTTTTTTCCAGTGAATTTCCAAGGTTTTTTAAATGTTAATTCCTAACTATAACGTCCCTGTAACCTTTGGTTTTTTTCAGTGAATTTCTATGGTTTTTAAAGTAGTAGTCACATTTACAGAGTGGTGGAGAAAGGGGGCGGAGCCTCCAACCAGCTCACATGAATTCTGCTGTGTAGGATCTACAGGAGGTCCCATGAGGGCTTCTTTGCCTCCAAGGCCCCTCTGGAGCCAAGTGGACTTCATCCCCCAACTAGTAGTGTGCCAGGAGGCACATTTGCAGAGTGATGGAAATAGGGGGCATGCCTCTGACAGCTTCTCAGCAATCCTGCTGTGTGGAACTTACTGGAGGTAACAGGAGGGGTAGTTGGCCCCCAAGGACGTCCTTGGGGGCCAACTACCCCTCCTATTACCTCCAGTAAGTCGAATGCACAGGATAGCTGAGATCTGAAAGGCCACGCTCCCTTTCTCCACCACTCTGCAAACGCGCCTCCTGGCGCACTACTAGTAGGGGAATTAAGTCCCCTTGGCTATTGAGGGCCCATGGGGGCCACCTACCCCTCCTATTACCTCCAGTAGGTTCCATACAGCAGGATTGCTGAGATCTGATAGCAGGCCACGCCCCCTTTTTCCACAATTCTGTAAACATGCATCCTGCCGCACTACTATTTGGGGGATGAAGTCCCCTTGCCTCTTGAGGGTCCTTTGGGGCCAACTAGCCCTCCTGTTACCTGCTGTAAGCCACACAATGCTGGCTTGCTGAGAGGTGGTTAGAGGCCACGCCACCTTTCTCTTCCACTCTGCAAACACGCCTCCGGGAGCACTGCTGCTTGGGGGAAGAAGTCCACTTTAGTCCTGAGGCCCTCAGGAGGCATGGGGACGTCATCCCCCCACCAGCAGTGCACTGAGAGGTGCGTTTGCAGAGTGGTGGAGAAAGGGGCGTGGCTTCTGACCACCTCTCAGCAATCCCACTGTGTGGGGCTTACTGGAGGTAACAGGAGGTCTTCTTGGCCCCTAATGACCCTCGGCAGCCAAGAAGACTTCATCCCCCAACCAGGAGCGCGCATTTGCAGAGTAGTGGTGAAAGGGGGCGGGGCCTCCCACGAGTTGCGTCTTTTAAAAAAATATATTTTTTAGGGAGGGGCTGCGTGGCCCCCCTTCCCTGGACCATTTTCAGCCCCGGGGACCCCATCCCCCTGGGCATGCCCATTTGTATTTTTTAAATAAATAGGAGGGGCCACATGGTCCCCCTCCCCAGGCCTATTGCGGCCCCGGAATCCCATCCCCGCGGCCGGCCTTCAACAATTAATTTATTTTTAAATGGGGAGGGGGGCCAGCACAGCCTCCCTCCCCGGCCCGATATTGCCCCGGGGACCCCATCCCCCTGTGCATGGCCATCATGTTGGGGACCGCGGGGGAGCCTCAAGGCCTCTGCAGTCCCTGCCAGCTCCCCGCCTCCTGCGGGAGCCGGCATTGCTTTTGGACAAAGGGAGCTGCAAACATGCAGCTCCCTCTGTCCAAAAACAATTCTGCTCTGCTTCATGGAAGCAAGAGCATGTTTACTGCTCTTGCTTCCATGAACCGGAGCAGAGTTTACTATGGCTTGGCGGAAGCAGTGCTCCTGCTAAGCCATAGCAAACAGCACATTGCTGGAGCCGGTCCTGGGGGGTGGCTGTCCCTAGGGCCATATACGCCTCCACGAGGGGGGAAGAGCAGCCCCCTATAACAAATATTATGCCCCAGGGAGGTGGTGGTCCCCGGGGCTGCGTGGGGGGGCTGAAGCCACCCCACACATTTTAATTTAATATAGCCCGGGGAGGTGGCGGTCCCTGGGGCAGTGGAGGGGGTGTGGCCCCCTTGCATTTTACTATATTAGACCCGGGGAGGTGGCGGTCCCCTGGGCTGCGAGGGGGGGCTGGCCCTCCCACGCATTATAATTTAATATAGCCCAGGGAGGTGGCGGTCCCCGGGGCTGCAGGGGGCCCACATGGGGCCCCCCATCATTAATTCTTATTGCCCCCTTCTTATTTTTTTAAAAAATTCGACTGGATGAGCAGATCAACTGCGACTCCTGCAAAAAATCTTTTTTTGTAAATGCTTTTTTGGGCTTTGGGGGTCCCTGTGGGACCCTCTGAACACGCATGGGGGTGGCAGGGTGTTTCTACTGTGCACCCTTTTCTTTTTTATGTTTTTTCTTGTGACTCAGTTCAAGATGGCTGCCAACACTTCCTGGTTTGAAGTGTTGGCAGCCAATTGGATCTCAGACACGGGAGGGGTCGCTGATCCACTGTGGCCACAGTTGTATATCTGAGAAATCTTGAAATTTCTCAGAAACTTCTGAACGGATTTTTACCATTTAACAAAAAGAGTGCTTTCCTAACCAAGAGCTACCTTTCTGGCTAATTTGGTGTAATTCCGTTCAGCAGTTCAGGCTGTAGCCGTGTCTAAAGTTTCCTATGGAAATTAACATGGAGAAAAAGCATTTTGGGACATCCCTTATTTCTCGGCCCGCTTGACGGATCACCCTGAAACTTTTAAGACAGCAGCTGAAGTGACTGGCGTATTAGTTTTAAAAATGTCATGAAGATTTGTCAAATGACGCCAAAGTTATTAGCAAATGAAAAACTGCTTTTTAATAGAAATCAGGTCCTAACTATAACTACCTACTGGCGACCGCCAGTAGGTAACGTTTATATATACATATGTATATATGTATGTACATGTATGTATGTAAGTATGTATGTATTTATGAATATGTATATATGTGTTGTTCACTTTTTTGTTCCACCCACTACAGCTTGGCACAGTGGATCAGTCCACTTCACCCATTGGCTGTCTTCACTGTAAATGATAGCATTGCGCTCTTTCACAAGGAGCACATCCTCACACAAACTAGTTCTTTAGTAGAAGGAACTGCAATGACAATGTATGATTTTTTAGATGAATAAAAATTTGCTTGTAACCAAATGTTTTCATTTTATATAGGGAAGGGCCCAGCAGCTCCCATTACAACACAATTTTGCAAAAAATGGACAAAACAAGCATTGACAAAGCCAAAACACAGGCAGCCTATTGGTTTTTTTCCCCTCACCATAACATTTTGATAAAAAATTAATAAGTAGCAAATTTTTCATCTTTATGGACAGTATGAATCTTTTATAGCATTTTCAGAATCATTAAGAATATGTAAAAGTTATTCAACATTACATCCCGATTGTACACGTGTGTATCAAATTTTAACAGTTAGAAAATGGTCATTTATTGACCATTATAATTTGTTGCATGTCAATAAGTAATGTTAATTTTTTTTTTGTTTTGGAAGATAACCAAAAGAGAGTTGGCCCTTCTTCGTTGTGAGGTCTCTTTGAAAGCTTTCCAGCAATGTGAGCCTCTTCTTCAGAAGATTCCTGAACTGCAACTTAATGCCTTGATAATTTATGATCATCTGAAACAGAGGTGTAGTGAGTTTGGTGATACCTATGTGGAGCAAGACATACTCACTAAAGCAGCAAGTCAGGACATGTCAATCGTGCAGGCGTGGGAGGCCTTGGAGTTTTTGAAAGAGGAGGCGATAGTGGTGCGTGAGAAAGATAGGATTTTCCTGCTTAATCTATATTATTATGAAGTAAAGATTGCAACATGCATAGAAAAGCTTGTGAAAAAGGATCCCTGGCATCTAAAAGTTGATGTGGTGGAAGTACTTGGAGCTCAACAGGCCAGACCCGTAAAGGATGCAGCGACAGATGGCACCTTGGAAGAGCTCAGCAGTCAGCTTTTTGAAATGGAGTCACAAGAGTCTGACGTCAGAACTAGAGAGGTGCCGAAAATTTTCTGTGATTTCCACGACTGTGGGAATGAAACTAAAGATGAAGGCTCCGCTCAGCTGGAAGTAGACCCCGACCAAGTCAGAGCTGCAGAAATGATCTGCTTGAATCCTTTAACTGTCATAAGCGGGAAGGGAGGCTGTGGAAAGACGACAGTGGTTAGCCTTATTTTCAAACACTTGCTATCAAAGGAAAACGATGAGGTGGAGAGAGCCTGCAGAGCTTTTGAGAGTGATGTTGATGCATCTGATGAATGGTTAACACAATCACATCAACCTGTTGAGAACGAAAGAACAAAACTTGTGGATATGACAGTTCTTCTTACAGCACCGACTGGAAAAGCAGCATCTCTTTTAAAAAAGAAGACCAATCTTCCTTCATTCACATTACACCAGGTATGTACAGTTTTATTTATTTGTTCAATTTTCATTTTATTCTCAAAAGAATTTGATTTTTTTTAAAACAAAAATGTTAACGTGAGAGGTAAATCAAATTTACATGAAAGTAGAAAAGTCTTCTGCAGAAGTCTGTGTTTTCTTAGTTTATGACCTACGTTTCTTGTGGAAGAGCATTTGAAGGTAAGGGAGCAAATAAAGACACCAAAATTACAGCACCAAGAATCTCCTTCTATATATTTTCCTCTAATTTATTTTTTGCTTTCTGCCTAATAACCATTTTGAATCACTAACACACTTTTTTTTTATTTCCTCTTTAATAGTTTGTCCTGAAAACAGCCTCATGAGGCTTATTGTTTTTCTTATGTTAACCATTTATTCCTTGAATATAGAGCTCTAGTCCTAATAAGTCTTACCGTATATGTCAGTTTTAGTTTGTAACAGTTTGCAGTTATGGCTCACATATTTCTCAAGGAAAATACATAATAATATAGCATTAGTGAATGAAAAAAACATGAATGAAATGTATGCCAATGTAGCAAGAATTGAAAATCGACTAGCATCATTTTTTTTCTTACCCATCTGATCTTATCCTAATTATCTATTTTTATATAAGATGTCAACCACTAAATAGTATTGGACTTCATGATGGAGTGTTTGTTGTTAACTGTTGTATAAACACATTTTATGTGTGATTGCATCGAAAAAGGTAAATAAAATATTTAAAAACATGGATGAGTTGAAAATGTTTGGTCTCCAGAGATGCTGCAATTATTGCAACCAAATAATTATTTTTAAGGGGCAAAAAAATTGAAAGGATGTACTCTTTATCACAATGATAAAGTAAGTGCATGAAGGTGTTTGGAAGGCTGAGTGTTTTAAAGTATAATGCTGACAATGGAAAGTTACAGACACAGGTTTAATGTAAGAACTCAGCAGAGCATCACAGACGCTGTAGATATAGGTAGTGTCTTTTTGATTTCCTTGTAGGAAGCGGGTGCTTTAGGTTCCCGCTTCCAGTTCTGAGTTGCTTGGATCTCTACCTAGGGCGCCATATTGCAGAGTACTAGATACTCCTGTGATTTTTATTCTTTTTATGTATTTTAACATTTCTCACCTTTAATTTCCTTTGTTCTGATTTCCCAGTACCTATCCCCCCCCCCCCACAGGGGAGCCTGTGCAGGGCTAGCAGTGTTGCTGAGCCCCAGGTTTAGTCACTTTCCTTTGTCCACCTGGTTTTTAGCCTCATTGCGCAAGTGGTGGTAGCCACGCCCCCTCAGTCAAGGGCTATTTCAGACGCAGCATGGCGCGTCCGCGCAGATCAGCAGAGCATCACGGATGCTCTAAGCATAGGTAGTGCCTTTTTGCTTTCCTTGTAGGAAGCGGAAGCTTTAGGCTCCCACTTCCATTTCTGAGTTGCCTACTCTCTACCTTGGGCGCCATATTGCAGAGTACTAGATACTCCTGGAATTTGTATTCTTTTTATGTTTTTTAACATTTCTCACCTTTGATTTTCTTTGTTCTGATTTCCCAGTACCTACCCCTCATAGGGTAGCCTGTGCAGGGCTTACGGGGTTGCTGGGCCCCAGGTTTTGTCACTTTCCTTTGTCCACCTGGTTTTTAGCCTCCTCGTGCTCTGGTGGCAGTAGTCACGCCCTCCTCAGTCGAGGGCTATTTCAGACGCCGCATGGCGCGTCCGCGCACCTCAGCAATGCATCACGGACGCTGTAGGCAAAGGTAGTGCCTTGTTGATTTCCCTGTAGGAAGCAGGTGCTTTAGGCTCCCGCTTCTAGTTCTGAGTTGCCTGGCTCTCTACCTTGGGCGCCAATTGTAGTTATTGTATTCCCCTTACTAAGCCAGTAATCGATAGCAGCCGAGCTAGGACCTCTTTTAAAATCCTCTGTGCACTCATTAATGCTGACTCACTTGTAAAACATGTCCAAGAGTTGGCAGAGCTTATAGAGACCCATCAGTTGTAACCAAAACTTGGGCTAATGACTTTTCAAGACCAGATCTTATTAATGCCATCCCCCAGGGTACTCCATTTCCAGACTCGACAGGCCCAAAAAATGGGTGGATGCCCAGGGCAAATTTATAAAAATTATTTTAAAACTAAATTTGACCCTATGTCTAACCTGGAGTGCGAGGCACTCACGTTTTGCCTTGAAATAACTGACAATTAATCCTTTAGAGGACTACTCATATGCCGCCCTCCAGGACAGAAAAGCAATTTCCTCAAATCTTTAAACACCCTTCTCGAGGTTGAAGCTTATAATAGCAACTTCACCATTCTAGGTGACTTCAATTTTCATCTGGAGCGATCTGAAGACAAAGATACCATGGAAATCCTAGAGATCATGAACGCCATAGGCCTCTCCCAACTTCTGTGCCGGCCAACCCACTTTGCGGGTCATAATCTAGATGACATTTTTTTCAAACAATCAAAATATTTCCATTAAGGACTTTCTCCCTCTCACACGGTCTGACCATATTGCTGTTACCTTTGAGCTTAACATTCCCCGTTCCCCCAAAACAGAAAAGTTGAGACTAAGTCCTTATGCTATTGGGCCTGGAATAAAGTAGACCTCAACAAATTACTTAAACAACTCTCTCAGACGAAGCCCTCTCTTTCCCTTGACCCAGATCAAGCCACATCAGAATAGTCTGAGTGGCTTTGCTCTGCCAAACCTGAAAGAGACTATTAGTCATAGATCTCTTACCTTAGAATTACCCCCGGGCGTCAGACGGGATCCGGAGAATTTTTTTTGTAGCAGTACCCTTGCACGTCAGTAGGTGGCGTCGGTCGACTCCGCGTTCGTCATCGTGATCGCCAGTATGACGTCGCGGTATCTACTTAGACGCTGGCCCTGCGGTCAGTTCTTTCTTTTTCCGCGCCAGTCAGCGCAGATCCGGAGAGAGCGGTACCGTAGTCTCTTTTTGACTAGCATTTTTTTACTTTTTGTCGACATCTTTTTCGAGTCGTTCGACTCCTGGCACAAAGGGATGTCACATCGGCGGACCGGCTTCAAACCTTGTGACTCCAGTCACAAATTGATGTCGGTTACGGACTCACACCTTGTGTGCCTGTGGTGCCTGGAGCGCAACCACAACACAAAGTCGTGCTCTGACTGTCGAGCCATAAATCCGAAGTCTTTGCGGGAGCGGTCCCGAAAGCTTCTGGAAGCCCGGCAGTCAGCTCTGCGCCGCTTGAGGTCCCGTGGAGAAGGAGGTCGCGGGACCAGTCGCGGAGTCACCACCAACACTCCTCTTCGAAGTCTTCATCTTCGGGTAAGACGAAGCACAAAAAGAAGGCGAAGAAGCACCATCGCTCTTTGCATTCTCCCTGTCCGTCGGCCGACGTGACGTGAGATGCGGACGGTCGTCGTCCTTCGGCTCCGCCCGTGGAGTCTACTGGGTCGGCTCCGAGTTTCCCTTCCTTCCCGGGAGCCGGAGCGAACCCTGCCCAACTTTGTAGTTTTTACGAAGCCCTCCACTCCATTTTTGGGCAGCCCGACTCCGCCGGCGCGCCTTCGGGCCCCGCAGACTCGGCTGGGGGTTTTAGGCCTTCGATGCTGGCAGCTTCGGCCCGGCGCCGCAGGGCCCCCAGGGAACCAGGCCTGGATCCGGTTGACCTTACAACACCTCCTCCGGCGCGGAATCCATTGATGAAACCTCCGCCCCCGGTTGTGTCCCCAGCCGGCGTCGACCCCGGCCCCCTCCTCAACTTGGACATGGAGCCGGACCGGCGTCGACCGGTACTTTTGTGCCACTGCTCTACCCTGGTGTTACTTATCGCCCTGAGTAGCAACCAGAGGAGGGTGAGGAGGACTGAGAGGGGTCTGTTGACCCTTTGGCAGACCAGTTGGTTGAACCGGACTGGAGAGAGAAGTTGGGTGAGGCCAGTGGTCTGGGCACCTCCCAAGACCTTGGCATGCTTTCTCCCCCTACCGTGGCTACGGAGGAGGGAGCCTCTTACGCTGTGGTGTTGCTTAGGGCGGCTGAGGCTTTGAACCTTGAGCTTCCTATGGTGGCGGTCAGGACCAATCTCCTGACCGAGGTGCTTTAACCGGCAGCGGCCTCTTCGGAGCCTTAGTGCTGCCGTTCAATGAGGCTCTCACGGATATCCTTCTGGGCACTTGGTCCAAGCCCAGCACAGGGGCTCCTGTGGATAGGATGATTCCCCAACTCCACCGCCCGGCCCCGGGCGACCCCGTGTCTCTTACAGCTACAGATATATCGTTACCGAAGGTAAGTAACTTGTTCTTCTGAAGCAGTCCCCATCAAAAAAGTCTACATTGGCACTTTGGTTTACCGAGGCCCTCTGTATAGAGAAATAGAATTGCAGAAGACAGGAGAGAAAATTGAGAGCCACTTATGACTCCCACGAGAAAGAAACATTTAAATTCTCCCTCGCAAAATACAAGGACCTATTTGCCAAAAAAAAACCTATGTTTTTCACTCACCAAATTGAATCCTCCAAAAACTCCGCAAGGGAGCTATTTCAGGTAATAAGCAAACTCACAAAACTACCTGAAAACAGAGTACTTAATCAGAGTCAAACCTTTTATGATGACATAGCACAGCATTTCTGGAGCAAAGTAGGTCAAATCTACAACTTGAGCTCCACATGAAATCCTAATCAGGCTAATATTGATCTTCAGACTATTAACACAACTCACAATGACTTAAATATCCAGACCAATAAGACCCTATCTTATCTCAATTAATTCACTCCCACTCTGTCCGTGGAAGTCCTCAAACTTATCGAAGTCACTAAATCTGGATCTTCTTACAATCCTTGTCCCCCTTCTATTCTCAAGCAGATCTCTGAACCTATATCCCCATATCTGATCAGTATCTTCAACCAGATGTTTGCCAAATGAATTTTTCCTTCTCTGTGGAAAAAAGCATCTATCCTTCCACTTCTAAAAAAAAAAAAAAAAAAAATTACCTAACCTGGATCCAGACAAACCAGCGAACTACCGCCCTATCTGAAGACTGCCTTGTCCGGCGAAGCTAATCGAAAAAATCATAACCACTCAACTGATGCAATTTATCAAAAATAACAATCTTCTGGACAATACTAATTTCGGCTTCAGGGCTGAACACAGGACAGAGGCCACTTTGATCAAAGACACTGATGAGTTAAGATTAGCCTTAGACGATGGGGGAACAGCTGCCCTCATCCTTCTTGACTTATCGGCAGCTTTTGACATTATGTACCACTCCAGTATGGTTCTGTGCCTCAAACAGCTTGGAATTAATAACAAAGCACCCACCTTACTAGGATATTTCCTGACAGGCAGCGAACACCCAGATGCCTTATGGGGTCCCGCAAGGATCCTGACTTGGTCCTTTAATTTTTAATATACATGTCTCAGAACTAGTCTCCCTTATTAGATCCTTTGGTTTCTCACCAACGTCATACGCTGATGACACACAGATCGTGCTGTCGGCTTCTAACAGTGACAACCACCCAAATCTCCAATTCCATAACTGTATTAGAGCCATTGGTAGCTGGATGGGTGATGGTGTTTGTGTTTTTTTTGATTTTGACTTAAACAATACAGTTTTAAGTCACGTTTATAATTTTTGCTTGCCTGAGCATATCATCACGCCACGTTTATCTTCACTACCCACTACTAAAAATTTCAATAAAACCTTATTTGTAATTTTATATATGAACACATTAGGTCAATTTTTCCTTCTCCATGGGTCTCCCTTGTTTTTGTAACATAGCTTTAAGCAAAAAGCGTAGACGATAGTATTAGTTATAATGCGCAGTCAGAGAGCCTTTAAGCTGTACCAGTAATGTATAAATTTGAGACACATGCAGTGTTTTAAACCATGAACAAATATGAGGATAAAGTTTTTTTTAGAAAGAAACTGTGCTTGTAAGGATAGCCTTACAGAGTAAAATGGAATCAGTGACTGATTTGTCATAGAGTTAAATACAAGTGCTAGTGACTAATGTTTTGTGTTAATGAACGCATTGAATGTTTTAGCGTTCAAAATAAGGAGGAAAAAGAATGTCTTCTTGTGATATGGAAGCAGGAAAGAATAACGCACCTGAAAATGATTTGATATCCATGAACTTTGATGCATGCAAATCATACTTCAATTGCTGATAAGTAAGCCTTTAACATTTTGTGAATTTCAGAGGTAACGGAAGGAGAAAAAGGTAATATGTGGGAATCATCAACATAATACTGAGAATCAAATTCGAAGGGTATTATATAATTTGCTGAATAATTAGCATATGGAGAAATATCCAAAGAACCAACAGCTGAATTCTGGGAGACACCATGACAGAGGATTCTGATTGTGTTTTCCTTGAGAATGAAACGTTGGGAGCTGATGAATAAAATTCGACCAAGAGTACCTACTATCTCACAAGAAGGAAGAGATCACAGGAGTCTTGGAAATGTGCCAAAATTGGCACCTAAATGAAAATGATTCATAAGAGAAAAAAGATAAGCCTGTAGGCATGGTGCTGTTTGTCAGAAAACAATAAAATTGTGCCTCCAGCGTAATACCTGGCCAAAGCAAGTATTGAAGATGGATTAGATTTGAAGTAAAGACATTCCAAATCTGCGACTCAAAGTTTGTTTTGCTAAAACTGCTGATTTCTTAATTTCACACATTTAGTGAGTTTTGGACATTGCCTGCATATTTTGTATCACTTTGTACATTTGCTGAACAAAAGTATGCTGAAACATCAGTAAGTGAGAATGGATCACTAAGGCCAAGCCGATCCGTCTTCAGTGGCAGGTGTCAATGTAGTCAAGTAGAACTTTTCACAATGGGTGATTTACAAATTTATGTTGGTGGCAGCTCATTTAAATTGAAGGCTTTGCTGAAAAGAGAACACCTGCATAGTGAGTATTTTCAGGTAAACCATTCTCCCAAAGTCACTGTTAAACAGTGACTGAATGAGGAATCTGTCCTCATAGAGTCGGAGGGGAGAGGGAAATAAACCTTGTTATAAAGACACACAAAAGGAAGTTGAGGAAAGACGTGCATATACAGTTTGACAACTCCAGTCTTTCAGTTTGCTTGCTTTCTAAACATTCAGGAATGTTGAAAAGAAACCCGTACCATGAACACAGTTTAATGTATGCTGATCCATTATTGCTTACAGCGAAAATAGGGCAACCCAATATTCTCCCTGGAAGCTGTGTATAAACTCATAAATATAACAGTGTTCCTGAAGGATTCACTTATTGTCCTATTTAGTTGCTTGTCAGAGGAGTACATTAACCCAACCTTTTTCGGATTAATGAAATGAGAAATAATATTAAGCCGTACCTACATAGATTTTTATAATCACAAAAGACATTTACTTGAACCGTTACAGCATGTCATGTCAATCATATAAATCCAAACAGGGTTTTTTCAATGTTATAGTTCCAATCGCCTATTTTGCTTCTGGAGACCGAAACATCTCCAGATCCTCCACACTAACATCCAAAAATCAACTACATGTGCATTTGCATTTAACTGTAAATGAGAATGGACTTCTTTTTACAAGTGCATATTTTGTTAGGTGGATACACCATTCCACATTCATCATTCTGCACTAAAAATTCCCTGTATGGTCAGTTTGGTGGGTAATTGTTATCATAACATTGAAAAAAAAACATTTGGATTTATATGATTGACATAACATATGACATGCTTTAAGGGTTCAAGTAAACATCTTTTGTGATTAATATATGTTGGTACGCCTTATTGTTATTTCTCATTTCATTAATTTGAAAAGGGTTGGATTAATGTACTAACCTGACAAGCAACTTAAGAAGAAAAAGAGTGACTCCTTCAGGAACACTGTTATATTTATGAATCCATTATTCGTGTCATCAATACAGAAATATTAACATACATTTTCACGATTGTCCCTGCAGATTTCATTGGAAATCTCTGTAGAATTTCTTACTTTCACCCTACAAATTTAAAATCCCTTCTCCACATATTAACATATTTTCCAGAGAGTTGGACTGCCTTCAACTACGAGCAGAAAGGAATGAATATAGTTAAGTGTAACGCATTGTCTTTGCATCATAGATGAAATTTTTAGTTGTGTGCTGTTTTCAAGTGTATTATTTGATTGTACTGCCATAAAACAGTTGGAATGTCTGTCTCACTAACTTTTCTCCAAAATAGTTTAATTAATATAGTAATTTAGACCCGAGTGCAAATTATTGTTTCAAGATAATCTTATCCGGAACCTCTACTTTAGTGAATATTAAGTCTGGGCGGTGAACTCTGCTCGCAGAATTTGCAGAGTTTTCTGCACTTCGCGTTACGTGGACCTCGCGGAGTTCCGAAAAACTCGGCTTCGCAGAGATTTTTTCCTTGCTCGCATTCGTCAAGGGCAAGTTGCCGAGCGAGGAAAATCCACCTCCCGGCGAGATTTTTCCTCGTTAGCGATCGTCAGCCTCAAGTTGGCGAGCGCGAGTGTGGAAAATCAACCTCCCGGCGAGATTTCTCAACGCTGGCGGTCAAATTTCTCATTGCGAGTGGTCGCGTATGGTCACGACCACTCGCATTGTGAAACCGTCTGTTCGCGTTGAGAAAGCTGCAGCTCGAGTAAAAATCTACTCGAGCTTCAGAAAGGAAGCCGCGCCCGCGTGTGCTGTGCATTTTGCTGTTCACGATGATTGCACAGTGCGGACAAGCAACTGGCACTAAAAATCGCCGTGAACGGCATTTATCTAACGCACTCCGCTACTCGCGGAAATCCGCGTAGCACGGCAGAGGTTTTTTTTGCACTTCGCGGAGACCCGCTACACGGAACTCCTCGAACTCCACCCAGACTTAGTGAATATACATTTGCGATCATGTAGAATTTGGTGGTAAAACTGCTTTGTGTAGCAATTTTACTACATCCTTTGCAATGTGCAAATACGTTGCATTACCTAGTGCTAGAAGATGGGTAGTAATTGTGCATAAAAAAGAAAAATGTGAGTGATAACTCTGTTTACCACCCATAATGCCCATTTTTTCTAGTGCAAACTCCTAAATTTGGAGGTAAAACCCACCTTAGTCTGGAACCATGGTTTTTGACTACTGATTTATCACTCTATGCTAAATGAGGGCTCAAATACTCTAAACATTTATAGGTTTATTTGTTCTATGTCTTTGTAGATCACCGCAAGCTATTATCATTGGCATCAGTCGGACTCAGACAAGGATTGGAGGTTTTCCAAGGTGGAGGTCCTGGTCGTGGATGAAGGCAGTCTTGTGTCAGTCCAGATCCTGAGTTCAGTTTTAGTATTACTGTGCAAATATTCCAATCTGGCCAAGCTTATTATTCTTGGTAAGTGGACAGGCCTTTGTACCTTTTTCTGTAGCAATCTGCTGATGCCCTTCGTAATGATTATCGAACTATCTGGCTTAGTAGACTGATGAACCTGGTTTCTGCCAGTATCCTGTAACATTCTCGAAGTGCAGAATACTGTTACCTCCCTTGAGTATCTTGGGATTGTCAAATTTCTTTCAGCAGTCCGAGAGGTTGATCAGGCCATAATTAAACCCTGTAAAGCCCTGCCACACATCCATCTTCCTCTGCATTCCTCTTAGGAAAACTCAACAAGTATGGAGAGGTGCCCTACATCTTAGTGTGTGTTCATCCTTCATGTATTTGGCTGCACCTTCTACATTGAACTACTTCCTCCTGAACTTGTCACAAGTATAAGAAGCACTGAGGAACAAATAAAGTTTGTGTTTCTAAACTTCTTCTTTATTCCCTCAACCTTCAATGTGCTACGTCCTTCTAATGTACCACTAATAAACACAACTCCTTTTTATTTGCAGCCTCTTCCAGAGATGTCTGTTCTCAGCGGGAGGCCTTCTCTTTCAGTGTGTTTTTTTTGGAGTACTTGATTTGCTACTATAATATTAAGATACATAACATTACGATACAGTGAAACTTCAAGTAGAGAAGTCCCATCAGATTTCCTACTATTTTTGCCCTGAACCTCTGAGGCAGTCAAAGTCTACCGAATATTTTATCAAATGTAAACCAAGAGTTTATCAATTCTCCTGCATTAACTCTTTAATATTTCCACATGCTTTCAAATATTTCCTCCTTAACACGCCGGGAATTTTCAATATAATTACACAACACAGTAACATTAACGGCTGATTTACTGTTATGCCCTACTGAATTATGTTTCAATTTGTTTTACAACCAATTAGGAGTATAGTCTTATTCTCCATTCACAAAATGTGGCACCGCATAAAATGTGATGAGGGAGTCTTCGAAGAATGCTCCCTTATTTGCTGTGCTTGTTTAAAAAAAATATTGCACATAAATCTTCACTCGCTGCAGGAAACATCTCATTTATAAATAATTAACATAAGATATGTGAAATGAATGTTAGAGTTTTCTTCAGTACATTACAACTCCCTCAAGCAGCAGTCAAAGGAATCTGATGTCCTATGGAGAGTGCACAGAGACCTACATTATTACTGTTAAAGTTCATTGTATCTGAAAATGACTATCAAAAATATCTCTTTAGGAAATATCAGTCTTGTTGGGATAAAGAAGCTGTTTTACATGCCCTACCTCGTGAATGTATTCATTGCAGTGTAGTGGTTCAGCTACTTCACAGTGTGTCCTTCTAATCAAAAAGGAAGAGGAACAGGGGCCGTATTACACAAGATGGCCCAGGGGCGCATCGGGCGTTTGCTCCCGCTGTGCGGGTCACCCGGGGCACTTTGGTATTACAGAAGGGACCGGATACCCTTAAGCGGCCCCTTCTGAAATACCAAACCTTTAGAGGGCGTTCCCTTCATTTTCTTGAGGGTGTGCCCCATGCAAATGAGGGAATTCCTTTGCCTCTGCACCCACGCTGTATTACACATGCGTGATTCAGGCAAAAGCTCTCAGGAGGTGCACTGACAGTGTGCCAACTAAAAGTTGGCGCACTGTCTCTGCGCCTCCTGATTGCAGCCCTCTGGCAAGGGAAGGGGGTCCCATGGACCCCCCCAGACATCTCCTTGCAGGCGGGTGCAGTCACTTACTGCACCCGCCTGCAAGGGGTTCTCTAATCCTTCTTAAAAGTGCAGGCGGGTTGCCGCCTGCACTCAGAAAACACGGAGCGGCTTTAAAGCTGCTGCTCCTTTTTTCACATGAATGCGCTGCCCCCAGGGCAGTGCGAGTTTGCTGCTGCCCTGGGGGCAGCGCATTCCATGTAATAGGGCTCACTTTCCCTATTTGCGCCCGGCGCACCTGTGGGAAAAGGGGCCCTTTACATAATAGGGCCCCAGGTTAGCACTGTATCCTCCCCAATACCTAACAAATCACCAGTGTTCTCTCATCTACCCTAAATTTACAGATTCTAGTTGGTCTTCTCTTCTTCAACTAGCACTCCACTTCAAAGCTCACCTCACCCCAAAGGCTTTCCTACAAAACTCTTATTGGTTGCCCTGTAAGCTGAAACCATGTTGACTGGTTAAATAACCAAACCTTTGACCTGAGGAACTAACTGCCCAAAGACGCTAGGTCATGTGAGGCATGTTGATCCTGGGCCAGAAAGTAAATCAATGGCCCCCACAAGTGGGGAGAAACCTCTTTGCCTGTCTGTCCAATTATTCTTTTTTTAATTTATTAAATGTTATTTTTTTGAAAAAGAACGAGCGAGGCCAAAACAACACAGTACCCGCTCAGCAAACTGGTCTGCCTACAGTGCATCTGCTGTGAAAGCAGAAAAACAGATGCATAGGAGGCAGTGAAATAAAATACTCTGCAAGGGGAGGGAAGAAAATTTAATTTTTTCAAGGGCCAAACTATCCAGTGCCTCTGCACGAGTTTCAAGATATGAGCGCCTCTTTGATGAAGATTGTGGTGTCATTGCTTGCCTTGCTCAGGAACTGGTTTCTTGTGTTTATTTCTTTACACTAGTTTCATGGTAAATTTGTATTTATTTATTTTTCTTCTTATACTCAGTGCCCCTGTTCTTGTTGAACTCTGTACAGGGCAATCTCCTTGTGTATTCTACCCTTCCTTTGTTATTCTCCTATATTTTCTCTTCTTGCTTTATTTCTGCTTTTTTTTTTTAACCGCTTACTCTATACATTGCACTACTCTGTGTGCAATGTATCCTCCTTATATTTCCAAAAGCATTTTTTCTGTAGTTTGCGACCTTAATTTACCATTGTATGCCAATGCAGCCCTTAGCCACTCCACATCTGCTGCTTGTTCTTCTGGTTCTCTTTGGCTGCTTATGTGCCCCAAGTGTCTGCCACCATTCCTTATTTCACCAGCCAAACTTTTCCTAGCTTTAACGTTAGAAAGTTATTATTTTTAATAAACATTCCTAAGCGAGGATTACACCTTCAGTTATCATTTTTATTAAAAATTCCTAAGTGAATATTACGCCTTCTTTTCTTTAATTTGCATGCTCATCAGAGAGTTAAGCATTAGAATACACCTCACCAAAGCATGAGGACTTCATGTTCTGTGGGTCTTCAGTAAATAAAGTTATCATAGCACAACACAGCAATACAGTCTATCGAGATGTGTTGAGGTATAGATTCTTTTTTATGATAAACGGACAGCCAAATGATCTTTCCAGGACACCTGAATATTGTGAACTGTAATTACAGTTTAAATCAGTGGAAATCATGTCTTCCAACACAGCTGCCAAACTTTCTGCTTTAGTTTGAGAGGGACAATATATTATGAAAAGATTAAGCGAAATTGGCCCAATTTTACATTCACAGATCGAAGATTAACTTGGCTAGGTTGTGTGCAATGGTTTGTGTTTAAATGCCAGTTTGTTCTTATAAATTATGCCACTTCCACCACCAATTTTGTAGTAATTAATCAAGTACATAATCAGCCGTATCATGAAGCTATTTTCGATCAAGCAATATAAATCTAGATATGAGAGACCTAGTTCAGCAATTTCAATCCAGGGTGGATCATGCTTTACGGAGAATGGCTCTTATATAGCAGTTTGGTTGGGATTTAGTTAAAGAAGGAGACCAAAAAGAAGACACTTTGTAAAATGGAGTATTGAGGTACAAATGTCCTTTTCTAAGGCAATGATAGTGCTCTCAGTTAAGGTTTAATGTGGGGAGAAAAGTGCCAGCAGTTCCTGTGGTTGGTAACAGGAAGCAGAAGGCAATACTGGTTCGGTTGTGGAAGGTACAGCATAGTTGATGATGGTAGGCAATAGAAGGGCTTGCCTTTGGCATGCCCACTAGGTGGACATGCCGAAATAGTGTCAAAATAGGTGCTGGTGGGGATGTACGTGTAAACTGGAGCGTATCACCAGGGATAGCAGTGAGCCCTCGCGGATGAGGGCAAAGGACGAGAGAAAGAAGAGAAAGGGGAAACTACTGCCCAGCTTGGGAAAAAGAAATCCCTGACCGACTGCTGTAAAGATAGTAAAAAAAAATTAAAAAATTGTAAAGTAATTGTGATGCCAGTTGAAATGTAGAAACACACTGACAATGCCACTAGAGTGTAAAGGGTTTATTTGAACCTAAATAGATAGATGAACCATGTGCAGGTGTAGTTAGATGCTCAGCCCTGGTCCCTCTGGCTCAAATGCCATCTAGACAACCCTCATAACCATGACATCATTGGGTAACCTGACAAACAGGACACCACAGGAATTGAGGGCAATAGAAAAAAGCGATTGTGAGGGCCCAGATAGAATCAAATAATTGCAAGTACACAGAGATGTCATCATCTGAGAATCGATCCGACAGGCAAAGCACGTTTATCCTTTCAGAAATTGCATCTAAATAGTCGCTGGTGGTGCAGCACATGCAGGCTCCAGTGTGTCGCCAAGAAGAACAGTGAGCACTCACCCAAGTTCGCAAAGGGCAGGACTAAGTAAAAAAATATTGCCCAAGTTGAAAGAAAAAAATCCCCAACTATCCGCAGTAAAGGCAGACTAAAAGACGTTTGGAAAGTAATTGGAGGGTTTAAAAGAAAACGGATTGCGATTGCTCAGATGGAACGAAATAATTGCAAGTGTTTCGGGTATAGTTTCAAATGCCAAAGTCATCTGCTGAGAATAATTCCAACCTTATTTATTACAGTTTGTCAGGTGATGAAGGTTTCTTCTTCAATCAACCAGCAACTGCTTTTCGGGCCAACACCTTGGGTCTCAATGCTAACTTTAAAACACTGGGTTTAGTCAAGCAGGAAACCCAACTAACCTCAGGGCTTGCAATCACGTTATCAATATACAATCAGATGGGTCTTCATCTGTGCTTTTTCTTGAATCTGGTCAGTTAAGAACTGTGCCATTGTCAAATGGGACATATGTTATGCTCTCTGGGCCAGATGTATGACCCTTTTTTGCACTCGCAAACGGGAGATCGGCCCGTTTGCGACTCTCGCTATTAGGAATGGGCGTCCCTTCCTAATAGCGAGACTCACTGCCATGTACTATTGTTTTGCGGCCGCAAAACCGTCGCAGTTTACCACCTACTTCAAGTAGGTGGTAAACCACTCACAAACGGGAAGGGGTCCCCAGGGGACCCCTTTCCCTGTGTGAGTGTGTGATTAAATATTTTTCAAGAGCAGGGACCACTGCCTGCCCTTAAAAAATGAAACTGAAAAGTTTCATTATTCTTTTTTAAATGCATCTTCCAACAGAAAGGTATGTGATCACGTATCTGATGAATCAGTATATATCAAACACAATCAGGGTCCCACCAATGAAATTCTGGATACCTTGAATAAGATTTTGGATAAAGCAATTGACATGGATTGAATAAGCCAAAAAAACAGGGCTTTTTTGACCACACCATTTCCTATACATCTTAGACTCTGCATGTTGCCAGAAATACACAAAGATCTGAAGGACCCCCCATTTAGACCAATAGTATAAGGATGTGGATCTCTTTTTGAGCCTTTAGGAAAATATGTTGATCATTTTTTACAACCTATGGCAATCGTATGTACAAGACACCACAGATTTTCTCATACGATTGATGAATTTACCTAAGGAAAATATGGATGATTGGATTTTATGCACCATTGACGTGACATCTTTATATACATCAATTCCGTTATTGGAAGGCATGGAAGCAGTGGAATGGGCTTTATTAAATCAAACTTCACTGAAAGCTAATAAAGTTTTCATACTAGAAATACTACAATTCTGTCTGAAACATAGCTACTTTGAAGGGTTGAATGAGTTTTTCCTTCAAATCAGTGGAAGAACATCCATGGGGTTTGGGGGAGCTCCAGTCTATGCAAATATTTTCATGGCTAAGTTCGAATCAGAACATATTTTTTCTGATGAAGATTGGAGCAAAGATTTGGTTTGTTACTACCGATATATTAATGACATCTTTTTAATTTGGAATCACACTGAACACGCTGTTGTGGAGAATATAACCAAATTAAACACTAAAAATGAGAAAATCAAATTTACTCATACTATCAATAAAACCAGTATTTCATTTCTGGATGTAAGGATTGAAAAAGGTAAGAATGACATTTTGAATAGTGTGTTTACAAAATCTACAGTTGGAAATAATGCCTTGCATTTCCAAAGTTTCCAAACCCCCATCATTATTAAAGAACTTACCTTTCTCACAGATGATGAGAGTTAAAAGAATTTCATCTAAAAAAGAAGCATGTGATGAGGCCATTGCAAAAATAAGGTTAAGATACTTACATTGAGGCTATCCAGGATCAGTCGTAATGAAAGCTGAAGAATGGATTGCATCAAAAGAACACCAGGAATTACTGAAAAAACAACTTAAACCCAAAAAACAACAATTGGTTTTTGTATCTAAATTTTCCACACACTCTAGACAAATCAAAAAAATCATGTTAAACCGCTGGGAACTGTTGCAAACAGAGTCAGAGTTCAGGACTTTATTCAATGAGCGACCAGTATTTGCATACACTTGGACTAGAAATATTAAGGAATTGCTGTCAGGCAAGGATAACATCATGCATAAAAATTGGAAAGGCATGAGTCAATGCAAAAATTGCGTACACTGTAACAACGTTATAAGTGGGAAAAACATCACACATCCAAGGCCTGGTGAAATTGTGACCCTAAAGCATTTAGCAGATTGCAATTCTTCTAATGTTATATATTGCATCAAGTGTCCATGCGGCCTATTATACATAGGGAAAACAGAAAGAAAATTGAAGATACGGATTTCCGAGCATAAAAGCACTATTCGTAATAAGAACATGAATTCAAGCTTAGCAGCTCACTGGATAACTGAACGCCACAATATCGCACAAATACGATTTTTGGTCTTGGAAACAGTGATGCTGAAACCAGCATCAGATCCTAATAAAACTTTACTTCAAAGAGAGATTTTTTGGATAAAGAAACTCAATATTATGATTCCGCTAGGCTTGAATGACAAACTGGAAATGAGCTGCTTTCTATAGACAGACCTAGTCCCTTCAGTCTGTGCTTGTAGCATTTTTTTCACACTGACACATTATACATTATGTGCACATTATATTACACTTTTTGACATACAGGTGATTAGTGAAGCTAGGCTCTGCAGAAATGTGTGTTCTAATAAAGACAATCACTTGCATTGGGCATAATGTCTTGGCCAGTTGATAATGTTGATGTAATGTGATATAATGTCTTCATTAGTTTCCAGATATTTGACGTCATGTATAATATCACAACGTGATATTCTATCATGTTTCTGATGTCATAATCACGAAGGTCCAGATGACATAGATTACTGACTGGATGGAATGTTGAATCACCAGATTTTGTTGTGTTTCGTCTTTATCATGGTCACGAATTGTGTCGGAAGTCTTTCACGTGATGCGTCGCTATTTGGTATACTATGTAACACGGCAAGATCGTCGCGGACAACAATTGAGTACAAGGCTGCAGGTTGTACTGCGTTATGCGTTTGTTTTACCGGAGTATTTTGATTTATTACGTCGGCGTTTTGATTGTATCTTGAGTTTTCTTTTGTTGTTTTTTTCCAACTTTAAAGGTTTTTTAACCTTTTCCAAGATGGCCGCTAGCTGCACTAGGGATTACACAGTCTTATGTCCATGTTTATGTCCGGTAGACGCCGAAGAACACATGGTATTTAGTCCGTGGTATATGGCAGTCTTTTGAACTCGACACAGCAGAGTCGTGTGTTTTTCGATAGGGCGACACAGTCGAATGCGGATAGAGGTATGAGATCATTAGTCCTGTATCTTGTAGAAACATAGGGATGAACACTCACGGTGTAGATTTCTTACTCGTTCGTTTAATGATTTCAGGTATTGGCAGAGTGGAAGTATTTCCTTTAAATCGGGAGCGGTTTCTGTTGTCCTCTCAATCGACAAGACCAAGTAAGCTTGATCTTCCATTGAAGTAAGTTCTTAAGAGCTTATAGTGGAGCATTGAATTATTTGCAAAAAAAAAACCTTTTGGTGCGGACTAACAATAAGTGGTTGTTGTTGTTTTAGGAACTTTGGTCCACAGCTAGTCGGTGAGTATTCTTTCACAACATGGGTATCGTTAATCACACCACAGCAATCTGAACTTGGTAAATTCGGTGTCAAGGGTTATAATCACGGTGAAGTGTGCGCAGTAGCGGTTTGATTTAGGAGTTTGTTGGTAACCTCAATAACACAGGGGTGTCTTTATTACAAATGTTTGAGATATGGGGAGTTGTTGCACCTCTAGTAGGCTTTGAGAATGATAGTACCATAGAATGATGAATTTTTCAGTATTGGTTTAGACTAATTAGATTGTTTTCTTATGTTTGAACATAGTGGCCCCTGAGGAAGGGACCGTGGGTCCCGAAATGCATAGGGCATCGATGTTTTTCTCTTGTGGACCATACAGAAGAAGACATTAATGATGTTATTCATGAAACAACATGCTTTGTAATTTATATATGCTTTGTATAGAATATCATCTAATTGTATTATTTTGATTTCTTGATAATGTTGAGAAATATATATGCATAAATGCATTAAAAACAAAATTCTATGATCTGTAAATCAAGGCAGGTGTTGAATATCTTTTTGTTGAATTTTTCGGTAACAAACAGTAAATGTTGTATTTAAATTGTTTACATATGAGGTTTAATACACTTAGCAGTGCACACAGGGTATTCCGGCAATGACTGTTCGGAACTCATTGAAGTTAAGAACTGTGCCATTGTCAAATGGGACATATGTTATGCTCTCTGGGCCAGATGTACGACCCTTTTTTGCGCTCGCAAACGGGACATCAGCCCATTTGCGACTGCAAAAAAGGGTAATGGCATGTACAAACACTATTTTGCGAGTCAATGACTCGCAAAATAGTGTTTGCAACTCTCGCTATTAGGAAGGGGCGTCCCTTCCTAATAGCGAGACTCACTGCCATGTACTATTGCTTTGCAACCGCATTTGCGGCCGCAAAACAGTTGCAGTTTACCACCTACTTCAAGTAGGTGGTAAACCACTCGCAAATGGGAAGGGGACCCCTTTCCCTTTGTGAGGGTGTGAGTAAAATATTTTTTAAGAGCAGGCAGTGGTCCCAGGGACCACTGCTTGCCCTTAAAAAATGAAACTGAAAAGTTTCATTATTCTTTTTTAAATGCATCCCGTTTTCCTTTAAAACGGGCTGCATTTAAAAAAAAAAACTGCTTTATTTAAAAAGCAGTCCTAGACATGGTGGTCTGCTGACCCCAGCAGGCCACCATCCCTGTGAGTGCTAGCCATTCCCAGTGAGGTCGCAAATTGTGCTTGCCTCATGAATATTGATGAGGTATGCAATTTGCGACCCCATTGGGAATCGCTATCAGTGTCTGTGACACTGTTGTACATTGCATTTTGCGAGTCGCAAATTGCGAGTTGCAAAGCGACGCAATTTGCGAGTCGCAAAATGTAAGGGTCGTACATCTGGCCCTCTGTGCATGCTGAAGTGAAATTAAGCTTTGACACTAAAAAAGTAGAGACAACAATTTGGAATAGCAGGATTGCTGAATTCTTTTGGCTTTGTCATCTCACTGAGCGCCACCCCTTGTTGCTCATCGGCCCAGGCCATTCTTGTGGCTAGAGCTCTACAGTTCTTAAAAAGTCAGAATGTAGGGTACATTGCAAAGCATATAAAATATTTTGGGTGTAGCAGAATTGTAAGTATAGCTGTCCTGCCAGTAATAGAAGTAAGCAGGTTTATCCATCAGGTTTCCCTTTGACCTTCTTAAGCCTGTAATGACAATAAATTGCAGTGTCGGTTGACTAGAGCTCAGAAAATTTGGATCCCTAAATAGCTGATCAGATTTTGATCCCAGTAGACGATATCCGAATTGGGTGACTATGCAGCATAGTGCAGCCAGCAGATTATGAGATGAATTTTCTGTATAAAGTAGAATGTGATTGGTATATGGGTATCACCAACACATACACACACACACACGTGCGTCATCAAGGTCCCCCTCCCCTACGTGACCTTTGCCACATTCTCTTTCCAGGTCATTTGCACCAGCGTTCGCATGGTGATGCAGCAACAGGGAAAGTTGGCATCCCTGTTGCGTTCCTTCTTGTAAGTCAAATATATTAGGTTCACAACCATTTAACCAGATTATCGCCAAGTAAGAGCTTCACCACACAGACCAAGTTACCCCCCAAAGCTCGTGTTCCATTAGCGTTGAACCTGATATACCCATGGAACCAAATCTAATTTCGGAGTTAAGAAAGGTCGTTCCTCCATAACAGTGGGCCAGTAAAAACACGTTATCTTTTGAAAGTGCTCACTTTCCATATGCTCTGTATGGAATAATAATTACAGAGTGGTAAATTATGTGCTGGCACTTCTCCATTCGTTGCTCGATATAGAGCACATGGATTAAAACATTCACATTGAGGAGAGAGCTGACCTTAACAAAAACTCAGGAAATCACATTGCATGTGGTCCCGCCCCCACATCAAAGGTAGACGAATAAGTGAGAAGCTCAACTCCAGATGGCCACAGAGTCGTGCAATGTTGAGCTGAGTTGGAAATACCTAAATCATTTTGTATCCCATGCATCTATGCAACTTGAGTCGATGTTCAAACAAGTGGCAGGGAAGGAAATGCATGAAGTGCAAATTAATCAGGACTTGGATTTTTATTACCATCAGGAAGAAAACACTTGCACACTTTCTAAGCGCCCAAGCCATGCTCCAAAAATTTCTATGACCCACTGAACACGATCACTTTCATCTCTTCCAGAACTGGTTCGTTAGCAACTGAGGGTCTGATTAATGTGTCCTTTAGGCAACCAGACGAGGTTAGGTAGCTAACACTTCTGTCTAAAAAAAAAAGGGACCCGTTGAACACAGAAGTTGCAAGCCATTGAGATCACAGCACACGGAGGCCATTTTTAACTACGCTCGCAAAAATCACCAAATTAGCTGGAAAGGTCATAGGATCATTCTTACACAAGACTATTCCAAGCCCACTGTTGATACCAGGAAGGGATTCCTTGCCTTACGCGACAAACTCAGGAGCAAAAACATGCAATTCTCATTCGTGGGCCCCGCAAAATTCAAGATAATCGACAAAGGTAGACACCACTATTTCAGCGACCCCAAGGACCTGACGGCCCTCCTGGACGGCCCAGCAGCTCAAGACATGGAAACGTCACAAGCCGGCTCCAGCAAAAGGAGACCGTCACCGGAACCGACTACCGTATGAAGCACAAACTCACACCCCGCTACAACCATTGTCTACCTCAACATATACCTCGCTCTGCACAGTTTGGCCAGTCGGGACCTGCAACCATTATCTACCTCAACAAGCTATGCAGTATCTATATCGACCGTCTCAGGTCAACAGACACGCCGCGAAGACGGCCCAACGATAAGAGGGAAAGTCATTAGAAGCGAAGCATCGCATCCTTTACAAACGATTATACTGTATAGGGCCTCTACTCAAACACTCTGTATGTATTGTTTGCAATGTAAGATAACAATGTATGGACCCAAACCCTTAGGGAGTATAGCGGGTCAAACTACCCGACAGTGACCTCCGTGAGGTGGGACGGCGATCCTGCCGTCGCACCTCCGACATACGAGTATTTTCAGTGGGGGGGGGGAGGGGTGGGAGGGGGGAGTAGGGGGGGAGGGGAGGAATCCGCACTAAGGTTTCCAAGTTCTTTGCTTTCTATTTTCTCTATCTCCCTTTCCTTTTTCAAACGTTTTTTCTATACAAATTGTATCTGGCATGCCCTGGTAGTCACCGCATTTGGGAGACATGCCACTTATGCACACCCAGAGAAGACACTTACAGTGCTTGCAGAACACCTGGGGACCATAGACTCACCGTACCGAGGGAGAAGGGAGGTAGAACAAATATGGCCACCTACCAAAACCAAACTCACTGACAACGGACCTCAACATAGTGTCCCTCAATGTCAAAGGTCTTAACCACCCTATCAAGCGCCGGAAGATAATAGATTACCTAGCTAAAACTAAAGGCGATATAATCCTACTACAAGAGACCAAACTATCCATGGAGGATGCCAAACTAGTGAGAGGTAACTGGATCTCACAGATGGCTTGTTCACCAGCCAACAAAAAGAAGCGAGGGGTTCTGACATTGATATCCAAAAGATCAAACATAACAATAGACTCTCAGTCCCACGATAGCGAGGGTAGACTGCTAGTAACACATTTGAGAAGGGGGAGGAGCTAATCCACGTAGCAAACATATACGGCCCCAACGCGGATGACCCATCCTTCTGGTCGGATGTGTCTCGCACGATAGATAGCTTCCCCCAAAACGACCTCATGGTGGTGGCAGGAGATTTCAACATCCCATTAGACCACATAACCGATAGACAATCCTCCTGTCAATACCACCCCACGAACTCTCATGCAGCACTCCAAAATATCTGTTCCAAATTTAACCTTAAGGACGCATGGCGCCTCCAGCACCCTGACACTAGGGACTACACATTCTACTCTA
Organism: Calotriton arnoldi; assembly: GCA_963921515.1. Classification (NCBI taxonomy): domain Eukaryota; kingdom Metazoa; phylum Chordata; class Amphibia; order Caudata; family Salamandridae; genus Calotriton; species Calotriton arnoldi. The sequence continues at coordinate 643,074 of CAWUFW010001665.1, forward strand.
ACCCACACAATTCCTACACCAGGATAGACTACATACTAATCTCGGGGTCTCACACACACCTAATCGAACACTCCAATATAGCTCCAAGACTAGTATCAGCCTAAAACTGAGCGGGTGTCATAACGAAGCCGTCCCCCGGAGGTGGCGTTTTAACAGCGAGGTATTATCAGACCCCGCGAACAAAAAAAAGATTGAGGAGGCCATAACTGATTACCTCAAACACAACGACTCCCCAGGGACTAGCACGAGCACACTCTGGGATGCCCTGAAGGCGACCGTCGGAGGCACAATAATTGAAATTAAATCAAAAATAAACAAGAGTACAAACCTGAGACTAGCTCAGCTTGAGCAGGAGATCAAGAGTTTAGAATCGGCCCATGCAAAGGCCATACAAGACAACAAGCTCCTAGCAAAAATGACACAAAACAAATACGAATACAACAAAATCCTGAGTGAGAGAGCGGGACTGTGGTTTAATAAATACAAAGCCCTTAACCTATGCGAAGCCAATAAAGCAGGGAAACTTCTTGCTTCCTACCTAAAACACAAACGCAACCAGTTTGCCGTCTCATCCATCACAGATTCAAACAACAAAACCCACACAAGACACAAAGACATCCTCAAGACATTCCAAGAGTTCTATCAAGAACTTTACAAAAACGATCAGACCCTTAACTTAGAAGAATGTACAAAATACCTCGACAGAATCGGGCTACCGAAGTTAAGCACCGAAGATACAATTAGGTTAGGGCAAGAAATTAACTACACCGAAATTGAAATGGCGGTCAAATCATTGAAAGAAAATAAAGCCCCCGGGCCGGACGGCTATACAGCCGCTTTTTACAAGACCTTCTTAAATCAGCTCAACCAACCATGAAAAGGGTATTTAACCACTCTGCATCTAGGGGGGCAGTGTCACAATCCATGTCAGAAGCTAACATAATAGTCATTCCAAAGGAGGGTAAAGACCATCTGTCACCAAAAAACTACAGACCCATATCCCTTATTAACGTGGACTGCAAAATATATGCTAAGATATTGGCAGTTAGACTCAATGCTGCTCTCCCCAAACTAATAAGCAACTCCCAGGTCGGATTCCTACGCACTCGTATGTCTAACGACAACACCCGACTTCTCTGCCAGATATTGGAACATGCGACCACTAAATCAGATCCAGCAGTAGCTATCGCATTAGATGCCGAGAAGGCCTTTGATAATGTCTCCTGGGCCTTCCTGAAACGTTGCATGCAATCCTTCAACTTAGGGGAGGGTTTTATACGGCTGGTAATGGCCCTGTATGAGAAACCTTCAGCCCGTATCGTAGTCAATGGATCACTCTCGGAACCCTTTACGTTGCAACAAGGTACTAGACAGGGATGCCCACTGTCCCCTTCGTTATTCTTACTGGCCTTGGAACCCCTTATCCAGGATATAAAGTTAAATACTAACATAAAAGGGGTCGATATCAATGGCGTCGAAATAAAACTAGCCGCCTATGCGGATGACATATTAATAGTAACGGAACAACCGAAGACCTCAATCGAGGCCCTGATGGCTAAGATAGCAGAATATTCCGGATTTTCAGGGTACAAGCTAAACAAAGACAAATCAGAATGCAAACCACTAAACATTCACTGCACAAAAGACATCCTGGGGGGGTCGGGCTTGGCCTGGCAGACAGGGTATATCAAATACCTAGGTATAAACTTTGGTAGCGACCTAATGGACACGCTACACCACAACGAGAAACTACTACTAGAAAAGATTAAGAAACTTCTGGACTCTTGGTCTCCAAAATTCATAACGTGGTGGGGAAGAATCGAAACTATTAAAATGATGATCACCCCAATGGTTAACTATTTGGTCAGTATGCTCCCGCTCCTCCTCACAGACGACTTCCATCTCAAAGTGGATATCCTGATCTCTAAATTCCTCTGGCGCGGGAAGAAAGCACGGATAAGCGTCAAGAAGCTAAGACTGGATAAAACCCAAGGAGGGGTAAACCTAGCAGACTTCAGATTATTCCAGGTAGCTTTTCTAGCAAAACAAGGCTCATACTGGATATCACCGCCGTTCGATTACATACCGGTATGGCTACAGGTAGAGATGGCCATCCTGAACAATCTGAGCCCACTAGCCCTACTAACAGCAAATAGATACCCCCACACCTCCAAGCCTATCTTTAAAAACACAAAAATCGCGCTACTAAAGGTAGATAAGAAGCTGGAAAATAGCATCAAAGGATCTAAAATGGAATCACTTTGGGCCAATAGCAGGATTCTGTATAAAGGGAAAAGTCTAACCTTCGAGACATGGATTGAGAAAGGCATATACTACCCTTACCAACTAGAAAACGGAACATACCCCATTACATTCACAGACTCAAGTCAAGACATAACCTAACTGACATTGAATTCTATAACTTTTTGAAAATCAGAACGGCCCTGTCTAAAACTAAGCTATCCGCCCCACAACCTTCAATCTTCCGGTTTATGTCAAACATTAATAAATTAGGGCACCAAGTCTCGCAGCTATACAAACTCCTACGCCCAAAATCCTCCAAACTCAATGATAAGACAGTTGACTACTGGGACAAACAAACTAAAAATCCACTTAACAAACAAGAATGGGCCCACACTATGGGCCTCGGCCTCACGCAATAAGATCTCCCCAGTGCTCACACAAACAAAATTTTGGCTGCTTCACAAGGCTTTTTGGACCCCTGCACGCTTATTCTCATTAGGCCTCAGGGAGGACGAATTATGCTGGAACTGTAACAAGGGAAAGAGGGACCTAGCACATCTTATTTTTCAATGCCCAATACTCAAACCATTCTGGGGAAAAATCTTTGGTTTTATAAATGGCTTGTTTGAATGTACACTAACAAAAGAATTTTCCACCCTCACCATGGCATTTATGAGCACAGAATTGAGAACAGAACACGATAAGGACCTACTAGACCTGCTACTGACAGCTGCAGTGAAAATGGTCCTCGCCAACTGGAAAGACACAAGTAAGACAACTTACAAAGGCTGGATCAACTGGATCACGCATCTTAGAGGAGCGGACAACATTGCACTACAGAACTCACCCTGGAAACCGGCTTCCAGAAGGATGTGGAAATCTCTTGACACTTACCTAGACTCTTATGAGCCTCCATGAAAATGCTAGGCCGGCGAGTCACACTCTGGTACCCCCTTGGATAGTACCACCGAGACAATTGAATCCAACTGGTCCCAACTGGTCTCAACCAATATAGACCTGTCGGGCCTGCATGCGTGCTCCAACAGCTCCACAGAATGTCAGATGTAATTAATAATTAATAACGAATGTATCCCTCTCATTGCCTGTCCCCTACCTCTTTTCTTCACCCCTTGCTTTCCTGCTCTTTTCTGTTTGCCTTTCTCTCTCTTTCACTAAATAATGTCACGTGGGGATAGCTAAACAAACACCGTTGTATAAACTGCAATTGATTTAACCTATGCTAACCCTGTATCAGTTTTTGCGAATGTTTTCTTGTATAAAAATAATTTTAAAAAAGTAATAGGTCTTCCCTTTATTTTACGAACTGGTGGATATTCAAAGTGATGACTTTGGGTGATAACATTTTTAATGTGACATTAGTATTGATTTTGCTACTTTAATAATGAGAAATAAAAAAATGCCTGCACATACCCTGAAACCGGTCCCAGGATGCTTGTTTACGGTCCAGGGAGGACCTGGCCTGGCAGTTCGGTCTGGACTGTTCCCATGGGGCACAGGATCAAGACTGATTTGCATATGGCTGGGTCCAAACTGGGGTGGCGTAGTGGGCAAAAGAACGATGGATTTAACCCAGATCTTTTGACTGGGGGAGAATGTTTGCATTGTCAGCATTCCGTCCATCATTTGTTTGCTGTAACACTTTTCGCCCTAAGTGGGATGGGTATGCCCAGACGTGGGTCCCTTGCTCACTGCGCCACTGGATTCAAGCTAGCCTGGCTGAAGAAGGGTGACATACCCTGAAACCGGTCCCAGGATGCTTGTTTCCGGTCCAGGGAGGACCTGGCCTGGCAGTTCGGTCTGGACTGTTCCCATGGGGCACAGGGTCAAGACTGATTTGCATATGGCTGGGTCCAAACTGGGGTGGCGTAGTGGGCAAAAGAACGATGGATTTAACCCAGATCTTTTGACTGGGGGAGAATGTTTGCATTGTCAGCATTCCGTCCATCATTTGTTTGCTGTAACACTTTTCGCCCTAAGTGGGATGGGTATGCCCAGACGTGGGTCCCTTGCTCACTGCGCCACTGGATTCAAGCTAGCCTGGCTGAAGAAGGGTGACATACCCTGAAACCGGTCCCAGGATGCTTGTTTCCGGTCCAGGGAGGACCTGGCCTGGCAGTTCGGTCTGGACTGTTCCCATGGGGCACAGGGTCAAGACTGATTTGCATATGGCTGGGTCCAAACTGGGGTGGCGTAGTGGGCAAAAGAACGATGCATTTAACCCAGATCTTGTGACTGGGGGAGAATGTTTGCATTGTCAGCGTTCCGTCCATCATTTGTTTGCTGTAACACTTTTCGCCCTAAGTGGGATGGGTATGCCCAGACGTGGGTCCCTTGCTCACTGCGCCACTGGATTCAAGCTAGCCTGGCTGAAGAAGGGTGACATACCCTGAAACCGGTCCCAGGATGCTTGTTTCCGGTCCAGGGAGGACCTGGCCTGGCAGTTCGGACTGGACTGTTCCCATGGGGCACAGGGTCAAGACTGATTTGCACATGGCTGGGTCCAAACTGGGGTGGCGTAGTGGGCAAAAGAACGATGGATTTAACCCAGATCTTTTGACTGGGGGAGAATGTTTGCATTGTCAGCATTCCGTCCATCATTTGTTTGCTGTAACATGTATTTTCTAAACAGCAAAAAAGCAAAAAAAAGTTTTTTTTTAATTCACATTGAGTTTAACATTAAACACCTGTTAAATAATATTTTAAACTTACAAGTGCATGAACTTTCCACAAATCATCACTTAGCAACTAAAGTTTGTGATGTAAGTTTCCAAAAACAAGAAAGGGGTTACTTCACCACTCTCAATCACTAGCTCGTCCTTAGACACAAGAACACAAGAAGTCCTGTCCACTTTAAATTGATTTCACCGTCAAAAGAAGGTAAGGCTCCTTTGAGTTGGTAAATATACATTCAATTCTGTTACTGCTGTAATTTAAATATTAAGGGTACTTAGTCCATTAAACGAATGTTCATTTACCTCTAATCTCAATGAAATAGGTTTTATAAATGCAAATGTACCCCATTTTATCCTCTTGCAACACCCTCTGACTGAATTTAGCGCATGTTGTGAAATCTCCGTATAAATTAGAAATGACACTTGCTTTGTATTCCAGTTTTCTTGAAAACGAATCAGGTGATGGAATTAAAGAGTTTCAAAAATGTATGATTGGTGGGGTGCCTACTTAAGCTACATATTATAATATGATTGAAGTTAAAGAGATCGTATTGGGGTCAGGTACATTTTAACCACCCTTCGCTTTATGGCCCCTGGTAGCCACAGCCAACCAGATAGACCATCAGTTGTCTTATGATCAATAGAGTTACTTGTGCTATGCAAGCACCACAAAATCTTATCATTCTTGGGGGTCAGCCATCTTGTCCATAATTATTAGGATAAGTGATTTACCCAGTTATATGAAAATGTCATCTTGTTCTGCCTCAGGCACTCCCATTTGTAGTGGCGGCTGGAGTTTTTCAAAGTGGTGAGGCGCAAACATTGGGGGCAAGATTGACTTGGCAAATAACACCAGCTGACATAGGGGAGACGCAGAGGGGGTTCTTGTGCAGAAGATTTTTTGAAAGAAAGAGGGGCAAATAGTGCATATTGTAAAGCTAATTTTGTTAGCACTAAGAATCTAAATCACATGTAGGGTGCACATGACAAGTGACTTGCCTCAAAGTTCATTAATATTCACATAACCATTAGGTTTCAGGCTCCTGCTGCAGGCAGGATATTTAAATCTTAAGCTTGAGTTGGAGGTGACCTTCCAAGGTGCGTGGTGATTTTCCAGCAGGGAGCAAGAAGGCAGAGATGAAGGGCTGTGGGAGATGAATGCTGAACAGCAGATGCAGGTGGAGTGTAACCTGCTGTGCACACCTACAATATTTTGCAGATATGTGGAATTTAAAACAGGCCACTCCATCAGTGTATACAATAGTAGTCATAGTGTCCTTAAGTGTGCATTGGACCCCACGCTGAGCATTACCTATGGTAACACAGCTCCCTGTGAACACAGGCATGCCCTGAATGCTGAGCCCGAGCTCCGACTGATTTCTGGGAACAACTCTCATCCTCCACGGGAACAGTATTATCTTATCAGCACCTGGTCACCAGCATTAGCCGCAGGGCACTTTAACAGCACCCTAAGAAGTCTGTGCACCTACACTGGACGCGTGCCTCCCACCCCAGGACCTGAGGATTGTTAATAGGGCCCACCCTCCTACAGTGGCCTGCCTCTTACAACGGTGAGGGTGAGTGAGTGCCAAGAAGGGAAGGGCAGTGCCCTTTATTGCAAGGGTCACTCTCCTTTGGATCCTGCAGCTCTAGCCCAGGGCTCCTCACTCCTCTCCGGCCCTTCTTCACTCTCCACTGGGCACTTTCACTCCTCCCTGCCTGGATCCTTCTGCTCTTCTCCGCATAGCTTTAGTGCTCTCCCCTAGTACCACATGGTCTCTCTCCATGACCTTCCTCACTCTCCTCCTTATCCTGCTGCACGCATCCTTGGGACATCCACTCTCACATGAGTTCTGTTGCACTGCTCCCTGGGCCCTTCACTCTTACCTAGGTCTTTTTGCGTCCTCCTCCTGCCCTCATGGTACTTTCCACAGGGACCTTCACTCTCCCTACCACCCTGCTGCACTCTCTCCTAGGATCGTCCTTCTCCCTCTTGGCCTTGGTGCACTATCACTTGGGCTCATGGCACTCTCCACAGGATCCCAGCAGGGCATTGTTCCCTAAGCTCTCCAGGATGCAATTACCAGGCCCGCTCTGCTTTGCACGATTTCCCTAGGAATTAGCTTCAGGTTTTCAGCTCTGCAGCAATCAAGAAGTGGTTTGTGATTAAAAAAAAAGAAGGTATTTATCCCATTGACTTTTCTATTGTGTTTCTTTCGAGCCCATAGTGTGCCCAAGAGATTAAGGCCGAGAATGCGACTGCTGCTACGTAAGTAGCAAAGATCTGGAGGTCCCGAGCTTTTTCCACACATTTTCATGTCTCTAGAAGTCGGAGTGCATGCTGCAGCTAGTTTGCAGCGCAAGGACATTTGCTTTCTTCAGTGCTTTCTTTAGTCTCACGTAGGGAAGTGAATTGGACAGTTGTGCAATGAACAGAGGCAGGACAAAAAATTTAAAATAAAGCCATAAAGTGATTCTCCAGTATTGAATCTTTCATAGATTCACATGCTTGAATCTTCCCCGTCGTGGGAGTCTTGCGGTAGTTAGAAAAGCAGTACTATAAAAGTACATTAGAAACCATCAAAAGAAAGGAAAAACTTTAACATTCGTCAGCATCTTTATGTAGGTCTAAAATTTGACCAATCAGAGACAAGCCCTAGACGTCAACTCCCCAGCAGAGCCACCATACCACAGATTTCTAACCACACGTCGTGTGTAAGGGAGTCTCCCTGAGCTCTGCTCAGTTTGTCAGTGAGGGAACTTTTGACCCTGCTGAATTCACTTCAACGGATTGGTTTTCTATCTTCTTGGCCTCTAAAATGTCAGAGGGATCTAAGAAAAGGCTTTTAGACCCTGCAGATCTTGTGGGAAGGCAAGACTTTTCTCTGAGGACCCCCACATGGACTCTCTATATTGCCTTTATCCCAAACATACTGCTAAGGACTGTAAATACTGCAGGGCCTTTTCGGCCAAAACTGTGACGGACAGGGAGGCCAGATTGTTATGGCTCCAAAAGAAGAAAGACAACAGGATGTGGGAGCACACCGCTGACCTCTCAGGCAAGGTTCGCCCCTAGCATTCTGGTAAATGCAGTTTCTTGTAGCTCGCTCCGATATTTTCGAGTGTTTCGCCAAGGTTGGCGCAGATAGTGCTGATCTCTAGACACGTGTTTCTGGTTTATTAACCGTCATCAGTAGAGAATACAGTCTTGTATTTTGGGGTTTGCTGAGTAGGCTGCCAAACATTATATCAGGTCCGGTACCTCTCACTGGCGCGCAGGTGCTTCATCCACGAGCTCGTCAGCTCAATGACTCACAGGAGTACTTTAAATAGACAACAGGATGTGGGAGCACACCGCTGACCTCTCAGGCAAGGTTCGCCCCTAGCATTCTGGTAAATGCAGTTTACACTCGAAAATATCGGAGCGAGCTACAAGAAACTGCATTTACTAGAATGCTAGGGGCGAACCTTGCCTGAGAGGTCAGCGGTGTGCTCCCACACCCTTTTGTCTATTTAAAGTACTCCCGTGAGTCATTGAGCTGACGAGCTCGTGGATGAAGCACCTGCGCGCCAGTGAGAGGTACCGGACCTGATATAATGTTTGGCAGCCTACTCAGCAAACCCCAAAATACAAGACTGTATTCTCTACTGATGACGGTTAATAAACCAGAAACACGTGTCTAGAGATTAGCACTATCTGCGCCAAACTTGGCGAAACACTTGAAAATATCGGAGCGAGCTACAAGAAACTGCATTTACCAGAATGGTAGGGGCGAACCTTGCCTGAGAGGTCAGCGGTGTGCTCCCACATCCTGTTGTCTATTTAAAGTACTCCCGTGAGTCATTGAGCTGACGAGCTCGTGGATGAAGCACCTGCACGCCAGTGAGAGGTACCGGACCTGATATAATGTTTGGCAGCCTACTCAGCAAACCCCAAAATACAAGACTGTATTCTCTACTGATGACGGTTAATAAACCAGAAGCACTATCTGCGCCAAACTTGGCGAAACACTTGAAAATATCGGAGCGAGCTACAAGAAACTGCATTTACCAGAATGCTAGGGGCGAACCTTGCCTGAGAGGTCAGCGGTGTGCTCCCACATCCTGTTGTCCAAAAGAAGAAACCCAGATCGGATTCTGGATCTGATGTTGAAGAGAGTCCTGGGCTTTCCTCAGCTGAGAGGAAACATAAAAATCAGGGCTCTACCTCATTAAAGGCTGATCCAAAGAGAATTAAGGCTGATAAACCTCCACTGCCTATAAAGCAGCCCTGAAACAAAGAGACTCTGATCAGAAAAAGTCTTCTGCTGCTTCTCTGCCTGTCACACCTCAAAAACAGGCTCCGTGATCGAAAAAGCTCAGTCGACGGACCCGTCATCGAGACCGACATTTAAATCACTGTCGACGTTGGTGGCTACGACCGTGTTGACGATGGCCGTGGTGACGGCCTCGTCGACGAATACTGTGTCGACGATCACCTCGTCGATGGCATAGTCGACGACATCGACCACTACTACGTCGGTCTATGGCTCCGACGACGGGAACACTGTCGACGGGCCCGTCAACGACGGTGTTTAAGTCCCCTTCTAGACTGCCAGTATCGATGACGATCACTTTGACGCCTCCCTTCCTACACGGATGACTACATCCAACGCATTCTCAGTGGCCCTTCTTTGCTTTCATACACGTCTACCCCCCTGCCCTCAGCCCCTAATACCTCCAGGGCTCTACTAGAGAAACTCGAGAATCTTAAGAAAAAACAGATTCGCACTGATCTTCACGCACGTATGCTCACGGAATATCTCAAATCCAACACCATACCACTAGGATTACAAATACACAACGTGCCAGCAATTTTTATGCAAGACCCTAAATTCCGTAATGGCTTCAGTCATCTGGCCACTACCTGCTCCAGGCACTGGATGTTGCTTGGCATAGACACAGCAATAGAACACAGTAGAAAAGAGCTCGAGGAGATAGCGGAGCTTGAAAAACTCATTCTAGCAGACACAACCATCACTGATGCTAAGGGGCTCCTCGACAAAATTAACACTACTATTGCAACTTTCAACACCTTTGAGCAGAACAAGAAAATAAATAAAATACAGAGAGATATAAAAAACTACAACAAGGACAACACTTACCCATACTTACTTGACACATTCTACAACACTCCCTACCAGCCACCTAGAAACAGAAATTGGGGGAGGTACAGAAACAATCAGATCATTACCTTTTCGGACTCATCTACCACCTACATCGAAGATTCAGACCCTGGTGAAGGCCCCAGCTCAGAGCGCCCACAGAACTTACCACACCCACCACCACTCCTACCCACTGGTTTTTTAGGATTGAACCGCGGACGCGGCCGTGGTCGGGTGAGAAAGAACTACCAATACGCGGGCGAACGGCAAACTTGCCGCAAGCTCTATCAATGGGGCCCCCAACAGTGATAACCGAACTGTCGACGGCAAACCCGTCGCAAGCCTCATCAATGGGCCCACCTACAGTACTAACCCGACTGACCACAGCTAACAATGACCTTACCTCAGCTAACAATCACGACACTACGGCCACCTCTCTCAGCTCCTCAGGAGACTCCCTTTCCATACATACGTTACCCATAGAACTCACAACAGGACTTTCCCAACTGACTACGAATACTGATGTCCACCTCACACCATCATGTCCTAACACCTCCAACTGCACCTCTATCCCCATTTTCAATTTGCCGAAACACATATTGTCCTCCGATGAAATCTCACTTCTCAGCAAAGGCCTTTCCTTTGTCCCCGCTGACACTAGTAACTTCTTTAAACTACAAGAGGATTTACTTTTGTTCTTTAGACGCATCCGTCTTAAACAATTTTTCTCGGACAGACCCGACACCAATAAACATTACGAGAGGCAGTTCCACCCGGCCTTCACTTTTTTGCCCCCAGCTTCCTTGATGCCACCCGAAATCCTGACCTTTGAGAGACTCGTCATGCATAAGATCAAGGAACTCCAACACCAATCCGAATTCGTTCCATACAATCTGCCACTCACGGAAAAGCAGGCCATAAACAGCTTATGCGAGAACCAAAGCATAGTTATAAAACCTGCTGACAAGGGTGGGTGCATAGTGGTCATGGATATAGATGAATACGATGGTGAAATTTTACGTCCGCTTAAAAACATTGCACACTACCATGCCCTGACCTCAGACCCACTCACAGATATCCGGAATAAAATACAAACTGTTACCAACCAGGCCCTACTCTCTGCAATTATTTCCAAAAAAGAACATGCTTTCCTCAACAATCCTCACCCTAGAACACCAGTAATCTATGTTTTGCCCAAGGTCCACAAAAATCCATCAGAACCACCTGGTCATCCCATAGTATCAGGGTGCGGTTCCATCCTGGAACCTTTGGACAAATACATTGACGCCATCCTAAAAGAGTTTGTTCCACTTACCTCCGCCTTTGTCAGGGACAGCACCCATTTGATCAACATCATTGAAGACCTTCCATTCAATATTGACACTGACTTGATGGCCGGCCTCGACATCGAATCACTATATACCAACATTCCCTACATTGAAAGCCTTGCTGTCATAAAACAACTTTTGGATACACGACCCAGGCCCACTCGCATCCCCACTGAGTTTGTCATGGACCTCCTCCACATTGCCCTGACTAATAACTATTTTCTCTACAAGGACACCTTTTATCTCCAGATCAAAGGTGTCTCAATGGGCGCTTGTTTCGCCCCCAACTTTGCAGTCCTCTATGTATACCACCTTGAGACCACACATATTTTGTCCATCCAAAACCCCTTTCTGAGTAAAATTGCGTTATGGTGTCGTTACATTGACGATATTCTTTTACTTTGGCATGGCACACACGATGATTTATCCTCGTTCCTCTCCTGGCAAACTCACCTCACCTTTACATCCGACGTGAGAAACGATGATCTTCCATTTCTCGACCTCACCCTCCACGCAGAGGAGGGTGACCATACGCACCATAGGCACCATACTTTACCGCAAACCCAGAGAGCGGAATACCTTGTTATTGTACTCTAGCTATCACCCACATGGTTTAAGAGATGGCTTACCCTACGGACAGTTCCTCCGCATCAGGAGGAACTGCAAATGGCGCAAAGACTACTTCCGAGAGGCTGCCATCCTCTCTGAGAAACTGATCAACAGGGGCTACCCGAAACGTTTGGTTAGCAGGGCTTCAAAACGTGCGTGGTATAGCCACAGGGAAACACTCCTCTCACCATCACCCAAACGTACCAACTCACGCATCCCCTTTGTATCCACCTATAGTCCCTCCAGCAATAGAGTTAGTAAGGTGATCAAAAAAAACTGGTGCATACTTCGTACCTATGCCCCTTTCAGAAAACCTCCCTTGTTCTCATACAAAAGAGGCAACAACCTCTCTGACAAACTGGTCCACGCTATCACCTGACCACAGAAAGAAAAGAAAAATCCAACTGTTACTTCTGTGTGGGTGCTCCCTCCCATCATAGGCCATTACAAATGCCAGACATGCACCGTTTGTGATCTTACCAGCAACACTAAAGTGTTCGTCACCTCTGATCACACTTACCAACTAAAGCAATTCTCCAATTGTCGCACTACCAACGTCATCTACGCCATATGTTGCCCCTGCCACTTGCTATACATTGGCCAGACAACCCAGATGGTAAAGCAACGCATCGCCCAACATAAGAGCCCCATGAGATGCAACGTTGAGACGGCACTGCTAGTTGCACATTTCAAAGAACACAGTCATTCTGAAACAGACCTGACATGGCAGGTCATTGACTGCCCTGAATTACCTATTCGGTGTGGCAACTTACAACTCCTTTTGTATAAATGTGAGTGCAGGTGGATCGCTCGGTGCAACTCTGTGACTAACTGACTTAACTCCTTAGATGAATGGAACACTGTCATTGCGAAATCTTAACATCCATTACTTATTTGATTCTGCCCGGTCTCTCTATGTGTATTGAATATGACCCTCTATGTATGCTGATAATGACCTTCTTTGTATTTTGCCTTGACTCGCTTCTTATTTTTTCTTGAGTTACTGTTATGTTCAATCAACATTCCACCTTTCCCTTCCCCCTTCCCTCCTTCTGTATCACTTATTGTTTTCCCCCCCAACCCCCTCTCCTCCAACACCCTCCCCCTCCCCGTTTCACATGCTCATGTGTTAGCAAATTCTTAACGCGCTAATACTATACTCATGTACTTTGTTTAAGGAAACGTCTATGAATGTGTCTCATGTAATTTGTCTAAGGACACACCTACGAACTTCTCCTGTGTACTTAACTATTAGGCAGCAATTCCGAACACGCTAACACAGTCCTTATGTACTTTGTCTAAGTAAACTTCTATGACTGTATTTTATGTACTTTAATTAAGGACACATCTACGAATTTTTCTGTACCCTACCATTTGCCCTATTTTTTATGCCGTTTTTATTTATTTTGAATTTATTTATGTTCCTTTCTCCAATGTATTGAATATGGTGTCTACTAAACTTTAGGCATTGTATTACCACTGTAATTATTGTCACGTTATACTCTGTGTCTTCACTTTTTTAATCTCCATCTTGTATCTGGCGCTTTTTTCTGACTCATCCCCCCGGGGCAATGGCCTTGACCTTCTTTCCATCGCTCTAGTGCTCCCGTGGCCACGTGATCGGCAATTTCTCTTGCCTTCCACATTAAACCTCGGTCATAACCGAGCACGTCTGGCCGTGACTGCAGACGCTTCACTCGTCCTGCCGGAATTTACTTCCTTTACTTGCCCCTGGATTTCTTCCAACTTCCAGCACCCACCTCCGTGCCTCCAGACGCCTCTCCCGTCCGACTCCTTTGGCGGCGATTATCAACCCGCTCGCCCTAAATTCCTTCTTGCTCCACTCCGGGCAGCACCTCCTCAGCACCCAGGTAAGTTCCTCACTGTTACTTGCTCTCCGTGAGTTCTTTAGGCTTCCGGACGCTTCCTCATCCCCTCTTCCCGTTCCAGGTCGAGCTTGTATCCTGTACTTCATCGAACTGACCCAGGATCCATCCACTGCCCATTCCCGATCTGAATACTCTCCAGGTACCTTTTTTATCGCTTGCCCCTGTCGCCTTACTGGTTCAGTCAGGTCATTGCGACCCGGGATCACCACTATTGATTTCCTCTTCTCCTTGCTCCCCTTCAGTCACCACCCTATGCCAGATTTCTTCATCCTTCAACCCTGCAGTCTTGATTACTGCGACATTGTGCTCCCAGGTACCTCTGAATCACTTACCTGACCTCTTCACACATTTTTTACCTCTAATACTTGTATCCAGGGCCTGCTTACTCTCAAAATTTCTTATTCTCCTTCTCCACAGCACTATTTGTGAATTAGTAACCATCGTCCTGATGATGACCTGAATTTGAACAGGTCAAAGCGCCGTCGACTACGCAGCGCTAATTGCGGCTCCCACGGGGTCAATCAATCCTGCCTAAATCATAATACTCTACTTGTGTTGACCTATCTTGTATCATTGACCCCAGAACGACTTGTTTTTACTGTTTTCTCACCATTCACGCTGTTTTTTCACCTCTGTGTCACTGCGCCGTTCACTCACACCAGCACGTTCAGTGCACACCTGGTTGTTATGGTTACTTTAAATTAAATTGTATTGTAGTGCTGTTGTAACTACTTACAAACAACACCTTTTTCAAAAAAACGACTCTTGGTCTCCCTCCCCTTTTTTTCCCCTTCCTCAAGTGATTTATACACTTTCTGTAACTGTCTTTGCTAATGGTTACCGGTTGTGAGACAGTTGTTTTTGCTATACACTTTACCCGGTCTCAACTGGGTCAACGGGTTTACTCCTGTACTTTGTATCCTTTTCCCTTCGTCGACGGCATCGTTGAAGGAGCAGAAACAGGACATTAAAAGACTTCAGTTAACTCAAAAGTCTCCAGGTCTTACATCTCTAACCAAGTTATCACCTCTGCCTCCCTCTCACCTTCTTAATATGGAGGAATCAGGAGATGAGTTTGTTCGGTCCAGCTTACAGCCCATCTCAGCTCAGGGTTAAATGCCAGTGCACGGATGAGGGAGAAGAGACGCATATACAGGACACGTCAGAGTTTGTGGAAGGAGACTACTCCTTTACTGATCGTCCAAGAACACAACGATACAACTCTTTTCAAGAGCACTACCCATATGAACCTTACGAGGAGCAACAGGAGGTACGGAGGGATTCCATGTTGGTGCCAACTTCCCTGGTCACCGACCTTAGGCTCATGCTCCAGGATTACTACAAGTGGTTTCCGGACTCCACCGCCTGCTTCTCAGGAAGAGAGACTGGCACCACGGTGCATTACAATACAAGATGACTACATTGAGAGTGAAGCGGACGATCAGCCTGAGGAGGATGAACTCATTCAGGATCCGGACGTGGTTGGCCGAGAATGGGATGATTACATTGCTCCATCCTTGCCGTCGCCTTCTCCCCCGCCAGCGAGTTCGCCTCCGGGCGATATTGGAGGCTTCCATGAGATACTGGAAAGGGCTTCTAAAAGTTTGATTTGCCTTTGCCCATAATGCAGACCGAATGCTTCCTCTATGATTTTAAGGACCCGGCTACAAAATCGGTCCGGTCCATACCAATAGTGGATTATATATGGAAAGAAGGTTTGAAACTTATGAAGAATCAGGCTTCCATTCCAGCTGTATTACTGAGGATGGAAAAGAAATACAAAGCACCCGATTCTGCTCCTTCGTGCTTAATTGGGCACCCTCGACCGTATTCGGTAATAATGCAGGCGGCACAAAGGCGCTCCAGGAATCCGGCATCTCCTTGTTCGGTGCCTCCAGACAGAGAGGGTAAACGACTAGATAGCATCGGCAGACGCTTTGCTACTATGGCTGCTACTTCCATCAAGGCCTCCAATGCCTTAGCGATCTTGGGGCGGTTTGACCGCCAATTGTGGTCGGATCTTGCACCTCTTCTTGAACACCTTCCCGAGGACAAAAAGAAGGAAGCGAAAGACCTCCTGCTGGAAGGTGCTAGAGCTTCTTCTGAAGTGATCGATACAGCGATGGATCTGTCTTCTATTGCTTTCAGGCAGATGGCAGGAGCCGCTGTTCTCCGTAGGCAGGGCTGGCTGAGGGCGACATCCTTCCGCCCTGAAATTCAATCAAAGATCTTAGATATGCCCTTCGATGGGGAAAACCTGTTTGGAAAACATGTCGACGACTAATTACAGGGTATCAAGAAAGATACGGAGACAGCATGTTTGTTAGGTATGCTGCAACTTAGGCGTTTTCAGTCCTTTCGTGGAGGACGAGGACAGTTTCAACAAAGACCGTCCTATCAATCATACAGATATCAGCCTTATTCCCAACAAGGTTATAGGCCGCAGTAAGGGGGTCAGCAGCAACAACAAATTTGTGCTTTCAATGCGTCGTACAATCAGCAATCGGCTAGACGAAAGCCTTCGGCACAAGGTAAATCACAGGATTCCTCTAGACGGCAGTGACGTTGTCCGTCCACCAGCCACCTCGTCCCGACGTCAACCTCAGGAAATTCATCATCTTTCTCCTTTTCTGTGCCACTGGGAAGCCATTACGAAGGACAAATGGGTATTGGACATCATCTATCGAGGCCACACCCTAGAATTTATTCAGAAGCCTCCTCCAAATCAGCCTCCAAGGAGATCACATCAACATCTTCTCTTGCTAAAGCAAGAGATCTCGACATTGTTCTTAAAGGGGGCAATAGAAAGAGTTTCTTCCTGTCAACGAGGGAAAGGCTTCTATTCCAAATTCTTCCTTATAAGGGAAAAATGCGGGAAATGGAGACAGGTCATGGATCTCAGACACCTGAACAAATACATCAAGAAGCAATCATTCAGAATGTTGTCACTGCAAGAGTTTCTCTTACTGGTGAACAAAGGGGAGTTTTTTTTAGCATCCCTCGATCTCTTGGATGCATAGTTTCACATTCCCATTCATGCAAAGCACCGTCAATTCCTGTGGTTCGAGGTGGCAGGGTGTCACTATCAGTTCAAAGTCCTACCTTTCAGCCTTCGCTCAGCTCGCAGGGTTTTCACGAAATGTATGGCTCAGTTGGCGGCTTTTCGGAGAAGGCAGGGCCACCAGTTTTATCCCTACCTGGACGATTGGCTGGTAAAAGGGTCCACGTTCCACTCTGCAAGAAGATCTACATGGGCTTGTCAACGGCTGTTCAAGTCTCCAGGCTCGCAACTCAATGTAGAGAAGTCACGGCCGATCCGAAGCCAGGACAGACATATACACATATATATATATATATATATATATATATATATATATATATCTATCCATCCATCCATCCATCCATCCATCCATCCATCCATCCTACTGGCGGTCGCCAGTAGGTAGTTATAGTTAGAACCTAGTTTCCATAGGAAAAGCATTTTTTGATTTGCTAATAACTTTGGCACCGTTTGACGAATCTTTGCGAAATTCTCCAAACAAATGGTCTATCCAGGTCAGCTCCTATCCTGAAAGTTTTGGGGTGATTTGTCAAGTGGGGGCTGAGAAAAAAGGGGGGGTCCCAAAAAGTGTTTTCTCCATGTTAATTTCCATAGGAAATTTTAGCCAAGGCTACAGCCCGAACTGCTGACGGAATTACACGTAATTTGGCAAAAAGGTAGCTCTTGGTTCAGAAAGCGACCTTTTTTTTTAATGGTGTAAATCCGTTCAGTAGTTGCTGAGAAATTCAAAAAATAAGAGTAAAAAAATCAATTTCCCATAGGAAACTTTAGCCAAGGCTACAGCCCGAACTGCTGAACGGAATTACACCAAATTTGGCAAAAAGGTACTGCGTGGCTCAGAAAGCGACCTTTTTAAAAATGGTGTAAATCCGTTTAGTAGTTGCTGAGAAATTGTAAAAAAACAAATATCGATATCTAGGGGCGCGGTGGATCCGCGAACCCTCCCGACCACGAGCTTCATTTTAATTGGCTGCCAACACTTCAAAACCAGGAAGTGTTGGCAGCCATCTTGTGACTCGGTAGAACCGAGTCACAAGAAAACTGAAAAACAAAGGTGAAAAAAAAAGAAAAGGGGGCAGGGTAGAAACACCCTGACCCCCTAGGCCTGCTCAGGGGGTCCCTCAAGGACCCCCAGGGCCAAAAATAGCATTTTTTTTTTTTTTTTTTTAAATCGGCTGAATTCGCGCTGGGGTCGTGAATCCCGCCGAAATTTTTAAAAAAATGAAGCGTGCGGACTCCCGCGCTTCATTTAAATGAGGCCCCTGGGTGGGCCAGGTCCCGGGGGCAATGTGGATTTAATATCTTGCGAGACACAATGCAGTCAACGGCAGCATCAGAAACGTCAGTCACAGTAATCCGGCTTGTGAGCTCAGAGATGGGCTGTACGGATGAGCGTCCTCCCCTGTGACCCGGCAGGCCGCGTCGCTCGCACTTCCTCTGGCCGGTCTGCCTGTGACACAGCGGCGGAGGCGGGGCTGACGGTGCTGAGAGCGAGCAGGGCCTGCGAGCACCGGTGGCGAGCACGGTGTAGCCGTGATACGGAAAAGAACCGGGCTTGAGCCGCCCTCACCTACCAGCGGCCTTTTGTTTCTTGGCTGCTTTCTGAGGTGCTGGGGAGCCCCGGGGAGGAGCAGCGCTGCCCGGCGTTCGCAGCAGCCTAGGATGTCCCGACATGAAGGTGAGTTACGTAGGGTGGGTGACACTCGCCGTGGCTTGAGGGGAAGTATTGGCTCCGTCCAAGGGTCCATTGCTTTTGAAAGTTAATGTCCTCCCGAGCGGCTCGCTTTTAGACAGCGGGTGCGCGAAAATGGGATTGAGGTTCCATCTGTTCTAGTGTGCTTGTGAGCGTGCCGGGCGATTTTGATGGGGCAGTTCTTCCCCGACAGGTGTTGGAAAACGACACTGATCATTCAGTACCTCGCACTCAATAAAATGTAGAAACACCTTTTCCTAGAAGTCCCGTAGCTTTCGAATGGGACAACCTTCTTTCTACCACACCTGAGTGTTTATTTGATGATAATGGCCACCTTCGATTTTCGCCCTACCTCCCACCCCCCTTCCCGCAAAGCACGCACACGCTGAGACATCCATACTCAACTAACACGCAAAATAGGAAGAGGTGGAAGGCCCATTCGATTGGGCTAAAGCTCCTTCACACGTAAGAGTCTTTGGGTAATTGGACCTTCTTCTGTCCGGGGTCTGCACAGTATAAGCCTTTAGCTCTATGTCAGAGTGGGCAGCATTATAATCTAGCCTAACAAGTTTAAGTATGAATGGTTTAGTTAAGTAACACCAAGAGAATAGCGCCGGACTGCAAACTAAGGTCAGTCCGAGAAAAACGTGATAACCGAGAATGCATGAGTGTCTGATTAGAATGGGGCAATAGTTTGGTCAAGGCATTCCACCCTGCTATGAAAGCAGGTCTTAAGCCTGGGAAATGGCAGTGTCAGAATGTAGAGTCAGACCCAGGAACTCATATCGCCACTTGTTGGTTATATCGTAATACAGCGTTGTGATATTTGTCATACATTCTGCTCAATAGTACCATGACAACAAAGGTAGCAATATTGCTTCTTCACCAATGAGTGTGATATGCAGATGTTCTCTGTCTTCATTCATTATTAAGGATGCTTTGTAACCTGTAATCAGCCATTTTCTCTGGCTGTGCTGGGGCATTTAGTCTCTTTTTGGTGTTGCGAAGAGCAGTAGCACATAGCCACTCCCCAAATCTCTTTGCTGGACAGCTTAGGAAGGTTAAAGTAAAATGCTTCTGTAGTCCTCTCTTGGTCACATCCAGAAATGTATTTGGTTATATTTTTTTTTTATCAGGGTGAGGTTTGCTGTGCAAGCTGATATACAGAATGTCACAGGTTCCCTTAAATTTGGAGTATCTGAGTTGGTTCACCAGAATAATATCTATTTCTCATTCTCATGACACTAACGTATGATATACATGCATGCAATAACTCAAAAACAAATCATTAGCATAGTATTGTGTTAATTGCTCACAGACCATTAGTTACAAACCCTTGCCTTAAGTGCATAAAGTGGACACACGGGGCCTGTAACTCCTAGATGTGCTGCATGGTTGTACACCAGTTCTACCCATAGTACCCCTTTGCATTTCTTTATTGTGAAGAAATTCCTCCAGAAGCTCCCTCCAGTCCCACGAGCACATAACACAGAAGGGATTTTAAACAAACTGAGATGTGCATCGTTAAAGAGGGGTATCCTTTTTAATGACGAGCTGTTAGCACAATATTTGTGTCCTGGTGAGAGAAACGCCTATGTTTTACATACACTATTTTATTCCAGGAGATCGAGAAAAGTATTAATAAGCATTCTTCTCTATTTCTGTGCAAGACAAATTCAATAATTGGTTTAACTGTGGAGTTTCTAGCACCCAATACCTAGGACGTGTTCTTTGGAGTGAAGGAGAACACATTTTCTTATTTGTTTTGTATATGCCCTTGTTGTCTGCCGGTTTACAGTACCACAGTATAGACCTATGAAAAACGATTGCTTGCCACTAGGGCAAGATTTGTGTCCATATGTATAAGTTATTCAAACTTGAATATGTGACTCCCTAATGCAAATCCTTTACTTTTGGGGTGAGTGCTGATAGGAAATGCAGTTAGTGCAAGCACAGTTTCCATTACTGACCGTGATTTCGGTGTGAAATTGTGTACACACTTTTGCAAATTGTACTCATTTTAGGCTACTTATAACGATCCTATAATACTCCTTGATTGTTTGCACACATATGCAAATGTTTGCTTTCCAAATAAAATGTGCACAAAAAGTTAGCAAACTGAAAAACTGTTGTGTGATTTTAAATATCATTTTGCTGAGGAATCATTTTGCAAAATGTGTTTGCTGCAAGCCAATACTAAAGGTCAATAAAAGAGAATCAGTGTAAAAACGTAATGTGCAACATGAAAATAAATTTGGGGACCAGCAATTCTTAGTCACAAAAGTTCAGCCACAGGTATATGTCCTTGCATTTGTGCAGATTTACAACTTTGTGGAATTCACAAGAGTTTACAGCACAGAAAACCATACTCCCGGCAAACATTTGTGAATTCCATTTCGCTTTTGCAATTATACACAACATTTGCTAATGCGAAAACCTATTAGGTATTGTAAGTTAATTTTCACAGATAACAGCACAAAGATTCACCAATATGGGACTGATCCAATATGCCAATGATACACAACTGGACTTAAGTCTCCTCTACTTTAGATATCCAATGCCTCAAACACTGCTTGCACATCATCCAGACCTGGAAATCCTGCGCCTACCTGAAGCCCAACCCAATCAATGCAAAATTCCTATTATTTGCTAAGAACATCAAACGATACAGTACAAATATTGCTCAATGACATAAACCTTGACTACTTTGAACCCCAACACTCACCGAATGCCAAATCACTTGGAGTCACCCTGGACACCAATTTCTCCCTCAAGGAACACATTGGCAAAAAAAACCAAAGATGTCTCATCTAAAGAAAGTCAGTCCATTTCTTCCAGAAATCGACTTCAAAACTGCTCAAGCCCTTGTACTTTCGCATTTAGATGGTGGTAATGCCCTACCCCATAGCCTTCCAGACTCCACACTAACCCCCCCCCACTAGGAGCATCCTGTGCACTGAAGCTTTTCTCATCCAGGGTCTGTAGAAATATGATCACATCACCCCCACCTGGATGCAACTCCATTGGCTCCCTTTGCCAGCACGCAATATCTTCAAAATCAGCTGCATCATTTGCAAAGTCATCACAACCAGCACCCCTCCTTATCTTGCAGACAAGCTCACCATCTCTGGTGATTCTCAGCACACTCACAGCCAGGACACCATAAGATTACAGATTAAGAAGTACAACAAAGAAAAAAACAAGACAACAGGCCAGGCCTTTTCCATCTATTCACGCATAATCTGGAAAAACAGCCCCTTATCGATCAGAACCACCATGCTGCTAGAATTTAGGAAAGAGTTGAAGACTCATCTCTTTAAAGACCACTACATCACAATGCGTGAACCATCCACAACTCGGCTTCCTTTCCTTTTACTCCCTTACTATAAGCTTGCCACGGGGCGTGTTTGCACACTTGTCACATCAGGCCCCACCCCCTCCCTGCACCACTGTGCCCCGTGGCACGTTTTAAGTTGGGGGATTAATTCCCCTTCAATCCTGAGGGTCCCTGGAGGCCAACTAGCCCACCAGGTACCTCCAGTAAGCGCCACAGGGCTGCAGAGAGGTTGTCCGAGGCCACGCCCCTTTTTACACCTCTCTGCAACGCAGCTCTGTGGCGCTTACTGGAGGTACCTGGTGGGCTAGTTGGACCCCAGGGACCCTCGGGATTCAAGGGGACTTAATCCCCCAACTTACAACGCGCCACGGGGCACAGGGAGGGGGCGGGGCCTGATGTGACAAGTGTGCAATGCTAGCTTGCTTCACCTATAATAGGTCCAGTCTAGCAGTAGCAGTGCAAGCTTCCTTCACCTAGAACAGGTACAGCCTGGCTGCAACAGTGCAAGCTTCCTTCAGCTAGAACAGGTATAGCCTGGCAGCAGTGCAAGCTTCCTTCACCAAGAACAGGAACAGAGGTGTTTGGAGGCCACGCTCACTTTTCTCCACCACTCTCCAAATGCGACTGCTACGTTATAGTTAGAAATTAGCATTTAAAAAAACCTTTGAATTCACTGAAAAAAAACATAGGTTTTAAGGACGTTATAGTTAGAAATTAGCATTTAAAAAAACCTTTGAATTCACTGAAAAAAACCATAGGTTTTAAGGACGTTATAGTTAGAAATTAGCATTTAAAAAACCTTTGAAATTCACTGAAAAAACCATAGGTTTCAGGGACGTTATAGTTAGAAATTAGCATTTAAAAAACCTTAGAAATTCACTGAAAAAACCATAGGTTTCAGGCACGTTATAGTTAGTTGGACATTTCACTCGTACAAAACCATAGAAATTCCGGCGTTATAGTTAGTTCAGCTAACTATAACTCGCGCTCCCGCAATGCACTGCTGATGACGTCACATATTACATCATTCATGACATGGTCAGTGACATCACTGATGACCTCTCAAATGACATCACTGATGACATCATCCAGTGACTATGTGTTTCTGTAAAGTTTAAGTATGTTTTATATATATATATATATATATATATATATATATATATATATATATATATATATATATATATATATATATATATATGCCAAGGTGTATTGAAGAATGAGTGGGTGTATAAGTGTCTTCATGGATGATTTAGTAGGTGCGTGACTGACTGTATAAGTGAGTGATTAATCGTGTCTTACTGAATGCATGGGCCGAAAATTTAAAAAAAACGATGCGCGGACTCCCGCGCTTCGTTATTATTTAGCCCCCGGGTGGGCCAAGTCCCGGGGGCATGCAAAATTGAAATTGCGGGGGCCCAGGCAGGCCCTCGCAGCCCCGGGGACCGCCACCCCCCGGGGCTTTCATTAAATATTTGCGGGGGCTCACGGGCCCCCCGCAGCCCCGGGGACCGCCACCCCCCAGGGCTTTGTTTATTTTATGTGTGGGGGGCCTCCAAGGCCCCCCTAGCCCCGGGGACCGCCACCCCCCGGGGCTTTTATTAATTATTTTGCGGGGCACACGGCCCCCCCGCTGTGATGTCATTTGAGATGTCATCAGTGATGTCACTGACCATGTCATGAGTGATGTAATATGTGACGTCATCAGCAGTGCATTGCGGGGGCGCGAGTTATAGTTAGCTGAACTAACTATAACGGGGGAATTTCTATGGTTTTGTACGAGTGAAATGTCCAACTAACTATAACGCCCCTGAAACCTATGGTTTTTTCAGTGAATTTCTAAGGTTTTTTAAATGCTAATTTCTAACTATAACGTGCCTGAAACCTATGGTTTTTTCAGTGAATATATATATATGTGATCAAGGCCACTTTGTTGGCCGAAACGCGTCATGTCCGAGTTTTGCACTTGTTTGGAATAATAAATATGCTACTGCGGCCGGCAGTATCAGCATAGAAGCAGTTAACCGTCTCTCCTTTCGGTGCCGGAATGCACCTTTGAGTGGTAATTGGATATATATATATATATATATATATATATATATATATATGTATATGTATGTTTTTTTTTTTTTTTTTGCTGTTTGTGGGGAGACTGAATTTAAGATGGGCAGAAAGCGGCACATCACGGCGCATTCAACGCTGAAGGAACATTTACTTACCTCATCCCATTGGGTAAGAGGCGGCGGCGTGACACTACAAGTCCCAGCAGGTGTTGGGGCAAGCCAGCAAGAAGCTCATTGGAGAATTTTAAATAAAGTGTCAGCTGCTATGCAAATTATGGAGTGAGCCTATCCGAAACGCGTCAGGCTAAACTCAGAGGTTGAAGTGCTGACATTGCCCTAAACAACAGATTGCGGTTTCTCGAGTGCACCCTCAAGTGCTGAGCACTCGTATTGGAAATATATATATGTTTAGATATATAGATATATTTATATATTTGTAATTATTTGCGTGGACATAGTGGTATCTATATATATATCACATTTTATAGTCTTATGTTTATTCATAATGCATACGAAGGTGTCTTTGCCTGTTCGCAATGTTTAAAGGAATGATACTGCTAACTACTCTGATTCAAGCATGTGAATCTATGAAAGATTCAATACTGGAGAAAAAACAAGTTACTTACCTGTACACTGTGGTTGTCCAGTATTGATATCTTTCATTGATTCACATGCAGCCCTCCCTCCTCCCCGTCTAGGCTTGCCACTTTTTTACCTCATGTGACTATTAACCCTAACACACTGGTGTGCGAAATCTGAGGTATGGTGGCTCTGCTGGGGAGTTAAGGTCTAGGGCTTGTCTCGGATTGGTCAAATTTTAGACCTACATAAAGATGCTGACGAATGTTAAAGTTTTTCCTTTCTTTTGATGGTTTCTACTGTACTTTTATAGTACTGTTTTTTGTAATTACCGCGACACTCCCACCATGACGACGGGGAAGATTCAAGCATGTGAATCTATGAAAGATATCAATACTGGAGAACCTCAGTGTACAGGTAAGTAACTTGATTTTTGACCATGTTCTGTAGTACTCACACCCTCACACTGCCTTCTGAGCATGATTGATGTGAGCAGGTGAACCCAGCGCTCCAAAGGAGATCGGGAGATCTGTGCTGTTTTTCTCCCTGGCTCCTTAGCAGTGTGGGTTCAAGAAGCCTAAAGTGTACATGTCAGGTTGGGCACATTAAGACACCTGCCCAAACCGACTTGCGCATTTGGCTTAATAGCTGCTGACTGCCAATCAGCAGGATTGGCTACGCCCTGCCAGTGGCAGCTGATATGGAACGGGGTGGGGGGATGGGAGGGGGGTAGACATTTTTTTAAAAAATAAAGAAAACTTACCTGCGGTCGCGTCTCAGCCGCCGCCTCTCCTCTGTCGCAGGAAGCACCCGGGCTCTCCTAAGCCAATCACAGCGCTGCATTGCAGCATTGTGATTGGTCTGAGCACCGTGGTTCGTCGCTCAGATGGGGACAGGGAGCCTGTGCATGTTCCTCACCAGGCTGTGCATTACAGCCTGGTGGTGAAGATGCAAAGTGTGCATGACTGTTTGACCGGCCCAAGAGGGACGGCCAAACAGTCATGCGCACTTAAGAAGTGAAAACCAATCCTCCCCCTGGCCCCTGCTCTTGCCAGCCCCAGCCCCACCCCGCACCTAGGAACGGAAAAATAAAATGATAATAAAGTTCAGTTTTTCCTCTTCACTGCTCTCAAAGCAGTGGGGCGACTCTCCTCCGCCTTAGCAGAGGAGCCGCCACTGCACCCTGCCCTACCAGAAACATGAACAACATAACGCTGCAGTAAATAACTGGCACTTTTAATGAATGGCAATGTGTTTTTGGATGCATGCCACAGGGGTGGGGGAGCAACTCCCCCTTGCCCGAACTAAGAAACCGCCCCTGCCCATTTGTGTGGTTCGAATCACATTAGCAACCAGCTACAAAAAGTATTCTAGCTATCTCATAATCAGTCAGGCAAATTCCTTATTTCCAAGAAATACATTCTTATAGAAAGAAAACTTTATTATCCAGTACATTAATACATTAACATTCATTAACACAATACATTTAGAAATATCATAGAATTTCCAGTAAATGAGTCCAACTCCCATCAATACAACCAGCACATATACAACCTAAAACAAATATGCATCAATGTATAATACCGTCTCAAGGAAGAAATGTCTTGATGGAGTCTGTAAGAACCCATTACTACAGAACATATCTGTTGTATTGTACTTGGGCAGTTCCAGCTAGGCTGGGGCTGCAGTTCTTTGTGATGTCTACAGGTTCCAATATATGATGTCATATAGTTCTGGTGGGTGTGTTGACAGTTGAGGGTCCAGCTGTGTCTGGCGAAGCTGTGTTTGGGTTTTCCTCTGCCTCAATAAATCTACATGATGATGGAAACTGAGTTCGAGTATTGAGTATATATCATACCAATTTTGGCGACGATTGGGCCAGGTTCAGGGCCGTGGCAGAGGTAGAACTAGCCCAAACCACGAACTAAAGCATGTGTGGAGCATTATCGGCGGACCGGAGGAGCAGACCGATTGTCCTGACTGTAAAAGAGCAAGTAAAGAGAGCGGTGGAGAGAGCGGTAAGTAACACCAACAAAGGTGTAGACCGCTAAACCGATCTTAAACAGAGCGTGAGTGAGAAGTGAAAATTGAGCAAGAGTGGCGCTGCGGCAAAGGGACGACACCAACGTCAGAAAGGAGCGGCAGCCGAGGTGTGTGACCGGCCTCACTGCAGTGCGTGAATGAAAGGTGAGACTTTTCTTAAGGGCGGTGCTGCGGTGAACAGCCTGCACAAATGGCTGTAAAGAGCTGCGTCCGTAGTGCGTAGGGAGGTGAACCGCACTCGTAGTCGAAGAAAGGCCGTCAAGAGTGAGGCAGCACGAGCGCAGTGCAGAGGAGCCTGCGTATCTGTTCAGGTGGTAAGCGCTACCTCATAATCACGCAGAGCTTGAGCCTGGGGTAAAGAGAGGGTTAGAAAGCCTCTCTAGCCTCATCTGGACATTAAAATTAACACTTACCCCAGACCTGCACCAAGGTAAGCCACTGCTTCATGACTGTAAGGCAAAAGTCCAGCCTTAGGCCTGTTAGCGTTCATCCAAAGCTATGTATTTTATTTGCCCAGCCTGCACCCTTGGATGCTTTAGCGAGTAGTTTGGAAGAGGCAAGCTGGTGTCAGTGCTCGCTTATTGGCTAGTCAGGAATTTCGAGAATTCTGATTTGCTCCTGTGTTACAACATCTCATTGGGTTATATTGGCAAAATAAAATTAGACTGCAAATAAAGCTAGTGTGGTTCCAGTAACACAAGTCTGCCACCCTGTGGTCAAAGTGTATAGTGAGAGGAAGGAAAAGAGAGAGTAAAAGAAAATGGATCTCAGCTCAGCCATTGTGACTCCACCTCCGTTTCTGATGCTTGCAGGAGAGCCCCCCATTTAATGGGAGGATTGGATTGACTGTTTTGAAAATTACCTCTTAGCTTTAGATGGGGCCAGGTTTCCAGCCATAAGGAAAAAGGCTTAGGATCATTAGGCAAAGAGGGACAACATATTTTTTAATATCTGCCACCTGTTGGAAATGCTCAAGGAGGTGCAATGGAAGATGTTTACAAAGAAGCTATTTTACGACTCCAGACCAGATTAGCAAAACAGGTCAATGTGGTCATGCGATGTCACAAATTTTATACACAGCCACAACGGTCCACTGAATCCATTGATGACTTTGTTACCAGATTGAGGGAGCTCTTCGCTAAGTGCCAATTTGGTGCCATGACTGAAGAGATGATCAGGGATCAGCTAATAGTGCAGTGCAATAGCAAAAAAAAATACAGGAAAGGTTGTTGGCTTCTAGCAATTCAGCACTCAAAGAAACTATAGCGATTGCAAAAGTAGTTGAAGAGTCAGAAAGGTGCATGCGTGAGATGAGGATTTCTAGTACTGGCAATAAAGAAAATGAGGTGACACTGCTTGGGGATGACACAGAAAGTATCAATGTTGTTAGGAACAAAGCTCAAACATCTGCTAGTGGCAGCAACAGAAACCGCTATTCTAAGGGGTTGAGAAACTCTCAAGGGAAATTTGGGGCTCGTTATTGCCTAAGATGTGGGAGCAGCTACCACATGGCAGATTCCAAGCAATGCTACGCAGTTGAAAGGATTGCCGCAAGTGTGGCCAGGAGGAGCATCTCTCATGAATGTGTAAACAATCGGAGAAGAAAGTGGCTATTGTGGAAGAAGAACCGGCAGGGTACAGGGTTTTAGTTGTTCAACAGGAAGGTACCATTGGGGATGTGGAGGAATATGAGAGGAGGAGGACACGCCCTAAAGCTGAGTTTAATATCAATGGGTGTTTAGTGTCCTTGATGGTGGACACAGGTTCACTGAACACAATCATCCCACAGGATTTATTTGTTGCGACAAGGCCTGGGGAGCATTTGACCACATCAGATGTTGTTCTAAAAGGATATCAAGGCGCAGACATAAGTGTTGTGGGGTTCATGTCGGCAAAAATCATGTTTGCAGTAAGGCACACGTTAGGTAAGGTTTACGTAGCTAAGGAAGGCCCACCTATCCTGGGTTGGATTCATCAGTATGACCTGAACATCATGGTGAACCCTCCGGTGAACGGATCAACTGATGGTTGTGGATACGTTGGGGTTGAGGTAATTGTTGGAGTTGCATGAAGGAGTATTTGAGAACAGGTTAGGGGAGGCCCTGAACTATGAACATGTCATTAAGCTCAAGGAGAACTCCATACTGGTCAAACATTTCACAAGAAGAGTGCCTATGGCAGCAAGAGGGAAGGTGAAAGACATGATCAAACAATTGTTGGATGATAAGGTGATAGAACCGGTTGAAGCAGCTGAGTGGTTGTCCCCGGTTGTCATCACCAAGAAGGCCGATGGTTCACTCAGATTCTGTGTTGACTTGCGCAGTTTGAATGAGAATGTCATTATGGACAGCTTTCCTCTGCCTAACATCAATGAACTGATCCTCATGTTGTCTGGAGCTAAAGTTTTCTCAAAACTAGACGTGAGGAGTGCATACCATCAAGTAAGACTTAGCAAATACTCCAAACATCTCACGTCGTTCATTACGAATGAGGGTACTTTTCAGTCCTACCGACTTCCTTTTGGATTGTGCTTCGCTGCTAGCGTGTTCCAGCGTTTGATATCTTCAATACTTTCAGGGCTGGACAAAGCTGTTGTGTTCCAGGATGACATCTTGGTGTTCGGAGAGGATGTGGGGGAGCACAAGCAGCTGTTGGGTCAGGTCTTGACTCGCATTGGTAAAGCGGGTTTAACCTTGCGTAAGGAGAAATGTGAGTTTATGATGCAAGAGGTGGAATACTTAGGACATCTGGTGACAAGGGAAGGGGTGAAGCCAAAAGCGAATTTGGTTAGTGCCATTATGAACGCCCAAGTGCTACATGATAGGGAGACACTAAGATCTTTCATGGGTCTTGTAGAATATTCTAAATTCGTATATGATTTTGCATACAAAACTGAACCTTTGAGAGAACTGTTGAGGAAAGGAAGAAGGTTCAAGTGGGGTGAGCAGCAAAGTACAGCTTTTTTTAAGGTCAAGAGTGATATTCCACATGCAGGTGTGCTGGTACCATTTCATAGTGGGGCAGGGACGATTGTCACTGTTGATGCAAGTGCCGTAGGAATTGGGGCGGTCCTGGCACAACTACATGGCAAGGAGGAGAAGACAGTTGCGTTTGCCTCACGTTCATTGACTGAAGCGGAGCGTAACTACTCTGTGATTGAGCGCGAGGCATTGGCAGCTGTGTGGGCCACCATTCACTTCAGAGTGTTTTTGTGGGGTAATGTGTTTACCCTACATACTGACCACAAACTACTACTGAAAGTATTGGGGCCTGGTGGCACTAAGAACTGTTCAGGGAGGCTGGCGAGACTTGCTGTAAGGTTACAAGAGTTTGATTGCAGAGTCGAGTATGTTCCAGGGTGGAGTAACCGTGTTGCTGATTGCCCATCAAGATTGCCTGACAAAGCGGCCATGGTAAATGAGTTGCCCACCGAGGAAGTGGTAGCTAACGTAGATGATGGCACTGAGGGGTTTGGCTGTGCCATTCCAAGGAAGGATTGGGTCAAGGCGATGAATGATGATACCGCCTTGAAGGAAGTTGCACACCTGGTGAGAGGTACCCTAAGGAGACAGAGTAGGAAGGTGTGACACCGTTTTTAAAATAGTGGACGAGTTATCAGTAAATGATGATGGGTTGATCATGCAGCAGGAACGATTTGTACCACCAGCTGGGTTGCGTGCCAGATTGATAAGTTTGGCACACGAAGGACACTTGGGGCAGACACTCACCTTAAAGAGGTTGAGGGAGAGCTTTTGGTGGCCCCTCATGGACAGACATGTCAAAGACTGTATGGAGAGATGTGAAGCCAGTAAGGACTCTGAGAAACGCCTTAGAGTTGGTTTGGGGACTTCACAGGAGGCACAACATGTGTCAGAGGCTGAGAATGTTTGGGAGAAGGTGTATTTAGACTTTATTGGACCCTTTCAGTTTCTCCCTGAACATGAAAGATTTGCTGCTGTTTTGGTTGATGCCAAATCTAAGTGGGTGGAGGTTGTGTTTATGAGGGGAATCATCACTTCTTCCACCATTCGTGTTTTAAGTGAGGTATATAAGTGGGAAGGAGTTCCATCCATGCTGCTAACTGATAGCACTCAATTACCCTCTCCAGAGATAAACACGTTTTTGGATGCCCTGGGAGTGAAGCACACATGTTGCTCATTGTACAACCTGCAAGGCAACGGGTTGGTTGAGAGGGTTAACAGAATGGTGAAAGACATGATGCAACTGGCACATAGTGCGGGGTTGTCAGTGCAAGATGCTGTCAGCGATGTGTTGTGGGCCTACCGCACCACCAATAATAGCAGTTTTGGGGTAAGCCCGTTTGAAATGATGCATGGAAGAGCTCCTGGGACTAAATTGGTACCATCATGGATGAGGGAGAAGTCACTTTCAGCAGTAAAGACCAGGGGCTCGAGGGCCAAGGACGAAAGGTGTAGGCACTTTATTGACAAGGGTGATTGGGTCAAGGTGAAGCCTGGGGGTGGCAGAAAGTTTTTGAACAAGTTCAGAGGGCCCTTCAAGGTTAAGGATGTTGAAGGGAATTGGGTAAAGTTGGAAAATGGCCAGACGTGGAACTTAAGGCATGTCACACTTTATCAGAGACAGGGTGGTGTTCATGAGAAGTCAATGGAGCGAGTTGACTCACAAGAGCTCTCTTCACCATGGTTGATGATGAGTGATGGAGATTTCTCGGGGAATGTATGGAAGAAAATCTGCTGGAAGCAGAGGGTGCTGGAACAAATGGTGAGGAAGTGATGTTAAGAGGAGGAGATGAGCCCATGGGTACATCACATGTCAGGAGGGAGGCAGGGGATAGAAGGGCTCCAGCATATTTGGGCGACTATGTTTGTTGAGTTGTACCTTGCGCCCATTATTATTTTGTTAAGCTCGTTTGAACCAATGTATGTTTCAGGTCCGTCCTTGTTTTTGTGCTCAGGGGTTGTATGTTGTTTATGTTATATGGATGTGGGTCACTATAGTGTTGTCTCCGCCCTGTTTGGGGTAGATTGTGTGTGTATTTGGTGTCTTCTCTGTTTTTGGGTAAGGTGGGGAGATGTGTTGTATTGTACTTAGGCAGTTCCAGCTAGGCTGGGCACTGCAGTTCTTTGTGATGTCTACAGGTTCCAATATATGATGTCATATAGTTCTTGTGGATGTGTTGACAGTTGAGGGTCCAGCTGTGTCTGGCGAAGCTGTGTTTGGATTTACCTCTGCCTCAATAAATCTTCATGATGATGGAAACTGAGTTTGGGTATTGAATATTTATCATAACAATATCCGATTTAAAAAGTGCATCAGACTGGGCCTACAAACTAAATTGATCACTTAATTAAATACCAAAGTGCAATGCGCAAGACCAACTTCACATCAGTACAAACAACACACAGACAACCTAAAACAAATATGCATCAATATATGTTACCTTCTCAAAGAAGGAATATATTAATGGGGACTACAAGAACCCATTAATACAGAACAGATTTGAAAAGTGCATCAGTTTGGGCCTACAAACTAAATTCATTACTTAAATGTATACTAAAGTGCATTATGCCAGAGCAACATAACATCGGCCGACTAAGGGACGAATCATAATTGGGATACCTTTTAGAGGTACATCTTAGGTAAATCTACAGTAGAACACTTTTGTGGACATATACATCATATTCACATAGGAACCATTAGCCCTCTTGAAAAAATAAGCAGCATAAAGGGTCAGTTATATCTGTATTAAAGTGCATTGTGCAAGGCCAAGGATAAAAAAGCCTTAAACCTATCCAGCCTTAGTAAAAGGGCCCAATATTACATAATGAACAAGACCATAGTGCAAGTCATTAGGCCCAGAATAAAATTCCACCCTAATGTGTAAAGCTACTTAATGCAAATGTGCTTTTTCAAGCACCACTAATTTTGTTCCTTTGAGCCAATTACACTTCGCTTTGGTATTTGATACATGAACACTAATATTCGTTCTCTGTTTAGCAGAGATGCTATATTTTGATTAATTCTAAATATGTAACAAAAATGTATAACTTCAGAAAGACCCCATGATCATTTAGATGACTGCATGTATCCCATAGCTTGCCTCAACCACTGAGTTTTAAGTAAGATAGTCTAAAGCACCATTACACTCTGGCAAACCAAGCTCAGTATGGCTAAATAGTATATTTGTCACAAAAAAGTGGTATTTAGATTTGAGTGTTTTCTGATTACGGACATTAAGCTTCTCTTTATGTGGAGAAGTTTTCTTCAGTCACTGACCAGGACAACAAAAATACCTTCATATTTTTTGGTGGTTTAGAAACAACCTTATCTTGCTTTGGAACGTCACACACTTTAGCATTGTTATTTGATTGTATCAAACCAGGATCGGTTTCATTTCAGGTGTGTTTTCAAGGATGTTCTTTTGCAGGGTGGTCATATGGGCTACCCACATATATGTATGTTTGTTTATGGTATTTGTATAGTGCGAGCCTAGCCGAATAGGCAGTGGAGCGGAGAACACTGTACAGGGCCAAAAGCAAGCATACAGTGGTATCGGTTATAGGATTGTTACTTCATTATAATGATGTGTTCTTTAAAGAGGTGTGTCTTCAACTCTTTCCTAAATTGGGAGCATTGTTGGGGCGGCCCTTATGGAGACAGGGGGTGCTGCTCCAGATCCTGGGTGCATAGATGGAAAAGTCCTGCTCCCTTGTTTTTGCTTTTTAGCATACATCTTAGAAGTATTACGCCTGGAACCCTTAAGAATAGGTGGCCAGTGTATGTAGTCTGTTCTGCATGATGTTTGCATGACTTTAGACTTTGCTATTCTCCACCTTCCCAATTCAGTCAGATGTTCACACTTTACTGTTAAGTTGGGAACTTCAGACCTCTCGTCACAAATAGCTATCTATCTAGTTGTTCTTAGTTAGTAATCTCTCTCATATTATTATCATCCTATTTGGAGGTTTGTAATGTGTGTCTTTGGGGCACACAAGTAAAAACAATAACAGACTATTGGAGCTTAAGTCTGCTCCTTAGTGTTTTGCCACAAGGCGTGTTGTGGATGGAATTTGGAAGTGGGTGTGTCAATATTGGCAGAGAGGAGTCTTGCTCATCGTCATTGATGTGCCGATTTGCCAGTGCTGTGCACTGGAAGAGGGCTGGGACGCTTAATGCTCATAATGCACCTGACACTGGCAGAGTTACTGCAGGCCATCAGCTGCAGTTGCAGGAACTTTTAAGGAAGATGTGCAGCTCTGAAAAGCAAGAGAAAGAACGTGTTGTGAGGAGGGCTAAGAGTGGCGCCTGAATGTCCTAAATGAAGTAGATAGGCCTGTGTATCGGTCAGGATCATATGGTGGGTCTGAACTGGGGTGGCGAAGTGAGCTAAAAAACGATGATGGATTCAACCCAGATCTGTGACTGGGGGTTAGTGTCTGAAAAGTTTCAGCGCTCTGTCCATCATCTTTGTGTTTGCTTGGGTCAGGAGCAGTCACTTTGTTGCCTCACCCCCAACTGTAATTGTGTCTCTTTATTTACTTTGACACTTCTTGATTCTCTTTGTGCTACTAAGCTTGGGTGTTCATGTGCTGTAGTTGGTAATCTTCTGTAATCAATAGGCTGCCCTTTTTAGTGCCAGCAGTGCGGTATGCTTACTTTATCTTTTATAAATCTATCTTTGATATCATTATGCTTTAATTTTTAATATCTTACAATGTAGGTACCTAAAATTGAATTTAAATTTCTAAGTTGACCAAATGGGCATAGAAGGCACATTTTGGACCCATTTTCGAAATGTTCTGGGGTTGGCAGTGTGGGTGCTAGGTGGTGTCCTTGGTGACCTGGATGAAGGACTACTTTGGGAAGTAGAGGGAAGCAGGCACAGTTGCCTGTGGCAATTTGGGAGAAAGAATCCAGTATACTCCATACAAATCAAGTTAGTGTCAATAACTGTTCCCTGATTTGCTTTGAATTTCCCAAGAAAGCAGTTAGTGGGCAAATGAGGACAACTAGGAGAGTAACTGAGCACAAGAGGGATGGGACCATTGTAAAGTTTCCCTGACAATTTCTATCTCCATATAAGCCAGGGAATATCAAGGAAGATTTTTTTTTGACTTTTTTGTTAACATGGCAACTAGATGTTTTTTCATGTTCACTAACCTCTGTCCTTGGATGTTCGTGGGAGGTGGTGCCCAGGCCTGGTGCGTGACCCCTGCTTATACTCTGCCATTGGAACTCATCTTTTCCTTGACAGGACTGCGTACGCAGAATTGGTGCAGAATGACAACCGGCTTTGGCACGTGCTATGATAGACAGAGGTAGCCCATTTAATTTAAACTCAACCTCAACATTTGTGTCCTTAGCTGAGAATGTGTTGCTTCAGTGCAGACCCAAAAACAGGTATCATCATGGTAAATGTGTCAGATATTCTGTTTTTGTTTATATTTTCAGCATTTGCTACACATAGACTTTGTTTTTGTGACCAGTCTCCCTTTTTAAGTTTAAGAGAAGATCTTTATTTAATATAAATCCCCATTACAAAGAAAATAAAAATTCTGAAAATCCAGTTTGCTTAAATATTTTTTTTAAAACCTTTATCATTTTACCCAGAACAGGTACCATGATAGCATTGTCAACAATGTTTTGTGTTGAAATATCAGTAGCAATACAGTCTTATGCCCACCAGCAGTCACCAGTGACCGTGGTCATCCTGGCCATCAGCTGCTTTAGAGCCGACATCTCTCCCCAGAGCATTTCAATAATTTTGCTTAAATATTTAATAAGTATCTCATATATAAGAAACATCTTATAATTATAGCATTACAATTTTAAAATAAAGTTGCACTAATGTCTTAAAAAAAATTAGACTAATTACTTTCCTATAATAAGGGTTAAATAAGAAAGAAATAGAAAAAAAGGTCAGCAAGAAATAGAAAAAGCAGGAACAAATTAGATAAAAAGATTAATATATATATGATATAATGAATAATTGTATGTTATGTCTAATAGTCTCTATAACGTATGGAAAAAGCATATAGTATTAAATATATCTAGTAATTTTAGAAGATTTAGAAGAGTAATGTGTAGATACTTATATTTCATAAAGCAATAAATAATTTATAATAGAATGAAAATAAAAGACTAAACATTTCAAGGAGGCTTAAGTACTTCGTTTATTGGCTGATGTAAATTAGGCAACCTAGCAATGCTGTTAGGATAAACAGTTTCCAAAGAGATTCTCTTGTAATAGCAAGTGAGATTGGTGACACAAAGGCTCTGTTAAATCTATGATTAACATACAGCATGTTCCTAGAATCCTAGAATCCTTCCAAATCTTTGCAAATATTTGGAAGGTGACTGCTAGCATAAAATATATTAACAACAACTAAAAGACAGCCTAGGATAAATTTGCAGAAGTAAAACAAATATTTTACTGAAATATAGGGTTTATCTGAATCAAGACTTTCTGCCAGAAATCATGAGTATATTTACATGTAAACTGCAAACAATTTGAAAAATAAAGATTGAGTAGTATTAGCAGCTCGTGAGGATTTTAGAATTTCTAGCCCTATTTTGTTGTATAAATATATTGAGCAGCTAATGTTTAAATATCAGTAAATAATGCTAACAGTGAACGAGTGAAGGAAGGAAGCAGAGATATAAGGAAGATAAGAAAATAAAAAAGTGAAGAAGGAGAGAGGATATAAAAAAAAAAAAAATGGATAAAAACCTTGAACCCTCAGGCCTCCATGCCTTTACCATCACATACACTCCCAATCTCTCCAAAAATGCAGCAAAAAAGTTCAAGCATAGGCTAATGAAATCTCACCCTGAGACTCTCATTTCAGATCCCTACTTCTGCATCAGCAAAGGCTTACTATCGAACAACCTCATCTTCTACACAAAAAAAAGTGCTCAGTGGAGAAACACCTTCTACTCCATGCTCCGAATCTCCAATGTCAACAAAAACCCGCATGCCCTCAAACTGTCGGTAGCCACGTCGGACCTCTGCCCTGCGAATGCCACCATCTCCATATACAACAAAGGTAATATCCTTATACAAGCCACTAATTCCAACCTCGCTACCATAGACATGATCTTCCCTACTCTCAAGAAAGCAGTAAACAGCAAGAAAATCACACACCCCGCCACTACTCTTCCCGATTATCCGGATTACATCCCAACTCTACTACAAAATCCCATTACAAATTCAATGGAACTGAAATCTCTCCACACCCCCAATGAACACTACCCCTCCGTCACATCGATCTCAACCACACATGGATCCCTTGGCCCAGGAGGGACAGGGTTACTCTTAGCTACCGGCCACCACACTGCAGACACACCACTGATATCCCTGATGACCGAGGGAGAATTCACCAACCTGGACTCTACCCACGACATCCCTCTCCCCCCATCTCCACCTGAGCTGGCATGCATAGCTCCCCATGTCCTACCGCCTACCCCGTTATCTGATCGGCTCCCATCACCCCCGATACTCACTCCGCTCATACAAACTCACCACTCATTGCCCATACCCCGATCACATGCGTCAGCCCCTATCATCCGCTCACATCCCAAGGCCTTCCCACACACTGATTCGGACCTTACAACAAACACCCATGATCAACTTACCCCATCGATCCCTAATAACGTTATCCCCAGGCAACCAGTTAACGAGATACCCATGCAACCAAACCTTACTTGCCGACCTCCCTCTATAATAGAACACACACCTACACACACATCTAATTATCCCAATTCTGATTGGATCGCACGATTCAATGAGTTAGCCAGCGGCCTATCCCATCTCAAGGCTGAAATGCTAAATCTATCAACCATCACCAAAGAACTCCTAAACACACACAGAGCTACTAGTGCCACTGTGAACCGAATCAGTCACCAAACTAGCAGATATTTCGCCAAGAACTCACACCTCGAGGACACCAGACAGTATAAGATACCTTCCCCAATGACCCATCTTGTCCTAGGAGGGCAACCGCTGAACTATCTGACAATGACATAGATGACCTCTGCATATCCTATGCCAGCCCGACAGGCAACAGTGAGTCTCGTTGTGGCACTATCCAATTCATTCAAACCAACCCCTTCAAAGAACCTACTTACAACTACAGATCCATTAATAGAGAAAACCTCACAAATATCAACATAGTGCAGACTACTCCCCGCCCCCATTCGACTAGCAAGATGAAGTGTGCACTCATCAATTGCAGATCTGCTAGCAAACATGCCCCTGACATTTACGACCTCATCCTCACGAATGATCTTGACATTATCGTCCTTACCGAAACGTGGCTAAATAGTTCCTCCTCTCCCATCCTGAACCTACTGGTACCTCCTAGTCACGACCTAATCCGCCTAGAAAGAAACGTGCAACCCGGTGGCGGGCTAGCCTGCATTTATCGAAACACAATTGCAGTCAATCAAGCAGACTCCATCTCTTTATCCTCCTGCGAATATCTCTGTATCAACATCTCGGATGACAAGCGCCTCGCCTGCAAACTTCACATAATTTACCACCCCCCGGGTGATAATTTGACGTTCATCGATGAGCTAATGGAAGTCATTACATCCAATGACAACTCACAAGTGCCACAGATTTTCCTGGGCGACTTAAATCTCCATTGGAACAACTCAAGCAATCATGGTGTAAGCTGTCTTAAATCTTTTCTGTCAAATCAGGATCTGTCCCAATTCTGTGACAGTCCAACCCACAACAAGGGAGAGACACTAGACCTCATCATAGCTAAAACGAACATGGTATCATTAGAATCCATCACCCCATGTGACTGGACAGACCATTATAGCATTTTCTTCTCCATCAATATCGAGGTAACTCCAAAAAGGGGTCAACCCACAAAAACAAAACAATGGAAAAGGAATATACAAAATATCAACCCCATCGACCTGGTAAATCGATGCAACTCCGCCCTGATCCCCCCGACAGACATGACTGACTTCCGTGACCTCACAGTCTTTGACAAATCCACTATGCTTGAAATTCTTGACTCGGCAGCGCCCCTCCAAAAAAAAAAAGTTTCCTCCAAAATCTCCAAACCATGGTTCAATGAGAACCTGAATTCGAATCGGTTCAAGCTAAGATCAGCGGAGCGACTATGGAAATCAGCACCCTCCATTGAGCACCTATATCAACTCAGAGTGCTGAGGAATTCATACAACAGGAAGATCCTAAAGGCTAAAGCAGACTTTTTCACATCCCAGCTGAACCAAGCCATCAACCGCCCCAAAAAACTATTCGAAATCGTCAAACAACAAGCGCGCAACAAGCCTAACTCCATGGAACCAAGCGACTCGGTTACACCTAACTGCGATGAGCTGGCCAATTTCTTCCTAGAAAAAACAAAATCCATTGAACTCGACATCCAATCTAAGAAGGCCCTCCCACAAACTATGGCCCTTGATGCTAAATTTCACTCTCAGATCAAGGTCCATTTTAGTACTCTGACGGAAATCCCCAAAAACAATGCCTCTTGGCACACCTTCTCGCCCATCCCTGAAAAAGAAATCTATAACACTCTTCTAATGATTAACCCCTCAAATCACTTCTCGGACCCCTTACCTCCTTCTCTATTCAAAATGATAAAAACCTCTATTCTTCCCCTATGGTCAAAGATCGTAAACGCCTCTCTGAGACAAGGGTCCATACTGGACTGTCTTAAAATAGGGCAGGTCACACCTATACTAAAGAAATCCGACTCCCTCCCCACTGATCTCAACAACTACTGCCCTATATTCAACATCCCCACTTTGGCGAAATTGCTAGAAAAATGTGTTCAAATACAACTATGCAACCACATCGAGAATTACAACTTCCTAGACAAACACCAATCCGGCTTCCGGCAAGGTCACAGCACTGAATCTACACTAACCCACATAATGGACGACATACTAAAAATGCTAGACCACAACGAATCATGCCTATTGATACTTCTTGACTTATCCTCCGCTTTCGATACGGTTAAGCATGACAATCTACTGTCCTTACTGGAACGAAGGATGGGCCTAACTGGCCCAGTGCTACAATGGTTCACCTCCTTCCTAAATAACAGAACTCAAAGAATTAAGACGAAGCATTCACTCTCTCAACCCTCCGTGGTCACCATAGGGGTTCCACAGGGCTCAGCACTCTCACCCATCCTTTTCAATTTACTTATGGAACCCCTTGCAAACGCACTGAACTCTGCGAACATTCTATATAACCTATATGCGGACGACACTCAACTGTATATGAAAATCTCCCAACCAAAAGACTTCATCTCCCTCAACGCTATTCTACAGAATACTCAAAGTTGGCTCACTGACAACCACCTCATGCTTAACACCAAAAAAAAGGAATTCCTT
The DNA here is from genome assembly GCA_963921515.1 of Calotriton arnoldi. Taxonomy (NCBI): domain Eukaryota; kingdom Metazoa; phylum Chordata; class Amphibia; order Caudata; family Salamandridae; genus Calotriton; species Calotriton arnoldi. Next base: position 683,122 of record CAWUFW010001665.1, read on the forward strand.
CTCATCTCCCCTCCCAATCACACACCCAAGATAGACTTATGGTTGAAGCATCTTACTTCCTTTGACTGTGCTCCCCACATCATTGACTCCGCAAAATCCTTGGGAGTCACCATAGACAAACACTTGAACATGCAGGCACAAATCAATATTGCCACCAAGGGAGCTAATCATCAGATGAGCATACTAAGGAAACTTAAACCCTTCCTCCCACAGAACAACTTAAAAATGGCGGTACAAGCCCTAGTGCTACCAAGATTGGACTATGGAAGCACCACTCTGTGTGGTCTCCCCAAATACAAGCTTGCCCCACTGAGGGCTTCGCTTAACACTGCGGCCAGACTGGTCTCAGGAACTAAAAGAAATAACCACATCTCTCCGACCTTGAAAGCTCTGAACTGGCTACCCTACGAGGCAAGAATACACCTAAAGATCGCCTGCATGACCCACAAAGCCCTGCATAGCAATACCCCCAGTTACTTAGCACGAAAGCTTGAGCGATCAGGAGGATGCAGACTATTGCGTAGTGCGAGTTCACTACTACTGAAACCACAACCCTTCCACAAAAAGAGAACTAGTTGCAGAGCATTCTCAGGGATCGCTCCGAAGATTTGGAACTTCCTACCTCCAGTGGTACGCGGAATCACTTCCTTTACCTCCTTCAAAAAAGAAGTAAAACTGCTCCTAATGAACAAATTCACATCCTAAGACTTTAACTCTATGATGACTACCAGTCTCCTATGCTACCCTTATACTGCTGTCCACCTCTTTTGTATTGAATGACGAATATCGAATGTATGTATACTACCTCAACCACCTAATATGTAATAACCTGTGTATTGTAAAGCGCTCTGATTCCCTCGTTGCTCATTCCTTGATAACTACTAGTCACCTATGCTACCCATGTACTCCTATCTACCTCTTTTGTATTGAATGGCGACTACCAAATCTATGTATACTACCTCAACCATCTAACGCGCAACCGCTGTGTATTGTAAAGCGCTCTGATACCCCCGTGGGTCATGTTCGCGCTATATAAAACTTTATAAATAAAAAAATAAATAAATAAATAAATTCCCATTTCAATTTAATCTCCAATTTTTGTCTATCTTTATTAGAAACTTGAAATGATATAAGAATAATGGAACTTTCCTATATGAAGTAAAGATATTCAAAAGTTTAATATTATATTAAAATATTTGTATCCTTCCTGTGTTGGTTGGAATGGAATTTTCTCTACACAAGATATGCTATGAATTGGAATATTAAATGGCTTTTCAAATAAATTTGGAAAATTAAATATATATTGTGCCTCTGGAAAGGAAAGTTTAAACATTTGTTATAACCTGGTGAACCCATATTAATCCTCTGTCTCTTTAAGCCTGTCGGTAAATTGTTTTATTATTTTGTTTTCAAACTTTATAAGTTTATCATAGAATTAGCACCATACAGATCAGTGGCAACATACGTTAAGTGATCCGTGACAGTAATTGCAAGTCATATCAGCAGTGTACAATTTACAATTAAACAAGCCATATAGAGGAGAAACCCCTATCATGCAGTTCCATCTTCATCATTATTATTTATTTTAGTAAATGTATTATGCCAAACTGTTGAATTTAGAAATCTATCCTTTTGGTCTTTGTGAGAATGATGAAGAATGTTTAAATGAAACAGAATGAGTAAAAGGTTTCCCTAGTTATGCCAAAAAGGACAATGCATGATCATTGTCCTATAATCAGTGCGAAAATTGTTTTAAGCAAAAGGCATTATTATAAACTGGCAAGTCTGAAAGGGAAACTCAATCTTCTTGATTATTGCTTTTCCTTCTGAAAAGAGACATAGTGCTTCTTCACATTCCATAAACAAATTTGAGACAAACTAATATATGTTTTTAAAGTCTTAAGATTGGATATAAGTGGGTAGTGTAGAGAAGACATATAAAATAATAGAAACTCACATCATTTTAATCAAATTCAGGCGTCTTTCTCCCCCCCCCTTCCAAAAAAGAAACAAGGCATTGCATCAAGTTGTCGTGGATACTATTTTTGTAATAGTTTCATTTAATTTATTTTGACTGTCTTTTATGGAATTAGTAAGCCACTCTGCATCCAGACTCACCCTCAACCTCCCACAGCCCACTTACATCACCCAGCACCTCAATGAGCTCATTGGCTCCCGGTCCACAAACGAGCACTCTTCAAACTCCTCGCACCATCATACAAACCCTTACACAACATTGGCCCCATGTACCTCAACAACCACATAAACATCTGCAAACCAGACACTTCTGCTCAGCAGGAATCCTACTTGTATACACCCCTGCATATGCAGAACAAGATCCGGCAGTCAAGCCTACCTCACTCCTAAAGCCTTGAATGACCTGCCCCTGCACATCAGAGCTTCCGCCTCAGTACTTGAATTGCGCAAGAAACTGAAGACCTGGCTCTTCACCTAGCCCTGACCATAGCTCATCCCATACAGGTCCTGCTTCAGCACCAGGAGTCCCTCCCGAGTGAGTTGTACACTATACAAATACACATAACAATTTTATGTGGGTTAGATGCTAAATCAGAAGCTTTAAACTTTTACTTTATACAGAATATATTACGCAGGAGGATTTTACATTTGTCAGAGTTAAGTTTCTATCCTGATATTAAAGAAACATTTTTTACTTCTTTTATGAAGAAAGGTAGGGATGATTCGGGTACTGGATTTGAGATAAATAGAAGTATGTCATCTGAATAAACAACAATTTAAATTTGTTTATTGCCATATTTAAAACTGTTTGTGTTCTATAATAAATAAAAGTGGGGATAATCAGAAGCTGTGTCTTATACCCCTAGTTAGCTAAAAGATGAGGATTCTAGACTTGACAAAACTGGAAACATTAAGTGATGAATGTAATAAAGATAGTAAATCGATAATTTTAGGTTCATACCCAAACCATTTGAGAGTTTGAAAAATAAAATGCCAGTATGTACATTAACTCTGGACACCAGTGGAAGCTCCAGATATTTATTCACTGTTAATCATGACCTTAGGGTACAACCTTCAGTTTCCAACTGGCAACACCTTTTTCACCTGAATGTGTTACAATACCTAAAAAGCTCTAGCAAGCTAATACTCCATGCAGACTAGAGTGCAGGTGTGCAACAACTGTATGCCCTTACATCCCTTTAAAAATAACAACATAGAAAGGAATAGTAAGTAAAAGAAACATGATGGAAAATATGAACACCTTTTTTTAAAAATATATAACACTAGACAATATACTGTGCTGATAAAAGAATAAGAAATTCCTGCAGAATAGCAACAAGTTCACATATGTATACATCATAAGAATCTAGCATTTGACTTGGTAATATACTATATTAATCCAAGCACAAAAAGGTCCACCCAATTTACTCTGGCCTGGAATTCTTCAGATGCTCCTAAAAAAAAATTGATTACCATCTTACCACATAATTCTTTACATCATTACTATCTGACACAACCACATGGGTGATTTCTTCATGGCAGGGTCACTGCCCTTGAGCGGAGTAAAAAGGGAAACATGTCACTGAAAAAGGTGTCACCCCTTACGCTCAAATCAACTTGTCCAATTCATCCTTCCATAACAGTCCATTGGTCAGTGATAATTTTATATTCTCCATTATCATCCGATTAAGGGGCCGATTCCGATTCAGGCCGGAAATCTCTCCGACCGAGCCGGACCCGGAGAGATTTCCGACCGAATCGGACTCTGGCAGTCCGACCGAACGAGTACGATGCGCACGCATGCAATCGGACTCGAGTCGGTCGGACTCCCATTGAGTCAATGGGAGCCGGACGTACAACGTGTACGCGGGCTCCCATTGACCCAATGGGTGCGAGGCGAACAAGGGTGCCCCCTACAGCGGGTACGCCTTGAAGCGACTTGCGGCGTACATGCACTGGTAGGGGGGACCCATGGGTCCCCCCTGTGTGCGACTCGCGCGGCTACGCGTACAGGGGGGTCCGACACGGACCCCCAAAGTGCGGCTCCAACTGCTCTTTCGAGCCGGACGGCGCGAGTCGGTCGGACTGCTCGCGGCGCGCATCGTACTTTCCCGGCCGGGGAACGACTCCATAGCGCGGTGCGAGTCGTGTCCGTGCGAGTCGGTCGGAGCGCTTCGGACCCGCGAACAAGTCGGCCGGCGATTTCGCGTGCGCTCGCATCGTACTCGCTCGGCCGGACGCACGTACGAATCGGTCGGGAAAGGGGGCTCCGAATCGGATCCGGTTAAGCCGAATCCGATCCGGTGCCCTACCGGCCGAGATCGGAATCGGCCCCTAAATCTTTTTACCAGCCGTTGGCTTGTTATCTAAGCAATGCAGCTTGCTTGTGTCGTACCCAAGCTACATTCAGGAGATAAGTCATGGCTATGTAAACATATTGTACTCTATTATCTGATACTAACATCTTAGGTATCACTTCCTCCTTGTAGTCTGTTCTCAAAAATCTCACCAAGTTTTTAGTGCTAACCCGATCCATTGTCATTATTATAAGCCACTTACTATTGTAATCTACCAAGATCACAGGTATCTATCTCTTGCTCCTAATTTGTCGATCAGCCCTATAAAGTTAACAGCTAACTTTTCCTATGGCCTTTTTTTATCGCTCAGTACACTTTAGTGGTGGCTGTGTGACTACTTTTGTTTTGTCGCTGTTTGCACATGCATTGCAATCCCTTCCACGATCTTCAATTTCACAATACATATTGAGCAACTAGAAGAACTGCCTCAACTTTCTTTTTGTCATATTTCTTCCTAAGTGTGTCTTACGTGCAATTCTAATCACTCTACTCCTCAAATTCTTAGGCACAACAAGTCGGTCAGTATTTTGTTTTTTTTCCCCTTTGATACTCAATTCCTCCTTCATCGTAACTATACCTTACTGCCTGCTTTTCCTGAGTCATTGCAGCCATCCTTTATCTGCCTTTTAATATCCTCATAAACACCCCCTTCTTCCATGGCTCTACCCAGTTCCTCCTCCCTGACAGTAAATTCTCCTCTAGCAGGAAATCCTCCATTTTCATCTCTCTCCCTATGCGCCACTTCCTCTATCTTGACAGTCAGCTACAACATTCTTTGCCACTGTGAAATTCTATGCTTTCCCAAGCCCCTTCTTCCACATTTAAACAGGTGTTGCAGGGTTTTATGATCCGTTCTGACCATATAGGGCAAACCCCACGCACTGTACCTGAAATGATTTATTCCCAAGCTTCAAGTTAAGGCCCCCGTTTCAGGGGGTGACTATGAGCTTTATGCGCTTGCAATTGCCTTGAAGCAAACCCATTGATTCTTTCCTGATCATGCACCTTCTGTGACAAAACTCCTTTGAGACCCACATTACTGACATTCATAGTGACAAGTCTATTTTTGTTGATGTCAAATGACCAAACGGAGCATTGGCAATTGATTTTTTTTTTTACCTTCCCAGTCACATTTCCACAATTGAATCCCCACACCAGTTTGAGAAGGTGGTTCTGGTAGGGACCACCAGCACTCATTTTTTGCGGCCAGCACTTCTTTTTCCTCTGCAGATTTTTCCTGAAAGCAACAGAGGGAAAATACACAAAGGGAAAGAAAGATGGAAAAACCATCACAAAGATAGAAAGCAAGAACCCACAACAGTGAGACAGAGGGGAGGTAGTGTTTTGCAGTAGACTAAAGATGCCTGAGTGGATGCTTGACTACGCAGCCTTGGTATTCGATTCACTGACTTCTAATAGCACCAGCCGCCGGCTTCTCCACAGAGCTTAGGAAAGTGACACTCATTCATTTACAAATTAAGCACTACCCACACAAACACAATGTTCTTTTTCAGTAACACGCTCATTAGTTTTACCACTTCGGCAAATGTACACACATATTTTGCACAGTAATTGGCTAATCCCAAGACGGACTTCAGTTGCTCTTTATTCTCTGGTTGCTTGTCCTCCTATATGGCTTTCACTGTGCTTTTTCTAGTTTAATTTCCTCACCTGATATCTCATGCCCCAGAGAAGTTACCTTTCTTCCACTCGCACTTTTCCTTTTTTATGGTCAGTCTATGCTGTTTTACCCTTTTTAATACTTCCTCTGCAATCCATCATGTTTCTCCTGTGATCTTCGTACCATAAGTATATCATGCTAAGAACACAACACCCTTTTAATACCCTCAAAAATCTGAATAGTTCTCTGGAAAGCTGCCAAAGCTGATGCCAGACCAAATGGTGTTTTACAGTACCTAAAGGCCCCAAGCAACGTCATAAACTAAGTTAAAGCTTCCAACTCTTGGTGTATGCTAACGCAGTGGTAAGCCGCTAACATATCTAACACAACACTGCCTTCCAGATAAGATTGACACCACTGCAAGGCAGACCCACAAATCCCCACTTCAGCCAATCTGGTCAACAGGATAATGTGAGGCATGGTGTTGAATGTGTCAGAGACGTCCAACAGCACCAAAACAACAGACTGTCCCCTATCAGCAGACAGTCTAAGGTCATCAAAAACCGATACCAGTGACGTTTCCATGATGTGTGCTGGAGGAAAGTCAAATTGCACATAATCTAGTAACTGATGTTGCTCCAAAAATCCTGATGTTAACTTGGTGACATATTTCTCCCTGATTTTTATTGGAAAAGACAACAGTGAGATTGGTCACACTTTGCTCAAGACAGCGGGATCAGCATTGGGCATTTCAATAGAGATACTACCAAACCATTATCTGGGACTGAGGCATAAAAAACTGAAATATTCAATTGTAACTCATAAGTCCCACAGCAAAGAAATGTTTATTTATCAAAGGATCTGAATGTTTCAATTATTTCCTCCCTTCAGTCATCCAAAGAAAGTTGTGCTAGGCAGGGTCTGCATATATCGTTGTTTTGTTTTTGCATAGGACTTTAAAAAGACACGAATATACAAGTTCAAATCTTGAATTGAGTGTTCTCCGACTTGGTCACATATCCAAATATTTCTTTTTTTAATTTTTTTAATTTTTTTTAATTTATATATACCCAAATGTTTACACAGAATTTCATATATTATAGAGAAAAAAATAAATTTTCAGAGTAAACAAATAATTACATTATAATAACCATATCCATATATATACACTTAACAGTAATATTTGATACAAAAAAAAAAAAAAAGGGTAAATAGAGAAAAATAAATAAATAAATAATAAACAATAAACAGAAAAAAATACAGCAAAATCCTAGTTCAGATACAACCTGGGCCTGCACTGAAATAATTTATCAATCAGAAAGTCCAGAACACTAGGATAAATATTGCATGTTACAAACTTCAGGTGCAGAAAATACAGAATACACATATTATCAAGCCCCAGCCTCAATTTACACCTCTATTCCACTACTGCTATTGATTTCTTGTCATCTCAATCCCTTCCTCCAACTATCTAATGGTAACCATATTGCCTGCCCTAGTTTTCTTGCACCCCTCCCCTTAACGGTGTAGAGCGCAATCTCTTGATTGTAGACTCCCATAAGCCGCGCTAGCCACAATGAAAAGGTAGGGGGATCCGAGTCTTTCCATCTTGCGGCTATTAATAATCTTAAGACTGCTGTACACATAAATAAGAAATAATTTTCTGCGGTATTCAAGCTAGCACTACTATCATAACCCGTTAACAACAATGTAGAGGATAGGTTAATGCTCCTTCCTAACAGCTTCTCACAAAAACTAATCACCTCCTTCTTAACGAGTAGCAATCTATCACAATCAAAGAACATATGAACTAGCGTTGCTGGCCCTTGACCGCACCTTGGGCATCTATCATCTTCCCTCATACCCCAGCTAAACAATTTAGCTGGGGTGAAGTAGAGGTTAAATAACGTCTTATAGTGCTGAGCCTTGAGGCTTGTTGAGCGAAGAATTTTGCCTGCTATTAGCAGGGACATATACACATCTACATCCGGATCATGTAATTTCCCTGCCCATCCTGATTCAATTGCCTCAAGATCATCCTGGATACTTTTGAGCAAGAGGCCATAGATATTCCTAATCCTATTACCGCTCCCAGCTCCTAGCTCTGTTAATGGAATTTTCCCCCCGGGGATATCGTTGATCCTTGACCAATAAAGTACTCACGGATTTGAACATATTTAAAATATTGCCTGGGCGTAATTCCATACTCCTGCTGTAAAGCATTGAACGTGCGTAGCTGACCTGCTTCAAACAGGTCGCCTACCCTTGTTAAACCTAGTTGCTCCCATTGCCTACCCATCACGTCATTAAAGGAATGTGGAAGATCTTGTGCATGCCACAGTGAAGTATAATAATTTATTTTGGGAATTGTCATAACCTTCTGCACCTTTTTCCATACTTCCCAGGCGCTATACATAACCTTTGATCGAAGCTTCTTAAAGTAGCTTGGTTTGGTCTGACGCATAAGCACCCCTTTAGCACCCTTCCCAATGATAAGTTCAAATATAGTCGGGATCTTATCCTCCTCCATATCTTGGCTCAGAGGGGAGCTGAATAGAATCGACATCTGGTGGAGTAGACAAGCCCAATGATAGAATCCGATATTAGGAATTGCTAGCCCACCCTGAGATTGCGGAAGTGACATGTATTTTAGAGAGCGTCTAACTTTCCCATACTGCCAAATAAACCTTGAGAAGATACTTTCCAACATTTTTAGGATTTCTAAATCTATCATAAATGGGATAGCGCGAAAGAGGTACAAAATTTTCGGCAGCATCGTCATTTTAAGTTCATTTCCCCTTCCAATTATTGACAAATGCAGTCTATCTATTCTTCTCAGATCCGCAGTAATAGTCTTAATCATTGGCTCGAGATTGATTTTTAATATTGTGTTAATTGCCGAGCTAATACTTACCCCAAGATATGTAGCATTCTGTACACACCTTCGGTCATTAAAATCTAAATTATTTGTACAGACAATGAGAGTCTTGTCTACATTAAGGGAGTAGCCTGATAGCTGCCCAAATTCCTTTGCGATAGCAGTGGCTTCTTTAATCGCATTAGCAGGATCCGTTGTTAAAATGGCAACATCGTCTGCATATGCCAATATCTTGGTTTCAAAACCACTGGAAACTACAGGTTTGATTATCTGGCTCCTTATAAGTTTTTCTATCAGGGGTTTATATATAGGGCAAACAATAAGGGGGAGCAGGGACAACCCTGCCTCGTCCCCCTTGATATAGCGATATTATCTGAAGTCTCCCCCATCATACGAAGACGAGCCCTGGGGTTAACATACATTGCCCTTATTGCCCTAACTATTCTTGTTCCAAAACCTTTTTGCTCTAACAACCTCCATAAAAAACCCCATGCCACCCGGTCAAACGCCTTTCCCGCGTCGAGGAGGATCATGGCCATCTGCCCCCCCGTTGCGGCCTGGATATCGAATAATGTTATCACCCGTCTAATATGATCGGTCGTTCCCCTACCGGGAATGAACCCGTGTTGCCAGGGCGAAACCAGGCGGCCAATGATCCTCCCCAACCTGTTAGCCAATATCTTGGAATATAATTTGGTGTCTGAATTAATCGGGGATATGGGCCTGTATGATGATGGATTATCTGGTGGTTTGCCTTTTTTAAGAAAAATAATGATATCGGTCTCCCTCCAAGATTCCGGTACCTGTCCACTGTGTTGTATCCCTAAAAATAAGTCTAGAAGTAAGGGGGCTATCACCTTCTGAATCTGCTTGTAAAGCTCTAACGGAATGCTGTCAGGCCCGGCTGCCTTCCCTGATGGTAGCTCCTGCAGCCCTGCTAACACCTCCTCCAGCGTGAAATCACTGTCCAGTTCCTCTTTAGTCTGGCTGTCCAGAAGAGGCCCTACCTCAGATTCTACAATGCTTGATATACCTGCTTGGGTTGTCCCTCCCTCTTCTTTATACAAAGACTGATAATACTCCTGAAATATCCCAAGAATATCCTTAGTCTCCGTATAGGTCTGCGCCTCCTTCCTAATAGCTACTATCCGATTTTTAACAGTCTCCTGCCTAGTTCGCAGTGCCAACAGTTTCCCTACTTGTTCACCTGTCTCATAAAATTTGCTGTGTTGTGACTGATATATTTCTGCCGATTTCTGTGTGAGCCAGCTATTTATTTCTGCTTTTAGGAGACCATTTGCAGTTGTGTACCTGTAACTTCTTGTCCCTGTGCTAACAAGGCTATATGATCTTCCTCTACCCTTGCAAGCTCTGCTAACAATCGTTCGTTTTCTCGGCGATTCTCCTTTTTTTTTCGTGCAACAAAACTAATAGTCTCCCCCCTTAGGGCAGCTTTAAAGGTATCCCGTACCATATTGCGGCGGGCGCTATATCTATTAATATCAAAAAATTCTTGAGCCCAAATCCTGATATATTCTATATAAAGCTGGCTAACCAGGAGTTTCTTATCAAAGGTCCATTTATTATAATTCTTGTTGAGAGTCTCTACCTCAATATCAAGGACTAACGGATTATGATCCGAAATAACTTTCGGAATCTTTCTAACCCCCAACCTTGTTAATGAGTAACTCAGATACAAAAAAATAATCAAGCCTCGTGTGTTTCTTATGGGGAAAAGAATATCTGAAAGAGACACGTTAGTGACAGATTCCTTACCTTAGAATATCCCCAGGCGTCAGGCTGGATCCGGAAAGTTTTGCGTAGCAGTACCCTTGCGCGTCGGTAGGCGGCGTCGTGCGGCTCCGCGTCCGTCGTCGGCGTTGTGATCGCCGGGATGACGTCGCGGGCAGTACTTAGGCGCCGCCCCTGCGCGCTGACGTCAGTTCTTCTTTTTCCGCGCCAGCAAGCGCAGATCCGGGAAGAGCAGTGCCCTGGTCAATTTTTGACCATACTTTTTGGTGATTTTTTTCACAGTTTTTTCCAACTTAAAGGTGTCGTAGGGATGCCCGGCTTCAAGCGATGCGGCGCCTGTGCGCGGATGATGTCCGTCACCGACCCGCATTGGGAGTGTCTCTTCTGCCTCGGCCGAGGCCACGACACCAAGTCTTGTCCCGAATGCCAGGCCCTCAACCCGAAAGCTTTGCGAGAGCGGTCTCGAAAGCTCCTCGAGGCCCGGCATTCGGCTCCACGGAGGCCCCGGTCGCGTGAGAGGTCCAGGGGTCGCTCGCGGAGTGCACACCGGTCGTCGGCGTCGAAGTCTTCTTCGTCCGGTAAGTCTAAGCACAAGAAGTCCAAGAAGCATCGTCGCTCTCGGACTTCGCCTCGCCGGTCTCGCGACTCGGCTGAGGCCCCTCCCGGCACCGTCCCCGCCCCGCGGCCCCGGACTTGCCTGTGGAGTCGCCCCCGCCATACCCGCCCTTCCCGGGTTCGGGGGCGGATCCGGCCAAGGTACAGGAGTTCCTGTCGGCCATGGCCCGCCTCTTCGGGCCTTCAGGCCCCTCCGGTGCGCCTTCGGGCCCCGCGGGCCCTGATGGGGTTGCTCCGGCGTCGCCGACGGCTCCGGCCCCGGCGTCGCCCGTGCCTCCAGCCTCGATCCCGGCTCCGGCTTCGGCCCCGGCCTCGATCCCGGCTCCACAACCCCCATCGACGCCGGTCGACCTCACGACACCTCCGCCGGCGCCGATGTCTCCGGTGCCGTTCTCGACGCCGCCCTGGGCTCCGGGCGGCGTCGTCCCCCAGTTCCTTCCGGCTCCGGACATGGACCCGGAGCGACGTCGCTCGACGCCGGCTCCGGCGCCGATGGGACCTTGGGTCCCAACTGTCCCTCCTCCTCCTTATTTTGAACCTGAGGAGGACCAGTTGGACTGGGAGGGGTCTGATGACCCTCTGACGCGCAACTGTCAGTATGATGAGGACTGGACAGAGAGTCTAGGGGAGGCCAGTGGTCTGGATACTTCCCCTGACACTGGCATGCTGTCTCCTCCCGTGGCTACGGAGGAGGGGGCCAATTTTGGTACGGTGTTGCGTAGGGCTGCTGGGGCCTTACGTCTCCAGCTCCCTACTTTGACGGTCAAGCCTAACATCTTGACAGAGGTGCTTCAGCCGGCAGCCTCCTCTGCGGAGACTGTGCTGCCGTTTAACGACGCCCTCACTGACGTTCTTTTGGGCGCCTGGTCCAAGCCCAACACAGGGGCTCCTGTGGATCGGAACGTGTCACGACGCCATCGCCCTGCTCCGGGCGACCCCCTGTTTCTTTCTGTCCACCCCACTCCTGAGAGCTTGGTTGTCCAAGCCTCCGCTTCCCAAACCGCCTTCCCTACAGCTCCTCCGGATAGGGAATCCAAACGCCTGGATCAGTTTGGGAAGAAAGGTTTTTCTTCCTCCAGTGCTGGCTTGCGGTCCGTTAACACCGCTTGTCTTTTGGGCTGATATACCCACTCCCTGTGGGATTCGGTGGCGGATGTTTTGCCCCAGTGCCCTGAGGAGGTCCAGGCACTGCTTTCCCGCGCCATTGCGGAAGGAAGGGATGCGGCCAAATACACTATCCGTTGTGGCCTTGACACCGCCGACTCGCTGGGCAGGTCGTTTGCAACGACGGTGGCGCTCCGACGCCACGCCTGGCTGAGAACCACTGGTTTTTCGGGGGATGTCCAGAATACTCTCATGGACATGCCCTTTGATGGAGTCGGTCTTTTGGGTCCAAAGCAGACCATGCGTTGGAGCGCTTTAAGGACTCACGGGCTACTGCCAAGTCCCTGGGCCTTTCTGCTACACGCCCTCCGCTGACTTCTGCTTTTCGCCCCTATCGTGGCCACGGTAGGGGCGCCCCTTCACGTCAGCAGCCCAGCCACCGGCCCGCGCAGCAGGCGTCTTCGCGTGGCCGAGGACGTGGATTCCGCCGTGGCGGATCGGGCAACCAGCGTGCGGGTCAGGCCACCACCTCCAACCCGTCCGCGGCCTCCAAGCCCTCCTGATCCCTCCTTTCAGGTGCACGGCACGCCAGTAGGGGCAGGGTCCGCCATCACCTTCCCCACTGGCGCACCATCACCTCGGACAGGTGGGTCTTGGACATTGTCCGAAGGGGCTACTCCCTCCCCTTCGAGACCACCCCCCAGCCATGCCACCTCAATTCCACCGCATGTCAGGGGATCACTTGGTGCTTCTACAGAAGGAAGTCACGGCCCTCTTGACCAAGAGGGCCATCGAGCATGTTCCGACCCCAGAAGTAGGGCGTGGTTGCTACTCCCACTACTTTCTGGTGCCCAAAAAGGACAAGGAGGACATGCGTCCTATCTTGGACCTCCGGAACGTCAATCGCTTCCTCCGGAAGGAGAAGTTCAAGATGCTCACCCTAGCTCAGGTCTTGACTGCCCTCGACCCTGGAGACTGGTTGGTAGCGTTGGACTTGCAGGACGCGTATTTCCACATCCCCGTCCTGCCGGCCCACCGGCGTTACCTTCGGTTCACGGTAGGCCCCGAGCATTTTCAGTTCACCGTGCTCCCCTTTGGCCTTACCAGTGCCCCTCGGGTGTTCACGAAAGTGTTGGCGGTGGTCGCAGCTCATCTGCGCCGGGCAGGGGTTTCAGTCTTCCCCTACCTCGACGACTGGCTGCTGAAGGCGGGCTCGTCCCAGGCAGTCGTCTCCCACCTCCAGACTACGGCCGAACTCCTGCACTCGCTGGGGTTCTCCATCAATGTGCCGAAGTCGCATCTGATTCCTTCTCCACAGCTCCTTTTCATCGGAGCAGTTCTGGACACGACGCAGTTTCGGGCCTATCCTCCCGAACGGCGAGTCCGGGATATTCAGGCTATGATTCCGATCTTTCAGCCTTTATCCTGGGTTTCGGTACGGATGACCCTGAGGCTGCTGGGCCTCATGGCCTCCTGCATCCTGCTGGTCACTCATGCCAGATGGCATATGCGGGCTCTGCAGTGGGACCTGAAGTTCCAGTGGGCGCAGCACCAGGGCGACCTGTCCGATCACGTCCAGATCTCGGAGGGGACTGCAAAACAGTTGCAGTGGTGGCTCTCGAACCGGCAATGGGTCATGGGCAGATCCCTCTCCCTTCCCCAGCCAGAGCACACAGTTGTGACGGACGCGTCCCTTCTGGGATGGGGCGGTCACATGGGAGAGGCGGAGATCAGAGGCCTCTGGTCTCCGGCGGAGTCCCGGCTCCATATCAACCTTCTGGAGCTCCGGGCGATCCGACTTGCACTCAAGGCATTCCTTCCCTCTGTCAAAGGGAAGGTAGTGCAGGTGTTCACAGACAACACCACCGCCATGTGGTACTGCAACAAACAAGGCGGGGTGGGGTCGTGGACCCTTTGTCAGGAGGCTCTGCGCCTCTGGACATGGCTGGAACACCAGGGCATGTTCCTGGTGGTTCAACACCTGGCAGGTTCCCTGAACGCCAAGGCGGACGAACTCCAGCCGCAGGTGCATGATGGATCACGAATGGCGTCTTCACTCGGAAGTGGCGCAAGGACTCTTTCTACAGTGGGGAGAGCCTTGGTTAGATCTATTCGCCGCCGAAGAGAACGCGCAATGTCATCAGTTCTGCGCGTTGGAATTTCCAAGGCGGCACTCGCTCGGCGACGCTTTTCGTCACGAGTGGAGTTGCGGTCTATTGTACGCCTTTCCGCCTATACCACTTCTACCCAGAGTGTTGAAGAAGATTCGGCACGACCGGGCCCAAGTCATTCTTGTGGCTCCGGACTGGGCTCGAAGAGTTTGGTATCCCGAGCTACTCAATATGAGCGTAGATCCCCCGATCCGTCTGCCTCTTCGGGAGGATCTTCTGTCGCAGCAGCAGGGGACGGTCCTCCACCCGAACCTGTCCAGTCTACACCTGCTTGCGTGGAGATTGAGCGGCGGCAGTTGATTCCTTTCGACTTGCCTCCCGAAGTTTGTGATGTGATTCTGGCAGCCAGGCGTCCCTCCACTAAGGTGGTATACGCCTGCAGGTGGAACAAATTTGTGGCATGGTGCACAGCAAAGGCTGTGAATCCCCTTTCTGCCCCTCTTTCTGAGGTCCTTCTGTTCCTTCTCTCTCTGGCCCAACAGGGTTCTGCCCTGGGTACCATCAAGGGTTATCTTTGTGCTATCTCGGCCTTCCTCAGGCTCCCTGATCAGCCCTCCCTTTTCAAGTCCCCTGTTGTTAACAGGTTCTTAAAAGGCATTACTCACCTCTTCCCTCCTGTTCCGTTTGTGATGCCTCAGTGGGACTTAAACTTGGTTCTTACCTTTTTAATGTGCGCTCCCTTTGAGCCTCTACATAACTGTCCTCTTCGTCTTCTGACTCTGAAGACAGCCTTTCTGGTGGCCATCACCTCCGCTCGGCGGGTGAGTGAGCTCCAGGCTCTATCTTGCAAACCTCCCTTTCTGTCTGTTCATCCAGACAAGGTTGTTCTTCGGACGCGTCCGTCCTTCTTGCCAAAGGTGGTTACTGCTTTCCACATTGGGCAGACCATCACTTTGCCCACCTTCTTTCCGCCTCCGCATCCTTCCAGAGAGGAACAGAGGCTCCACCGTCTGGACCCAAAACGTGCGCTCTCTTTCTATATTGACCGCACAAAACACTTCCGGGTGGATGACCAGCTCTTTGTTGGCTACGTGGGCGCCAAAAAGGTCGGGCGGTGCACAAGAGGACCATCTCCCGCTGGGTTACCTTGTGCATCAAGACCTGCTATTCTTTGGCTAAAAGGAGCCTCCTGTTGGGCTGCGTGCCCATTCCACCAGGGCAACGGCTGCTACCACGGCCTTGGGCCGCGGTGTTCCGCTGCCGGTTATCTGTCAGGCAGCTACGTGGGCCTCGCTGCACACGTTTACAAAGCATTACTGCCTTGACAGTCAGGTCCGGAGGGACGGCTTCTTTGGCCGTTCTGTCCTCCAGGACTTCCTTGTCTGATCTTTGTTCGCAGACCCACCACCGGGGTTGGTATTGCTGGGGTATCTATTCTAAGGTAGGAATCTGTCACTAACGTGTCTCTTTCAGATGCACAAGTTACTAACTTGTGTAACGATATATCTGTAAGAGACAGTAGTTAGTGACAGATTCCTTACCGCCCACCCATCCTCCCCGTTCTGCGAACTGATTTCTAGGGTTAAGGACATCCCTTTCAGGGCCCTAGTATTTTTCAGACACCTGTGTCAGCTTCTTGCATGGCTCTGCGTTCCTGGCGCGGAAAGTCGTGTACAGAACTGACGTCAGCGCGCAGGGGCGGCGCCTAAGTACTGCCCGCGACGTCATCCCGGCGATCACGACGCCGACGACGGACGCGGAGCCGCACGACGCCGCCTACCGACGCGCAAGGGTACTGCTACGCAAAACTTTCCGGATCCAGCCTGACGCCTGGGGATATTCTAAGGTAAGGAATCTGTCACTAACTACTGTCTCTTACAGATATATCGTTACACAAGTTAGTAACTTGTGCAATAGGTAAATCCCGGATCGTTACCTCTTTTATTCCCCCATACGTCTATCAAGCCATGACTGTCAACCAGGGAAGATAAAGCTCTATACACCCTGGGCTTCCGCCCCAAATATTTTGTTCTACTACCTAAGTTAACAGAAATATTAAAATCACCACAAATGATTAAAGGACCTGACCAGGTAGCTAATTCTATCTCGAGGTACTCTAGAATCTCGGGGTCGTCTTGATTTGAGCCATAGATTGCACAGATGGTAACCCCCGCCTCTAGCTCAGCCATTGCCCAGCGCCCCAATATATCGGCTGACTTCCGTTTAGCTCCCCCTATGGTAGTCTTTACAAATATTGCTACCCCCCTAATGCTTGAGGTCTGAGATGTACAGGCCACCATGCTATAACCTCTCATATACATCAAAGTCCTTTTTTCCCAGGGAACATGGGTTTCTTGTATACATAAAACATCTATATTATTCGTTCTAGCACACTCGGCCAACATTATTCTTTTATTCCGATCTTTCAATCCCGCGACATTTATCGTACAAATATTTAACCTACCCATCTTTTCCTTGGTTCCTTGCACCATCCATATCTGCCTGCCTAGTCTTGATTACCTTACTCTTTTTACAACATTTTCTTTTTCCGTGAACCTTATGTTCAATTCTGGGTATATAAAGTTTATCTTGCTTTTTACCCCCTCTTCCCAACACCCCCAACTCCCCTCGGACCCCACCCCCCCCTGCTAGAATCCAACCCCTCCCCCTCCCCCTCCCTTCGTCCCCTTCACCCCTCCCCCACCACCACCCTGGTGAAGCGCTCAGACCTGTGTCTGTGCTTGTGATGATTGCAGCGCGACCGACTGAGGCTGCAAAAAAAATTAAATAAAGATAAACAGCTAAATAAATAAATATATATATATATATACATATAATAATATACATACACATATATTTACATAATAGGCCTGTGGCTAATAATTCTATCGTGTGCCTAATTTAGCGTGTTGTTCCCCCATCCACCGCCCCATTTATATTTCATACAACATTATCAACTACAGTTCATTATTTCATCCGTATATTACATCCATCTGAACTAACTTCAGAAGCTTAGTCATGAACCTGTTGATTTTGGTCTATCCAAGTTATCCAGGAATTCTTTCGCTTTGATTTCCGAAGAAAAAAAGAGCGTCTGACCTTCCCAGTAAATTTTCAATTGTGCTGGATTAATTAAATATGCTTGGATATTTTTATCCTGGAAAGGCTTAATCATTTGCCTCAATCTCCACCTCCTCTCCACTGTAGCATGACAAAAGTCGGGCGCACAAAAAGGACACCCCCACTTGATCTTTTGACTCAGGCCTGGCTTTTTCTGCAATTGCCTGGCGAAGCAGAAAGTTTCCAAAATAGACTAGAATCGCACGGGGCCTTGAATCTTCTTTCAGTGGATACCTTGGCTTAAAAGGGGTGCGGTGAGCCCGCTGTACTTCAGTTCCAATCAGTAAGTTCCGGAAATGCATATTTAAATGTCTCGATTATGTAAGCCCTAGTGTCCGATCCCTCGCTTCCTTCCGGGACCCCCAATACGCGAAGATTATTCCTCCTCTGCCTATTCTCGTGGTCCTCCAGCTTCCATTGAATGTCCTTCAACTGGGCGTCATGTTCTTCCGTCTTTGCTTGAGCGCCTGTAAGATCTGAGTCTGCCGTAACCACTCTAGCCTCCAGTTCAGACATACGATCCCCAATGATATTACATGATTTGGCGAGTTTCCTGACGACCCCTTGCATCTTTCGCATAGCGGACTGCGCTTTCCGGCTGTCCTGACGTGTCTCCTCTCTGTGCATCAATATTGCCTGGTATATAGCATCTAATGATGGGGAATCTTGATTAACTACTGTGTTGATCTCACCTAAGGGGGAGCCTGCCAGTTGAGTGGACAGAGTATAGTCCCAGTTTAGGTCTTTGCCTCCCAGTCTTTGTGTATTGGATTTCCGTCTTCGTTTCCGGGCTGTGCGAGCTTGAGCTCCTTCGCTGCCTTCCAGATCGGTTTCAATACTACTAAGATCAGAGGAGGAGTCAAGACCATCCTCTGACCATCCTGCCCCTTCAGAAACTGAGAAGAAACAATCGCTGGGCTCTTTATCGGGGTCTGCTTTGTTAATTTTTTCCCTCTCCTCTTCGCCTTGCTGCTGATTGGCTGATGTTAGTACCACCGGTTGGTTACTTTTGCTTTTATTTTTGCTTCCTGACTTTTCTGCGGCGGTTTCTGCCTGAGTGGATTCTTTATTCCTTGATACAGCTTGGGCTGCCACTTGAACCTGACCTTCAATCAGATTCACACCCCAACTGTTTGAAAGCTCATCGATGTCTGGGGGCCCTTCTACATCCCCCCCCATTTGAGCACAGTCTACTTGAAGGTTCTGCTGAATAACATCTGAATCCATGAGCCTACCTTCAACCGTCTCACTCAGCGAAGCCCCTACCGACACCTCAGCTGCTGCAGACACTTCAGCTGCCGTCTGCTGTTGGGGAGAGTCCGTTCCTGTCTTCGCCTTCGTGTTCATTTCAGAGGCTTGCCTGTCTGCTGGCAGTCTACTGGCTCCTCCGCCACCCGACGGGAGCTCTCGAGACCTCTGAAGCAAGTCTATCACTGTGGGGCCAGCGGGACGCTGTTTACCCATAACCCCGCCTCTCCCTCGCTTCTCTGGTAGCACCTCAGCCTGCTGGAACTGCGGCTGCGTCTGAGTCCGACGTCCGCGCGCGGAAGCCGGCTCTGCGGGAACCAGCTTCTCTGCCTCCCCTGCGGGATCACCCCGTATCTGCCGAACTCCTCCAGCTCCTCCCGCTTTGGGGATAGCTCCCGGGCCTGGATTCTTAGGACCCATCGCGTTGAGAGGCCAGGTCCGCCAACACCAGTCCTCTCGCGGTAAGTACTGCCTTACCAACCTTAAAACCAACAGGTCGAGCCTTAATCGATCCGCCCACATACAGCAGTGACAGGATCGAGAGCAAAGCCTGGGGGACATCAGTTTTGTTAATCCACGCTAAATGCGTCTACTTTCCATTGTGTACCGCAGATCCTTCACCCTGCACTTGCAGCCCTTCGGTCCGCGCTGCTACCGGCCTCCTAAGCGGCCGCCATCTTGCTTCCCGCAGAATTGACCTTTCAAATGACTGCCTGTCTATCCAAATATTTCTTTAGTCATTCAGTAGTAGCCCATGCAAACTCTCGAGACAAGAATAACTTATGACCTGACTAGGAAATTTGCTTTTTTGGTTTAGTAGCCAAAACAACTACATAGGTGAGTATATGGGAGGAATAGGTTGATGAGTTGAGCCCGAAAAACCTGGTGTATGGCCAATCTGCGTGCGTTTTGAATATTGAGTGGAACGGATTCTGTCATTCCTAGATCCTTGGGAATAAAAGATTGATAAAATGTAAATGTGTCATTCCGTTTCGACCCTTCTGAAAAACCATAAATTCCTCCCATTCCAATTTCCAAGATCCCCTGCTTATTCTTTTAGAAGTTAAAGTACAAGTGTTTAATTTTTATCATTGAATCTTCCAAGTAGTTCACCTATTGCTCAGCCTTCCTCATTTGTATGTCCATGTGAGACCATTTGTCAATTAGAGTGTGTAAGCACTTATTGGTCTTTTCTATAAATGGTCTCTGTGTTCTAATCTCCACCTAGAACAGTTCAATAGAAATAACAGGAATAGATTTGACTGTTGAAGCAGGATCTTTTGAGGGCCTCTTATTAGTAGTTACTGAAGTTATTCTATGACTTTGAAACAAGGAAAGTTGAGGCGTTAAATGAGGAAGATATTTCCTCATCGGTCCCAGTTTGAGATCTGCTATTTCTTCCATGTTGTCTGAAACCAAATGAGTTCTCTTAAGAGAGGGAGACTACCTGAAAGAATGAGATGTGCAGATGAGGCGAAGATAGTTAATTTTAATTTTCTTTTGCTGCCCATCCAGGAGAGGTGAGAAAACAAGCTTAGCCTGTTGATGAAGGTGATGAGAAGAACCGAAACCAGAAAAAGATGTACAAATGACTCAGTATATTACAGAACAAAGTATATTATTAGATGTATAGAATAGAGCGGTCTTTGACAGATATCCTGCTATCTTTGTTATACTCAAGAAGAAATACATAGCTGACTACGTTTAATAATACATATATGTGACATTGAAACAAAAACTTTCTAAACCTCTTAGGGTGTAAAAGAAGATCTTGTGAATATGCTAAGCCAGTGCTAGCATTCCAAACTCTTGCCTGGTGTAGAGAAAAGCGCACTAAGACTCAGCCCAAGCACTTGCTAATAAATCTAAAATGGTGGGTATGTTGAAAAGGGGACTTTATTCCATTTAAACGTGATCTGAGCTCCAGAGACTAGGCTTAAACTACTTTAGAGACAGTGATATTGCCCAGAAATATATTTTTAGATCCCTTATTTTATAATATATGTGGAGAAAAGAGTGTGACCCATTAAGCCCAAGTGCTTTTCATAAACGTCTAAACAAAATGGCAAGCACCTTGAGGAGAGCTGCAAAGCCATAATAAATAAAGTAGTTATTTGAGGCACCAGTAATTTTCCAGTTCAAAAATATGTATGTCACTGTAGGAGAGCACCCCAAAATAAAATTCCTGAGATTTTGAGCTCATTTTCAATTTTGCTGCCATCCTCCCAAATATCCTTTTCGGCCGCCATGAAGCTTTATCGACAGAAAGCCAGGACCATAGTGCCATTCTCCTAGGTACTTTGGTAGTCCCCCTTTTGAAAAGAAGTACAGGTTTGCACTTCTAGGTTTTTCTTTCCAGTGGGATACTGTCCACTAATCTCTCTATTGTTTGACTGTCTTTTGTTTTTTTTCTTTGCAGATTATTTTCATTTCTTTTTATTGAGCTATGTCTGTTGTGTTTTTTTTGGTAAAGATCCCAACCTTTTTATGCTTCATTGGCCAGATGTCCCTCTGTTTATTGTGATGTGTAATATTTCCATTAGCCGTTCCCAGTTGTGGTTGGAAAACGTTTGTATATTTGCACTTGTTTGTACTGTGCCTTGCTGAAACTTGTTTTCTTGTTTTCCTGAACTGTAGTGTGTGTTCATGTTGATAAAGTCCTTACCAGGAAATTTCTTTCCTGCCCAGTGTATTGTTGCGCATGTTCCTAAGCTGCTAGTTGAGTGCCTGTTTCCTGTAGTCTTTGCTGAATTTTTGTAGTGCTTTGAGTTTTTTTCCCCCTTTTCTGTGGAGTAAGTCTTTGTGAGCCTAAATGTTGATTTTGCTAACTAGACAGTTTCAATTATCAGCATATTTGTGTATTCTTTAGCCGTCAGGAAAGGTACCGGAGAGTGTCCTTAAATGTATATCAAAGAAGAACTCTGGTTATGTTTAGGTCTGTCTAGTCGTGTTGATCGCCTCATGCAATTAAGAACATTATAAATGAAAAATGCATATATTAATATATACAGAGAGGCTTTAAGTCCGCCCTCTTCATTCAGCGGTCTGTTCTCCTGGTATTCACATTTTGCTTGTACTCACCATAGCTTACTACAACGAGATACTCTTCAGCCATTGACTCTCTTGCTACACTGTGAGTGCCAGCATTTTACCCGATCATATGTGCACATCTGCCTGAAAAGAGGTGCACTTCAGTGCCAGGGCTGGTGGATCTATACTTTACTTGGCTTGTGCTTTTTTCTTTCCATTTTTTTCTTTTTTACATTTTTAATTCTAGTGTGTTTAAACTATACCCTCGGTTCCCGTAATTCAAATGCCAATACTTCCTTTGCATCAGTAAGATTCATATTTTCTGTACTTGTTCAATATACACCTGCCTGCTTGGAACACTTGTGTTGTTCTATTAAAATTATATGCAATTGTTATTTTTTTAAATTAAAAAATGCCTTTGCAAGCATGTGGCTGTCACATTTAGCAGTGGAATAGTTTCTTTTTTGTCTTTTTTGCAATAAAAGTGCAAACAATTAACCATTGTTCCAGTACAGATCTGTTAGCTTTTCCAGTGTTTGATTTATGTATGTATTTGTTCTGCTATAGGATCTGCTATACCTTGCCAACCTAACTACCCTTTACAAATGTTGTTTCTGTCATAAAACTTTACCAGTCCTGTCCAAATTCAGTAATAAATATATATAGGGAGAGGTAAATTAGTAAGTGATATATATATATATACTTTGTAGCGTTTGCCTTTGTCTCAAAACAGATAAAGACTCTGCTCTAAATGAAGAAAACAAGACTATTGAGCCAGTTAAAGCCACTAGGTCTGGGTGTCACTTTATTGCTGGCATTTTGTAAAATACAAATCAGATAATTAACATAAAAGCTTTTCATTATTTACTCTGATTCACATTCTTTTCAGTCGTCTTTTCAATCCTTTCCTGGTATAATGCATGATGGGGTTTCTTCTATGTATGCTGAGATGTTTCTAAGTCTGACATTTTATTTATGTTTTTATAGCAATGGCTTGAATGTCAAAGTTGCTTATTGTATTTCGTTTTTTGGCCTGCCCTATGTGCGTAGTAAATCTGCTGTAAAAGTTCTAGTAAGATGAGATCCTGATTTCAGATGTTTCAACTAGGTTTCTAGAGGGGCTTTTCTAACATACCTGTTTTCTCTTCTCAAAGGTGATGTTCGACAGTTACCTAGCATTGATCCTGGTAATATGCTCGCTGATGTGTTTCAGAGCGCGAAAGACATTCACTGGGCGGTAGAACTCCGAACCAACCACAGAGCAGAGTCTCAACTCATTGTAGACAATGCCACAAGGTGAGACTGCTCTGCTTATCCCAGAATTGCATTATTATATGCATGTGTTGTGCTGCATGACCGCGGCAATGAAAGTTTTTACAATTATGCTGAATTTGCCATATAACTGCTGTAATAAACGTAAGCAATATTGCAACCATATGTATATGGGTTTGCCTTGCATGGCGAGATGCAACTTTAACAAACATTTTTTTATTTATTTGTAATGTCGCATAATACTATTTCATATTGCCATTATGCATTTATTTTGTGGCCTATACTGGCTTTTCTCAAGTTCAAGGAATGATTTATTAACTTGATTTTGTGTCTGTAGGTAATGACACGTATCCTAATACAGTTATATACAGATAAACCCTTCTCATTTGCTTTTAGTGGTGTAGCGTTAAAGCACTCCCTTTATTTCTACTGTCTTGTCCCTCAAAAATGGAAAAAATTGTAACTTTTAAATACATTGTCAAGTCAAATCTTTGCACATTCAAAGATGACTTGCGGCATAAAAATCTTATACCACTATCAGATTCTTCTGTAACTCTAATAAGGTTTTCAGAAAGACAGGGCAACACATTGGGTGCCTTCCTTAAAGAGTAAATTAAATATACCATGCATTGCGACTGACTTCGTATGCCAAAATGTGTTCTTTCAATTGTGAGTTGAGTCATTCTATTGAGTAATTTTGCATGTTCAATAATCATCCAAGCACCAGCAGTTGTGCCACTCTGTATAATTTAAAAAAGAACAGTTGCCATCACATTGCAGAGGTAAAAATCTTTGACCGGTACAGAAGGGTGGACAGAGATGAAAAATAGTGTGTATATAATAACACGGAATCAATTTATTATATAGTGTTTACTTCTTTTTTAGATTTGACCTTTGAGACCACTTTAGTTGCACAGCGATACAATTTTTTTCAGAAAAAATGAATCATGATATACATATACAGAGGCTTCTGGTCAGCGGGATTTATCCATTGCTCTGTTAAACTGTCGTTCACATTTTCCTTCTGCCCACAACAGCATACAGCATGGGGCAAACTTTTTGACGCCCTGCAAAATATTTGCGAGTACCCATGATCTCGAGAGAGAATGAAATCTGGTCAATGGTATAATGCTTACCTTGCCTGCTGTATCTTTGAGCAAGCCATTAGGCTCCTCCTGCCATCAGCTAAATGCTCTTTTAGCATTGTTACATGTGTAGAATGAACTTCCAAGAAAGACGGATGGGGACAGTTGATGCCAAATATGACCTTGCCTTCCTGGGTAAGGTTGTAAATGTTGTATGTGTTTTCAAAGGCAGTGCCTCACGCAAATATCTATCTGATGTGCCAACTGAACATGGTCAAACCGTTGTACCTTACAAGACTTGGAGTGAGCTCTTATGAAGAACTGTTTGATTGTGTGCCTAAGCTGATTTATGTATTGGTAATGTTTACACGTTTGTGTCGCAATGTTGACACTTCTTGTGGTCATCCTGCGATGGAAGTTGCCCAGATTCGTCTACCATCCTCTGGAGGAATTCACTGTAAAAAATAATTTCTCAATTCCGTTTTTGGGCCTATTTTCAACAAAGTCTCTATGCCTGACATTAAAACCAGAACAAAAATGGGGAAATGTGGAGAAGATATAGAAAGATGTATAACTAGGAATGTTTTCTTTTCCGAACTATGATTTAATGATCCTCCTAACTGATTGAAGATGTGAAATAAATCAGATATTAACATGCTACCAGTTAACTTGCTTTGAAGCCCCTGACTTGATTTGACTTGGGTTTTTAACTAATCACGCTGTTACCTAAGCAGGGTTATATAGTAAAGAGATAATGTATTGTTGCGTTTTGAGCAGTTTACGAAAAGCAGAAGAGTGGACGTGGCAATTATGTTGGGAGGCGGACAGTTCCAGGCCTTGGCAGTCAATGCTGAAAACTCTTGGCCCCTGATCACAAATTATGTGCACTAAATCTCATGTTTTCTCATATACTTTTTAACCCTTTGAGTGCGGATTTTGGCCAGTGTGCACACCTGCACTGCCTACCCAGTGCATCTGTTGGCCATTGGCCGACACTGGGGAGGTATATAAAGGCCCCTCTGCACAGAGGGAGTCAGTTATTTTATTTTTACCTCGGGAAGAGCTTCCCAAGCACCCGAGTGTTTTTTAGTTTTTGTTTTTCTGTAACGACGATCAGTGCACAGGTCGCGCTGACATCATTGCAGTAAAAATAAAAGTAAATGAGCCGATAAGCTTGTTATACTTTCTCTGAATCAGTTCTCAAGGGCATATCTCAGCCCCTGAGCACTGATTCTCCTGGGGGAGGTATCGTTGGAAAGGGGAGAATCTCCCCTTTCCAATGGTACCTCTGCCCAGTGGATCCCCACTTGAGGATCAGCACAGGAGAGCGATCTCCAAGCAGGGATCTACCCACTAGGCACCAGGAATAGGGGGAGCGGCCCCTTAGGCAAGGGTTTGTGCTCCCTCAAGCAAGTCAAGATTTAAACATTTAGTTTTTCAGCCCTCCGTCCCCGTGGGAAGCAGAGGGGGTGGTTGCCCCCAATTTGCCCTCCCTTGGGGGGATGGGGGGGTGGGGGGGCAAAAAAGCCCACTAAACACCAGAGTCAATTAAAAAAATAAATATAGGGGTGAGGGCTGCCCACTATGGGCATGGCCATGCCCCACCCCTAACAAAATAAGGTGACAGTCTTTCTGCTCCCCCCGGAGGGTATATGGGAGTGACTGAACCCAGTCTCATCCCCACACCCGGGGGCAGCGGGCCCACTAGACACCAGGGAACACCCTTTAAAAAAATATATATATATATGGTTGGGGCTTCCCATCATTGGCATGGCAATGCCCCAACTCTCAACAAGAGGACAGTTTTTCTGCGTCAGAGGGGGGCATATGGGGTTAATAACCCCCATTCTGCCCCTGGGGAGCAGAAAACCTTCTAGACACAAGGATCAATTGTAAAAGTATTGAGTGGGGCATGCCCACAATGGGCATGGCCATACTACCACCCCTAGAAAAACATAGTGGGGTGAATGCCCCAATCTGCCCCCCGGGGGGCGGGGCAGAAAGCCCACTAGACGCCAGGGAATGTCCTTTTCCAAAAATTAAAATATAGGGGTAATGGCTGTCCACTATGGGCATGGTCATGCCCCAATCTTAACAGGAGGACAGTGTTTTTGCCCCCCCAGGGAGCAGATGGGAGTAATTACCCTTGTTCTGGCCCCACGGGGGGCACAGAGCCCACTAGACACCAGGGTCAAACACAATATGTTCGAGGCATGTTAGCTGTAGATCACATGCTTTGCATAGCCTGCCATCTAGTGTTGGGTCCGGATGTTTGCACTTTGTTTTCCTTCGAAGAAGTCTTTTCCAGTCACGAGGTAGGTGACTCCTCCTTTCGGTGATAGTGCGCATGGGCATCGACTCCATTGTTAGATTGTTTTTTTCCGCCATCGGGTTCGGACGTGAATTACGGCGCTCCGGTTCGACACCGTTTCTCGGGTTCCCCTCAGTGCGCAATCCACTACCCTCGACGGTATTGTTTCTCGATCGCGTTTCCCATTCTCTGCGTATCTTTTCGACTCAAGGTCTTCGATCGTAAGATTAGTGGAGGGCCGTTGGGCCTACCCGCGTCGGGCTCGCTAGCAGTTGATGGAACGGACTCCATTTAAATTATGTCCCGGTGTCGCGCTCAGTTTCTGCGCACCGACTTGCACGAAGTGTGCAACCTGTGTCTATCCCCGGAACATAACAAACAAGACTGCGACGGGTGTCGATCGTTTCGATCTAAGAAGATGCTCTGTGACCGTCGGGCTCGACGTCACGAAATGCATCAGCAAAGCGGCTCCGCACCGGACGTCTTCGGAGAAGATTCCGACCAGGAAGAATTCCACGCACAAGGAGCCGAAGAAGAGAGGGGACACATCTCCGTGTCCGAAGCCGACTCCGACACGGTTTGAGCAAGTGACACCGGGTTTTGTACAGTGAGTACTGAGACTCCCCTGCCCCAATACTTACCGAAGGAAAAGGCTCCGGTCCTTCCTCTGCCCTCGGGCCAAGGTCAGCACCAAGAAAAAGTTTCAGACGCCCCGCTCCCGGCACCGAAACATAAATCAAAGCCTTCCGGCTCGGGATCGAGCCGGCCACATTTGGATACCGAACCGAAGCCTTCAGCATCGAAATCCAAACATGTTGTAGTGACCATCCCTTCGTTACCGAAAAATAAACCTTCGGAGCCGAAATCTTCGACGGCCGAAAAGTACGGCGCCCAAAGGACCTCTTCCATCTAAAGAGCCTCGTTTCGACGTTCCGCCTGTTAACACGGATCTGAAACAAAAGGAATTGGTTATTCATCCAGATACTCGGCATATTCATGCAAAATTGCCAGAGAAAATGGGCTTACAAGAGGACTACCACATTCCACTGAAACGCAAGAATGTGGGTACTAACCCTTCTCCTCCTCCTATTACACCTTCTTCACCCATTGACCCAAATGTGTTAATGACCCCTGGAAGGATTATAATACAGATCCCAACACTGATAACGATCCGGATCTATACCCCTCCAGACCCTCCCCACCTGAGGATAACATAGGGTATATAAAGCTACTTAATAGGGCTGCTCATACCATGGGGTAGAATTACATAAGGAGGCTCTTGAAGAGGATTTTCTATTTGAGACCTTGAGTTCCTCTCAAAGATCAACACAAACACTGCCTATGCTCAAGGGAATGCTTGAGCACGCAGATGAGATTTTTAAAGACCCTGTGCGGGCAAGGATTGTCACACCCAGAATAGATAAAAAATACAAGCCAGCGCCTACTGACCCCACCTACATCAAGGGTCAAGTTCCATTAGACTCCCTGGTAGTCTCTAACACTCGCAAAAGAGCGAACTCGCAAACCACAGGAGATGCCCCTCCTCCTGATAAGGAGTCTAAATTGATAGATGCCTCCGACAAAAGAATAGCGGCGCAAGCAGCCAATCGCTGGCGAATTGCGAATACATAAGCTCTTCTAGCTCGCTATGACAGAGCTCATTATGATGAGCTAGAAAAATTAATTCAGTTTTTACCTGATGAACATAAAACTAAAGTCTTGGATCTAATTCAAGAGGAGAAATTAATTTCCAATACATCTATTAGGTGCGCTTCAGATGCAGCTGACACCGCAGCTCGCGCAGTCAACACCAGCGTATTGCTACGCAGACACGCTTGGCTCAGAATTTCTGGGTTTAAACCCGAGGTCCAAGCCTCTATTTTAAATCAACCTTTTGATAAGGAGCACCTCTTCGGACCTACAGTGGACACTTCTTTAGAAAAGATGAAAAAAGATATGGAGGTCGCTAAATCCATGGGGGCTTTGCAACTCCCTTCCAATCGGGGCTCCTTTCAGCGCTCCTTTTACAGGGGGGGCTCCAAGAACACCTCATCAGAAAATCCCTCCTCATCTTACAAGGGCAATAATCAATTGCCCTCGTCAAGATGTTACTTTAGAGGAGGATTTAGAGGGAATAACGGCAAGGGAAGAGGCAGAGGTAACTCAACACACACTTCCCCTGCAAATAACAAACCGTGACTTCCTTCCTCGATACCCCGATCATTCTACTCCTGTCGGGGAACGTCTCTCCCAATTTCTACTCATCTGGAATACCATCACCTCAGACAGATGGGTTCTACAGATTATCCAATATGGTTATTGCCTGGAATTTACCGACACTCCCACAAACATTCCTCCAAGATCACACACGTCACAAGAACATTTAAACCTTCTCAAACAAGAAGTTCTCTCTCTATTAGAAAAAGGAGCTAAAGAACCAGTCCCATTACAATATCAAGGGGCTGGTGTTTACACCCTATACTTCTTAGTTCCCAAAAAAGACGGCTCTCTCAGGCCTTTACTAGACCTCCGAGATCTGAATCTATACATCCAATCGGATCACTTTCACATGGTGACACTCCAACAAGTGCTCCCGCTCCTTCAGCAAGGTGACTTTCTGTCCACATTAGATTTAAAGGACGCCTACTTCCACATTCCAATACACCCCGCTCATCGCAGATACCTCAGGTTTGTGGTAGCAGGACAAAATTACCAATTCAAAGTGCTCCCATTCGGAGTCACACTGCTCCCAGAGTTTTCACCAAATGTCTGGCAGTAGTCGCAGCTCAATCTTCCCATACTTAGACGGCTGGCTCATAAAAGCCAGCTCACAAGCAAATTGTCTGCAACACACTTACAAAACAGTGCAGCTGCTCCACGATCTTGGATTCACAGTAAATCTGTCCAAGTCCCATCTCCAACTCTCCAACACGCAAACGTACTTGGGAGCCACTCTCGATACACAAACGACTCTGGCCTGTCCCAATCTGGCCAGAATCCGCAACATTTGAACTCTAGTTCAGTTCCAGCCTCAACACTCATTGCCAGCTCGGGTGTTCATGCGGATACTAGGAATGATGGCATCTTGCATCCTAGTAGTCCCCTATGCAAGACTTCAAATGCGTCTCCTTCAGGAATGCTTAGCACGTCAGTGGAATCAGTCTCAGGGTCAGTTTTCAGATATAGTGTTGGGGGACGGCCGCACTCATCGCTCGCTGCAGTGATGGAATCCACAAAACCTTTCCAAAGGGCGGCCCTTCATCGACCCGGTTCCACAGACAGTGCTAACAGCAGACGTATCGCTCACTGGTTGGGGAGCTCATCTCCAAACTCACACAATTCAGGGCATGTGGAGCTTGCAGCAAAAGCAGCTTCACATAAATCATCTAGAGCTTCTAGCAGTATTTCTAGCGCTCAAAGCCTTTCAAGTTCACCTTGTAGGCAAGGCTGTCCTGATACGCACAGACAACATGACAGCCATGTATTATATACAGAAACAGGGGGAGACACACACTCTCCAGCTGTCACAACTTGCACAGATCATCTGGAGGTGGGCCGTACGTCACAAAATATATCTCCTCGCAGAACACCTTCCAGGAGTAGACAATCAGATCGCAGATCTGCTCAGCAGACAGAGACAACAGATTCACAAGTGGAAACTGCAACCCTCAAGTTCTCCTCCCGTTCTTTCAGATGTGGGGCTTCCCAGAAATAGATCTGTTCGCCACACACCAAAGCGCAAAATGCCCAAGCTTCGCCTCCCGGTATCCACACCCATTGTCCAAAGGCAATGCACTATGGATGAACTGGTCCGGGATATTTGCCTACGCTTTTCTGCCTCTCCCACTCAGTCCACTAGTGGTTCGGAAGCTCAGGCAGGCATCCCTGACACTAATCCTAGTAGCTCCCACATGGGCCCCTCAACCTTGGTTCACCACCCTGTTGGAGCTCTCAGTAGTTTCTCATCAAAAACTACATCTCACATCCAGTCTTCTCACACAGAGCCGTGGAGAGATAAAACACCCAGATCCCGGTCATCTCAACCTTGCGATCTGGCACCTGAAGTCATAGAGTTTGGCTACCTCAATCTTCCGCCAGCCTTCATGAACAATATCAAAGAGGCTAGACGTCCTACTACAAGGGCTTGCTATGCAGCAAAGTGGAAGCGGTTTGTTATTTATTGTAATAACAACCACATCAACCCGCTTGATGCTTCAATTCAGAACATCATTGCTATTTACAACGTTCAAATTTAGCGTACACATCCATACGCTTACATCTCGCTGCATTAGCCGCATACCTTCAAAATAGACAACATCTGTCTCTTTTCAGAGTGCCTGTTATTAAGGCATTTATGGAAGGACTCAAAAGAGTTATTCCCCCAAGACTTCCACCTGCTCCAGTATGGAATCTCAATATTGTTCTCACCAGACTGATGGGTCTACCCTTTGAGCCATTGCACAAATATGAACTGCAATTTCTCACTTGAAAAGTTGCTTTCCTCATTGCTATTACATCACTGAGGAGAGTGGGTGAGCTTCAGGCACCAACCATAGAAGAACCGTTTTTACAAGTACACCAAAACAAAGTGGTTCTTCGGACTAGTCCTAAATTTCTACCTAAAGTAATTTCTGCCTTCCATATCAACCAATCTGTTGAGTTGCCTGTGTTCTTCCCTCAACCAGATTCTGTGGCAGAACGTCCAGAATGGCCACTAAACACCAGGCATTTCAAAACTGAGCCAAAACAAGCTAAGGAGCGTGCGGCTTATCCTGGCATCGGAAGATACCTCCTTCCCAAAAAGGGCAATGGTGTCTTTCTGCCCTCCCGGGGACAGGTAGGAGTTTTGTCCTAACTGTGGAGCTTGCCCAAATGTCCCCCCACCATGTCAGGGATTTTACCTTTGGGGCAAAGGAAAGTGGGCGGGTGTTGCACACTTGCATTGGCCACACCCTCACCCCCAGAAAAGGATCAAACTAGTCTCACCCCCACTGACCCCCCTTTTTCAGGGTAGACAGGAGGTTTGCCCCAATTTGCCCCTGGGGGCCAGAAAGCCCATTATATGGCAGGGATATATTTTTTTAATACAATCATGGGATGGTTCTGCCCCATCCTAACATCTGCCCCACCCTTAAAGCCCTCCCCTGTGCACTAAGATATCCCAGCCCAGTGACAAATAAGGGAACATTTGATTCCCTTGGGTGTTGCTTTTCCATATGGGCCAGGAGAATGTGACTAAGTCCCAATATCATCCCACTTCACATTGTGGATAGCTGCACTTGTTGGGCTTGGGTAGGCTGCCACCTGGAAAAACCTACCAGACGTAGACCGTTCTGAAAACTAGACACGCAGGGGAGTCTAGTGGTGTGCTTCGTATGGATCTCACAACTTTTTCTTACCCACAATACCCTGCAAACTTTGACTGAAAACACACACTTTCTTAACATGTCTGTGAGGAAAACTTCTGGAATCTACTGGGAGCCACAAATTTCCTACCACCCAGCATTCCCACAAGTCTTCCGATAACATTGGTAACTCACTTGTGTGGGTTGGCCAAGAGACCTTGACACAAAAGGCCCTAAAATGCTACATGGAGAAATCAGCGATAGGGGTAGCTGCGGTATTTGTGGCTGTGCTCGGCTGCCATCATGGCAACCTTTGAACCACAGACAGTTTTGAAAATTCGACAACCCGGGGATCCCAGGGTTGTGTGCCTTGCATGGATCCCATGAGGTTTTCTTACCCACAATACCCTGCAAACCTCAACTATGTCTGAAATCCCGCATTTTCCTTACATTTATGTAATGGAAATATTCGGAATCAGCAGGAATCCACAAAAATCCTACCTCCCAGTGTTACCCCATTTGTGCCGATAAAAATGCTGCGCCACCTGTGTGACTGGTACTATTGCCTGAGACAGGAAAGGATCAAACCAAGGTCGATGGGCACCCTTTACTCTCAAGTATGCAATTAAGGTTTAAGGCTAAGCGACAGGTGTGAATAATTACTAATATGAGGTTTGAGAAGAAAACTTCTGTGCATAACAGATTTAAGATTGAGTTTGAATGGTACCGATACAGTCTACAGCCTGGATTGGAGTCTTTAGGCACCCACGGAAGGGTTCTATCTTTTGAAACCCCAAATCTGAGCAATGTTAGGTTGATTCTGACCACATAGGTCTGTTGCAGATATTCCTGGTGCCTATATGAGTCCATGCATGGATGTGTTTGCTAAAGTGGAGCTTGCCTTAAATTTTTTTACTTTTTTTGCAATTTTATTTTCATATTTTTTAAATAAATCATGGCTTATTCCTTCATCGCAGAGGCCTTCTAATTGCAGTGATTTCACACAAAGAAGCTGAAAGTAACTGAGTGCACCAAAAACAAAATTAGAAAGAGCTATTACCCGTAAAAAAAATGAAAAAAACCAACCACTGTCGGCACCGTCACTTCCAGAAATAGCTGTCCATATTCTGGTCATTACATGATGCGTATCCTTCCAGAAGATGATGGCACTACTACTGTAACCCTCTCCTATGCTCATTTGAGGCTAACGCCTGAAAAATCAAATTGTGTTATTAATGTGGCACACAACATCACAGCTTTGATTTTGAAGGCATTGATGAGATCCTAACAAAATTGCCTGTCATCAGAGAAATCTTTACACACAATACCATCTGTCCGGGGAACTAAACCTTGAATGGCTTAGTGTAGCCCAACAAGAATGCATTCTAATGATAACATGCTGTCGATTTCTGATGGTTGCATTGCATTGATTTACAGAATTATCATTAAATGAAGCAAGTGATAGTAGCAAAATGAAAGATGAAATATTTTGTTGTTGTAGATATTGGTATACACTGCTTCTTGAATTTGGTTGCTATGTTCCTTTCAGTAAATTTGATTTATATTAAGACATTGGACGAAAAGTAAAATTGGAATATGTTTTTGCAACTCTGAGTGTCATCTAAATTGATTTATGTAGTGCCTGCCATTTCCAATAAAAAGTATTGTAGCGAGTATAGACACATCTGCCAACTGCTGAACATTAAAAATGTATTTTTCATTTTAGAATCTCTGAACAAAAGTTTGCTGAATTTGATGCTGTTGTGGAAATAGGGAAGCAGTCAGATGTCACAATGCCAAGCTCAGAAAAGAAATTCATTTTGGTCTCTTTACCCGAGGATGGAAATGACGATGGTAAGTTTTAGAACTATATGATCATCTGTTTCTTTTGCATGCTAAGCAGATCATGTATTATGGATGGTTGTGTAATCACGAGGAGTGTGGCAGAGAAACCCTTTGATTCTCATTAGACTAATATATCCAACTTTGATACAAAGAGTTTAAAAAAATTGGATTTTTGAGCTTTGCAGCCCTTAGAGGCATGACCACTGGGACATGATCTGACATCGGCCTGATGGAACTTGTCTTTTCTTTCAGTACTCTTTAATTCACTCTTTCTAAACCTTCAGATTTCATAGCACAGATATTTGCTCCATGCAGTAGATTTTTTGTTAAGGGTCTCAAGTCATCATATCTTTTATATGCAGTGTAGATTCTACATATATAAATGTAGAGAGGGCATGGCCAAAATGACGTAGGAGTGAGAGACATTTCTTGCCTATCCACCCAGTCAGGTGCACATTTGCTGCGATCCCCAACTGTTGCGGCCCGAGAACTATGGTGAGTGTTGATTTCTTATAGAAAAATGCAAGGTATCAAAACTAAGCAATGTCGACTGCAATAGAAGTTGAGGAGATTGCAGGCCAAA
Organism: Calotriton arnoldi; assembly: GCA_963921515.1. NCBI lineage: Eukaryota > Metazoa > Chordata > Amphibia > Caudata > Salamandridae > Calotriton > Calotriton arnoldi. Next base: position 717,376 of record CAWUFW010001665.1, read on the forward strand.
TGCTGTGGAGTCACCAAAATGGAGGACGGTGACCTGCAAATAACGGTAGTGGCACTTGCAGGGCGGTGGTGGAACTCTCACAGAAGCAGAGAGAAGCGGTGTGGCTGACAAGGCTGAAAAGCAGTAGACATGCTCGAACATACCAGGAGGCTGTTGCAACAGTAGCTGCTGCAGCAGTGGAGTGTGGCCTACACGTGAGCAATGCAGGCCTGGAGGAGAGGGAACAGCCCAGAGGGTACCATTTGCTCACTCTATCATCGCTCTCAAATCCTTTATTCCCCATTTGTCCATGGCATGCATGCGTCATGCCTCTTCTTGTGTTTAGCACTCCCCTAGAGCATGGACCAAATCATTGTGTCCATCCACTGCTTCTGTTTTAGGAGCTACTTTTTTTTTTGTGTTTTAGCACTCCACACGAGTGCTTGTGTTTTTACAAGCGCCTTGTTCTCCTCCCACCTGGGCTTCATTAAACTGCTCTAACTGCAAAGCAGCGAAATTGCAAGTTGGTGTTCCTTTTTTTTGCAGTTTTATATAGAGCGAACTTGACTTGAAGGTATCGGAGTGCTTTAGAGGAGCACCAGTTGCATTACAGGTGGACACATTCATTTTTTGGCACAGAGAGATTAAGTAATTTGCCCAGAATCACAGGATGTTGAGCCTCCTGCCGAGACTCTAACCCTGTTCCCCAGCTTCAAAGTTGGCCACTCAAGACATTAAGCACTATGCTCTCCCAAAAGACTATAAACTGCACAGTTCCCCATTTTGTAGGTATCGCGAATGGAGACTGTTTTAATTTTTCTTCCCTGTGTTTTAATGTTTTTTCGTGCCTGCTAAACAGAAAAGAAATCCATCCTAAGCCAAGCTACGCCTGTCTTGCCTCTCCCACTTTCAGAGACAGCAGCGCTGGGGCTTTGTTGCTTGTGTGTGCGCTCTAAGTACACTTCAGGGAAAAAACTGAAGTGGCTTCCATATGCTTAGGATTTTTACATGACTTTCAGACATGCTGAGCAGTAGCCGTGCTGCTATTCAGCATGGCTAGAAGGCATTGACAATGCCAAAAGCTCTGATTGCTGAGACCTTTTGGCTTCGCCAATGCTTGTTTCACGAGTTGCTACAAATCCCTATTAGCACTGATTTATTGGAAGACTTGTGCACTACATTGCTGAAGGTGACTTTTGTAGTTTGTGGTTTGATGGACTAATTTTGATGCATATATTGTATACCCTTTAGTCCTCATGAATTCAGCAATGTTGAAACACATGTTGGCTAGAACAGGACATCCTCTCTACTAAATAAAGGTCTATTATGCGCACAATGACTGGCAGATTAATTTCTGGACAACCTTGCAAAAGGAGTGTTTGACAGTGAACTGTGTACTTTGGGAATTTCCAATTGAGTGTTTTTGGTAGCCGCTCTTACCTTTTAGAAGCACCAAGGACTTTCTAATAAGGGCTTTTGATGCATTGTAAAACAAGCATTGGCAAAGCCAATATGTCCTGCCTATGCAAACTATTGACTTTGCCAATATTTTTAGACATGTTGCAAATCAGCACAGCTGAAAGCCTTATAAAAACAAGCATTGGCATAGCCAATAGGTCTCGCTTTTGGGACCTTATAAGTATTTAGTTATGCAGCACAATAACCTTGGTGCAACAACATTAACTGTTGCATGGTTAAACACTTATAAGGTCCCAAAGGCGAGACCTATTGCATTTTCAATGCTTGTTGTGTTTGGTACCGAGTTTGTGACTGGTTATCTTTTCGCAAACGCTTCATACATCTGGCCCCTAGTCTCCAAAGACCACCTAACGCCGAGAGGCGGTGCTACACTAAGGTCATTGTACACAGCTGCTTCACAGTGCCACGCCAGATGGGCACAACGGAGTCCCTGATTGCAACCAATGGTTTAAAAATGGCCTCGTTCCTAAGCGAAAGGGAGTGCCAAAACAGCGAAATACGATTTATCCGAGTTTCTGAAACTAGTACCACCAGATCTTCAAACACCATGTTGTTCCGTTTAGCGTACCTTGGGTTTGTGATGTTCATGCAGTAAGATTATTCTCTGACAGGCTCTCTGCTGCCTCTTGAGGCAGGTATGTACTAATTCAAATACCTAAAACTAAAATGAATTAACTGACCTCATATGCAGGAGCGAATCCAGAAGCTGCATGTGTCTAATAGATTGCCTAACTTATGCCTGAGATACCGATAGGGAAGTTAGTTAGATTGACTGATTATATGTTTGTTTTTCTAATAGAATGTATGATGCTTTCTCCTGAAAAAGGGTTCCACAGTTCCCCTTCCAAACGCAGTAGCAGGTCGGAGGCGTCATTTTTTAACGAACATGAGCCAAGTGCAGCCCACAAGCGGGGTCCCCGATACTAGCTACCAAGCTTGCAGTGCGTGTAAACTCTGTTTTCAGTGGGTAGGGAGAACTGAAAGCGCAGTTTTCTATTACCTACGGATCCATGACAGAAAATACCAGCCAGGAGGCCGTTCACAAGAGGAGCATGTTCTTCTGCTAGTGGTGTCAGAAAAACCACTAAACGGCTTCTGTGCCTGGATCTGAGGAAGGTGCAGTTTAAAATAGTGCAGAAAGCTATTTCTTTGCCCGAGGACTCCTGCCGATAGTGCCCTATCACCAGCAGGGGTGCCCTTTCACCCGCAGCTCCCAGCCTTGATCTTGTTTCAATGGTTCTATATGTTTACTCTTTCAAGTGCTTGCTTGCAAGGCTAACGCCCTTTTAAATAACCACGCAAACAGTATTAATCGCCTGCTGCAAAGATCTGTAGGAGGTCTGAAGGAAGAAAACAGGTTCCGATTGCGGTAGGGCCTACTTAGGATTTCATCATTCAAAAACAGGTGAAATCGGGAGCAGTCTTTTTTTATACTAGGCGTTCTCTTACATATTTTGAAAAGTTGGTGACACTAGCTGATCTTAGGGTTTCCATGTTCAGCTGACTGACTGCTCAAGCGAACTTGAGAGGGTGCACTCTTTTTGGGAGGGTGCACGTGCGGCAGCGAGTGCACACTCTTCTTGGAGAGTGTACGCACTCTGGGACGATGCACGCGTTCTGTGGAGACCGTGTATGCATATATTTGCTGGAGCCAGCATGCTGTCTCGGAAGGTCGGCAGTGGCGCAGTCTGGGGACGAGGGCACGTGGTTGGTGCTGGTTGGTTATGGGCTGTGGTGAAGATGCATGCCCTCTTTAAGCATCGTGTGCAGCGTGCATGCACTGGGGTGGGGGTGGGGGGTCGCATTCTGAGCGGAGGCGGCACATGCTGCGATGGGCAAGTATTTTAGGAAGCAGTGATATTTGTGAAGGCTGTCTGGTGATCACGGCACGCGCACTGTGAGGAGGTGGCCTTGGAGATGGCATGGAGATGGGGGCCGGGCATGCGCCTTAACAAGCACGGAGGAGCGGGGGCGAGCGAGCGCGGCAGCCTGCAAAGCAGTCCCAAGAAACGCTCGTGCGTCGTGGCTGGCCTTTGGATGAATACGCGCGGCAGACATGTGTTTCCACTTATCGCGCCCGCGTCTGGGGGCACGATAATTGGAAACATATGTTTGCCGCGCGTACCCATCTCAAAAAGGCCAGCCACGACGCACGAGCGTTTTTTGGACTGCTTTTCAAACTCGCTTACATTAAGTCTTCGCCTCTAAGCAGCGCTTGCGCGCTACTCGAGGCTCGACCTAAAAAGCGCTGGTCGCGTCATATCATTTTTAATTTTTATTGCTGGTCATTGGGAGGGTATTCAACATAGAAGGTGTAAATAACTCACACCCACTCTACCGCCTGCAATAAAGAAAATTGGCAAATCCATAATTATACAGAAAATGCAGCAGCTGCAAAATCGCATAATTCCAGTAACCCTGATTTTATTATACACTCACTCGCCCTTTCCACATTTTTCTTACCTCACTTTCGCCTCTTCCTATCTATCCACTCACTCTCAGTGACTACCACAGTCAAGAGGCAGACTGCCTCACAAGGAATAGGGGGTAGACGCCCAAGATGGCGGCTGTGTAGTCGGCTGGACAATGCTCTCCTCCTGACCAGACTCTTGTTGTTCTCCCTCCCAACCACTATATGGCTGCCCCCTCCCCCGGCGTAATGATCCCTGCCAGTCAGTATATGCTACAGTTAACTTTTGGTTGGACTACCGGCTCACGTTGGTTTTGGAACAGGGCTGGAGGCCGTACTTGCTCCGTACTTCCTGGAATGCCACCTAAGATCGCAAGAGGTTCCAAGACTCGCACCTTCGCGAATCCGCAGTGCACGTCGAAAGCCCAGGTGGGGACAAGGGTGCTCTGGGATCCTCCAAATGAAGAAAGCTGATGCAAGCCCAGAGAAGCTCTCTGGGGCAGGAATGAAACCAACACCGGCGGTCCTCTTTATGGCTAAATTTAATACTAAGGAATCTCCATTCTTGGAAGCAGGAGCTGCCCCGGTACAGCCCGCCGTGGACGAAAGAATGGAGGTATAGGCTGAGACTTACCTAGAGATGAGCAGTAGCTCTGGGACTAAGCAAATTAACACTGCTGCTTCTGTGGGGGGTAGAGGTTATACCACTAACAGCATTAGAAAGAGTGTCACATCCTCCCCGACTCTCAAATAGTCCCACAGACAGCTTTGACAAACGAATGGGCTAATTCAGATTCAGATAAAGGCCAAGCTCCGGGACCAAATAATACAGCAAAAGGGGACCTTGAGGCTGATGGCTGTCGGGCTCAGAGAAAGGATGGGCAAGTCTATATGATCAGGGGAGGCAATGCGGTGGACTCTGGGGACAAGTTTTTCTCTCTATCTGACCAGTCAAACTCATCCAGTGAAGATGAGTCTCCTCTACGCAGGCAAAACTCTGGAGGAGAGTCACTGGGAAGTGGATAGAGTGAGTCAAGCAGTCACCATATGGAGGAGGGGAAAATTCCTGCCAGTAGTGTAGCTTCTGCAACGGCTGATGTACTGTTCGGAAGAAGGATGGGCCTGGCAAATGGGATTTAATTGCAGCCACGGGCGGTCTTTCATGGGACTATTCATTTACCTAAACACTTGGTGCTCCTGGAGAGAGTCTCCCAGAGGGGGCTCAGGTGGGTCCCTCGACTCAAGACATATCGGAAGAGATATCAAGGAGGACTATCTATCAAAGTATAATGGAACACAGGGACGAGACAAGAACAGAGAGGCAAAGAACACAAACAGCGGTCGTAAAATGCAGAATGCTATCTGGCGAGTGGCTAAATCATGTTCAGAATTTGCAGAATTGATTGGGCAGGCTGAGAATAGGATTTCAACATTGGAAGACGAACTGCCAGCACAGAAGGAAGCGACTAATATGCTCAGACCCCATAGAGAAGACACTCAATGGAAATTGGCCGATTTGGAGAATCGTCTGCGAGGTAATAGTTTCCGAGTACTCTGGATTCCATAGGGGGCCGAAGGGACAGATGTTCACAAATTTATTGTGGAACTCTTCACAGAGGCCTTTCCCGAACTATTGCAATGGTTTTGGGAGCATGAAGTTCAGAGGGCCCACCGTTTTCCATTTAAGTTGAACTCTCGAGCCGGCCAAGAGGGTGTAAAACCGTCGAATAACGTTTTGCTACGTCAAGCCCTGTATGATTTGGCGTGGCCAGATAGGAAAAGGGTGGGAAAAGACTATGAATTCTTTGTCAGGCCAGATTATTGTCAGGTGACTGTGGAGAAGAGGTGGCAACTTAGACAGTTAATTCCATTGTTCCAGAGCAAGGGGGCGCAGGTCTTTCTATTGAATCTTACAAAGCTTAAAGTTATATTTACAGATAAAGCCCACTTTTTTGTCTCCGAAGTACAAGCAAAAGAATTTCTGACAACTCTGGATACTGCAGTTTGGGGATATAGATATTCGAAATAAGGGATGGGTAGGACTACTCATTTTCGATTAAAAAAATAAGCAGTTGATATAAGATTGGGGTCTGGCATGGGAGGAATGCAATCCATCACCATGGACCTTGTGGGCCCTATTGCCTTGAAGGAGGGGTGTGGGGTGTTTGGGGAGGGTGGGCTGTGCATGGAGATGGGATTTGGGTGTAGGAAGGTGGAGGGAGTGTGGGGTGTTTGGGTGGGGGAAGGGAGAAGAGAGAAGAATAAGCCATTTTATTAGAAGGAATAAGCAAGACAGCAATACATTGACACAAACGAAAAATTGAAGGTAAGCAGTGGTTAATATACTTAAGGAGTTTTAACGTGTCTCGAGGGCTTATCTTAATTCCAATACAAGAAGATAGGGGCATTTATTGTAGCGATAAGGGGGTTATGCGATGATTAATGTATGTGGACTTAATAATAGGAATAAGAGGCATAGAGTAGCTCTTGAGCTGAGGTCAATGCAACCTGATTTAGTCTGCATACAGGAAACTCATATTCCTTGGGGGAAGCGTGTATTAAAGGAATTGGGGTTCACATTGTTAGCCTGTGCACAACGAACCGTGGAGCCGCTATTTTTATAAAACGCGCTATTTGTACTGCGAGAAAGACTCTGGTAGATAAGTATGGTCGTTGGGTGGTTGTGGAATGTTGCAATGGCCCAGCCAGACTCGCATTATGCTCAGTATATGGTTCAAACATGGATGAAGCGGACATTTTGGATTTTCCTAATTTAGACGCACTTGGTCACACAACCAAATGAGGGTGGATAATTACTCTGTGAGGAAACCTATGGTCTTTAGGGCTTTACGACATTTTTGCTTGATCATGGACTCATAGATGCATGGGAGAAATACATGTATCCAGATCCTGGGTTCACCCTACTCTTTCCGTTGCTATAAGTTAGTTAAACAAGATTATTTTTTATAATCTGACATGTATCCGAGGCTAAAATTGAGATATTTCTACAGTATGCTCCGACCATAATCTGTTGATGCTTGAGATCCCGCTTTCTGGTTTTTATCAGGCCTCGTCGTGTTTTTAGCTTTGACAGGAATTTGCTATTAGAACCAATGTTCGTTAGCCATATGAGATGTTGGTTGGAACAGTTTTTATCAATTAATAGGGACTCTGCTACTATTGAGATATTATGGGATACTTTAAAAGCAGTAATCAGAGGGGAGGCCCTCAGTTTTGGTTTATATCTACAGAAGCAGTGAAAGAAGGAGCTTCAGGGGTTGCATGAGGAACTAACTAAAGTTGAGGGGAAATTGGTACAGAGATTGCAAAGCAACCAGGACAGAAGCGAGGCACAGGAGGTAGCGGTCTGTAAAGCCAAAATAAATCAATATTTCAGTAAGGAGGTTGCATTGAAATATCATTTGTATAAAAAAGAATGTTATGAGCATTGCAAAGCAACAGGAAAACTCTTAGTGAGACAAATCAGGCAAAAAAGGTAGAAAGGGGTATATGTGCCATTAAAGATCATAGTGGGAGACTGGTTGAGACACCTCTTAAATATTTTAGAAGTGTTTATAAGGATTTCTATAAAGACTTATGTACAGAGAATTTAGTAGCTTTGAGTGGGGGGTATGAGGGGTTACTACAAGATCTGGATAGAAGTAAATTAAGCAAAGATGATCAAGTCTTTCTCGATACCCCCATTACCTCTGAGGAATTATCGGAAGCTGTAAGTGTGTTAACTATAGCTAAGGCC